>CM042839.1:5783058-6383058 GCA_023653725.1 Bungarus multicinctus | reverse complement strand
AATGCCCAGCTGGACTGTGCCCTTCCCCAGTTTCCTCCACAGTCACTGGAGCCCCACTCCCACTCCCTGTCAGCTGTTTGACCTCCCCCTCCGAATCAGATTCCAACAGGGGCATGACACTCCCTCCCTCCCTCTCTTTCCTTGCTTGTTTGCTCCCTCCCTCTTCTGTTTAGTGAATTCTCGCCATTCACCACCTAATAAAAATCACAATTGTCTCCAAAATGTACTCAGAGTACACAAGCTAATCTAGATTCTGAATAGTAAGATGTGTGCCTTCACTATGGAGGGCGTGGAAAGCTGCAAAAGGATATCTTGTAACTGATGGAACTGCTTTGTAAATATTTTCCTGGTTCTGCAGAATCATTTCCAGCCTTGTTAAACAATATTTTAGCCTCTCAAAGAGGCAACAAGGGAGTTTATTTTTAGTCACTTTTATGGCACCAGATGGATTGATTATTCTTTCCGGTACATGAGCTTACCTGTTTGCTGGATACTCCTGGAAGTGCAACATCATCTTCTTTGTGTACCTGGACACCTGCTTTGTACACTGCCGTAACTCAGTGTATGGGCTATCAGAAAGAAATGCACTTTAGCTTTAGAACATAACAACAGAATAAAGTATTTCACTCCAAGTCTTTTCCTGGAGTTATGATTGCGTATCTGCCAACATCTTGCTTGTTCAGGATGAAACCAGAGAACTGCGAAATCAAAATATGGCTATTTAAGTGAGCAAACACTTGCCTTTAAAAAGGTGCCTCTGCTTACAAAAGGCAGAGAATATTTTGAAAACATAAATGTTTGCCTACAAGAAAAAAAGAACAAAATTCTGCCTCTTAAGATTTTATATATACAGTACCCTAACCAGAGGGATAATTCAAAGCTGTTTGCTTGTTGTTTTTTTGTTTATTTATTTGATTTGTCAATCGCTTACAAGATAATCGGTATAAGAATAAACGTGAGTATGAATACAGGAAATAGGTACTAATACATGGGGACAATAGGACAGGGACGGGAGGCACAATTGTGCGCTTATGCACGCCCCTTACAGACCTATTAGGAATGAGGTGAGGTCAATAGTTGAGGATGTAACAACAGAGTCAGGTAGTGCATTCCAGGCACTGACCACTCTGTTGCTAAAGTCGTACTTTCTGCAATCAAGTTTGGTTTACATTGAGTTTGTATCTGTTGCGTGCTCTCGTATTGTTGCGGTTGAAGCTGAAGTAGTCCTTGACTGGTAGGACATTGTATTATCCTACACCCATTTTTGCATTTCAGGGTTGGCCTTAGGAGTGAGAGAACGCTAAACAGTTTGCCCTGCTACTCTGTGTTTTATTCTTGGGACTAAATGTAGGAGTGAAAGAATGAATGAATGAGGTGGATGAGTGAACTTGACTGAATAAAGAATAACAAAATAAAAGAGTTGAAATGGACCATTTTGTAGTGTTTCAGACTAAAGCTTTTGAAGACCGGAGGACCTTTTGATTCACCTAGCTAGCTGATAAAATATCAAATAAATGATAACATAACACATTGCTAGTGTCAAGCTAGAAATTGATATATGGGTAGTCATTTTAGTTAGGCTTAATATATATTCTTTTTCATACTTTCTCTTTGGCGGTCATGGGGGGAAGGGTTTTGGGCTTGCCACATTCCAAAGGGGGGAGGAGTGGAGATAGAGTTGTTTAGGCCAGGTGATTCTTATTCCCGTGGGAAAATGAGCTGTCCGTGCTTAGGCCCTTTGGGGTGGAGATTTATGACATCAAGCAACATTGAATTACTTTTATTGGAGAATGTGATTTTGGGGGGTTGTTTCTAACTTCTAATATTGTGGCATAATTCCAGGTTGAGTCAGATGCAGAATTACCACAGATTTTGCCAATTTGATGCTTTCCTAAATAAAAGAAATTGTCTTGGAAGATGGATTTTGTTCTTTTCTTTTTAAATGGATTTCATCACTTGGAAACCTGACATTATTCCAGATCTGACTCACTTGGAAACCTGACAGATAGGTTTTGATATATATCTCTGTCTCTGTCTATCTATCTATCTATCTATCTATCTATCTATCTATCTATCTATCTATCTATCTATCTATCTATCTATCTATCTATCTATCTATCTATCTAATCTCTATCTCTATCTCTATCTCTAATCTATCTATCTATCTATCTATCTATCTATCTATCTATCTATCTATCTATCTATCTATCTATCTATCTATCTATCTATCTATCTATCTATCTATCCATCCATCCATCCATCCATCCATCCATCCATCCATCCATCCATCCATCCATCCATCCATCCATCCATCTATCTATCTATCTATCTATCTATCTATCTATATTGGCACTCTGTTTCCACCATTATCTCAGTGGAGACTGAGATCTGTTGTTAGTCTTCATTGGTTCCTCTCAGGTTAACAGTATATCGGGCAGTCCTTGTTTTATAGAAAGGCACAAACAATCCCATAATGACATTTGCTATTTTCTTTTTGTGACATTGGAAAGTGCTTTATTGTGCGTACGTGCATGTGCGTTACTAAGTAAGTTGTATGTTGTGATGTTTCCTGAGAACCCTCAACGCAAGCCAGCTGAGTAAACTCTTGGAGAATAGCATCGAGTGTGATACACCCAGACGTTATTTAAGCAGGATGAGAGAAAAGTGCTTTCAGTCTGAAACAGAATTAAAATTGAATGAAGCCTTCTTCCAGTTGAAAACACAATGGGCCATTTGTTACCCAGGTCTTGAAGGTACCTCTGCACTAAGCACGTAGTAATACTCACTTTGATTGGCACTACACCCATCTCCTTCCTTGAAAGGGACGGTACTCATCAGAGCAATATTGCCAAGTGTTTTATAGACAATCATAATGGTGGAGAAAGCAAGAAGAGTGCTTTTAACAGGTCTGAAATCCAGACTGTATTGGGGAATCGAAGGAAGGAGGAAGAAAAGCAAACCAAATCGATGTTCAAAAATAAACGAGAAGAGCAGGCAGAGTTGGAAGGCGAACTTAAGCATGTCATCAGTTTGGAGTCATTGTGTTGCCGCGAGAGAAGCCAAATCCAGCCCAGCCATGAATTCCGTTGACCTTTATCTAGCACAAATTTAACACCAAGCGTTAGTTGACTAGATTCTTGTGTATAGGTAAGCAACGATAAACTCTTCGGTACTTTGACTCCAATGAATGCACCTGACACTGATTGTGCCTAGAGACAACGTGAGATGGTGGCTTTTGGCAACAGGTGCTGAGAGTGGCAAGGAAAAGCGGTGAGATGCTGGAGGATGTTGGATGTGTTTGTGTGTCCATCTATATATCCTTGTAGCCCCAGATGTTTAGAAGAATTTAGTTGTTGTTTGGCAGAACTGCTGTGATGGATCCTTCTATCCATCAACCATGCCGTGGAGACTATTTTATTTAGTTTAATTGTCCAGTGATTTAAACATGTTGAAGGAACTTCCCAGAAATACAAACCAGCCTGGTCTTTTTTCAGATAAAAGACTTATGTGTCCTGCTTTCTAACTACTGTATTTTATCTAATCCTTGGTGCTGGTAATTGTAGCTTTCTTATGTGTATTCTCATCTGCCACGAGGGAACTCATAACGTTTATACTGTATAGTTTTTTCTTCCCTGCTTCTAATTTCACTTTCCCAAGAATACATGAAGAAATAGTGGCTGTCAAGAGGCCTTCAAGGGTGAGCCAGAATTATGACACATTCCTCAGACCTTGTTCCATTGTTCTTCAGTGCCTTCCTTTGTGTTTTCTTCCCATTTCTCTTCCCTTTCTGGATTTGCACGAGACGCTTGTTAAATAAACCAGAATTGTGCACGGTCAGAGAACAAACCGGACCCAAATTAATAAAGCACATTATGGTTTGTGATGTGTGAACCAAGCTCCTGGTAAAGGAGAATATTTGTAGCTCAGGAGTTGAAATAAGATATTTAGATATAAATAAAGGATTGATGATGTTACCTAGTTTGGGTAATGAAATGTCTGCAAGAAAACAATCAGGCTAAGAGAGCATCAAGGTCTCCTTGAACCTAATTACGTTGAGATTTAATTTACAAGAAGGGTATCTTTAGGGCCTCCTTCTCCCTCCCTCCCGCCATCTCCCTCTCTATCTCTCCCTCCCTCTCCCTTTCTCTCCCTTCCTCTCTCTCTCTCCCCCTCCCTCTCTCTCCCCCCTCCCTCTCTCTCTTCCTCCCCTCCCTCTCTCACTTCCCCTCCCTCTCTCTCTGCCACCCTCCCTCACCCTCTCCCTCCCTCTCTCTCTCCCTTCTTCCCTCCCTCCCTTTCTTCCTCCTTCCCTCTGTCCTCTCTCTCTCCCTTCCTCCCTCCCTCCATCTCCCTCCCTCCATCTCTCTCTACCTCCCCTCCCTCCCCCTCTCCCTCCCTTCCTCTCTCTCTGTCTCCCCCTCCCTCTCTCTGTCTCCCCCTCCCTCTCTCTTCCTCCCCCCTCTCTCTCTTGCTCCTCTCATTCCCTCTCTGTCGCCCTCCCTCACCCTCTCCCTCCCTCTCTCTCTTCCTCCCTTCTTCCCTCCCTCCCTTCTTCCCTCTCTCCCTTTCTCCCTCCCTTCTTTCTCTGTCCTCTCTCTCTCCATCTCTCTCTCTCTTTCTCTGAAAACAGTCACAAACGCTGCACAAAGTTCTGAGAATTGGCACGACTGGATGTTCTATCATGCTATCCAGCTGAGCTGTTCAAGAGCAATCCTGCCAGGAATCTTGATTTTGGCTGCCAAATGTGTAGCAGCAGAGAGTTATTGGCAGCAGCCATTGTAATGGTAATCGATTCCCAGGAATGACGTTTCTGCAAACATTTCAGCCCTTTGTACACTTCTCTCTCTCTCTTCTCCTCCTCCCCTGGGTCCTCTTTGCAGCCGCGTGCACATCACGGAAGCAACTCTAAATCATCTTGGCAAAGCTTATGAGGTGGAAGAAGGCAATGGGCACTTCCGAGATCCCTACCTTGAAGCCATGAATATCAAGACTTATCTGGTGATTGACCCCAGGGTAGGTATTCTTTGATGCAAAACAAACGAACCATTTCTGTCTCTCTCGTTTTGCATGCTGAATCATGGTTGAACATGATGTATCGGGTAGTCTACGATTGGTTGAGTTTGCACACCTGGAAAACTAAGAACATGCAAACCGGTACAATGGCGTGGAACCATCAATATTAGCAACTCTTAAGATGTGTGGACTTCAGCTCCCAGAATTCCTCAGCCAACAAGGGAGCTGAAGTCCACACATCTTAGAGTTGCCAAGGTTGTTGAAACTCTGGTGTTTAGGTCTAGGGTCTCCTGATTGAGCAGGGGGTTGGATTAGAAGACTTCCAAGATCCCTTCCAACTCCATTCTGATTGACAGGGTCAGAAGTGTTTTTTGTGTGAACTGGGCCAGCTACGAATCGCTCAGGAAAAACTCTGATGATGCAGATAAACCTCCAGGTGGCCTCAATGACTCTCTAAAAGGATGCAAATGACCAGCTGTCTTCCATTCCACACCATCCAGCCAGAGTTGAATAGTATCTTGGATGAGAAGCAAAACCAGAAAGGAAAATCAGAAAGTTTCTTGAAATATAGCACCTTTGGGACAACTATGGCCTGGATGACTGAAAATTCTCCATAGATGCTCAGGAAAAAAGGATCTCAAGTATTTAAAGAGAATAGAAGGTATTTGGACTTGAAGACCTCTGAGGCCGCTTCCAACTCAGTTATTATTCTATATTCTATATTCTGAGAAGACCATCTGCAGTTATGCCATATTGATCAGTGACTACAATAAAGAAATAAACTGATCAGTTAGAGTTACAGAATAATGTTACAAAAAGGACCTTGGAGGTCTTCTAGTCCAATCCCCTCCCCAAGCAGGAGACCCTATACCTGTGATGGCGAACCTAATGGCATGCGTGCCACAGATGGCATGAAGAGCCATTCGTGCCGGCATGCGAGCTGCAGGCAAACTTACTTCACTGCACTTATGCGCGTCTCACAGCTGATTTTCGGCAGGGTTGAGGCCTTTTCGGCCTCCCAAAGTCGTGAGGAAGGCTTTTGCAGGCTTCTGCAGGCTTTGCAGGCTGAAAACTAGCCCCGTTTCATCACTTCCTGTTTTTCCGAAAATACCAGAAGTGATGAAACGGGGCTAATTTTCGGCCTGCAAAGCCTGCGGAAGCCTGCAGAAGCCTTCCTCAAGCCTTTGGGAGGCCGGAAAAGGCCTCAAACCCGCTGAAAATCAGCTCTGAGGCGCAGTGCAGGTAAGGGGGCGGCGGAGGGCGGGTGGGCGAGTGGGGATTGCGTCGCATGCATAGGGGCGGGTGGGGGGGGCGCACATTGCCTTGTGGGTTCTGGCACATGAGTGTGCTGGCACGCGCACAATTTTTGGCACAGGAGTTCAAAAAAGTTAGCCACCACTGCCCTATACCATTTCAGACAAATCTCTTTTTAAAAACCTTCAGTGTTGCAGCACCCACAATTTCTGGGGTAAGTCAAAGTTGATAGTTGCAGACCAGGGATGAAAAAGACGAGGCTGCATCTCATTTTAGGTTTTATTAAAAGCCCTAAACCTCCCCTCCCCCTCCCCTTCCTCTTCTTCTTCTTCTTCTTCTTCTTCTTCTTCTTCTTCTTCTTCTTCTTCTTCTTCTCCTTCTCCTTCTCCTTCTCCTTCTCCTTCTCCTTCTTCTCCTTCTCCTTCTCCTTCTCCTTCTCCTTCTCCTTCTCCTTCTCCTTCTTCTTCTTCTTCTTCTTCTTCTTCTCCTTCTCCTTCTCCTCCTCCTTCCTCTCCTTCTCCTCCTCCTTCCTCTCCTTCTCCTCCTCCTTCCTCTCCTTCTCCTCCTCCTCCTCCTCCTCCTTCTTCTTCTTCTTCTTTTAAACTCAGCCACATCTGAGTCTCTGTAGCATATTCATGCAAAATATAAAGCTGATTTTTTTTAAAAAAAAAAATAAGTAACAGAAGTAGGCAGAGAGGAGTTAAATGATTCTAATCTAAAAATGCCATTGAGTTCTGTTGTCTAAATATCTATGTATATTCTTCAGCTGACACCAAGCTCGCCTTTGATCAGGTGGCCCACGATTTTATTTTGCAAACCCACATCTCTCTGCTTGCTTCCTCCTTTTTTTTTGTTTTTTGTTTTTGTTTCAGATCTTTATTATGTGTTGTGGTTGTACCAGGTTTGGAACAGAAATGGGAAATAATGAGAGTCAGGTGTGGTATCAAAAGCCGAACTAAACTGAAGCCAGCAACCTGGAAGGTTTTTTTAAAATTTTGGTTGCGTGCACTTTGGAAAAGGAGGGGGAAGAACGTATTAAACATTCAGTTGCCATGACCCACCGATCCTGGGAAACTATGGCTTTTAAATTTCGATCTCCAAGGAGCCCTTCAGGAATCCAGAATGGCTGTTCTTTAAATGTGTGTAATTAAACAGAATAGGCTCTCTCAGACTCCCACGCTTGCTTTAAGTGCAGTTCTACCAGCATTTTGAGAAGAACTGATTTAAAAAAGAAAAAAAGAAAAGCCATTGCACAATGAATACTCCTAGTTTGCTTTGCTCAGCTTACAAAAGAGGTTCAGGGTTGTTGTTTTCCCCTCCTTCCTTCTGTTTTTCAATAATTTCTACAGCTCTGACAGGATTCCAAGACCAATGGCAACCTGTTTGCCTTCGATATTCTCATTAATAAAGGATATTAGTACTACTTTGCAGAACATAGCAGGCCACAGGCAGTCACAGTTCCAGATTAATAACCCTCCGAAGACGACATTCCTGTAGAACAGTGCTTCCCAACCCAGGATAAATTACCCAAATTGGATAAAAGTGCTTTTTCTTTTGGTAATGACCACATGAATCCCTTACCAATCACAATTTGTAGAGGTTAATGCTTGCTATTAACCGGTTTCTGTTTTTCTTTTTTTAAAAAAAGCTCTTTTAATCCTGTTTACCCATAGTAGGACTCAATTTGGAACAGCAACTAGGCCCATAGAATGCAAGATCCAATAGAAGAGAATATCTACAGCTCAGAGTTGAACTCTGGAGCCCTTGGTGCCTTCTGAGTTTGGCTGTTGGCTGGCAGACGTTTCCTTATCCAAGTAGGTAACGTCATCAGTGCTAGAACTCAAATGTATTTTCAACTGGGAAACTGACAGGGGTGGGATGCTACCGGTTCGGCCTGGTTCTATAGAACCGGTAGCTCTGAAGAGCAACAGACACAGAACCAGTTCGCTGTGACAATCTTTTGCTCGTTTGTTTGGTCCGCCTGCCCACCTGGGCTCTTGGCTCTCCTTTATTTCCTGCCTTTTCAAACTCAGCTACTTGGTGCTGCATAGCTGAGGTTGAAAAAGCAGGAAAGAAGAGGATTTTCAAATGCCGTGTACCCGTGCGCAGCACTTGTCAACTGTCCGGGCGGCATTTTGCAAATGCATTACATGCACATGCAGCAAAATGCACTCTCAGCGAACCGGCAGTAACACCGGTTGACTCCCACCCCTGGAAACTGAGCATCCTAGACCCAGCGAAATCCCAAAACAGTAGGGAATTCTTAGAAGTTTAGCATTCAAACAAATCAGCCATCAACAGACACAGAGCTAAACCATATTTATACACTATTTGAAAGAGACAATTTTAAAAAGCTAAGAAGGAAACCAAAAGGTTTAGAACACATCTTCTCCAGCAACCAACACCCAAATAAGCAAGATTTAATCCCAGACAAACGATCTAGCAGAAAACAATACTCAACCAAGGAACTATAGAGGACAAAACCACATCCAATACTGGCACGGCAATCTATGATATATAAACAGAGAGTCAAGCCCATACTTACCAACACTGATCATGTAACCAAGTTGGGTCTTGAAATGTCTGCAAGCAAACAACCGAGCTCAGAGAGTATTAAGGACTCCCCTAAGATAAAATGTGGCCAATGTAATCATTAAATTATATTCTGTCTGTCTGTCTGTCTCTCTCATTAGTCAAAACAGCGTGCCACCAACAACCATTTTCCTCAATCCAGAGTGCAGGATGGCTTGAAGATGAGGGCCTCTGTCCGGATGTCACGATACTTGGAATCGTGGGGAGCAGCACGTCCTTTTTCCCACCTGAACCACCGAGAGAGTGTGAGCAGCGACACTTCTGCGCCCAACCGCAGACGCAGGAAGGTGAATCTTTGCTGGGCGTTTTTCAAAATCGTCTTCCAAGCACAAGTCCTTTGATGAGATTTGGAGGCGTGCATGAGGTTTCTCATGGACAGGAAAAGGAGGGGTTGAAAAATGTCTGTACAGAAACCCATTCCTTTCTCATGTCTGTGATGTCAGGTGCGAAAGAACAAATTCAAGGTCCAAATTAAACTGACTTATTGCTACTCGTGTCCATGCACAGGAGAGTTCTCAACTAATGTTAGCAGCCGCTTGGGGTTCGATAAGGGTCAACCGCATTCAAGGGTGGTTGGATTTAGTCTGCTTGTGGCTACATAGGGCTTCTAGGCTGATCCCTCTTTTAACTCCATCCTCAGGTTTCTGCAACTCCTCCTACAGTGACCGTGTTTCCCATGTGAAATGGAGATAAGATAGGATAGATGTTAAATACATAATTTTGTAGCAGAGTTGAGAAGATTGAGGATGGAAAATATCTATTTAGCAGTTTCGTAGAGCGCTCAGGCATTTTCCCTTTGTTCATCTCCTATTTCTGAAGGAGACATTATAGCAACTCCCAACCATTTATGATGCTTTTTATCTTCTGCAGAATTGAGCCTAGATACCCCATTTATTTATAGGCACCTATCATATATATAGAGTACAAAATTTACTTCTTTAACAAATAAAATCTTCTTCACGCTTTCTTCTTTCTTAGGAGATAGCCCTGCAACTCGCAAGTCGTCAGAGGACTTCAGAGAGGCAAGTTTCATATTCCTTCTTTTTTTGCCTGGTTAAGACTTTGCTTCAGTACCTTTTCTTAATCCTCCAGCCTGCAAAATGCTTTATAAGGAAGGAGAAAGATCAGCATGCACAATAGAATTAAAGGAGAGTCTGTATAAACTCCAAACTCTCTCTTTAGGTTTTCCTAAAGAAATGGCGGCTGTTACGGAAATAGTATTTACTGTTTTCCCTACTACAAACTATGACTCAAACAGGTGCTGTTTTTCAATCATTCATTATACTTTTCTTCTCCAATCTGGTGAGATGTTGTGACTTCCGAAATTCCTGGGAAAGAATGTCCCAAAGGTGCTTTTTTTCAGGAGGCAACTGGACTTCCTTGTTTTTTCTCTTTGAAGACGTTTCGCTTCTCATCCGAGAAGCTTCTTCAGTTCTAACAGGATAGTGAGGGAATGGATGGATTTATATTTCTTGCAGACATCTGGTCATTTGCACCCTTTTAGAGGGTCGTTGAGGCCACTTGGAGAGGTTTATCTGTGTCCTCAGAGTCACCTGAGTAGCACTTCTGGGTTCCTGTAGTCTGCAATTTCCACGCCCTGGAAATCCATTCCTATCCCACACTATTTAAAGGGTGTTCATCCCAAATTGTATAGCTAAAAGTCTGTAGAGATTCTCAGTCCTCCAGTCATAGTTGTCTGTACTTTTTCAGGAGGCAACTGGACTTCCTTGTTTTTTCTCTTTGAAGACGTTTCGCTTCTCATCCAAGAAGCTTCTTCAGCTCTGACAGAATGCCCCGAAGAAGCTTCTTGGATGAGAAGTGAAACCTCTCCTGTTGGAAAAGAAATTCTTGATGAAAAGAGAGCCTTAATCTGCAGTTAGGGCTCGGGAATTCTGATGTGCCTCATCTCCTCCAGCACTTAAACTGATTTTTCATCCTGCTTCTGCCCACAAATGAGCATAATGACGTGATTGCAAAGAGGAAGTTGAAAAATAGAGAAACATAACATCACACATTTTCTCCCTTGTCTTCTCAAATTTCCCTCTGTTCTTCTTTCTTTTACTGTGCCTAAAAACTGCAGTTCTGCTGTCTCAAACGTGGTGTTTTAAAAAAAGAATCCATAAAAAGAATATTAAAAATATTTTAAAATATGAAATGTGACATGCATTTCCTCTGATGCCAGATGTAGTGTTTTAACTGCCGTGTGTTGCCAAAGTAAAGGAAAAATGGACAGGTAACAGAACCATTTGCATGTTTCCTGGTTATTGCTCTGTGTGCTTTTGAGCAGCAGAAACAAGTTATATTTTTTATCATTCCTTACACTTTTCAATTGTTTCTTCCAGACTTTTTAAAGAAAGGATGTAAAACTTACGTTTCAAAATTATTTAAGGTTCCCTTGGGAGGATGCAAGCATCCCAGGAAAGATGGCTGTTGCTGTAATTTTGAGGGAAATGTTTTAATTGATTTGCTAATTATTGGCCTGCATCAATGCATTCCATCAAACTTTTCTTTCTCTTTATGTATGTATCTGTTAGTTTCGATGGATTGAGACAACACCACTTCTGTCCTCCTTCTGTTCTAACCTATAAGTGAGTTTTCTGTCCTCTTTTAGCTTTCAGTGATTGTTGTTTTGTTGTTGTTGTTGTTGTTGTTGTTATTTTCCTGTGTGCTATAGCACTGCTGATAATTCTCCTGGTAACTTCTCATTTCACCTCTCTCTAAAGCAGGGATGTCCAACCATAGCAACTTTAAGACTTGTGGACCAACATGGTTGGCTGGGGAATTCTGGGAGTTGAAGCCCACAGATCTTAAAGTTGCCAAAGTTGGACACCCCTGTTCTAAAGCAGTTAGCATCCCTCAAAAAGATAACAATGGCTGGATTCACATGCAGCAAGTTAAACCATAAACCATGGTTTGCTGAGCTTCCATGTCATGCTGAGCTATCGCCAAACAAGCCAAAATATGAATTAGGATGCAAATTCAGCCCAAGAACTTCCTTTCTCCAGTGTAAAGCCACAAAAATCACACAAATCCGTTCGATAATTGTTCCAGCCGTGTGCAATTTTTGGATGATAAAGGAGCATCTTTACTGCCGTTGAATACAGGCGAAAACTCTGTCTCTTCACAACTCTTAATTTCTCATTCTCGAAATCCTAGTGGCCAAAATTGGATTTTTTAAAAAAATATTCCTCTTCTCTAGTTTGGGAGGTGTTCTAAGATAATGTTGGATGTTCCCGTTCCATCCTAGTCATTTCCCTGAATGCTTAGAAGGAATCCTTTTTCAAACTGTCATTTTTTTTCTCCTTTGTTGCTTTGTAGAAATACCTCTCAGAAAGGAAGAATGGAAGAAGAAATCAACGATAAGATGATGTCAACCATTGAGGGCCTGAGTTCAGCCAAGTAAGAAAGCAGAAGTGGTCCTTTTGTAGATAGGAGAAGAGATTGCTTCTCTGTTTTCAGTAAAAAAAAGAAAGGGTGTGACAGAAATGACATCTTTTTATCTCATGTGCTTGCGTGGGCTAGATGTAGCCGGTTCATCTGGTACATCTTCAGTTCCTGCTAAAGGAAACGTTACAACCCCACCTTCTTGATTCATGCTTGGATGCCCCACAGATTATCCTAAGTCGTTGTAGGTCAGGAGTTTCTAAACTTGGGCAATTTTAAGGTTTGTGGACTTCCCTTCCCAGAATTCCTCAGTCAGCCATGATCAGTGGTGTCATTCAATTTTTTTTACTACCGGTTCTGTGGGCGTGGCTTGGAGGACGTGGCAGGGGAAGGATACTGTAAAATCTCCAGTCAGAGATGGGATTTACCGGTTCTCCAAACTACTCAAAATTTCCACTACCGGTTCTCCAGAACTGGTCAGAATCTGTGGAATACCACTTCTGGCCATGATCCTTCTTGCCACAGTCGTTAAGTGAATAACTGCAGTTGATAACTTAGTACTTGGTTTTTCAGTGAATCTGGCATCCCCGTTGACTGCTTTTTTCATGCCCCTGTCAGAATCTGATTCGGAGGGGGAGACCGAGCAGTGGCTCCGTTGGCTATGGAAGAAACTGGGGAAGGGCAAAGTCTGGCTGGGCAGAGCAGGAGAGAGATAGAGCAAGGGAGAGGGAGTTCAGAGGAAGACACCCTCTCTTCATCCTAGGGCACTCAGGGAGGAATGAAGAAGGGAGCAACATGAGCTGCATGGCTTATGGTGGGAGGAAAGGGCCCTGATTCCCTTCATTAGCTGCAGATGGGAACACAGTATTTCAAAAGGGAAGCTGAGCACAGCAAGTTGTTGGGAGCAAATCATGAATTATCTGGTATCATCAAGGTGTTCCTGGCGTCTTCCCAACCGTGTGTGTTTTGCTGTGCTTTCAAGTCTGCAATTCCTTCTCATGCCCTGTCAAGTTAATTACTGCAGCGTGGTTTGTGTGGATTTTTAGTTACAATTTGTATGTACTTTGTTTTCGGACTGAATTTCCTCTAGTTAAAAGTTGTTCCTGGGAGAGTTTTTCTCCAGCCAAAGGTAACTTGGCAAAGTTGGAGATAATAAAGGGACTCTTCTTGCTTATTTGACTGTGTTGCCTTTGTGCCACACCTTGGGTCATCATAGGTGTTGTAACTTCGGATGATCACTATGTAAATGGTTGTAAGTCAAGGACTGTGTGTGTTATTTGAGATTCTTTGCTGCAGAACAACCATGGTGTGACCCAGTCTAACTGTTTAAAGACAGCCTGTTCCTCTTTAATATTGCAGCTCCTTTCTGGAGTTCTAAATTGGCTTCAACTTTTCATCTAAAATTCTCTCCCTGCAAGATGCTAATTAGGTCTAGTGTTACAGGCTTTTAAAAGCACTTAAAGCAAAATTAAGTCTTAATTTCACAACAACTACAAATGCAGCAACTACAAAGATGCCATAGAGGCTAGATTGTTCTAAGAAACACATTTTGGTTCGGTAATGCAGGAACCGACAAAAACTTCATTCAGAGCTGCTTAATCATTTAGAATCATATTCTACCTTTCATCCAGTTTTAATTGAAGATCATAGAACACAAAGTAGAAAGTTTTATATCCTTCCCCCCCATTTTATTGCTCTGTGTTGTGCTTTCCTTTATTTGATCCGAATACTAATACTTCCGTGTCTTTTTTAATTGTCTGGTCTTCTGAGCAACAAACCCTTTACTTAAAATAATTATAATTTCACATTTGAAAACAGTCTCTGTTTTCTCTTCCTTCGTGCAGACCGTGGTGCGGTCAAAAAGACGATTTCCGTGGACTTTGTGGGTTTTTGCTATGCTTTGTCGAAACAGGACTGGAAAAAGAGGTTTGTAAGACATCGGAGGAATTTTTACCAGGGTGAAATCTTTCAGAGCTCAAAAAACGGTTGAAACGTTTGAAAAGGAAGCTAACCTTAACAAGTCAAAGTGTAATCTTATGGTTTCCTGTTTACAGAATTTTAGGCTGAGACAAAATCTTCCAGCTTCAAGTAGTGTCTCAGATAAGGGTGTTTTCAGATTTCTTTTGAATATTACTCATGTTTTTTTGAAGGAATCTGATGCCTCTTTAGTTGGTAGGCTTATTTAGAGGTAATATCTAAAGCAAGGGTCTTCAAACTTAGCAAATTTAAGACTTGTAGACTTCAACTCCCAGAATTCCTGAGCTAACAAGACTGGAGGAGGAATTCTGGGAGTTGAAGTCCACAAGTCTTAAAACTGACAAGTTTGAAGGCCCCTGATCTAAGAAGTTGCCACAAAGAAGAGGGGGTCAAATTATTCTCCAAACACCAGAGGGCAGGACAAGAAGCAATGGGTGGAAATGAATCAAGGAGAGAAGCAACCTGGAATTAAGGAGAAACTCCCTAACAGTGAGGGCAATTCACCAGTGGAACAACTTGTCTCCAGAAGCTGTGAATGCTTCAACATTGGAAGTTTTAAAGAAGAGATTGGACAACCATCTGTCTGAAGTGGTGTAGGGTTTCCTGCCTGATCAGGGGGTTGGACTAGAAGACCTCCAAAGTCCCTTCCAATTCTGTTAATCTGTTAATCCTTGATTTATAACTACAGTGAGGGCCAGAATTTTAACCGTGGGGATTTTGCAGTGGTCATAACTATGAGGACCGATCTTAAGTCACTTTTTTAGTGCCATTGTAACACCTGCTAAACAATTGGTTATAAATTGTGGATTACCTGTAATCCTATGTGTATATAAAAAAGAAGTTATATGCTGGGGCTCATTCTGTTTATTTATTTGTTTTCCCTCCGTGACAAAATCATCCCCAAAATGTTATGAATATATCGAATCCTTTTCTGTTTCTTTTTTTACAGTATCGCATGATTCCTATTCCCAAACTGAGGGGTTATTTTGTGTGTGCTGGCATTGTTCTGCTCTGCATGTTTACAGTACAGATATGCATTACATCAGGGTAAGTGTTGACTTTATTTTTATTATGTCATCAATCCAGTTTGTGTCTTCTTCGAACCCTAATGATTGTCTACGCATCCTATTAAATCAATTAAATTGGCAATACTTTCTTTCCTGCAGAGATATGTTTTAAGAAGTGATTGGAGAGCCATTTGTCTGAAATGTTATAGGGTCCCCTGCTTGAGCTGGGGGCTGGACTAGAAGACCTCCAAGGTCCCTTCCAACTCTGTTATTCTATAACTCTTATTTTCGCATGTTCAGAGGCTTCTCTACAAAACTATGGATTTTTTTTCCCTCACAGAGCAGCGGAGTAAGGAATAGAGTAACAAGGAAATAAAAAATCAACCCAGGCTAAGCTTTTCTTCTTCGTGTGCTGGTTTTCCACGTACCTTTATTGTCTTAAGTACCAAGAGATTTTATTTATTTTATTTTATTAAATGCATATGCTGCCTATCTCACCATTTAGCGATGCTGGGTGACTTTGCAATGCCATAAATAACTGTCTAAAATCATTAAAAGGTTAGGAACGTTAAAAGCTTGAAAGTAAAACATTAAAATTAACTACAAAACGGATAAAAGAAAGGGTAGAGGTAATATTTTCTCCTAATCTACTAGACACCTTCAGCTCAAGGAGAAGGATTTAAAGGAGGAGAAGGAGGAGGAAGAGGAGAAGGAGGAAGAGGAGGGGGAAGAGGAGGAGCAGGAGGAAGATGAAGAAAGAGGAGGAGGAGGAAGAAGGAAGGAAGAAGGAAAGAAAGAAAGAAAGAAAGAAAGAAAGAAAGAAAGAAAGAAAGAAAGAAAGAAAGAAAGAAAGAAAGAAAGAAAGAGGGAGGGAGGGAGGGAGGGAAGGGAAGGAAGGAAGGAAGAAAGAAGGAAAGAAAGAAAGAAAGAAAGAAAGAAAGAAAGAAAGAAAGAAAGAAAGAAAGAAAGAAAGAAAGAAAGAAAGAAAGAAAGAAAGAAAGAAAGAAAGAAAGAAAGAAAGAAAGAAAGAAAGAAAGAAAGGAAAAAAAGAGAATTTCCCACAGATCTGTTTTTTCCTCAAAGCTATGATTGTATCTACTATTTCCTGCATAGTGAAAAGCCACTTATGAGAAAAAAAAACACTTGGATTGTGTGATCCTAATTAAGATTGAACATCAAACTCCAAATCTTCAGGCACCAGCTTTGTAGTAGAAGAGATTCAGTCCTTTGTGGAGAACTTAAAATTTCCAAATTCTTTAATCTGTTTTCGCTTGCTCTTTCCTTCCTCGTTCTCTTATTCATCTTAGTTGAAATATTAATTTATATTGCTAGTCCATGTAGAATAAGCCAGGCACAGAATCAATCAATCAATCCTCATTCTCTCTTTCAGGTCACAAACCTTAGGAATCTCATTTGGGGTGGTAGCAATCATCATGGGGCTGATTTTGTGTGTCTGCTTTGCAGATGACTGTTGGGTAAGTAAAAAAGAAAAAAGAAAGGAACCCAAAACTCTAGAGTAGCTTTTCTCAACCTTGGCAACTTTAAGATACATGGGCTTCAACTCCCAGAATTCCCTAGCCAGCATGATAGCTGGGGAATTCTAGGCATTGACGTCTACACAACTGTGATGACTCAGGGTGGTATACAAAATAAACAGTCACAAAAAACAGGTGAAGCCCCATTTATTTATTTAAATTTAATTTAATTTAATTTATATACCGCCCCCTCTCCCAAATTGGGATTCGGGGCGGTGCACAGCCCAACTAAAACAATACAATGACAAATATAAAATTTAAAAATAGATTAAAAATGAGTTTAAAACTATCATCAATTACTAAAAGCAGGGTAAAAAATTAACAATTAAAACCTTCCAATAAAAACTAGGCCAGACCGGCTTGTTGGAAGAGATAGGTCTTCAATGCGCACCGGAAGGTTCGCAGGTCAGGGATAGTCCGCATCTCCGGGGGTAACTCATTCCAAAGGGAGGGTGCTCCCACAGAGAAGGCCCACACCCTCGGGGCCTCCAGCTTGTTCCTTCACTTTGCTTCCAAGTTCCAAATATCCTTGACTGGAGACAAAAAACTCCCACATGAGGAGGAAATGCCATTTAAATTATAAAGAGTAAAAAAACAACACAAACCAGGCAAGAGAAGGGCTTGAAGATGTCCACAGATATTAGGACACCCACTGGGAAGGATGCCAAACTCAGAGAGGAACCATAAACTAGAGATATTTACACGCTTTGTTTCCAGTGTTCACCAGTATGCAGGTCCATACTCTTATTCAGTTGCCACAGCTGCAGCCCATGAAGAGGATCAAGGCCCTCTCCTCCTGAGTAGACCACATCTCTCCCGTATCCTTTCCTCCCTGCTTGCCCTAGGATGGAGAGGGGATGGGCCTGGGTCCTCCTCTGACTGCCCAGCCGGCCTCTGCCCTTCCCCAGCCTCCTCCACAACCTCCAGCACTACACTTCCATTCCCTGTCGGCTGTTCCTCTTCTCCCTCACAGTCAGTCTTCACCAGGGGCATGACAACAACTTAGAGTTACAAAGGTTGAGAAACACTGCTCTAGATCAGGAGTCTCCAACCTTGGCAATTTTAAGACTTGTGGACTTCAACTCCCAGAGTTCCTCAGCCACCTTTGGGACTTGCATAAGTCCCAAACCGTGGGGAGATGAATAGACTTAACACTGGCAATTAAAGAAAAAGAAGAAACTGAATATTACATGGTATGGGATCTATTTTATCAATGGTTGGAAAAATAAAACAAGCTAAAAATGAGTAGATGAATATATAAAGAAATAAGTAAAAAATCAATTAATCAGTCAAATCAAATGTTTATTATCAATGCACAACATGTGTACAATGAAATAGAAAATGTTATAAAGATAATAGATATAAGAGACAATGATTTATAAAGAAAATGTGATTACTATTACATTGTTAAGAAAATATATTAATTACAATTGTTAGCACAAGACATATGTACCCAGTCGATACACTGAATGAGTGAAAGATGGAATTACTATAAATATTAAAAAATAAAAATATTTGGAATAAAAAATATAAACTGTGGGATGTTCACAGTCTGTGATGACCTGGGGCGTGGCACAAAAGCAACAGTCACAAAAATAGGTAAAGTCCCTTTAATTTAACTTGGTCCCCAATGTCGAGTTATCTTTGGCTGGAGAAAAAACTCTCCCAAGAACAGATTTTAAAGGTAAGAAATTTAGTCCGAACTCAAGAGTACATATAAATTATAAATAAAAATCAACACAAACCACACTGCAGCAATTAACGAGACAGGGCAGGATAAGGAATTGAAGACTTCAAAAGATAATGAAACATACACAGTTGGGAGGATGCCAGAACCCAGATAAGACTCGACAAACAAAGATAATTCACGCTTTGCTTCCAGCAAGGAGCTGTGTGCAAACACCCTCTTTATCCTGTTTTCCCAGCTGCAGCTAATGAAGGGAATCAGGGCCTTTTTCTCCCCGGTATCCCATGTTGCTCCCTGATCCATGGTGTATGAAGAAGGTCAATGCTCCAGGGGGTGGATTTGCCATCTTGAAACCTTTCCTCTCTGTTGGCAGAAATGCTGCGCGAAGCGGTGGGCACCAGCACGCTACTTCTGCCGGCTGTCTGAGAAAGTGGAGATGATGCCATCCGTCAGGTTCCCCCTGGCCATCCTTGCCCTCAGCTCGCTGCTGATCCTTGCTGTTTTCAACCTGGTAATGCCTCCTGTTGAACGTTAAGGGGGAAGGAAGCACGCAGTGACCCTGCTTGTCTCCACCTGAAGTTTTGGCTGATGGGAAGGGCTGATACAATGGGATGGGATGGGGTGAGATGGGATAGGATAGGATAACCTTTATTGTCCCTTTTTTCTGTGAAAACACTGGCACAAATTAAAAAAAATGAAATTCTGATGCCTGCTCTCAAAAGAATATCCATACCGGGTTTCCCCGAAAATAAGACCCTGTCTTATTTTTTTTTTTTCCACCAAAAAAGGCACCAGGTCTTATTTTCGGGGGATGTCTTCCACTGACTAACCTCACTTGTGTGTGTTGCCCCTGGCCTCCTTTTCGTTGCCAGAGGCCTTCAGGAACCTCTTCTTCTGTAGCCAGCTAGGCTTTCTTGAAGGCCTCTGCAGCCAATAACAGAGCTCTGGATCGATCCAGAGCTTTGTTATCAGCTACAGAGGCCTTGAGGAAAGCCTTGCCAGTCTTGATGGCTGCAGAAGAATGGGCTGGCACAGCAGGTGTCGGGGTGTGCAAGGCCTGGCTACAACTGTCCAAAGGTAAGAAGTAGGGCAGCTCCACCATCCCCATCCCCACCCTAGCTTAATTTTTACCTGTGCACTCTGGAGTGGGTGGGGTCTTAATTAGGGCTTATTTTGGGAGTGGGGCTTATATTGGGCGCACGTGTGAAAATCAAGCTAGGACTTACTTTCAGAGTAGGTCATATTTTTGGGGAAACAGGGTATCTATCTATATCTATATATCTCAAAAGAATATCCATAACTATCTATCAATCTATATCTATCTATCTATCTATTCATCCATCCATCCATCCATCCATCCATCTATCCATCCACCTACCTATCTACCTACCTGTATCTATCTATCAGTATCTGAATGTCTGCCTACCTGCCTGCCTGCCTGCCTGCCTACCTGCCTACCTACCTACCGCTATCTATTGTCTGTCTGTCTGTCTGTCTGTCTGTCTGTCTGTCTGTCTGTCTGTCTATCTATCTATCTATCTATCTATCTATCTATCTATCTATCTATCTACCAGTATCCATCCATCTATCTATCTATCTATCTATCTATCTATCTATCTATCTATCTATCTATCTATCTATCTATCTACTTACCTACCTACCTACCTACACACATACATGAACATACATGAACATAAATGGAGAACAGGAAAGAAATAAGGGGAATGGGACAGTAAATGAGGTTGTTTGTTATGGTGTATTTTCCTACTTTAAACATATTGTCAGTGCTTCAACAATTTATTAGCTGGGCCACCAGAATTCAAAAGTTGCAAAGTTTACCCCAAAGGTGGTTCCTTGCTCACCCCCCCCCCCCAAAAGGCAACTGGACTTTCTTGGATTTTCCTTTTTGCCTCTCATCCAAGAAGCCAATTCCTCTGTCCCTACAACCACCCTCTTTTCCTTTTGAAAACTTGCTGTTTTGGCAATAAAATGTATGTGTTTTGAATTGCCACCAGGACATTCCCTAACCAGTTTTTCATGTCTTCATTAGCCAGTGAGCCAGTCTGGTGGAAATCACGCTTCATCACATGCTAATCCAGTGAGTAAAAAGCTGATTTTTATTGGCTAGAATAATTGCTTGGGCTTAATAGCAGGTGTGATGTGCCTTTCAGCAGGTTCTTATCTCAAGGTGAAAATACTCTATGTAATCTTTTGATTATAGCCTACACTGACTTTACCTGAACTATCTACCTTTTCCATCACCTTTCCGCGGAATCGATTTGTGGTTGCTGCCCACAAATTGCCCTTTTTAAACAAATGCTTTTCGCAGGACCGAGATTTCGAGATGAACCTTGTTCTGTGTTGGATCTGACCTTGATAATGCTTGCCTTTATAGTCTGTTTAATGCTCTTGGCTAAAAGCCGGGTTAAAAATTAGAAGGCAAATGATAATAGTGACTTTGGAAATGTTTATTTTGAAAAAATAATAATAATCCCACGCATAACCTTTGGTTAGGGAGGTGGGGTGTATGAGTCATCTTTCCAGGCAGTCCTTGAATTACAACCATTCATTTAGGGACCGTTTAAAGTTATTACAGCACTGAAAAAACTCTATTAATCTGTACATCTGTAAAAGAGACATATGCCCATTTTTTGCATTTACGACCGTTGCAGCTTCCTCCATGGTCACATGATCAAAATTTGGGCGCTTGGCAACTGGTATTGATTTATAACAGTTGTATTGTCCTGGGTTCAAGTGATCACCATTTGCAACCTTCCCACCTGGCTTCCGATAAGCAAAGTCAAGCCAGATTCACTTAATGGCTGCATGATTCCCTTACCAGTGGCAATGGTTTGCTTAACAACATGACCAGAAAACGAAGCACAATTTGTTTAACAACTGCCTTGCTTAGCAATGGTTATTTTGGGCTCAATTGTGGTCATAAGTCGAGGACAATCTGTAACTGTTTTTGTCAGCCTCACTGGAAAATATTTACTCAGTCAGACTAGAACTACACTTTATTGAGATAAGGTATAATAATAATAGTATCTTCCCTCCTTCTTATATTCCAGTAAGTCAGGAAGAAGCTGACTTCTGAGCCCCTTCCAAATATTACCTTGGACAAATATTCCCAGGACTAAAGAATATTTTATCTCTCTTGCATGATTCTGTTCAGGTTTCTCCTTACAGATTTGCTTGTGTGAAGCCCAATTTATCACCTCAATAATTATTTATGTTTTCCCCTCCCTGCCCTCACTCCCCCCCCCAAACAACAGGTGTCAGGAAACAGTTCAAATACTGAAGATGGATCGCCGAATATGAATATGATCTACCCGGTGAGTGAAGATGGATGTAATATTTTAAAAACACAGATTTGGGTCCCACCCTAGGCAAAAGTCAGTCGTGAATGGATTCCGTAAAGTTATGCCTGCTAAATCCTTCTTCACGGTTGTGCAGAGGAAACGTGTCTTTTGCTTTGCCCAATTTGTTTAATTTCAAGATGCAGAGCAAGTGTGTCCAACCTTGGCAACTGTTAAGACTTGTGGATTTCAAATCCCAGAATTCCCCAGCTAGCCCTGCAACTGCCTTGTTCTGGGAGTTGAAGTCCACAGGTTTTAAAGTTGCCAAGGTTGGACACCCCTGCAATTTATATAGAATAGAATAGAATAATAGAGTTGGAAGGAATCTTGGAGGTCTTCTAGTCCAACCCCTGCCTAGGCAGGAAACCCTACACCACTTTAGATAGATGGTTATCGAACATCTTTTTAAAAACTTCCAGTGTTGGAGCATTCACAACTTTTGGAAGCAAGTTGTTCCACTGATTAATTGTTCTCACTCTCAGGAAATTTCTCCTTAGTTCCAAGTTGCTTCTCTCTTTAATTATTTGTCACCTGTTGCTTCCTGTCCTGCCCTCAGGGGCTTTGGAGCATAGCTTGACTCCCTCTTCTTTGTGGCAGCCCCTCAGATATTGGAAGCCTGCTATCCTGTCTCCCCTGGTCCTTCTTTTCACCAGAGTAGACATACTCAATTCCTGCAACTGTTCTTTATATGTTTTAGCCTCCAGTCCCCTAATCCTCTTTGTTGCTCTTCTCTGCACTCTTTCTAGAGTCTCAACATCTTTTTTATATTGTGGTGCCCAAAACTGAATGCAGTATATTCCAAGTGTAGCCTTATAAAGTAGTATTAACATGTCATGGGATCTTGATTCTAACCTTCCGTTTATACTGACATGCACAATATTTTAAAACAATAATAATAATAATAAATCCTCTGCTAGTAGTCTGACATGAAAATATTTGCTAACTCTTGTTTAATTCTTTCTTTTTTTACCAGTATTATGCCTACTGCTGTATTCTGGGCTTCATTGCATGTTCTGTGTTCCTTCGAACGAGTTTTGAACTCAAGCTAATGTTGCTCTCGGGAGCCATCGTGGGGTATTTCGTCATATTTAACAGCAACCCGAGTGTCACCTGCGACCAGGAATGCGCCGAGAAGTAGGAAGAACTTGTTATCTTGAGAGTAACTTTGCCAGGGGGTGGGGTGAGGTGAAAGCCATAATGAAGTCATATTGAAAGAGATCAAGTTATTCAGGTCTGTGGGGACTATTTTAAGATGCCATTTCCCACCTGAAAACATTGTGGTGGTGCCTATGGCTTGGACTGGGTGCTACAACATATGATAAGGGCCCACTGGATTGTTTCTTTGATGTCGCTATTGTAAATAGCATTTGCCTTTCTTCTAGTTGCATTCTTTGTTTTGAGCACTGAAATGAAAGTTCTAACAAGTTTGAAGTGACCTCACATTTCTCCTTCCTTCCTTCTTTCTTCCCTCCCTCTCTGTCCCTACATATTTCCTCTCTCTTTCTCTCCTTCTGCTCATTCCTTCCTCCCTCCCTCTCCTTCACACAAATACGCTTCCTCGCTCCTTCCTTCCTCCCTCCCTCTCTCCCAATACACTTTCTCTCTTTCTCTCCTTCCATTCCTTCCTCCCTCCCTCCCTCTCCTTCACACAAACATATTTCCTCTCCCTCCCTCCCTCCCTCCCTCCCTCCCTCCCTTCCTTCCTTCCTTCCTTCCTTCCTTCCTTCCTTCCTTCCTTCCTTCCTTCCTTCCTTCCTTCCTTCCTTCCTTCCTTCCAGAAAGCCACTTCACTATTTCTCTTGAGGAAGATACTTTTAACAAATATTAGTGCAAGTTTTCTTTCTTATGCATTCTGTAGTTCAGATTTTTGGATCTTTTCAATCATAAGCATGTGTATTTTGTGTAATTGTTCTAATTTGTTCTTTTATTTTCCACTTCAGGCTTTTTATAAAAAATCCCAAAGTGATGATCAATTTGTACCTGGCACTCTTTTATATAACTCTGGTTCTGTTGTCCAAGCAGGTATGGATTTTTCTGTGGCTTATGTTCTATATCACCTCAAATTTTGAGCCCAGTAACTGGGAAGTTGTCCCCAATACCGAGAAGTGTCCATCTGTCAGTCATTATTGTTCTTTACATCTGTCATTGTCATTGTTGTTTGTTCACAGAACAAATGTATCAAATGACAAGGTACACAATAGAAACTAAGCTGAATAACTAAAACATAGATCTCCTTTAAAACTTGGAAAATAATCTAACTACAGTATATTGCAAAAATTTCCCACGGTCTTCATGATAGAATAGTATCTGGTGACCTTTTCTGAGAATTCTGAAATTCTCAGAAATCTGCTAGGAGAAATGAATTTTCTTCCATAAGAATAGCCAAAGTAATTAGCAAAGAGCAATGATATTAATCCAGAGTGGCACATTCAGTGTGATGAACAACTTAACAAAATAGGATATTGATTCAACACACCCTCGGTGGTGGAGCAGGACTTCTCCTGGAAGCGAAAGCCATTGTTGCAAGAACATGAAGCTTGACGTTGATGTCACAATGGACTTTTGTCATTATTTTCTGAATGCACAATTTTAATGATCAAAAACTACATGGAAAGAAGACAAGAGTAAACCTTTTGAGCCATGGGGGTGTGACAGTGGAAGATATTGAATCAAACAGATTCCTTTTTCACGATAATGTTGTTTTCTGATGGAACTTCAACTAGTGCCTTTGGTAACATCTACTTCCTAATAGTGGAAATATATTATCCCTGTGTAGCTAGTGATGCTCACAAAATTAAAAAGAACAAATCCCAGCCCTTTGGTACACACATAAAGCATTCAATATAGTTTAATTTTCCCCTGAAAGGCACATTGCTGTTTTAAAACTGCATTTAATTGTTTATCCCAAGGCATTGCTCTGGGGTGTCTATATTGAATTAGCAATCATTTGATATTCTTCTTCTTAATAATTTTACTTGTTTGAGCTGTATGCCTGTGAAGCGGCTATGATTGCGTGGATCTGAGCATAAATCCCCATAAATGCATGTCTGTACAAATTTGGGGCCTTTATATTAAAATATAATGGCAAATTATCCATCTACAACCAATACAGTTCCGGGGGGGGGGGGCGGGGGGGAATGAACGGTGATTTAGATAGGAAGACTTAAGTGCTAAAAAGCGGAAATGGACCATGTTGTGTTTTTGTTATTGTTGTTAAGAAAATACAGTGCCTTACCCCTTTAAAAGCACAATTTATTGTTTATATTTGTCGTATGCTGCCCAGAGTCACTTGCTCATAAAATGGTAAATTAGATATAGATATAGGGATGGATAGATAGATAGATAGATAGATAGATAGATAGATAGATAGATAGATAGATATAGTTGGATGGATAAGTAGGTAAGTAGATAAAGAGATAGTGATAGATATTTGAGAGATAGATTACATAATTAGTTAGATAGTTAGTTAATTAGATAGATAGATAGATAGATAGATAGATAGATAGATAGATAGATAGATAGATAGATAGATAGAGAGATGATAGATAGAGAGATAGAGATAGTGATAGATGTTTGAGTGATAGATGATGGATGGATGGATAGATAGAGATAGATGGTTAGGTAGGTAGATGGGTAAGTAAAGAGATAGTAATAGGGATTTGGGAGATATATTACATAATTAGATAGATAGATAGATAGATAGATAGATAGATAGATAGATAGATAGATAGATAGATAGATAGTTGGATGGATACGTAAGTAAATAGGTGGGTGGGTAGGTAAAGAGGTAGTGATAGAGATTTGAGAGATAGATTAGATGGTTGGTTGGTTGGTTGGTTGGATGGATGGATAACAGGCAGATCCTATACATCTTAAAATTTGTAGGAATCATTGAAACATGCAAGTCAATCAGATTAAGGGCATTGTATCTGGGTTGTCATAAATCAATTGTTTTCTAACCTTTGCAACATCAACATGGGATAAACTTTGTATTTGTTGCTGATAGTTTTGGTAACTGTCTGTTTGTTTGCAGATAGACTATTATTGTCGGCTGGACTGCCTGCAGAAAAACAAATTCAAAAAGGAACATGAGTCATTCGAAACCATGGAGAATGTAAACAGGCTACTGCTGGAAAACGTCCTCCCAGCTCATGTGGCAGCTCATTTTATTGGGGACAAATTAAATGAGGTATGGAAAAATTCACCATAATGTTACATAGCAGATGTTTGGTTGAAGATGCTGGTAGCACTTCAATTGATCTTGAAGAGTTGGTCATCCTTGCCCTCAAATTAAGAAGAAAGCAATAGGGTCCTAGGTACTAAGAGAAAACTCATTCTCAGTGGCTGGTTCATATAACCCATGGGTCTACAAAGTTGGCAAGTTTAAGACTTGCGGACTTCAATTCCTAGAATTCCTGAGCTAACATGACTGGAGAAGGAATTCTGGGCATTGAAGTTCACAAGTCTTAAAGCTGTCAAGTTCAAAGACCCCTGATACAACCCATTAAGCCTGGCTCCTTGATTAAGTCACCATGATTATATTTAGGCATAATAGTAAGTCATAAGCCATGATTCACAAGCGACAGAGCTTGGATTCCCATAACAGACTAAGCCAAAACTAGAATAGAATAGAATAGAATTCTTTATTGGCCAAGTGTGATTGGATACACAAGGAATTTGTCTTGGTGCAGATGCTCTCAGTGTACATAAAAAGAAAAGATACATTCGTCAAGAGTCAAGAATCATCAGGTACAACACTTAATAATAGTCATAGAGTACATTAAGCAATCAAATCATACTTGGAAACAGTCAATATAAAGCGACAAAGTTACAGTCATACAGTCACAAGTGGGTGGGGATGGGTGATAAGGAGTGATGAGAAGATTAATAGTAATGGTAATGCAGACTTAGTAAATAGTTGGACAGTGTTGAGGGAATTATTTGTTTAGCAGAGTGTAACTAAGAATGTTTAGCAGAGTATCTAAGTAAATCGTTTTAGGGTTATTGAAATATCATCCCACCCACAACTGTGGATCCAAGGTGTGCAGTGCTCTTTTGAGGAAGATGCCACATAAGTATAATCCATCATCATAAACCTGTAGAACTTCAAATTTTGTAAGAAGGATGTTCATCTTAGGGAGTTACTTCTCAAGTGCTCATTGTGATGAGCACATTGTGATTCTCAGGAGTGACCAAAGAAGAGTAACACCCCATAGTGCCAGTTGGTGTGACAAGCTCCTTTATTGTAGCACCTAATTTTTGACTTGTGTGCAACTTCAGTGAACTAGAGAAGAACCTGGTGTGTCCTTGTTGCCTTGGTTAACGGGGGTGAGTGGGTTGGAGGGGGTGGGAATGGAAGCATAAAGTTGAAAGCAATTGTTCATGAGCCTATTACTGCATGTCCCTCAGGACTGGTATCATCAATCATATGACTGCGTCTGTGTCATGTTTGCCTCGGTCCCTGACTTCAAGGTATTTTACACGGAATGCGATGTCAACAAGGAAGGGCTGGAATGTCTTCGTCTCCTGAATGAGATCATTGCTGATTTTGATGAGGTACCTCCTTTTATTGACTTTGGCTTCGGCAGTCCTCAGTGTTTCTCAAACCTTGGCAGCTTGCAGATGTGTGGACTTCAACGTGCTGGCTGGGGAATGCTTCAAGCCCACACGCCTTCCAAAGTTGCCAAGGTTGAGAAACGCTACTCTACATAGTTAGATTTACTACTTGAGAATCTGCTCCTGAAATATTTAGCAGGGTTTGTTCACCTGTGTGATTTATTCATGCCTCAGGCTTAGTAGACTCCAGCTGAAGCAGATGTGAATGAAAGATAGATCCAACTCTCGCATGAGGTTGTGGTGGTTGGTGGATGATGGGTGTGTCTTGGCAAGTGGCAATCCCAAGCTAACCTTGTCTGAACTGGGAACCCTAGAAAGATCAGGCCTGGTTAGTACAGATAGTCCAGAGGTGGTATTCAGCAGGTTCTGACCAGTTCTGGAGAACCGGTAGTGGAAATTTTGAGTAGTTCAGAGAACCAGCAAATCCCACCTCTGACTGGCCCTGCCCCCATCTATTCTCTGCCTCCCATTGAGTCCCAGCTGATCGGCTGGGTCTCCTTTGGTTGCCCTGCACAGGAGAACGGAGCTGGAAAACAGGTTAGTGGGGTGGGGAGGGAAGAGAAGGGGTATTTTGCAGTGTCCTTCCCAGAGGTGGTATTCAGCTGGTTCTACCAGTTCTGGAGAACTAGTAGAATAAATTCTGAGTAGTTTGGAGAACCAGCAAATCCCACCTCTGACTGGCCCTGCCAACCCCATCTATTCTCTGCCTCCTGAGTTCCAGCTGATCGGCTGGGTCTTCTTTGGTTGCCCTGCACAGGAGAATGGAACTGGAAAGCAGGTTAGCGGGTTGGGGAAGGAATGGAGACTTTGCAGTGTCCTTCCCCTGCCACGCCCACCAAGCCACGCCCACAGAACCTGTAGTAAAAAA
Source organism: Bungarus multicinctus (assembly GCA_023653725.1). Lineage (NCBI taxonomy): Eukaryota > Metazoa > Chordata > Lepidosauria > Squamata > Elapidae > Bungarus > Bungarus multicinctus. The sequence goes on along the minus strand of CM042839.1, from coordinate 6,354,766 downwards.
ATTTGAATCCCACCACTGAGATAATCCCTGATTTACAATCACAACTGACCCCCCCAAAAAAATTTATGTTGCTAAGTGAGACACTTATTGAGTTTTCCCCCATTTTACGACCTTTCTTGCCATAGTTGTTAAGTGAATCACTGCAGTTGAGAAGTTAGCAACTATCTGGCTTCTCTATTGACTTTGCCTTGTCAGAAGGTCACAAAAAGTGACCCCATGACCCTAGGGCCTTGGTGGTGCAGGCTGTTAATCATCTAGCACTTAGTGCAAGCTGCCTGCAATTAGTGCAGGTTCGAATCCCACCAGGCTCAAGGTTGACTCAGCCTTCCATCCTCTCGGGGTAGGTAAATTGAGGACCCAAGATTGTTGGGGGCAATAAGCTGACTTTGTAAAAATGCCGCTTGGGGGGGCCTAGTAATAAGCAGGCATATACAATGGAATGAAGGCTATTGCCGAGCACTTAGCATGGCGCTCCATAGACTGTAAACCGCCCTGAGTCTCCGGAGAAGGGCGGCATATAAATGCAAATAAAATAAATAAAATAATAAATAAATAAATAGGGTCATAAATATGAGTCAGTTGCCAAGCGTCTGAATTTTGACCATATGCTGGTGGGAACGTTGCAATGGTTGTAAGTGTGACAGATGGTCATAAGTCACTTTTTTCAGTGCCGTTGTCACTTCGAATTTCACTAAACAAATGGTTATAAATTGAGGATTATCTGTAATTGAATAGGGCACTGCCAGGGAAATACCAGAGTTGTAGATTGGACTGGAAAGCTGAACAACTATCTGGCAGGAAGAACTGTTGCCAAGAAAAAAATTAATGGTTGTGACAATGAAGTCACCAGGAGTCAAGCTTGATTGAAAGGGGTTATTATATCATCATTATCATCATCATCATCATCATCATCATTTAATCTTTAATGAGATTCACAGCCTTTAGGGCTGGTTGGTAGCTCAACAACTCAAGTCCTATATTAAGCCAGAACATTGTACAGTATTTTAATTTTATTACTTTAGCAAGATGACAATTCATGTTGAATTGGTAGCCTTCAGTAACTGAAAAGTGACAAATTTTAAAAAGTGTGGCTTGTTTACCAGCATTCTAAGAGTCGAAAGCATATACAAAATCTCAAATCAATCACCTAAATTCTATCCTTAAGATGTCTGCAAAAAATTGAAAATATTAGGCTGAATTCAGTATCTGCAGAAGCTATTAACCTGAGTTGGATAATTTTTCCAGAAAATTTAGCTTTTCCTACCACTAAGTGAGAGAACTGACAACTCCTAAATACTATTTTTTTTTCTTTTATCAACAGCTGCTGCTAAAGCCTAAATTTAGTGGGGTTGAAAAAATCAAAACTATTGGGAGCACGTACATGGCAGCATCTGGACTCTGTGTGGTACCTGGTCAAGAGAATAATGTGGTAGGTGTCATTTTGAAAGGTTCATTCCTTGGACTTCACCTCCCAGAATTCTTTGAGCTGAAGTCCATGCATCTTCAAGTTCACTTCATACATGATTTTGAAAAAACTTACAGTTCTGCTAGGGATGCAGTGGCTCAGTGGCTAAGATGCTGAGCTTGTCGATCAGAAAGGTCGGCAGTTCGGCGGTTCGAATCCCTACTGCCGCGTAATGGAGTGAGTTCTCATTACTTGTCCCAGCTTCTGCCAACCTAGCAGTTCGAAAGCATGTAAAAAATGCAAGTAGAAAAATAGGGACCCCTTTGGTGGGAAGGTAACAGTGTTCCGTGAGCCTTTGGCATTTAGTCATGCCGGCCACATGACCACAGAGACATCTTCGTACAGCACTGGCTCTTCAGCTTTGTAACGGAGATGAGCACCGCCCCCTAGATCTGGAAACGACTAGCACATATGTGCAAGGGGAACCTTTACCTTTTACAGTTCTTCTATTGAGTGCCATAATGTCTCTCTTCCCACCATCTGTTTAGGATCAAGAAAAACAGTGTGCTCAAATTGGCATCATGGTGGAATTCGCGATGGCCTTGATGACTAAACTAGATGGCATCAACCGCCATTCGTTCAACAATTTCCGTCTACGTGTCGGTAAGTTTGGGAAGAGGTGGGCATCTCCCAGATCTCAAGAGTGGGACGCTATTTTATTAAAGTTACACTGATAGTTTTCTTCTAAGTTTCAGTCCAACCTGTGTACACTTTATATCCTACATTTATTTTCTCCTTCGTCATCCTGTTTATGCAGGCATCAATCATGGACCGGTAGTAGCTGGAGTGATCGGTGCTCGCAAGCCCCAGTATGATATTTGGGGAAACACAGTCAACGTTGCCAGCAGAATGGAGACCACTGGGGAACTTGGGAAAATCCAGGTAAAAAAAGAAGGGAAAATTTAGATTTTGATAGAAGGAAACTTCAACAATGATTATATGTAGAACATGGAGATAGCACTAGCACTTAGACTTATATACCGCTTTACAGTGCTTTACAAGTCCTCTCTAAGCGGTTTGCAGAGTCAGCCTATTGCCCCCCGACAATCTGGATCCTCATTTTACTGACCTTGGAAGGATGGGAGGCTGAATCAACCTTGCGGCTGGTGAAATTTGAACTGCGAAATTTCAGGCAGCCGGTAGCCGGCAGAAGTAGCCTGCAGCACTGCATTCTAACTACTGTGCCACCATGGCTCATAAGTTCAGCCAAGCCAGGTAGCTCTTAACTACTGGAAAATATGGGGATTTTTTTTGCCACAGCTGTTGGGATTTGTTTTTATGATCCATATTTAGTTTTGACCCTGCAAATAAAGTTAACTGATTTTATAAATTCTTCTGGAAGTGCCAGCAAACAACAACAAAAAAAGATCAGGGTGCAAAATCAATCAAATATTCATTGTGGATTTTGAATGGTCTCTCAATTTTTGTTTCACACACAGGTTACAGAAGAGACGTGCAAAATTTTGGAAAGCTTGGGATATGCTTGCGAATGCCGAGGACTGATTAATGTGAAGGGAAAGGGAGAATTGATCACATACTTTGTCTGCACCGATACAGCCAAATCCCAAGTTTTTTGACCCGAACGAGAAGATGCTGAAAAAAATTACAGTCGAAGTATCTTGATGGACTTCGCATTTATTTTTATCAACCATTAAATTTTGTCTCCTTCTGTAAAGGAGTTTGTGCTGAAACGACTAACCGTGCTGGCCTTTTGCATCTCAAGAGAAGAACGCAAGGGGTTCTTGAAAGATGTTTACGGTTGAGTCTAGTTGAGTCTACCGTTGAGTCTAGTTGAGTCTACCGGATGCCAGTTTTGTTTTCCTGCCACAGAGGACTCAGAAATGTCTGTGAACTGGCAGTCAAGCAAGAGGATTGCTTGGTTAGAGGTGTCCTACTCTTCTGCTTCCTCCTTGCCTTTTCGTGTGGATAGATTTGACGGTTGCAAGAGCACTGCCTTGAGCAAAAATCAAGATGACAAGAGACCAGATTGGAGTCTGGACCTTAAAGGCCCTTTTAGGTGGAATTGTCATCTGCTCTGCCATTAATCTGTCATTAATCAAGGAGAGAAGCAACCTAGAACTAAGGAGAAATTTCCTGACAGTTAAAACAACCAGTGGAACAACTCGCCTCCAGAACTTGTGGTTGCTCCAACACTGGAAGTTTTTAAGAAGAGATTTGAATAACCATTTGTCTGAAGTGGTGTAGGGTATCCTGCCTAAGAAGGGGGTTGGACTAGAAGACCTCCCAGGTCCCTTCCAACTTTGTTATTCTATTCTATTCTAATTTGTGATTCCTCCCCTCGTCGTCCATTAGAGCCACCCTCAGATTTGCTGCAGATACCCCAAAACTGCACTTCCACTTTTCTCTTTGATGAACATTTTGAGACTCAAAAAAAAAAAACATTTTTCTTGCACACTATACCCTCCCAAAATAAATGAGACCTGTGTTTTTCATTGCTACTTACCTCCTTTCTGTTTTAGAAGGAACAGCCTAAGGGAGAACCATCCCAGCTAATGCAGATTTGCTTTTCTGGAATTCACTTCTTGGGTTTGGTATCAAAGACTCGAGGATTTGAGTCTTAAATGTGCTTGTTTTTGGAGATGGGGGGGTTTAAAGGACTCTTGAGAAGCATTTTCCTTCCTTTCGCTCTTGTCTTTGCAAGATGCTATTTGAGTTCAACAGCCATTCGGTGGCCTAGAATAATGTGGAAATCCCTGCATTGTCAGTGTAAAATTCAGGTTCTTTCTTAAATAGCAAACCCTGCTTATATAAATTATGTGCAACTCCTACTACAAGTGCATTACTAATCCTAAAACAGAATGATGGAATAATCCCCGGAATGGGTTGCGGTGTAGAGAAGTTATTGTGCCATTTTTATTTTCTTGGTGTCAGAAACACCTTCATAATTTTGAGTGACGTAGAGCATTATGGACAATGTCTCCGTGTCAGTGGCAGCTTCTGTACCACACAGTAAGTAAAACTGTCCTTATCCTACTGCTGAATTTAATCTAGTTTTGTGACCAAAATGAATGAGAAGCAGGCCAACTGCAGGTAGTCCCTTGGTTTATGACCTCCAATTGGGACCAGAATTTCCATTGCTAAGCCAGGTGGCTTTTAAGCGAGCAGTGCCTGGTTTTATGACCGTATTGCTACGGTTGTTAAGCAAGTTAATTCAGGGTCGTTATGCAAACCCAGCTTACTGTATTTATTTTGCTTGTTGGAAGCCAGTTGGGAAGGTGGCCAATAGTGATTGCATGACCCTGAGATGCTATGACCAGGCGGGGTTTGCCAAGTGCCCAAATTTGGATCGTGTGTTTCCGTGGAGATGCTGCATTGGTTGTGAGAACAAGGACCAAGTTACTTTTTTTCAGAGTCGTCGTACATCTGAACGGGCACTAAATGAATGGTGGTGACTTGAGGAGTATCTGTACTGTGTCCGTTCCCACGTCGATGTCTCTTCCTGTTCTTCATCTCTAGTCTTATTTCAAAGTGGGATTCCGAGCACGGTGGTGCAGTGGTTTGAGTGCAGTACTGCAGGCTACTTCTGCTGACTGCCAGCTGCCTGAAATTTGGCAGATCGAATCCCACCAGACTCAAGGTTGACTCAACCTTCCATCCTTCCGAGGTGGGTCAAGTGAGGACCCAGATTGTTGAGGGCAATAGGCTGACTCCTATAAACCAGGAATCTCCAACTTGGCAACTTTAAGACTTGTGGACTTCCGTTCCCAGAATTCCTCAGTCAGCTTTGCTCCCAGGAATTCTGGGAGTTGAAGTCCACAAGTCTTAAAAGTTGCCAAGGTTAGAGACCCCTGCTATAAACCATTTAGAGAGGGCTGTAAAGCACTGTAAAGCAGTATATAAGTCTAAGTGCTATTCTGCTTTTTGTATCAGGAATCCCGAAGAATTCCATCACTAGTTTTTTTAAGTGTTACTAATCTGTACCATCAACTGAAAATAAGTTTTTGACTACGTGCAAAGCCGTACCACAAAATATGACAAAACTGTGATGCCTTTCAGGAATCGGTTGGGGGGGAGGAAATCATGTTTTTTAAAGAACAAGAATGCCACTGTGAAATAAAATTGTCTGAAAGAATGCTGCCTTATCTATAAATTACAGTTTCTTTTAGGTGGGATTGTGGAATTGGACACACAACTGCAAAAAAGGGTGTTTTGTTCGACACCTCTGATATTGAGCAAAATTAGGGCAACCAATTGGAAGAATTATCTGTTTTTGCATAAAATCTAGAACAAGCAGGAACAAACGAAAGTGTTTATTTAAGAGGGTATCTAAAGGACTAGTGACTTTATGTTAATTAGTATTAAGAACTACCTACATTTTGCTGTGGTTTTATTTCTGCTAGATCCTGCTAGTAAAGGCTTTTTAGAATGCATTTTAAGTATAAAGGTATATAACGTTAAAGAAATTGGAGTATCCTCTAGAGCAGGGGTCGCCAACCTTTTGGACCTCAGGGACCACTAAACTCATAGTTTTAAATCCTGTGGACCAGAGACCCTGGGAAAATCCTCAAAAAAAGTCTGCAGGAAAATTCCCCACCCCATTTTCCTACCAATTGATCATTCTTTATTTGGGATCGCAGGATACCATCTCCAGCTCTGTTCACAGGGAGAGAGAGAGAGAGGGAGAGAGAGAGAGACTTTTGGCTTCATGCAAGGAAAGCAGCAGAAGCAGCAGAAGTCTTTTTTTCTCTCCCCCAAACTCCGCCAGAAATGAGTTTTTGTAAGACTTGTCGCACCGGCGTAGCCTCTTGGAGCAGAATGCCTTGCAGGGTCCCAAAGATTCATTTCTGGTGGAGTTTGGGGGAGAGAAAGAAAGACTTTTGCTGCTTTCCTTGCATGCAGCTAAAAGCAGAAGCGGAAAAAAGCAGCCCGGTGGCCAGGCAAGGTGCGTGGGGCAAGTTCCTCCCCCCACACCCTTTCCCGCCTCCCCTCACTACCTTGTGTTGTTCACAATGCAAGCGACGCAAGCCTTGTGTTCCTGCACAGCCTGGATTAATTGCTTTGGGGGATGTTTCAGGGGTGACATTTCTCTGCAGACCACCAAAATTTTCTCGCGGATCACCAGTGGTCCCCGGCCCACCGGTTGGTAACCACTGCTCTAGAGTGAATCTATTAATGAGGACTGATTCATTAAAAAAAAAAAAGTTTCACAGGGCAGTTCAATTAATTGCAAATCTTTAAACTCCATGTGCCCCCTTATTGTGTTCATTATAATTACTGTGTAATTAATATGTGGAGGATGAATTTCCTATGTTTCATGATGGGAACAAACTTCTAGTGAGGTCTTACTATAGGTAAAGGACTTTTAGAAAGTCTTAGGGAGATTAAAGTAGATTATATTCGAGAGTATTAAGACAAGATAGTCCTGGGTAGTGTTAAAAAGGTCACACAACTGTCTTTTTGTAATAACTGCACGTTCATGTGAATGATTACTTTTCCTTTCTTTTTTTTAAATTGTACATTTATTACAGGTTTGGTTTTTAAAATAAAATGCAGAAGTCAGAATGCTTTGGTTCAGAAATTGTGTAACAACTGCTTATCAATGTATATGGACAGAAATGTTTTGCGAAATCAGAATTGTTTCTTTTGCATCATATTGCGGTCCAGGCAAACTGGTCTAAGCTTCCACTTTTTTAAGTTTTCGGTATTAAAAGTTTTGTGTTGTTTGATGTTATTTCTTCTGTACTTTATATACAAATGGACATAAGAATCAGACAGTTGCATATAGTCCCCCGGTCTCTCCAATACAGATCATCTTAGATTTACAACCCTTCACTTAGGGACCGTTCAAAGATATGACCACAAACCATGATCCTGTGCCTGCATTTTATTTAAAGCGTAATCTTCTAGATCTGCAATTAGAATAGGACCACCAGCACGGTTTTAATAGTTTTATTAAGAATTCAAATATTTAACAGATAAAAGTATACAAACAGCTTGTGCATACAATGGGGCAAATTTTACCCCTCTTACCACCGAAGAGGGAATGTTTATAATAAGGATGCTTCATACAGCAACAGGTTCACATTCATTTTCAAGGAGAATGACGGCCTTGGGGGAGTCTTGTATATCTGTGGGGGTTGGGAAAAAAATCCAAAAAGCTACTGATGACCTTACTTGCTTGGCTTGCAAAGCCGGTCAAATTATTTTCAAAGTAGTTGTTAAGCCCAACTCAACCCTGTTTAGGTTGTAACCTTGTTTGCGTTTGGAAACTTAAGCAAGGTTGGGCAGGGTTAATTGTTTAATTCGGACAGATTGCTAGACATCCTGAAAGGAAACCCAGAAGTGATGAACTATTCAGACATCCTGAAAGGAAACCCAGAAGTGGTGAACTATTCTGGACTGTTGCTAAGAAAACTGCTCAGCTATGTGCGCGGAATTCCCAGGAGTCTTAACTCTCTTGATAGAAATATGCAGAAGTAGCACTATCCAACTTTCCATTTAAAAGAAAAGTCCTCTGACTTCAGTGAGATTTGGAGCGAGAAGGCAGAGCGTTTAATGCTGCATACCTTTATACAGGTAGTCCTCGACTTACAACTGTTCATTTAGTGACCGAAGTTACAACGGCACTGAAAAAAGTGACCGCTATGACCATTTTTCACACTTATGACCGTTGCAACATTCCCCATGGCCACGTGAACAAAATTTGGATGCTTAGCAGCTGACTCACATTTATGACAGTTGCAATGTCCCTGTCAACTTGTAAAGCATGCCTGTTTCCGAGTTGCCATAAGTGGGGGGAGCGGGGGGAGAAACCAGAAGTACATTCCACGTTTATCTTACAAAGATTGTAGCTAGGCTACTACTGTATCTCCTGCCCTCGAAAATCCTTCATTGGAGAGTGTGACTGATGACACACAGCCTGTCAATGCGCTTCGTTGGAGAATCTGATGTATGACACACCCAGGGAGAAGTGGGGAAACAGGGTCACAGGTGAATTGTTAAGAGTTGGCTTCAACTGGGATAATGCTGACATGTTGCTCCTAATAAATCTTTTGGATTCTTTTTGGCTCAAGGCGCATGATTTCATTAGGGCAATCGCCGGAACCCTGACAGCCCCAGGATCATGGGATCCTTCTTTTGTGACCTTAGACAAGCAAAGTCAAGAGGGAAGCCAGATTCACTGAACAACCGTGTTACTAACAGTTGCAATGATATATTTAACAACAGTGGCAAGGGAAGTCGTAAAATGAGATGAAAACTCACTTCACCAATGTCTCACTTAGCAACGTAAATGTTGGACTCAATTATGGTCATTAAGTCGAGGACTACCTGTATTCTAGAACTTGTGACTGGTCCCTAAGTAAACTCTACGTGCTACTTTCCAAGATACATTCCTAAGCAGACAGTGATTGCTGATAGCTTGATTATATACTCACCCTCTGGGAAATCCCCAAGGATGCCTGTTTTTTCTGAAGCTGGCAGCGAAATCCCCATCGCTTTACGGATTCCGTATGTGCTGACAATGTCACCTGGAGCTACCTGTTGTGCCAGCTCTTTCAGGTTATTGGTCACCTTTTCCGCTGAAAAAGTATAGAAATGGATGTAACATTTTTCCAAGGCTACTTAAAATCTTTTATCTTCAATAAATATTTGAATTCCTACCCTCAAAACGACGCTATAGAGCACTGCACACCAGGACAACTAGACACAAGGACAGTTTTTCCCAAACACCATCACTCTGCTAAACAAATAATTCCCTCAACACTGTCCAACTATTTACAAAGTCTGCATTACTATTACTATTCATCTTCTCATTATTCCTATCACCCATCCCCTCCCATTTGTGACTGTATGACTGTAACTTTGTCGCTTGTATCCTTTATATTGACTGTTTCCTAGTGTGATTTGATAGCTTATTGTACCCTATGACTATTATTAAGTGTTGCACCTGATGATTCTTGACTCTTGATGAATGTATCTTTCATCTTATGTACACTGAGAGCATTTGCACCAAGACAAATTCCTTGTGTGTCCAATCACACTTGGCCAATAAAGAATTCTATTCAACAATGTACATTTTTCAACAAAATGGCCATTCCCATTCAGAACGTATGCGAATATTATTACTGATTATTGAAAAATTGTAAAGGCCAGATATCAATAAATAAGCATTCTTAATTCTTACCCAAATGTATTTCCTTGTAAGATGGGCCCAAGAGACAAATCATATTAGGCGGCGGTTTTGTACTCAGCCGTTCATTTTGAGCATCCTGGAGGTCACAAATTAATTTTGTGGTTTCATCCAGCTTTCTCTGAAATACTTCTGCTTCTGGGAGATGAAAGACAAAGCAGTGAGGCACCACAAACTGAGTTGGATTTTGCCACCCAAGGCCTTGCAAAGCCACCTTGACTCACCTTCAGAATCAAATTCCTCAGCAGCCACCCCAAAATTTGTCACTGCTCTCAGTGCTGTAAGTCTCTCTTTATTAAGGCCAGAATCAGCCTTGGCTGGATCTGTTTCGATTATCTAGAAATGCAAACAAAAATATGGTCTTAAAATCCAGGGGGGAAAAATAAACACATACATCATGCTTCTCTCATCATGCACTATAGGACTATGGTGAGTCTATTTTCTTGGGAAAATCATGAAGAACCAACTGAAAAAAAAGGAGCAAATTTGAAAGAGGATCACAAGGATAATTTTTTTAAACTGCTTCTGTTTACATGCTTTACAAAGTAAAATTCAAGAGCAAGCCCAAGAGAACTTTACAAAAATGCACAAACTAATAAAAGTATCTAAAATTAAAGTGAAAGTGTATGTCAATTTATATAAAAAGACAATGCCATATTTTCAACATGAATATGAAAGATTGGGCATTAAGTCCTTAATGCTGGTATATTAAAAATTAAGTGTTAACGTTAAGTTAAATGTCCAAAATAAAGGACCAGAATAAGTTTTTGAAAAATAAATAAATCTAAAGGACATTTCTGAAATAAAAGGATTGTCCTTTATAATTAAGTACAGTATGTAAAGTCATTGTATTTATGAGCCAGTGTGTTTATGAGCTAACAAAAGTCCCAAAGATGCTTCTTCCAAAAGATTTTAGTTCTGAAGAAACTTCTTGCGTGAGAAGTGAAATATTTTGAAAAGGGGGAAAAAACCCCAAGAAAGTCCAGTTGCCTTTTGGAAAAAGCGCCTTTGGGACAACCATGGCCTGGATGATTGAGAATCTCCATAGATGTTAAGCCAGCGAAAGAGCAGAGGCAGAAAATCCTCTGGTTAAAAACTCCACCAGTCCTGGAACGTCCACCACATTGAGTCTATTATTGAGTCTGTCATCTGCACCTCTATAACTGTCTGATTTGGTTCTGCAACCCAACAGGACAGACACAGACTTCAGGGGATAATTAGGACTGCAGAAAAAAACAATTACCACCCACCTGCCTTCAATCGAAGACCTGTATACTGCACGAGTCAAAAAGAGGGCTGTGAAAATATCTACAGACCCCTCAAATCCTAGACATAAACTGTTTCAACTACTCCTTCTCTCGAAATGACGCTATAGAGCCCTGCACACCAGATCAATTAGACACAAGAACAGTTTGTTCCCGAAAGCCATCACTCTGCTAAACAAACAATTCCCTCAACACTGTTCAACTATTTACAAAGTGTACACTACTATTACTGTTAATCTTCTCATCACTCCTTATCACCCATCCCCTCCCACTTGACTGTAACTTTGTCGCTTGTATCCTTACGCTTTACATTGACTGTTTTCTAGTATGATTTGATTGTTTATTGTACCCTATGACTATCATTAAGTGTTGTCCTGATGATTCTTGACTCTTGACGGGTGTATCTTTTTTTTTTATATACACTGAGAATATATGCACCAAGACAAATTCCTTGTGTGTCCAACCACACTTGGCCAATAAAGAATTCTATTCTATTCTATTCTATTCTATTCTATTCTACTCTATAACTATCTCACCTCAATGTCTTTCGTTGCATCCGTCTTTTCACGTAAGCATTCTGTTTCCTCTGTGGTCTGCAACTAGAAAAGAACCAGGTAAAGTAATGAGAAATCTAAATAAAAATAAAATAAAAATATATATCTTGGGTGCAATCCAATAATAGTTGGTCAGTCAGTAATATTTATTCGGTCAATAACCAGCAACATTTTAAAAAGACAAAATAAAAACAGTGAAGCAAATAAATGCAATAAAAAACTGACAGCTAGCAAAATAAATTGCAGAATATACCGTCCACTCCTCTTATTATATTAATACAATTATCTGTCCTAGTGATAAATCTAAAACACCAATAGATATAAAATAGAGGCGACATATCACCTACAATTAATAGTTAAGATGTATCAAACCAAATAGTATTTTAAAATAAAGGTAAAATGGGGTTTTATTTTGAGCAATTAAATCTTGCTTTCAGTATTATTGGTTTTTAGAATGATGTTGCCAAACACTTTTGACATGGGTCTTATTTTATTCTAAGAAGGAATTTCCTAACAGTGAGAACAATCAATCAGTGGAACAACTTGCCTCCAGAAGTTGTGAAGGCTCCAACACTGGAAGTTTTTAAAAAGATGTTGGATAACTATTTGTCTGAAGTGGTGTAGGGTTTCCTGCCTAGGCAGTGTGATGACCCAGAGTGGGATAGAAAAGCAACAGAATCACAAAAACAGGTGAAGTCCCTTTAATTCCTTCAACTTGGTTTCAAAGGTCCCAATTATCATTGACTGGATAAAAAAACTCCCCCACAAACAGTTGCGAAAAGGAAGAACTTCTGTTCAAACTCAAAATACATATCAATTATAAATAGGAAAAAACAACACTGAAGCAATTATTGAGACAAGGCAGGATAAGGGCTTGAAGACATCCAGAAATATCGAAATATGCACACTGGGAAGGAGCCAGAACTCAGATAAGAACTGACAAACCAGAAATATTTTCACACTTTGCTTCCAGCACTGGCCCATGCGCAGTTTGTCCTTTTAAACAGTCCTCACATCTGCAATCCATGAAGGGGATCAAGGCCCTTTCTTCCCCCACAGACCATGCCATTCACGTTTCTCCCTTATCCATTCCTCCCTGCGTGCCGTAGGATGAAGAGGGGATGGGCCTGGGTCTTCCTCTGAATGCCCAGCTGGCCTGTGCCCTTCCCAAGTTTCCTCCACAACCTCCGGAGCCACACTCCCACTCCCTGTCGACTGTTCCTCCTCTCCCTCGGAGTCAGATTCTAACAGGGGCATGACAGGCAGGGGGTTGGGCGAGAAGACCTCCAAGGTCCCTTCCAACTCTATTTATTCTATTCTAATCCCAATATTTTTCCTGCTGCCTTAGCAGCAATCCTTCCTCCATGCAAGAACAAAAAAACAATCATCTTGGTTTCTGTTACATGTAGAGAAAAGAGTGAGCTCTTTTTCCACATCATTTAGTTGAATATTAACAGGCTAACTTCTAACTTGGATAACCGAGAAAGGATAAGCCAGGAAAGGTTTCAACTTCTGTCTCAGCACGAACCTCCTCAATGCTACAACATTTACGCTGCCATTTACATGCATTCACATGTGAAAGTTCTCACCGTCTCGAGTTCTCGGAGGGTGCGAGAATGCTCGCCTTGCGTCAAGACATCCAGCAAGCTGTCAGTCATCAGACCAGGGTGATCATGGGATTTTGCCAAAAACTCGTTGATGCTAAAAACAAGGGACGCAATTATTTTACTGTTAATTACAACTTGCCATTCCCGGTAACCTAGTTTGATTAACTTCCAGCCTACAAGGTAGCAATTAAAAAAAAATTAATTACACTTGAATATCTCTCTTTTCACTAAGTCACCAGGTCCTTGTTCTGGCGATTAAAAATAACCCAGCCTTTTTTTTTTTTTTAAAGCAGAGATCTTATCGGTGTATCCTGTTAATGCTAAACAAAAACATAATCAAGGAAAGTTAAAAACTCAAAGAACAGATGAACAGTGCCTACAGGGCATTCCTTTATATGCTGATATTAAATCATGAGTCGTGATGGCGCAGTGCAGAGGTGGGATTCAAAGATTTTTATCACCGGTTCGGTGGGCGTGGCTTGCTGGGCGCGCTTTGCGCAGGCACAGAGGGGTTCCAACTCTCCTGCTGCAAGCCTGCACTCTCCCTGTCACTTCAGCAGCTGCGCTTCAAAAGCAGAGGATAAAGGTGAGTATGGGAGCCCGGGCGGGCCCAACAGCAGAGCGGCAGAGAGAACTGGTTTGGTCTCCACTGCTCATCGCCGCTACCGGCTCTACAGAACCGGGCTGAACCGGTGGAATACCACCACTGGAGCAATGATTAGAAAGCAGGATTGCAGGATAATTCCGCCAACTGCCAGCAGTTCAATCCTGACCAGCTTAAGGTTGACTCAGCCTTCCATCCTTCCGAGGTGGGTAAAATGAGGACCCAGATTATTGGGGGCAAGAGGCTGACTGTAAACCGCTTAGAGAGGGCTGCAAAGCACTGTGAAGCGGTATATAAGCCTATTGGTATTAAATAACAGAGAAACCTATAGATGAGTTACATGACGCAACTATGACCTTCAAAGAAAGTGCTTATGAAGCATCAGAACTAAGTAACTTTGTAGTTACATGGTACATTAAAAGGCATTTTGACGATGCTTGCAAACATTATTTCAGGCGTTTTGGCCTAGTAAATCTGAGCACAAATTAACACGAAGGGCAGAAAAATGTGTACAACTGGTGCAACATCTTATATTCATATTCCTGTATGGACTACCATGATTCCTGGTATATTTCATCCAAGGGAATGGAATTGCAAAATAACTAGCAATGAAAGACTTTCCTGCAGCCACAATAATTATGTTTTCCCCTTTTACCAATTACATTGAAACAGCAAATACCTAAATATTTTCCCTCTTTCACAGTTTCGTTTTTATACTTTGTCCTGTTAACGGCAAACTGGATTGTTTTAAAGGTTTTCTCACGGCACAGCTTTTAAACGCCCTATGTAATTATTTCAGAAAAACAAATACACAACAAAGGTAGAAAATGGTAGAAAATGAGGGTGAGATTCTCTCATTCTTGGTGTCAAGTATCTAGTGTCTCTTTTTTTCTTAGAAAAAGGGAAAACCAGAGCATTTGATGTGAAAGTGTCTAAAAAAACACTTCAATCTAATAACCAAGGGAAATCATGCTTGCTGGAAGACTTACTTGAAAATTCCTGGATTGGAATCTTCTCCGTAAGTAGAGTAGATTAAATCGGAATCATCCTTGCTGATGTTTGCAAATGTGGAGTCGTACGCTGGAGCATATGAGCTAAAAGGCCCATAGTTCAAGTACATTACTAAGGGGAAATGAAGAGAGAATTAAATAATTTGAAATGAAGCAGGAATTAAGTATCTTGCACATAAGGATACCTTTTCTGAACACTTGATAGTGCCCTAGAGAATTTTTATTTGTATCATGTTTCTTCAAAAGCACCATTAGTCATAGGAAGAGAGAGTCCAATATTGTAAATTAAACTTGGGAATGTTGAGAGTGTATTTTGTTTAAATTCTGGCCACGATCACACTGTTTTGGCTTAAAATGCCAGTTCAACTAGTGTCTTGATAGCACTTTTAGTGGAAAAGAGGTTTTACATTCTGACTCTTAATTGAGAGATAAGACAAACAGAAAAGAATATTTGTAGCTCAGGGTTGAAATGAGGGGTTCCCTGAGCTTGGTTACTTTCTTGAAGATGTTTCATTACCCATGTAGTACTAACATCATCAGTACTACAAAGGAGTGCTCTGTTTATACATAAACCCCACACTCTCTTCTAGCACGGAGTTACTTAGTTGGGTGATAAAATGTCTGCAAGAAAACAACCAAGCTCAGAGCACAAAGGACCCCACAGTCCTCCTCTTCATCTGCTTTCTCATCCTCCTCAATTCTACAAACCCCCTTCTCTTCTAGCGCTGATGAAGTTACCTAGTTGGATAATGAAATGTTTGCAAGAAAACAACCAAGCTCAGAGAGCACCGAGGATCCCACTGATAATACAAAGAACCCAGTGAGGAAAAGCGATACTTTAAAAAAAAAAATCTGAAAGGACTGGAGCTTGGTTCATTTAATCCAAGGGTCTTCAAACTTGGCAAGTTTAAGGTTTGTGGATTTCAACTCCCAGAATTCCTGAGCTAACATAACTGGAGGAAGAATACTGGGAGTTGAAGTCCACAAGTCCCAAAGCTGTCAAGTTTGAAGACCCCTGATTTAACCAAATTCATTCTTTATGGGAAATTGGGTTGCTTCAATATAGACTTAGCGGTTACCTGGGGTTACTTTGTTCCTTTTGTCTTCCTTAAACCCTTGTAAAGTATTGACACCTGACTGAAGTCTTCCAGCCGTCGCTCCTAGCCTCATAGAACTGTAACCCATCTCTAAAATCCAAAAGAAAAACAGGAGAATGAGGATCCGAGAGGCGATTTTAAATGATTTACACAAAGCAGAAATAAATCCTTCCCACTAATGCTCTGTGTGCAGCACGTCTTAAGATTTTTCTCACACTTTTGCGACAATAAATTATGGAAAAATAATTCCTTATCAACGCTTTTGCCCCTGACTTGAACATTATAATAAGTGCATGTCAAAGAAGATCACTTCACCACCCTGCATGAGTTTTGATGCTGACGGGGAAGGAGCTGTCTATGGAGATTCTCAGTCCTCCAGGTCATGGCTGTCCCAAAGATGCATTTTCTAGAGGCAACTGGACTTTCTGTTTTTTTCTTTGAAGACGTTTCGCTTCTCATCCAACAAGCTTCTTCAGAGAATATGAAAGAAGGGAGGGGGAGGACAAGGAGGGGAAGAAGGAGGAGGAGGAGGAGGAGAAGAAGAAGGAGAAGGAGAAGGAGAAGGAGAAGGAAAAGGAGAAGAAGCAGAAGCAGCTTGGATGAAAAGTGAAACCTCTTCAAAGAAAAACCAGAAAGTCCAGTTGCCTCTTTAAAAAGCACCTTTGGGACAACCTAGGAAGGAGAGAAAACAGCCTCAGCCTCTTCTTCACGGGAGAGTTTATCCCAATTTCAGATCTCTTGTGGAAAAGAAATCAAGCGTATAGTGATGAAAAAGGACTTGAAGAGAGGAAGACAGCAATCAAGTGGGAGGGAAATAACAGATAGCAATGAAAGATTAAATAAAATAGAGATAGCTCCAAACCTATTGCAATAAGGAGACTGCAGATGTAGGAAAATAGAGATAAGCAAAGAATTACTATGAATCTTAGAATGAAGGGACGGGACTTTAAATTTTGTATAATGAGAGTTTTTTGTGATCTGTATTAGATGAAGGAAAACTCCTGCTAAAAGGTTGATATAACACATTCAAATTAAGTAATGGAAGTGGTTAAGTGTCCCCCTTGCCATTCAATTGAAAAGTTGGCCTTTGGAATGGAAGCACGTCCAAATTTTAGCAAGGGGTCCCTAAAATCTTCCTCCCATAGCTCAGCTCAGTTTTTCCAATCAAAGGTTACTCATTTGAAGTAAATGATTGAGGTATATTTAATGTCAAAGATGGGGTATCTGTTCCTCGGGCTTTCTAAGACGGAATAGTCCAGTAGGAATAGTCCCCAGCACCAGTTTTAAATGAATCATCCCCATCATTTGTAAACACCCCCAAGGAGGAACATTAAAATCGTTCTAACAAACATTACCTCCTGCCATATTTTCGATTGGAGTAAGAAGTCCCAGGGTGGTTGTGCCATCAGGTTTTCTTCTCTCAAACTCACACTGAAAAAGATATTCAAGCTATTGAAGTGAGCCCCCTGCACAAGAGATTAAAATGCTAGTACAAGAAGGAGCAATTTTTTTTCGCCATACTGAGTTAAAAAAAACAAAAAAAAAAATTAACTGTTTTGCTAACTCGGGGGTCTTCAATCTTGACAGCTTTAAGATTTGTGGACTTCAACTCCCAGAATTCCTCCTCCAGTCATGTTAGCTCAGGAATTCTGGAAGTTGAAGTCCACAAGTCTTAAACTTGCCAAGTTTGAAGACCCTTGTGCTAACTGTTTCAATTAGTTAGTTTACTTTACTGTCATTGCACCTCGTACAACGAAATCAAACACCATTTTCAGTGCACATCATGACCATGAAAATAAACACAAACACACATCCTTCACACTCCACACACTGAACCAAAAATCACCAACACTGCACTATACAGTAGAATTACAAAGAGCTACTGCCCTGGGATAGAAGCTGTTTTTCAGCCTATTTGTCCTTGTTTTTATTATCCTGTTCCCAGGATGAGATGGATTTTTGAGAATGTTTTGAGCTTTATTAAGGCAGTGGGAGCTATAAAGCTCTTCCAAAGAGGGGAGAGGGCAACCCATGATCTTCTTGGCAATGACGTTAACCCTCTGGAGCACTGTCCTATCTGCCCCTGTGCAATTGGCAAACCATAGAGAGGTGCAGCAAGTTAAGATACTCTCTCTGGGGCAGTGGTAGAAGGTCACCAGCAATTTTTCATTCAGTTGTTGTTTTCTGAGAAGTCTCAGGTAGTAGAATCTCTGCTGGCCCTTTTGATCAGGGCTGCAATTAATGAAGATTTTTTAGGGTGCTTTTAAAGCATTACGTTGAGACTCAAGAGACTTATACCAGAAACTTAAAAGATTAATTTTTCTAAACATTGGTATCTTTCATCTGCTTACCTGAGTGTTTACAGAACGTTTGGTCAACTTTCCTCCTGAATCTTTAATTATACGTTCAATCAGTTCTTGTTCCTTTTCTAAATTACTGTTCCTAATTTTTTCTTCCAGTAGTTCCTTTTCTCTTCTGGAAGAAAAAAAAAAAAAGGTATTAAAACACACATTAAAAACCTATACACGGCATTTTGTTCCTTTATAGTAGTTTTTAAAATCAGCGTGATAAGAAAAATATACAGTCCTTTGGACTTTAAATATTAGAAATGGTAATAGCTAATAATTGGTAACAGCAACTACTAATTGTTATGTTCATCAGAGTTTTTGGGGTTTTTTTTTGCATTAAGTGCTTTCGGGTTTAAAGGATTGGCTGGTGATATCACGGTTGCCTGGGGGAACGTCATTTGGGGTCTCCTTTTATGTCCCCGGCAAGATGGGAACTCATCCTATCCCACGGTAGTACCTGGATCTCAAATGCAAGCTTGCTGCTTGTCAAGCCAGCGTCCTAACCACGCAAAGCCATTGTGCTCCTCTTCAGTTAAGAGTAAAACCGACATTTAGTCAGTGAGGTGGACATATATCTGGAATTGGCTTCATTACACGAGCTTGTCATTACCTCTGGATTTGCTAGCCTAATTAGAAAAAGAGTTTGAATATTTTTAAACAATATTGCCTTCTTCCTGGGAGTGGTGCGGTGGCCTAGAGGTGGAGCTCTTGCCTCACAATCAGAAGGCTGTGAGTTCAATCCTAAAGGCAGATATTTCTTTCTCTGGGTGTGATGAGAATATATATCTGCTAAACAAAACTCCACGTTGGCGACAGGAAAGGAATCCGGCCAGTAAACACTTGGTTAGCTCCATTCAGTTGCTCAGGCACCACCCCGCAAGGGATTATGGGGTCGTTAAAAGAAGAAGATGATTGCCTTCTTCCTGGGGCTGAGAGAGAGTGACTGGCCAAATTCATCCAGCTGGTTTTGTGTCCAAGGCAGGACTAGAACTCATTAATCTTCCGCTTTCTAGCCTGGAACCTTAACCGCAACACTGAACTGTCTTGCACAGTTTCCAGCTCCTGATTCTACTGAAATGAAAAAAACAAAAAAACAAAAAAACCATCTTCTGGGGGAATATAATCACTTTTTGAAATCTTTGCTGGGACTTTTAAAGGCTCTGAGGTCTATGTCTGCGGCGTCTCCATCTTTTCCGAGACTTTCCTCTTCTTCTCCCCCAGCCTGCAAGCCGCTTTTGTCCGCCTGTTTCCTGCTTTTCTGAAGATCCGCCATGAAGTCAATGCTTTGTTTCAAGCTCTGAATTCGTTCCTAAGGAGAAAAAAAAAACATGTTAACGTGAATTTGCCGTTTTATTCCTACCAGCTGAAAAAGCAGCACCTCTTAATGAATTAAGATGTCTAATTTTCCAGCCGTTAAAAAAGGACGTATTCGACAAGGGACGTTTTAGAAGAGTCCTTGATGGTTTAAATTTTCCTTCAAAGAGATGATCCCAAGAATTAAATATTGTAAAGCTTTGTTTCTTCTCAACTTTGGTAAATGTATGGATTTCAATTCTCAAGAATTCCTCAGTAAGCATGACTGGCTAGGGAATTCTGGGTGTCGAAGCCCACAGATCTTAAAAAGTTCCCAGAGTTTACTTCTGTAAAGCATGTTTGGCAACAAAATTCAAATGAGACTACTCAAATGTCCTATTTATGTCAGCAGGGTTGACTTTTTGAAAGCATACCTAGGACTATAATGAATCTTGAAGGTGAAATCAGCTGCGGTTATATAGCCAGGTACCAAAGCAGCATTTCGGATAGCATGCCACCGAGTCTAACCTTTCACATTATAAATAATCTGTATTCCAAACAGCAATAAATGTTACTATTCTAAAACTTTCTTCTTCCCTTCATCAATTACCTGACTGAGTATTTTCATTCCGGAATGTAGGAGCTTTTTTGCAGCTTTGTAATAAATAGTCTCTGGTTTATTATAGACCATTGCATTTGTACACATCAGTCTGAAATTGTCCTGTATAAATAGAAAAATTAAGGCATATATGAGTGCTGAATTCTGGGATCGAAATGCATGTCAAGCTATGGAATTTGAGTTGCTTACAGAAGGAAACCACTTTTCAGGCAGATTTAATAAAGTCTCCTGACATTAAAGGGTAGTGTCATGCCCCTGTTGGATTCTGACTCCGAGGGAGTGGAGGAACAGCTGACAGGGAATGGAAGTGTGGCTCCGGAGGTTGTGGGGGAGGCTGGGCAGTCAGAGGAAGACCCAGGCCCATCCCCTCTCCATCCTAGGGCACAAAAGGAGGAGGATAAAGGAGAGGTGTGAATGGTACGGTCTACTGGGGAGGAAAGGGCCTTGATCTTCTTCATGGGCTGCAGCTGTGAGAACTGGTTAAAAGGATGGTCATGCATATGGGCCAGTGCTGGAAACAAAGCATGGAAATATCTCTAGTCTGTCGTTCCTCTCTGAGTTTGGCGTCCTTCCCAGTGTGTGTTCCAATATCTGTGGACGTCTTCAAGCCCTTGTCTTGCCTGGTTCCCTTAATTGTTTCAGTGTGGTTTGTGTTGCTTTTTTCTAGTTATAATTTATAGGTATTTTTAGTTTGAACAGCATGTCCTCCTTTTCACAACTGTTTGTGGGGGAGTTTTTTGTCTTCAGTCAAGGATATTTGGAGCTTTAAAGCCAAGTTGAAGGAATTAAAGGGGCTTCACCTGTTTTAGTGACTGTGTTTATTTTGTATCCCACCCTGGGTCATCATAGGTAGTCTTTGACTTACAACCATTCATTTAGTGACCATAGTTACAATGACACTGAAAAAGTGATATGTGGCAGTTTTTCACACTTACGACCGTTGCAGCATCCCCATGGTCATGTGATCAAAATTCAGATGCTTGGCAACTGACTCATATTTATGATGGTTGCAGTTTTCCAGGGTCGTCCCGTGATCCCCTTTTGTGACCTTCTGACAAGCAAAGGCAAAGGGGAAGCCAGATCTGCTTAACAACCGTGTCACTAACTAAACAACCGCAGTGATTCACTTAACAACTGTGGCCAGAAAGGTCACAAAACAGGGCAAAATTCACTTAACAACAGTCTCACTCAGACAAACGTAAGGCAGAGCCACTGTCTCACTTAGGCTCAAAACAGTAATTGTGGCTTCTGTTGGTTGAGAAACATCACATAGCTACTCAATCCATCGTCCATAGGTGCAATTCCTCGGAAACTTCCTTTCTTCCCATGTTCCAACTCGGGACAGGTGGCCTGCAACTTTGAACAACTCCACGGGCAAAGAGCAGAACGAAAGCCAGCAGCAGCTTGAAGATATGGGCTCTCAGGCTGCTGGTTCCTCTCGCGGTCTTTTCGATTTCAACTCCCTTGTTACTGCAGGCAAGGAAAGGTGTACAAAAAAAATAAGGGAGGGGGGATGATTTATGCAGAGGATGCTCTAAGGATGCTCCCTCGACGTTGCCTTCAAGCTGGAATGACAGGCCGGGCCTGCAGGTGGGATTTCAGCCTTTTCTCTTTCGATATCAGCTTGCAAAATGTTGGGTGAGCAGCTGATGAGCTTCGCGGGTGACAGATCCCGTGTGAGGCCAGAAGGGCTGGTGACAGACCTCTGATTTTTACACTTTGCTATTAATGCACCGATAAAGGTGCGGCATTCGTCACCGACAGTTCTCCCCAGAGATCACAAGAGTTGTTTTGTCAGGTTGGACGCATTAATGCACCACCACAACTGCCTTGCCTTTCTCTTTAATGGGTTGTGCGGAGACAAGAATTTTAACCAGCAGTGCTCAGAAAGAGGAAAAAGGAAAGTTTAACATATAATACGTATTTGCCGTTTGTTCCAACAAGGGTATTATTTATTCTAAAAGCGATAATGGCGAAAGAAGAAGAAAAAAGACATTCAGTTTTGATTATGTGCAAAAATTTCTCAGTCTTTCTTCTCCTCTTAAGTAAAAGGCGAAACTCAAAATATTTTTTTCCCCCTCTTCCTATTATTCTGGTTGAATAAGTTCTGTTTGAATTTCAACTGCTTAACTCTTTAGTTGTACTGCAGAAGAGTGACTGGGGACAGCCAATGAACTTTTGCAATTATTATACAATTGTTATTGATCTATTAATCCGACAAACTTGAAGGGCAGGTTCTCCTTAAGGTTGCATAAAACCTTAGCCACCTTGTTTTACACTGTCTCAAGCCCCTAATGCAGGCAGTCCTCTGCTTATGACCACATCTGAGCACAAAATTTCTGTTGCTAAGTGAGACATTGGCTAAGTGGCTTTTGACCCAGTTTACGACCTCTCTTGCCACAGCTGTTAAGTGAATCCCTGCCATTGTTAAGCTAATAACCACGGTTGTTAAGTGAATCTGGCTTCCCCATTGGCTTCGCTTGTTTCTCAGTCGCAAAAGGGGGATCACATGGATAGTGGCCATGTGACCATGGGGGATGCTGCAACGGTCGTGTGAAAAACAGACATAAGTTACTTTTTTTCCCCCCAGTGCCATTGTAACTTTGAACAGTCACTAAATGAACTGTTGTAAGTTATAAGGCCGTGATGGCAAACCTATGGCACGCAGAGCCATTTGTGCGGGCATGTGAGCCCCAGCCAAACTTACCTGCATTGCGCATGCGCACGCCTCTCAGCTGATTTTTGGGCTGTTTGTGACCGTTTTCGCCCTTCCGGAGGCTCAAGGGAAGCCTCTGCAGCCTCGGGAGGCCGAAAAACGGACCTTCCGGAAATACCAGAAGTGCCGAAATGGGCCTATTTTCAGCCTCCCGAGGCTTCCCTCAAGCCTCCAGGAGGGCAAAAATGGCCTCCCCCGGGCTCCAGAGGCCCTCCGGAGGCTGAAAACTGGCACTTCTGGTATTTCCAGAAGGCTCGTTTTTCGGCTTCTCGAAGCTGCAGAGGTTTCCCTCGCGCCTCTGGGAGGGTGAAAATAGCCTCAAATGGGCCAAAAATTACCTGGGAGGCGCGCGCGTGCACAGTGCAGGTAAGGAGGCGGGAGTGTTGTGTGTGCATGCGCAGGGGGGAGGGTGCATTGCATTGTGGGTGCTGGCAGATGCGCGCGCACTATCGGCACACCACAACAAAAAGGTTCGCCATTACTGTTGTACCTGTACCTGTAAAACGTATTTTGTCTTTTCAATTTTCTCTTTTTCTGCAACCATCAATTCCAGTCCTGTAACCGCTTGCAAATTATTATTTGAAGCACCACTGAAGAAATTCAACAAAGCTTTTTTCAAAGCAAAGGGAAGGGGGAAAAAAATTCTTAAAAACGATTCGTTGCTCATAAAACTAGGAAAGTTCAGTCTCCAAGTGAAAGACATGTTTTGACAAACTCTGCCCATCACAATTGCAACTTGCAGGCAAGTGTTGACATTTAATCCCCCTCTCGGCAAGTTAGGATATAAATTATAAGCACCTTTAGCTCTTCTATGGATTGGTAACCATTGTTCTTTATCTTCTCTTTCATAGTACTAAAATCCATTGGGCGTTTAATGATCATGGAGTAACCAGGAGCGATGAAGTCCGTCACAGGAAATGAAAAGAAAGCGTTGGGATCCTTTCTGTTAAGAAATGAAAAGAGCAGCGTTTCATGTTTCGTTTCTATAACAAAGAACAGAGTTTACTATTAAAAAAGAAGACATCACTTCGGACTTAAAAGAAAGTAGAAAACTAAGATGAAACCAGAAGCAGATCTGGCCTTATGCCAACCCCTTTTTATTTAAAAAAAAGTTTTTTTAAAAAAAAATGTAGAAATCTCTCTGTCCCCATTCCCCCATCCTCATTTTTTATACTGATATTATATGATTAAAATGTGGTTGAGACTTCTAAACTAAACTATAGGATATTGATCTCTCTCCATCAAATATGATGCATTTTGATATCAAAAGCTGCGCGTTCAAGGCCACTACAGACATGTAAAACATTTTCCTCTCCTTTAAATGTGATCTGTTCTGCAAAATGGAGACTAAAGGCCACAAATCTATAATAATAATATCATAATAGCTGGATTATTTCAGAGTAAGCAATTTGTAAACCGCAGCACAATTACGAATCAAAGCACTTTTGTTTTTTAAGAGAGAAAGCAAATATTAAATTCAGGTGTTAGAAGAATTATGCCCCACGTATGCGACTTTGATTTAGCTTTGACCACTGATATTACTGAGGCATTAACCTAATTCCTATAAGCAACAGCATTCATACACAAAATGCAGCAATAGCTCACCTCTGCAATTGTCTTACAAGCTGATTCAAAGCTTCCTGAAGGGGAGTTTGTTCCACTTCTAGGATAAAAAAAAAGGAAACAAAACTCTCTGTATTTGAATGGGAACAACGTATTAAATTGTGACAAACAAAGATTAAAGAGCGACACAAAGACAATGAGATACATTTAAGAAGTCTGTTTATCCTTCATTATTTTAACAAAGTTTCCTCATCAGTGAAGATACTCTGAGTTTCATTTTTCCACAGGTTGTGCAAACTAGCAAAAGTCTGGGTCTTTCTCCAGGAGGATAACATTTATTTAATTTTAGGGGAATTTGCCAATGGGTTTTAGGCAGAAAAAAAACGACACAGAAACATCCTGGAGAAAATGACAAAGTGTAGTTGGTGCAATGCTTATTTAAGATTTATCTTGTTACCAATTTTTGCACCAGTAGTTATGATTTAGGATCATTATTTTATGAATGATTTTTTACTACCAAAAAAAAAAAAAAAACTGCATAGCAATTTGACAGAAAAATAGCATTTTCTTTACCTTCCTGTTTTGCTAAACTGCTTGCTAGAGATTTTACAAGTGGCATTTCCAATCTTAAAGGAGACTGGCATTTAAGTTCTCTTTCTCCGTCGCTCTCACCAGCGTCTCTATCTCGCTTCTTTTTATCTTCCTGAAAAAACAATAGAAAATGCTTGTGAAACATCAATGCAACCGGTTGCAAAATATTAACTGCAGCTTCCTTCAAGCAAGACTTAAGTCAAAATTATCCTGCAAAATTTAGCATAAATCACAGTAGTTGCATTAATTAGGATATTCATTCACGCTAAAAGCATCTCTGTTCACAGGAACATAAGAAGTCAAGTCATATCAGGTCAGACAATTTGCTCATGGAAATGATTTCTACTAAGATACATTTATGCTGTTTCCTATAGAATTTTTTTCAAGTATCTGGAAAATGGAGAGTCTGCAGATACTGAATCCCTAAACAGCATAAATGAGCAACAAGGCCAGAGTTGATGGGAGCCACAGCCTAGCAGTATCTAAGAGTCACAAATTCTTCACCAGAGTCTTCTCTAAAATAAAGGAATTTCCCAGAGCACAGTATCTATTTTCCCCCTCAATTTAAATTTAACCAATATTTGAAAGGGAGACTTTCTACCTTTTCAAACTTGTTCTGAATTATTTTCACGCCCCACTTAGTAATCTCAAACACAATCCAACATAAATATTTTTTTAACATTTTAATAGCATTTAGCAATAGGATTTACATTTATATACCACTTCACAATGCTTACAGCTCCTTTCTCAGTGGTTTAAAGTCAGCCTGTTTCCCCCAATAATCTGGGCCCTCATTTTACCCACCTCGGAAAGATTGAAGGCTGAATCAATCTTGAGCCTGTCAGAGTTGAACTGACGGCTGTGGGCAGAGCCTGCCATATTGCATTCTAACCATTGTACCACCATGGATGGATGGATGGATGGAAGGAAGGAAGGAAGGAAGGAAGGAAGGAAGGAAGGAAGGAAGGAAGGAAGGAAGGAAGGAAGGAAGGAAGGAAGGAAGGAAGGAAGGAAGGAAGGGAGGAAAGAAAGAAGGGAGGGAGGAATAGCAAAAGCACTTAGACTTATGCACCGCTTCACCGTGCTTTACTTCATTCTAACCACTGTGCCACTGTGGCTCTTAAAGTAAACCAAGTAACTATTCTAATAATTACCTTTACTTTTCTCTTCCTTTTTTCCTTTTCCTCACCAGGAACTTGTTTTTCCATTTTTTTCCTTTTCTTTCTCTTCTTGTCTTTGTGTTTTTCATGTTCGCTTTTGTCTTCATACAGGGATGAATCGTGCACTGAGCTCTGAGTCGATAGTTCAGCGACTTCGTTTCCTCCCACTTTTAAGACCAGTTTTAATGGTTTTTCTACATATTCTTGAAGAAACATACAAAGGAGAACTCCCGGTTAAACTTTCTAAATATTGGTAATTGTAACGCCTAACCAACTCAATTGTGAATTTTAAAAAATGATTAAGATTACAGGTAGTTCTTAACTTACAACCATTTATTTAGTGACAGTTTGAATTTACATCAGCACTGGAAAAGGTGACTTATTGCCATTTTTCATACTTATGACCGTTGCAGCATCACGTGATCTCTTTTTGCAGCCTTTGCACAAGCAAAGTCAATGGGGAAGCCAGATTCACTTAACAACTGGGTTACTAATTTAAGAACTAGTGTGATTCACTTAACAACTGTGGCAAGAAAGGTCGTAAAACACAGCAAAGCTCACTTAACAAATGTCTCACTTAGCAGCGGAAATGTTGGGCTCAATTGCCTTCATAAGTCAAAGACTAACTGTAGTTATGATAGAACCATTAGCAGATGAAGACTTCATAAGACGGATCTCAGACTTACTTTAAATATTTTGAATTACTACTGGAAATTAGCAGTAATTTTGCCAGTCATACCAGAATATACATTTATCCACTTACCTTGACACAGATTTTAATTATATCATCTGAATTCTCAAGGAGCAATGCTTAACCCTTAGCAACACCACTAGCCAAAGTTATCTTTATGATATGCCCAGAGGCAAATTTGCACATTGCTCTGAACCACAATACATTTGCTTAGTGTGATGTTCCCTTCCGAGTTCAGAAATGTATTGCAAATATTATTATTTTTAGACAATTTTTATTTTTTATCTCTCTTCAAGTGAGCAATATGATTCCAGGTTACAACATACATACATAATCATAGTTACATTTCCAGCTTTCTTATCTAGTTTAATATCAAATCATTATCTATTCCATTGATGAAATGTATTACAAATATTAATGTGCATCTTTTCCAAACAGCTTGAGAAAAATGAACAATTCAATATTTGAAGGCATAAATAAACTGCTTTCATAAAGAAAGAGGCTAGATAAGTTTGGGATTCGTTCCAAAATTAGATTTTACTTGGAAGTGAAATAAAATGAAGTTTTCCAGGCAACGAAGAGAAAAACTGTGTGAAAAAGATTTGCATGATAATACAGGTGGGACATGCACTTAAGTTAACAAGGTCATGGATAGATATGCATGGAGATGCAAAGACCTGAAACAATCTGCATACATATTTTGTTAGAAATGTCACCCTCCTGGCTGGGACTGTAGTCAAGCTACAATTGCAGAATTGCAGTTCCTTTTGACAGGGGATACTGGGATCTGCAATTCACCTCTAACAGGGGATACTGGGAACTGCAGTTCCTCCCAGTAGTGGATTATGGTAACTGCAGTTCCTTCTGACAGGGGATACTGGGAGCTGCAGTTCCTTCTGACAGGGGATACTGGGAACTGCAGTTCCTCCCAGTAGTGGATTATGGTAACTGCAGTTCCTTCTGGCAGGGGATACTGGGAGCTGCAGTTCCTCCCAGTAGTGGATTATGGTAACTGCAGTTCTTTCTGACAGGATACTAGGAGCTGCAGCTCCCAGTAGTAGTGGATTATGGTAACTGCAGTTCCTTCTGGCAGGGGATACTGGGAGCTGCAGTTCCCCCCCAGTAGGAGATTTTGGGGGCTGCAGTTTTAACCCAGTAGGGGATTCTGAGAGCTGCAGTTTGCCTCTGGCAGGGGATTCTGGGAACTATAGTTCCTTCTGACAGGGGATACTGGGAGCTGCAGATCCCGCACCCTTCCCTCCCAGCAGGAGGAGGATTATGGGAACCCTGGTTTTCCTCCCGAAGGTTGATAGAGCGAGACCCTCGGGCGGTCCCTGCTTCTCCCTTCCCTCCCTCCCTCCGGAAGGCAGCGGAGCTTCGGGCGGACGGGAGGTGCCCCCGGCCCACCTCTCCCACCCACCCAAATCCGGGGCGCCGGTACCTTCATACGGGTATTTCTCCCCCTTGTGCCTCTTGTGCTTCTTGCCCATGGCCCGCATCGGGCGGCGGTGACGTCACCCTCGCGTCTCCCGGCTCTCGCGAGAGCAGCAGCGAGAGGGCGTGGCCTGGAGGGAAGGACAAACGGAGGGACGGAGAGAGAGAGAGAGAGAGACGCTCGCGAGGCGGCGCTGTCGGGTTCTGCGCGCGCTCTCTCCCCAGAAGGGGGCGGGGCGTTCTCGGCCATGGCGAAGTATCCCCACTCGCAATACGGGCGCGGGGTTGTGCGGGGCATCCAACCGGCCACGGCTCCCCTTGAGGAAGCCGCGGGCCTCGAGGCAACAGCAGAGAGAGGCCGGGTGAGCACCCCCTCTCCCTCTTGGCGCCCCCTGGCGTCTGCCTGAGATTTTGCAGCCGCGGGGCAAAAAGATTCGTGTCACTCTATACACTTCTAGCTCTACGGACCTACAAGGGAGGGAGGAGGGGGAGGCGAGCAGCAGCGAGCGGCCAGCGCCTGCGAAAGTGCCAGCGCCCTCTAGTGTTGCCCCTCTGTCATTGCGGCTACCCGTTGTTTCGACTTCACCCTCTGCTGCCCTCGAGTGGTTGCTCTGGGTTTCTGCAGCAGGAGCCACCTGCTCTCCTGCGCCTGTCCCAGAAAATCGGGATAGAGTCCGCCTTAATTTGAAGCCCTACTCCCTTCGCGCACTGATGATGTTACCTAGTTGGGTAATGAAACATCGGCAAAAAAACATGCAAGCTCAGAGTGCACCAAGGACCCCGCAGTTCTCCTCCTCCTCCTCCTCTCAAAACCCATTCCATTCTAATATTGATGATATTACCTGGTTGGGTAATGAAATGTCTGCAAGCAAACCGCCAAGCTCAAAGATCACCAAAGACCCGACAGTCCTCTACCACCAGCACTCCTCCTCTTTCTCTTCTTCCTCTTCTCTTCCTCCTCTCTTCTCCTCTTTCTCCTTTTTTCCTCCTCCTCTTCCTCTTCTCCTCTTTCTCCTCTTCTTTTTCCTCTTTCTCTTCCTCCTTTTCATCCTCTTCCTCTTTCTCCTTCTCTTCCTCCTCTTTCTCCTTTTTTCCTCCCTCCTCTCCTCTTCCTCCTCCTTTTCACCTCCTCTTTTTCTTCTCTTTCTCCTCTTTTTCCTCCTCTTCCTCTTCCTCTTCTTCCTTTTCCTCCTCCTCCTCCTCCACCACCTCCTTTTTTTCTCTCCTCCTCCTCCTTTTCCTCCTCCTCTTCCTCCTTCTCCTCTTCTCTCCTCCTCCTCCTCCTCCTCTTCTCCTCCTCCTCTCCTCCTTTTCCTCCTCCTCTTCCTCCTCTACCACAAACCTCATTCCCTTCTGGCACTGATAATGTTACCCAGTTGGGTAATGAAACATCTGCAGGAAAACCACCAAGCTCAGAAAGCACCAAGGACCCCTCATTTCAACCCCAAGCTATAAATATTCTCCTCTGTTCAGCCTCAATTTGTTCAGACTTCTATTTCCCGTCTCAGGGTTTGAGGGATGCTTCTGTCCTTTTTCGTTTATACAGGTAGTCCTTGAACCCAAAATTTATGTCGCTAAGTGACAATTTTGTTAAGGGAGTTTTGCTCGATTTTACGAACCCATTTGTTCAGTGAACCACTGCAGTTCTTTTAAATTATAAACCCGGTTATTAAGGGAATCTGGCTTCCCCACTGACTCTGCTGTTGGAAGGTTGCAAAAGGGGGAATCACTCTGGGATGCTTCAGGAGTCACAAATATGAGTCAGTTGTCAAGCATCCGAATGTAAATCACATGGGGATGTTTTAACGGTCATAAATGTGAAAAATGGTCATGTCCCTTTTCAGTGCCATCGTAATTTCGAACGGTCACTAAATGAACCCTTGTAAGGTGAGAATTACCAGTATATATCGGTATCCAAATATTTGCTTCAAGGACACCTGCTTGACTCCCTGCATTATCTTAGGTTTGGTGAACCTGCTGAAAATGTTTCTCTATTCCTACCCCCTTTTCAAAAAATTTTCCCCGTTGATCTTCTCCAGGGACAGAGGAATTTTGCTCTTACTATTTCCTCTTCCACAACTTACTTATTTTTTTAAAAAAAATTATTTATACATTTTTTTCTTCTTTAAAATACACAAGTGCTTAATAAACTTTCAATCCAGCAGCATACTCAGTAGTTGACAACTCCCCAAATTCCCAGCTAGCCAGTGGGTTGGGGGAATTCTGGGAATTTGCACACGAAGGTAGACAATCTCTAACTCTGGTTAGTTTAAAGTGTGTTTCCAATGCTCAGTGGCTAAGATGCTGAGCTTGTTGATCAGAAAGGTGGGCAGTTTGGCGGTTCGAATCCCTAGCACCGCGTAACGGAGTGAGCTCCCGTTATTTGTCCCAGCTTCTCCCAGCCTAGCAGTTCGAAAGCATGTAAAAAAATGCAAGTAGAAAAATAGGGACCCCTTTGCTGGGAAGGGAACAGAATTCCGTGCACCTTCAGTGTTTAGTCCTGCCAGCCACATGACCACGGAGACGTCTTTGGACAGCGCTGGCTCTTTGGCTTAGTAATGGAGATGAGCACCGCCCCCTAGAGCCGCAAATGACTAGCATGTATATGCGAGGGGAACCTTTACCTTTAATTGTGCACAGTTCAGGGTCACCCTGGGTGAGATGGTGGTCTCTAAATTAGATAAGCGAAACTAGCTTTCCCACAAACCCTTGCTTTCGCTGTGACGATTGGGATCCTGGGAGAGGTAGTTCAAAAGCTATGGAAGGCAACTCCCCTCCAGTTGTCTTCCTCTCTGGAGGGCACCTCTTTGGAGAAGGAAATTCTACAGATTGGGAGTGTTTCCTTCCACTTGGGGGTGTGATACGCCAAGGAAAATGGTTCAGCTTTTTTCCCTTCATGAAATGTGGATTTTTAGTTCAGGTAAAGGCAAACTTGCTTGATTATTTAGTAACTTTGGAGATCGTTAGGAGATCAGCTTAGCTACTGGATTATTGAATAACATAGAAAGAAATATTTCCCAAAAGTGCTTGTAGGGCATCTTCAGTTAGCAACTTTGAGTTCGAGCATTGAGAAAGGACTAACGTTGTATCAAAGCAGGCAGGTATTTTAATGGAAAATGCTGAGAAAAACATACATAACTACCGAGTAAAAGTTTTGTGTGATATTTGGAATGCTGAGAAAAACATACACACAACCGAGTAAAAGTTTTGTGTGATATTTGGCTCTGCTTATTTAAGAATGAAGCTCAGAGATTTTAGTGCAATCCACAATACTTCTGTCCAAGTAATTATTCTTCCCTAACCAATAAACTGGAATTAAATCAACGTAAACAGAACTGGTGGTGTAGGCACACAGGTGTCGTGACTTGTAAAACCATATTTTACAGCATAGCACAACGCATGTGCCCAGCTCCTGGAGATTTATTCAATGAATGTTTTTAAATATACCAAACCCAATTTTTTTTTTTTTTTTAAAAGTGCTATTTTAAGAAGTCAAACCATCCCTGGTTACGGTGTGGCTGGGTTTCCCAAAGAAACCTAGTCTTTGGGTTTGCATAACATGCTAATTTAAGATTAACTGAACCACAGTTTATTGAATGAAAGTAAGCCACGGGGGTTTGCCAAAAAACCCAAAACCATAAATTAAGGACTTTTTTTTCCCTTGGTTTGCTCTACACACTGATTCACAAAATCGCCAACCACATTTTGGCTGCCAAATCCAGAGCAGGCTCAGGAAATGTTTTTGCCTAGCCCGGGTGGGATGTGGGCTTTCCTGGGCCTAACTAAACCCTAAACCCCTTTCCTAAGAAGGGGTGTGTGCTATTTTGCGTGCCCGAAAGCCCAAATTGGCTAGCCCTGGATTGGATTACATGTTGGAAATGGTAGAGAACTCAAGCGTTGGAAATATGTAGCTGACACTGTAACAGATGTAAAAGGTTCCCCACAGTGTGAATTCCTTTGAACGCCAGTTGCTTTTTGAAAGGATTAGTCAGGAACAGATGCTACAGATACTGGAAATAGCTCTGAACACTCACTGCACACACGGCTGTGTTTCCAAAGGTTTTGCCTGTTAGCCTGCAGACCTGCTCCTATGGCTGTGCAAGCGGATACTTTCGTACCTCCATGAAAATGCTGTTTTGCGTTGGAGTTCTTGCTTGGAGGTGTTATTATTTGTATAACATTTCATTAGCAGGTCTGGTGCTTCCTTTTTCCTTTAAAAGGAGAAGGAGAAGAAGAAGAAGAAGAAGAAGAAGAAGAAGAAGAAGAAGAAGAAGAAGAAGAAGAAGAAGAAGAAGAAGAAGAAGAAGAAGAAGAGAAGAAGAAGAAGAAGAAGAAGAAGAAGAAGAAGAAGAAGAAGAGAAGAAGAAGAAGAAGAAGGAGAAGAAGAAGAAGAAGAAGAAGAAGAAGAAGAAGAAGAAGAAGAAGAGCCATGAGACT
Source organism: Bungarus multicinctus (assembly GCA_023653725.1). Taxonomy (NCBI): domain Eukaryota; kingdom Metazoa; phylum Chordata; class Lepidosauria; order Squamata; family Elapidae; genus Bungarus; species Bungarus multicinctus. The sequence goes on along the minus strand of CM042839.1, from coordinate 6,322,160 downwards.
TGCAGTTTTCAGTTTGAGATGGGTGGAACAAAGAGGGCTTAACAGGAAGATGGTTCAACACAGTGCCTTACAGGTTCATCCAGGTTCATCCATCTGGTTTATCCAGCCTTGCCAACCTGTTACTAGTTGGCTAAGTTAGCGTTGGCTTGGTTTATTAATTGTGTTGAAACTCAACACACCTTGACGTAGTTTGTTGGATTTTGGCTTTCCCTGACATGCGAAACCAGCCAGTGGAGTTCACAAACCGTGGTTTATATACCTTGGCCTGTTGTGTCAACTCATCAACCGCTTTGTGCGATGTGTAAACACAGTCAAGGTACGTCCTTCACCCTGAGCCAAATCTGGTTTGCTTTATCTGCAGCTTAATTCTTAGTATACACCTGTGGGAAGAAATATCCATCTTGGTTCAGTTCCCAAGAAGGGAGAAAAAGACACTGGAAACGTGGAGGCTGATTTGAAAGATGGTTTAATGGTGAACACAATCACCAAGGATGTGTGATTCTGGGTAGCTGAACACATGGAGAGTAAGGATTATTTACACCCTCTTTTGGGCCTTGCCCTTGAACTTCCTGTTCCTGTGCAAGAACTTGTATTCTATTGGCTGCTGCAGGGGTCATAGCTAGCCTTGTAGGTTTTCTGAGTCAAGCTTGATTGAAACTTGGGCTGACGCAATGAAGGGGCTTGTTGTACAGTTCCTGTTGTGGCTGGATGACTTTTCCCTGAAGGATGATCCCATCATCCTGGAATTGGAGATCTTTTGTTTTGTAGATAGACTGGCCCAGTCTTTCTTAGTGGGCACCAAATATCTGCTGTCTCCCTTAAGATTTCCATTTCTCTTTTAGGGGAAATATAACATTCTAGCCTTTTTAAATATTTCCCAAAATACTTCATTCTTCTAGGAGAGGGGTGGGTGCTAGCTTTCTACACACCCAATCAATCATGCTTCAGGTACCATGATTTTGTGCATGGCACACACATCCTTCGTGCTGCAGCTATTTTGAAAATAAGAGAGACAGAAGTGTAGCTTTAGAAGGTCTGTTCCATGTCTACTTCACTTCTCCGTTACCCTTCCCAACTATGTTTAGCCCCCAGTCTCGGGGCAAACAGAGAGTTTGAGCTTTCAGCAAAGGACTGCCTAACCTTTCTGAGTTGGCTTATCTTGATTTATTGGACTAAGAGGCCACAGGGTGCAGAAGGGGAGAAGGAGTAGCTTCATAGTAACCAAGATGAAAAGAATGCAAGAAATGAAAGACACCAAGCAGGGAAAATGAGCCAGGAAATCTCTCCAGCATTTTGTCCTGTTGACTGAATCTGGCCATCACCTTTTTTATTTATTTTTTATTTTTATATTTATTTATTTGTCAACCAAGTATTAGATAACAAGTATAAGTATAAACATGATTATTAATACATGAAATGGATACAAATAAGAAGGAACATTAGGACAGGGACGGTAGGCACGTTGGTGCGCTTATGCATATCCCTTACAGACCTCTTAGGAATGGGGTGAGGTCACCAGTAGACAGTGTAAAGTTAAAGTTTTTGGGGTTTGGGGAAGAAACCACAGAGTCAGGTAGAGTATTCCAGACATTGACCACTCTGTTGCTGAAGTCATATATTCTGCAATCATATTTGGTGCAGTTTACCTTGAGTTTGTATCTATTGTGTACACTTGTATTGTTGTGGTTAAAGCTGAAGTATTCATTGATGGGTAGGACATTACAATAGATAATTTTATGTACTACACTTAGGTTGGACTGAAGGCAGCGTAGTTCTAGGTTATCTAGGCCTAAAATTTTAGTGGCATAAGGTATTCTGTTAATAGTAGAGGAGTGGAGGACTCTTCTCATGAAATATCTCTGGGCTTTCTCAACTGTATTAATATCTGATATATAGGGCGGGTTCCAGACTGATGAGCTGTATTCGAGTACTAGTCTAGCAAATGTTTTGTATGATCTAGTTAGTAGTGCGATATTATCAGAGAAAAAGCTATGCAGGATTAAGTTAACAATTCTTAATGCCTTTAAAGCTATGTAGTTACAGTGGGCTCCATGATTTTTTTAAAAAAGGATTCAAATTATAAATCCACCGATAAGTAATTTATGGTTCCCATTATACCAGGAGACCCTTGATTGTATTTTTGCTACAGGACTCCCCATGGGCTGAATGTAAACTTTGCATTAAGTCAAATAATGGTTGGTTTGTTGCAAATTTAATATGATTTGTAAACCCAGCCATTGCAGTTGGCAAAAGTTGACTTGATGCCCGGTGACTTAGTGGTTTGTTGTTGTTTTCCAAGCCATCTAACTGTAGTGAGTTGAGTAAACACGCAAGTTAAAGCAACGAGATGCATGAATTTAGTGACAATATTCCACTTAAGCTCAGCTTAATGAATCGGATGGAAGATTTCAATTATGGAATGACTTACTCGCAGCATTCTTAGAGAGCAGGTTGTCCCAACCCATCTGGAAAGCTGGTAGAAGAAGCTAGCCACAGAAAACCAATTGTGTATTTGGTTGTGAAATCACCCATTTCTCAGGACTGTAGAATTTCTATCAAGCTTCGGCCCTAATTAGGCATTTAGAAACTGTATCCGGCTGAAGGCCAAAAACCAAGAATGGCCTTTTCAGAATCTTTGCAGAAATGTTACACTGAAAGAGACTATGGAACCCTTCAAGGCCAACCACCCACTCGGTGCAGGAATCCAGATTATAGTGAAGGACCTCAATGCAATGTTGAATTATGGTCTTCAATTTGTCATCTCATGAAGAGCTTTGGCTTGAGACCCAGCAAAATATGCATCATTTTACATAATTGGGAAGAAAATGCCTCTTCTGATTTTTAAGGAATGGATCCAAGTTATGCCTCAATGTTCCACAAATGAGAAGATAAAGCAGTACATGTTTATATGGTTTTATAAGCTTAATAATTGAATTGATTTTATGTAGGGACTCAAAATGATTACATGGTCCTTTTCTTCCTTTTCATTAGGTTTTTTTTGGGGGGGTTGGGTGGGGTGGCATTTAGTTTTTTTAAAAATTATTAGATAGTAATAAATATATTTTCTTATTTTCTTTTCTAAGACCATTTTATAAATATTTCCTATATTTAAAAAAAAACTCAAAGAAATCTGTCACCGTTTACAGCAATCCAACCAGCACACAAGTAAAATAATTCAGCAGGATTCATTTATAGAAAAAGCTTCTTTATATACAATAAAATACAGTATGATGCATGCATACAATACCCATGCAGCAGAAGCCAGAACCAGAACTCAGAATCCAGAAGTCATAATCTCAGAAGCAATATAATACAGAGGAGCAAAGATCCAAGGCCAGACTAACTTTTATGTACAGACCAGTAAGCTGAGCCACACCCAGTCTCCAAGCCATCTGGCTCACAACAGTTGCTTAGCTTTCTTAATCATCAAATATTTGCCATTGGGTGACCTGTTACCATGTTTATTCCAATTCATGAATTCTCATACACCGACAGAACCTGCATTTGTAGCAACCCTGATAACTGTCCAACTTCTGCTTTAATTTATCCAATGGAATCCACCCTTTTTTATAACAATTTTTTCTTATAACGATGACATTTTATACCATCTAATAGATAAAGAGACACCCTTGAGGCCAAATGATTAAAATCTAGTTGACACAAACCACTCCAAGATATAATTTATCCTCTGGTTAGTGTGTTGTATAATGAAGCTACTGATTTAAAGCTTCACAGAACCTGAAGTATCAGCCAGTGGTAGTTTAATCAACAAACCATGATTCAGGGTGATGTACAAACCTAGTCACTGCAGTAGCAGCTTTTGCGGGTTTCGGGTTTTTCATCGGCCGAGGGCCCAGGGGAGGGGAGGGGGGGTTGCGGTGGTTATTAAGGAGGATCTGTGTCCGAGGGAAGCCACTGTGTCTCAGACGACCGGGTGTGAGCTCCTTTTTGTGAAGTTCGGTTCCAAGGTTCAGGTGGGCTTGCTGGTCGCATACCTGGCTCCCTGCTATGCGGCAGCGGCCCTGCTTGAGCTCCTTGAGGTTATAGCTGGCGTGGCGGTTGGGACCCCCAGGCTTATGGTCATGGGGGATTTCAACTTGCCATCTGCTGGCGGTACCTCGGGGATTGCCCAAGAGTTCATGGCTTCCATGACGGCCATGGGCCTGACCCAGTTAATTCGGGACCCTACTCACGTGGGAGGTCACACCTTGGATTTGGTTTTCGTCTCTGATCAGTGGCAGAGTGATCTGGGTATAGGGGATATAGTTGTAGAACCCCTGTCATGGTCGGATCACTCGCTCCTGAAGCTCGACTTCCGTTCCGCACCCCCTGACCGCAGGGAGGCGGGGCCATTAAAATGGTACCGCCCCAGGCGCCTGATGGACCCTGATAGGTTCCTGATGGAGCTTGGGCCATTTCCCGAAGCTCTCACACACGACTCGGTTGAGGGCTTGGTTGCCGCCTGGGATAGGGTGGCGGCTGGGGCCCTTGACCGGGTCGTGCCCTTGCGGCCTCTGACCCGGTGCCGATCCCAAATGGCTCCTTGGTTTTCTGAGGAGCTAAGGGAGATGAAGCGCCGGAAAAGACGCCTAGAGAGCAGTTGGAGGGCTAGCCGTTCTGAGTCTGACCGAACACTTCTACGATCTTATATTAAGACATATTTAGTGGCGATGAAGGTGGCGAGGAGGACTTACCTCTCCACCCTTATTGCGTCCGCGGAAAACCGCCCAGCCGCCCTGTTTAGGGTGACCCGCTCCCTTCTAGAGAGGGAAGCGCGGGAGGATCCCTTACAGGGACGGGCTGAGGAGTTTTCTAGTTTTCTGCAGGATAAAATCGCTCAGATTCGGGACGAGCTGGACTCCAGCTGGGCATCTCCAGGCGGGGGGGCGGGGGTGGATATCGGTGAGGCCAGTTGGGTTGAGTTCGACCCTGTTACTGTAGAAGACGTGGACAGGGTGTTGGGGGGACTGAATGCCACCACCTGTTTGTTGGACCCGTGCCCCTCCTGGCTGGTTTTGGCCACTCGGGAGGTGACACGAGGCTGGTTCCAGGGTATTATAAACGCTTCCTTGAGAGAGGGGCTTTTACCTGCCGCCTTGAAGGAGGCGGTGGTGCGGCCCCTCCTCAAGAAACCGTCCCTGGACCCAGCATTGTTATCAAATTACCGTCCCGTCTCCAACCTTCGCTTTGTTGCGAAGGTTGTAGAGAGTGTGGTGGCCCGTCAGTTTCCCCGATTCCTGGATGAATCGAGTTATCTTGACCCCCTCCAATCGGGCTTCGGGCCCGGGCATAGCACGGAGACGGCGTTGGTCGCGTTGGTTGATGATCTCTGGAGGGCTCGGGACAGAGGTTGTTCCTCTGTCCTGGTCCTGTTAGATCTCTCGGCGGCTTTTGATACTGTCGACCACAGTATCTTATTGCAGCGGTTGGAGGGGTTGGGGGTTGGAGGCACCGTATTACGGTGGTTCTCCTCCTTCCTCTCCGACCGCTCGCAATTTGTGTTAACGGGGGGGCAGAGATCGTCCCCAAGGCCCCTGCTTTGTGGGGTGCCTCAGGGGTCGGTGCTCTCGCCCGTGCTGTTTAACATTTATGTAAAGCCGCTGGGTGAGATCATCCGTGGCTTTGGGGTGGAGTTCCATCAGTACGCTGATGATACTCAGCTGTACATCTCCACCCCGGGCCACCCCAACGAAGCCGTCAAAGTGATGACCCGGTGCCTGGAGGCCGTGCGGGGTTGGATGGGTCGTAACAGGCTTCGTCTCAACCCGGCCAAAACCGAGTGGCTGTGGTTTCCTGCGCCCAGATACAGCCAGCTTATTCCTTCGCTGGCCGTGGGGGGAGAGGTTTTGACCCCCGTGGAAAGGGCGCGCAACTTGGGTGTCCTCCTGGATGTACGGCTGTCTTTGGAAGAACATATTGCAGCCGTCGCCAGGGGGGCTTTTTATCAGATTCGTCTGATTTACCAGTTGCGGCCCTTTCTGGATCTGGGCGCACTTCGCACAGTCACTTCCGCCCTCGTTATCTCCCGCTTGGATTATTGCAACGCTCTCTACATGAGGCTCCCCTTGAAGAGTCTCCGGAGGTTGCAGTTAGTTCAGAATGCAGCCGCGCGGGTGATCGTGGGCGCCCCTCGAGGCGCACACGTAACACCACTTCTCCGTAGGCTGCACTGGCTTCCTGTGGCCTACCGGATTCGATTCAAGGTGGTACTGATGGTATTTAAAGTGCTCCATGGCTCGGGACCTGGGTACTTACGGGACCGCCTGCTGCCATCAACAACCTCCCGCCGCCACAGGGTGGCCCTACTTGGGGTGCTGCCGCCTGACTGTTGTCGGCTGGCGGCCCCGAGAGTTCGGGCTTTCTCTGTGGGAGCTCCCTCCCTATGGAATGATCTCCCCCCGGAGATACGGGCTATGACGGATATTCTGACCTTCCGGCGCGCAGTGAAAACCCTGCTTTTCGAACAGGCCGGCCTGGCCCAGTAACTATGTTTTCTGGTTTTAATTAATTCTAAATTGGGGTTTTATTAGTTTTAATTTTTAACTTAAATTTTGAATAGACAGCCGGATTTAATTATTTAATTTATTTTTAATCGTATTTATTGTGTATTTATTGTATGCTTTTAGTAGGCTGTACACCGCCCCGAGTCCCTTTTTGGGAGAGGGAGCGGTATAAAAGTGCGATTAAATAAATAAATAAATAAAAATAAAAGTCATCAGAGTTACCTAATAACAAGAAGGGGGAAAAAAGGGAGGGGGTTAGTAACTTGTTTTTGGATGCTGGAATTTGATAACTTTTGGAGTAGCAAAATTTAGAGGAACTTCAAGTTCCTCTCTGTGAATCAAAGTATTTTCTGAAATGTAAGTTCCACCACGTTCATCTATGCGCCTGTGTGACCCTTTGGTGGCCCTTCCTTAGTTCATGACTTCCTTTGTGGGACTTTCTTTTCACTTGCTAGTCCAAAGTGGGTAGCGAAAACTGACAGCATCTGTAATATGTAAATCCGTCTTTCTAATATCTCCCTTCTCCTGGAAATATTCAAGATCACCCAGGGAAATGTAACAAACACATTTGATGTAGTCTGAGATCACAGTGTCCTTTTCTTCTGTGATTTCTTTCTTCTTCTGTTTCCTTTTAACGCTTCCAACTTTGAATGTTGGGAGGCACCGTTCCAGTTCAGAAGATGTGTATGGCTAGTGTTTTGTTTTTAAAAGAAACGAGACCATTGCAATTAGGCAGATAGTTACAGTGGGTTCTCTTCAGCGGGTTTTTTTTTTTTGCTCCTTGGAATGAAATCACATTCCTTTCTGATGCTATTTGCCCCCTAGGCAACGTGCTTGTCTGTCTGTCTGTCATCTCTCTATCATCAATTATCCATTTCTATCGTGTCTCATCTCTATCATTTCTCTATCAATCTCTATTGTATCTTTCTCTCTGTTATCTATCATCCTCCATCTTTATTATCTATCTATCTATCTATCTATCTATCTATCTATCTATCTATCTACATCATCATCATCCATCCATCCATCCATCCATCCATCCATCCATCCATCCATCCATCCATCCATCCATCCATCTATCTATCTATCTATCTATCTATCTATCTATCTATCTATCTATCTATCTATCAATATCTATCATCTAATCATTTATCTATATCTATCATTTATCTGTCATCTCTCATCTATATCTCTCTCATCTCTCATCTCTATCCATCTATCATCTATCTATATCTTTATCATTTATCTGTCATTTCTCCCTCCCCCCCCCCTCTCTCTCTCCTCTGAAGAGCTCGTCCTCTCTGCAAACATTTTTTAGCAAATCCAAATCAAGTGTTTTAATTATATAATTACCCTCCAAAATCCACCTTGGATTAAAAGAGTCTCCTCCTCCTCCTCCTCCTGGGAATTTGCAGGAGCAGCTTGCTCCCATCGGTGGTCCTTCGTTTGTTTCTTCCCCTCCCTGCAATTGCCTAGGTGTTCTTGCGACTTTTGGGAGGGTGAGACATGAAAGACAAAGCCCCCCAACCCAACAAACCTGCCAGCCAGCCATTGTTGCTTTGAAGAAACTGTTTCAATCACTTTGCCGTTGTCTTTATGTCAGTTTGCCAGATGGTTTTGGTCTATCTGAGGTCCTGTACCAACGGGGTTTACAGAGCACTGTTAAAGCTTCAAAGCTGTTTTTTAATCTTCCCGAACATCACAAGGGCTGCAAAAGTGACTTCGGCTCCCTGAAGTCTTTGCTACAAAAGAGGCCAAGCAGGGCTGGAAATGAAAGCCAGATAAAGGGATTGCTGGAATAAGAAACAGAGGAAAAAGAGCAGTAGTTAGGCTTTCTTGTAGCGTTTCAAAAGAAATTCTAAGACAAATTATGGCTTTGGGTGATTCTCCCCCCTTCCTCTTCTTTTCTCCAGAGATGCCAAGAGGCAAAATATTTTGACCTGGAGAACCTTTAACCTTGAATAAAGCAAGTTGAGTTAAAAAACAATAACCCCTTTCATTTTTTTAAAAAAAAGAAAAGCATATCTTAAGAAAGTAGTTTTTCCATAATTATCGATATAGAAAAGGAAGGAAGGAAGGAAGGAAGGAAGGAGGGAAGGAAGGAAGGAAGGAAGGAAGGAAAAAAGATGGAAGGGGGAAGGATGAAGAAGGAAGGAAGGAAGGAAGGAAGGCCAGAAGGAAAGAAAGAAAGAAGGAAGGAAAGAGGTAAAGAAAAAAGATGGAAGGGAAGAAGGATGAAGGAGTTTGGAAAGAAGAAAGGAAGGAAGGGTTTTTTCTCACTTTTCTTACCAGTAGCAGTATTGTTCAGGTCCCCATTTTGTTTTTATGAGGTTTTCAATATTTTTTTAAAGAGCTGGTCTGTGAATTTTCTAATCGGTCTGCATTACTACCCCATGCAGCGTTGCTCTCAGATGTTGCTGACATCTGATGGCAATAGTGTTTACCAGATGTGGCACTCTGTCTGAAGAATAACATCTTTTCCTATCAAGACAAGACTGGCTGTTGCTATTTCCTTGAGGTTCCTACACATATATTGATTTGTTGACCATGTGCCATCAAATCAATGTTGACTCTAGATTTTTTTCAAGGGGATCTATCCTCACCCAGCCCTTCAGATCTTCCATGGTGCCTCCATTGCCCCTGCACTCAAGTCCATATTTGCAAGGTCACTTATCGGTGGGGAATCTACTGTTCCCATCCTAAGTTTTTGTCCAAGATGGCTGCAACATTGGCCAAATGGAATGATGGAGTCAGAGAGCTGAGGAACCAAGATAGAGGTCAGAATCCTCAAAAATTCACATGGCATTAAATCCATGGAAATGTTGAAGCACAGGCAGCATTTGGGAAGGCCCAACCAGAGCAAATCCTTTATAGAGCCATACTAGACAAAGATTAGTTGTGTAGACAAGACCAGCCTCAAACAAGGAAATACATTGGAAGTTAGCTACATTGGAAGATTAGGAAGTTGAAACGGCATGTTGAAAAAGCGCAATGAGAAACAGTTTCCATACTGTTGCCAAGAGAACAACATAGAGGTGTGTGTTTGGAATTCAGTTCATCTCGAAGAAAAAGTCTGGGTTAATAATAGTCTAAGGAAAACAGAAGTCCTCGTTGAATAAAGTTTACAATGTAAATCAGAGTCCAGTTTGGATGTAATGATTGCATCATGATTTGTGCATTACAATCAAGATAAGACAAGATAACTTTTGTCACTTCTTTCTGTGAACGCACTGACACACATTAAAAAATGAAATGTTGATGCCTGCTCTCAAAAGAATACATACATATATACATACTTACATACATACATGCATGCATACATACATAAATACATATATGTATATACTAGATAGATGATAGATAAACAGAGATATAGAGATAGAAAATGACAGATAGATAAAGATAGATATATAGAAGATATGTATAGATATGGGTATGGATATAGATCCACACCCATATATATACATACAAATGAAACAAACAAAATGTTAAAAAGTTACGATATTTAAGTAGTTACTTTCCAAGCACATCCAAATTATATTAAAGTAACCAAAATTACTTTACATTCCCCAAGGCAGGTCACAACTTTTGAGCACCCCTAATGTTTGGAAATTAAAAAGTTGAAAAATTTGGCATGCCCTAACACACACATACACACACACATGCATACATACACACACACATACACACACACACATACATGCATGCATGCATACATACAGTACATATATAAATCACAGACCATTTAGAATAAAACAGCCTTGAGAGTTAACCAGGTTGATACTGTAAGGTACAAAGTTTACAAATCTAGCTGTTGCGCTTCGGACATCAGGAGGCCTCTTCCCACAATGAAAACTGGTCATAGAGAAGACGTGTAACATCGCAGACAATACTGCGGACCAGACAATTGTGTGTTGTGTTTGAAGGATAGTGGTTCCTCTGCCTTACAAGTTTCTTTCTGATGTGATTGACAACAAACTACAGGTAGTCCTTGAGCAATGACTGTAATGGAACCTCCCCACCATGGTCATAACTCATCATAAAGACCGACCCAATTTTTATTTTTCTTAAAGAGATTGTTAAGTGAAGGCCGCAATTGTTGAGCGAGATTGTTCTTCCAATAGATCCAGGCAAAGTTCAACTGGCTGTAGAACAGAACGGGCAAACCACATTCAAACCACGATCCTGCATCCCAGTTTCCATGCTTCCGCCTTGCTAGTCTTTTGACTAATCCCTTCTTTTCACACCGGGGTGCATTTTCTTCGCGGTGTGAGTAATTTATATTTTCTCCACTTCACTCCCAGGTTTTATTACCTATGAAAGAAACAGAATATTTGCCTCCTTGCAAATATAGGTCAGCTGTAATAATTTTCACCAACAACATTTTTAAGTGGAAGGAAGGGGAGGCCGAAGAAACACACACACACACACACACACACACAAAACGTGGCCTTGACCTTGCATTCCTCCAAAAAGGGAAATCACTTCTGAGCCACAGACATCAAAAAGAATAAATAATTGTTTTTTCTTTTTTGTTGTTATGATATGGATCATCCGAGCAGTTAGTGGTAAGCAAGCTGCCTTTGATATGGTTTAGATGCCCTGGTGCTCACGCCTCTATTTATGTCAGCGTGTTTCTGTTCCCACACCGGGAAAGTAGAATCCCTTGATTAAATTCATATTTGTTTTTAATCTTTCCCGGTGTCTGATCTCAGCCTTAAAGACCCTAATAATAATAAAAAAAGAAGTCAACACATCCTGCTGAGTTTTGGGTTGTTTGTGTTTGGGGGAATGTGGATGTGGCTTCTTGCTCTGTTCTAATGTGCTAATGTTGGAAACCCAAATATTTGAATCTCCCCCAATTCACTTTCAAAGATCCACGTGGGGTGTTCCCACAGCCCTGGGGAAAAGAGAGGGGGAAAAATTAAGTTTATTTGTAGAACTGGAAACTAAGGAGGAAAGGGAACCTAGAGAAAAAGCCATTTATAAAATATCAACTCGGACCTATGGGGAGTTTAATTAATCTGATCCCAATCTAACCGTGCATACAGAGGACATTGGTTAGGCATTTATGGATGTAAATAAGAACAAACAGGGCCTCCCTCTCTCCCAGAAAAAGAGAGAAAGGAGCAAACAGATGGCCATAAGGAGGAATAATAAGGCCAAAAAAAAAAAAAAATCTGATTGGTTTTTTGGGGATAATTTAGCCCAAAACTATCAAAAAGTACCTGGAACTTTTTCAGCGGTTTTGGTGAAGGAATGTGGAGATCCAGTGGGTTTCCTCTCTTCTAGATCTGAAGGGATCGTATGTTTGCATGCACTCATTGTTTGATTTTATGTTTATCCCTGATCTCCTGACCTGCCGCCGTGCCTTGAAAACTCATTTATTTCAGCAAGCCGGTCTGGCCTAGAGGTTTTTAAATCTTTTAATCTGGTTTTAACTTTCTTAATTCCCTTATTTTTAATCTTTTGAAAGGGCCAATGTATTTAATTCTTTTAATTTTTAAATATTGTATATGTATTTTTATATGTGTATTTTATCTTGGCTGTTCATCGTCTCGAGTCCCTTTGGGAGAGGGGGGCGGTATATAAATTTAAATAAATAAATAAATAAATATTTGTTTGTTTATTTGTTTCTGAAACATGTACAAGATAGCAAGTATAGGTAAAAACATAAACAAGAACAAAGGGAGTAAATACAGATAAATGGGGACAGGAAGACAGGGATGGTAGGCACACTGGTGCGCTTATGCACGCCCCCTTTAAGGACCTTTCAGGAATGGAGTGAGGTCCACGGTAGACAGTTTGAGGTGGAAGATGTGAGGGGTTGGGGCTGTGACAACGGAGTCGGGTAGGGCGTTCCAGGCATTGACCACTCTGTTTATGAAGTCGTATTTTCTGCAATCGAGTTTGGAGTGGTTTACTTTGAGTTTGTATTGGTTGTTTGCCTGTGTGTTACTGCAGTTGAAGCTGAAGAAGCCGTTGACAAACCAACGTAGCAATGAAACTGGAATGGCCCAGATCCAACAAAGCAATGCATCATTGTCAATGAAATGACCACATTGGCCCTTTAGAAAAATTTGTAAAACAAAGGAAATGAGACTTTATCATGTATAAAAGATAAGGGTCCCTCTCTCCCCCCTCTCCCTCACTCCCTCCCCCCCTCCCCCCCTCTCCTTTATGTTTGCATCTCTCAGTTTGTCGGAGATGACCAGGCTGAGCCCAAGGGAAGGGTCAAATGCGTCATAAGTCATGAGTCCCTGTGTGTTCACAAGAGACCTAAATCCAGCCCATCTTGAATTCCTTGATTAATGTGGAGAAATCAAGACATTCAGGCAGTTCAAACAAGTGTAAAGATTTATCGCAAGCTTAAGCTCTCTACAAAAATCTGAACTACTAACCATCAAGGGAAATTTGCAGAAGTTAAGGATAGAAAGGATTTCAAAGTGGGCTGGACTTCGATTCCTTGTGGGCACACAGGGACTCAGGACTGATGATGCATTTGACCCCTCCCTCAGACTCAGCCTGGACATTTCCTACACAATGTTTGACGCATTTGCTGCTGATCAGCGGCTTATGATACCATGAGTGAGTTGCCTTTTGGGCCCTGAGCCTTTATGCATTTGTGCATGATGCAGATGATGGGGAGATTCTATGGCCCAGGCCTCTCCACACCTTCCACATCTTGCACTACTTCTTTGAGTTTTTCTATGCTCTGGCTGGTGTCCAGCCATTATGTTTGTTGGTAGCCTGGCTTGCTTTTACACATTTGTGCATGTTTTTCCACAAATTGTCATCTCAAACTTGAACTTCAACTTACTTTATCCATAATACGAACCAGAGGAAACATCTTGCCCAAGGATTCCTGAAGTCTAGTAGGACAGTATCTTCTTGGGGAATAACATACATGTGCTAAACACAAAATTGAGGAGTGAAGGAATGACTTCTCCTTAACTGGTTTTCCATGAAATCCCATTCCTAATTCAGGGTTATGTCTTCCCTCCAAGAACTTGGCCAGTAGTGGGATTCAATTTTTTTTTACTACCGGTTCTGTGGGCGTGGCTTGGTGGGTGTGGCAGGGGAAGAATACTGTAAAATCTCCAGTCAGAGGTGGGATTTGCCGGTTCTCCGAACTACTCAAAATTTCCACTATAGGTTCTCCAGAACTGGTCAAAACCTGCTGAATATCACCTCTGAACTTGGCACGCGGCGTTATGACTTAGTCAGGTCCATCTGCATGAAGGTGTCTGTTATTTTGTCCCAAAGGTATATTTCAAAAGGCAGCTGGTCTTTCTTGGTTTTCTTTCCTTGAAAACGTTTCACTCTCATTTGAAAAGCTTCTTCAGTGCTTCTTGCATGAAAATAGCAGTAGGACTTAGTCTTATATATCACTTCATGGTGCTTTACAGCCCTCTCTATGTAGTTTACAGAGTTAGCCCATTGCCCCCAACCATCTGGGTCCTCATTTTACCCACCTTGGAAGAATGGAAGGCTGAGTCAACCTTGAGGCGGTGAGAATTAAATTGCTGATAGTCGGCAGAATTAGCCTGCATTCTAACCACTGTGCCACCATGAAATGTTTTCAAGGAAAAAAAACAACCAAGGAAGTCTAGCTGCCTTATGGGACAACCATGACCTGGATGGTTGAGAATCTCCGTAGACATTTAGCCACCTGATATTTTGATACTTCAGGTAAACAGTTCTTGGTTTCAGAGGGTTTCTATGCTATCACACTCTTCTGGACATTGGACCAGAATTAGAGCAGAATTAGAGCTTCAGTTGCTCAATAAATCTGTCTCTATCGGTTGGACTTAAGCCCCAACAGCAGATGTCACACATAAAAAATCCAGCTGCTAGCAGACAATTAGATAGATTTATGATGCATTGCACAGAGCTTTTCTTTTCTTATTCTTAACTCAAAGACTCCGAGAGAGCTTCTTCACCAGCCCACAATTCTACACAAAAGTTTTGCTCTTGAAACGAAAGAGGGAGAGAGGGAGAGCAAACTATCTTAAGAGGATAATATATATATATGGAGAAAAAGAGAGAGAGATTAGATATTGATATATATGGGGTCCTCAATTTTAGTCTCAAGGACTACATATATATATGTGTGTATGTGTGTATGTATGTATGTATGTATGTATGTATGTATGTATGATATAGAGATATAGATAGATTAGAGAGAGAGAGAGAGCAAATTATCCTAAGAGGATAATATATATATATATGGAGAAAAAGAGAGAGAGATTAGATATAGATATATACGTAGTCCTCAATTTTTAGTCTCAAGGACTACATATATATATATGTGTGTGTGTGTGTCTGTGTCTGTGTATATGTATGTATGTATGATATAGAGATAAGATAGATAGATTAGAGAGAGAGAGAGAGAGAGAGAGACCCTGTCTTCAAAATCTTTTCAAAGTTTGTGCTCATGTAACACAAGAAATCAGACAGAAATCTTGAAAGTTGATTTCTGAAACCAGATCAAACCGTTTCTGACATTTGCTATCTAGCCTTTAAAAGTTGTATTGGCAGTAATTTATTTCCTGGTTGATCTGTTGTAGATAAGGAGCTAAACTGCACCTGCCATTATAAATACGTAGAGACCAGATTGTGGCAATCCAAATTCCTGCAGAGAAACACATTTCTTTAAATGTTAATCCATTGGCTGAACTTTTTACACTTCTTTATTTCTTTTAAGAAATCAGGGCTGGGCATAAATTGAATTCCCCTGCTACAATTTTTTGAGGAGAAAAATGCTTTTGGTCTCATCCAGCTGGACATTTGTCATCGAATTCTAGGTGGACAAAAGTTGATTCTTTGAAATGGATGTACTGACTTTAGCCAGCTTCATTAGGTCCAGGGAGCTCACATTAAGCTAACCTATCGTGGCTTGCTTGGTTTATGGCCCAGCACAACCTGGAAATCTTGAGATATTGCTGATCTGCTTGTCATGGTCCATAAGACTGCTGGGAGACACAGTTCAGCAATATCTAGAAGGCTTCTAGAAGGCAAAAGGACCTCTAGCCCTCATTTAACATTTTGTGGTACTCTAGACATTGTTGTTTTTTCAACAAATCATGATTAAAGCAAATGATCATCTAGATCAGCATTTCTCAACCCTAGCAAACTTTAAGATAAGGGGACTACATCTCCCAAAATTCTGACTCTTTCTGGCAAGATTGAGAAATGTTGATTTGGATGGAAGTCCTTCTCATTAATAAAATCCCAAGACTTTACCTATGAAGAGATTAACCAATTAGTGTAGATTATTCCATTGGGTCTGGAACCTCAAAAAGGCATGTTTCTTGGATTGAATAGTGATCCAAATTCTGCTTTATATTCTGGGCATTCTTGAATTTTGCAACTCCCAGCCATAAAAAGGTCCAGATCCAGAAAGCTGTATAATAAATACTTTGGACAATAAGACAGGCAGCATATAAATTTAATAAATTAATAATTAACCTGCAGCTCAGGTAGAGTCCTTTCCTATGGAAGTTTTAAAGCCAGAAAGCCCATCTCCAACCCATGATAAAGATTTATTGAGGGGCACCTAGCCCAATTCTATAAAGGCCAACCCTCCATTAGATTCTTGTTCTTTCCCGTGAAAGGTATGTGATCTCTGTAGGCCCCGCTGATGTTTTTCTACCCCAAGGGTCTTCAAACTTGGCAAGTTTAAGACTTGCGGACTTCAACTTCCAGAATTCCTGAGCTGAAATGACTGGAGGAGGAATTCTGGGAGTTGAAGTCCACAAGTCTTAAAGCTGTCAAGCCCTTCTTCCTTTCACTTGAACTCCATGAAGGTTCCAAAAAGGGAACCAGATGTGAGACAGGGATCACTTGAGAGCCCAGGTATAATTAACAACATCTGTTTGGGCCTTCTTATCATCAGGGACTCAGGTTTGCCACTCTGACCCATTGGACAGCAGGAGGCCTGACCCTATACATCTATAAAGAAGAGAGACCAATGTCTTTTGAGATTGATGGATAGCTATCCTCTGCCTGTGGGGCCCAAACAATTTGATTTATAAGGGAAATTATTATATTTTTTTTAAAAAAAACAATTCTCTTTTAATACCTGGTTTAAGTTTCTCCATGGACAGAGCTGTTGAGGGGAAGCAAATGCTAAACCATGAATTTCCTTGGTCCTCTGTCTTTGATGCCTTCTTTTCTTAAAAATGTTAACACACTCATGGATATGCAGGCAGTCCTCAACTTACAACGGTTCATTTGGGACTGTTCAAAGATCACTCCAAACTCGATTGCAGAAAATACGACTTCAGCAACAGAGTGGTCAACGCCTGGAACGCCCTACCCGACTCCGTTGTTACAGCCTCAACCGCTCACAGCGTCAACCTCAAACTGTCTACCGTGGAACTCATCCCATTCCTAAGAGGTCCTTAAAGGGGGTGTTTTCACTTTGGACTCCAAGGCGTGTGGTCCTGTCCACCATTAAACCATCTCTGGACAGTAAGACGGGCAGCATATAAAACAGCCTCTATGTTTCCAGTGTCTTTTCCCCCACTTGGAACTGAACCCACAAGGATATTTCTTCCAACACTGCTATATTTTTTTGGACTTAATTACTCCTGACATTTTACCCATCACGTTGTAATGAGCTTCTTCAGAAGAAATGAAAACAGCACGTCCCTTTGAACGCAGCGAAGGAGCTATTTTTTCTCTCTCTGTGTGTGTATGTGTGTGTGTGTCTTTGTTATCACAAGACATTTTCTTTCCTTTTTTCTCTCTCTCTTTTTCTCTCTCCCTCAAACGACACCTCGCTGAACAATAGATTCAGAGGAAAGGACAAGTTAGACACCAACGGGTTCTGTGGAAAAAAAAGAAAACTTCTGTGTTTCTTTAAGCACAGCCTTTCCTTCCTTCGTGGGCTTTAGAGTTTTAGCCTTTTTTTGAAGTCTCACCATGTCAGCTGCTGGGGGTATCTCTCTGTGTGTCTGTGTGCACGGATGAGGGTGGCTGTTTGTGATGTGCAGGTGATGTGCAAGGAAGGAATAGTGGGAAGCTATTGCAGATTTTCGGATAAGAGACGGTTCAAAGATGATGAAGCTTGAATTAATTCACTTGGAAGGTCTTTTTGATCGCTACTCATATTTTAATTGCTGCTGTTTTATTTTAGAATGGTTTATTAGTTCCCTGCTCATTTCAAAATTTCTATCCTCCTTAGATGGCAGATTAGGCTGCTTTGTACTGATGTCCAAGCCAGGTTTCCTTTGGAGCCTGCTGTAAACTTTACATCTGCCCATAAAATATATAAACGTTGAGTAAATTATCTATGAACTTAAGAGGATGAGAGGTCAGGAAGGAATGCAAGACTAGAATTGGCTCATTTGCTCTTTCTTCTTCCATTAAGGGCTTATCGTATTGTTATTTCTACTCATCCGTTCTCCTATCCTTTGGTTCTAGATCCTTCCTTTTTTCCCACCATTGATAAAATTTTATCCGATACTTTGTAGTCTTCTGTTTCATCCTTGTCTTTTATTTCTAAAGTTAATTTATCCATCTCAGCGCAAATCCAGATCTTTTTTTAATACTTCATCTTCATTGGGAATTTCTTTATCTTACAACTTTTGAACAAAAGCTAACCTTGCTGTGGTGATCACATGTATTATTAAGTAGATTTATTTATTTATTTATTTATTTCAAACATTTATATACCGCCCTTCTCCCGAAGGACTCAGGGCGGTGCACAGCCGATTCTACCCCGGTACATAATACAAAAATTAAAATGAATTAAATAATTTTAGGCTGTTAAATTACAAATCCACCCTCCCCCATAAATATTTAAAAACCCCAAATTGAAATCCAAATTAAAAATTAAAAACGGGAGACAGTTAAAATCTTATATCAGCCCAGGCCAGCCTGCTCGAAGAGCCAGGTTTTTAACACATGTCTGAAGGCTCTCAGGTCCGTGCTGGTACGTATCTCTGGGGGCATACTATTCCAGAGGGCAGAGGCCCCCACAGAGAAGGCCCTATTCCTGGGGGCCGCCAGACGACACATAGACGACGGCACCCGGAGAAGGCCCTCCCTGTGGGAACGCACAGGTCTGTTGGAGATCACCGGCAGAACGCGGTCCTGCAGGTAGCCTGGCCCAATGCCATGGATCGCTTTAAAGGTCAAAACTAGAACCTTAAAGCGAACCCGGAAAGCCATCGGCAACCAATGCAGCTCGCGCAGGAGAGGCGTCACATGGGAGCTTCGCGACGCCCCCATAATCACCCGCGCGGCCGCATTTTGCACCAGTTGGAATCTCCGGGTGCTCTCCACAGGGAGCCCCATGTAGAGAGTGTTACAGTAATCCAGGCGAGAGGTGACAAGGGCGTGAGTGACCGTGCGTAAGGCGTCCCGATCCAGGAAGGGCCGCAACTAGATCACCTCTTTTTTGTATTTTTCTGTTATGATTCCGAGTAAGAAAAAATCCGGTTTATATTCCACTTTTTGTCTTGATTTCTTTGCCAAAACTCTTGTATTTTTCTACATTTCCACCATACATGGTAATATGATCCATATTCTTGGGTACATTTCCAACAGATAGGTGATCTATTTTGATACATTTTGGCCAATTTTGCTGGAGGAAGATGCCACCTCTGAAGTCATATTCTGAGAAGAATTTCCTGATCCAGAAGTTGGGGAAACTGAGTGATGAGGAAACAAAATCTTGAAGAATGTGCATTGTTGTCGATGGTCATGAAAGCCTGTATTATTTTATCATGGCATACAACGAGCCAATTAAAATTCTTGCTCAGTGATCTTCCATCTCTGAGGGCTTATTGTCCTCTTCCAGAAACTCCTCATACATTCTAACTGAATAATGAAGTACTGTTTGAGCAATGGATGTCTGCCTCTTCCTTGTTCTCCAAGCCGCATAGCTTTCCTTTAACTTAGAGTGACCAAAATGTTGACAAGGGAGCCTATTTATCTCATGGTGACCTAGATAAATTTTGAGGGTTTGCTGAGTCAGGAAGGGAATTCCACCTTCACTTTATTTTCGTTTTCTTTTTCTGTTGAAAACTATGAATCTGGACAGATTCAAGGTTGATTTGAAGGGAAATCCCATCTGAGGCCAGACTGAGTTTCCCGTTGATGTGCCCTGAGAACAAGCTTCTGTTTTTAATAATTTGGGCTTACTTTCTCTTTCTAATTACTTTCTTTTATGCTGCATTTTGGATTTGTTTATTTGACTAGATGTTGGAGAAGTCCCTGCTGTTAAAGTGGGAAAACCCAAAACTGTACTTCTGTATACTTCTACAGTATACACGGATGGTGCCTATCTACTTCACACTTTATTTATTTTATTTTATTTGTTGATAACTTACAAGATAATAAACATAAGTAAAAATACAGGAAATGGGTACGAATAATTGGAGACACTAGGACAGAGACGGTAGGCACGATTGTATGGTTATGCACACCCCTTTTCAGACCTTTTAGGAAGGAGGTGAAGTCAATAATGGTTAGTTTGAGGGGAAAGGAGTGTGGTTTGGGGATGTGACAACAGAGTCAGGTAGTGCATTCCAGGCATTGACCACTCTGTAGCTGAAGTCGTACTTTCTGCAATCAAGTTTGGAGCAGTTTACATTGAGTTTGTATCTGTTGTGTACTATTGTATTGTTGAAGTTGAAGGTGAAAAAGTTATTGATTGGTAGTACATTAGAGCAGATTATTTTATAAACTATGCTTAAATCAAACCGTAGGCGGCGTAAGTTCTAGGTTGTCCAAATTCAACATCTCAACCCTGCTGGTGTAGGGTATTCTGTTGTGAACAGAGGAATGTAGTACTCTTCTTGTGAAATGCGGCCGCGCGGGTGATCATGGGGGCGTCACGTAGCTCCCATGTGACGCCTCTCCTGCGCGAGCTGCATTGGCTGCCGGTGGCTCTCCGGGTTCGCTTTAAGGTTCTAGTTTTGACCTTTAGGGTGATCCATGGCATTGGGCCAGGTTATCTGCAGGACCGCATTCTGCCGGTGATCTCCAGCAGGCCGGTGCGCTCTCACAGGGAAGGCCTTATCCGGGTGCCGTCGGCCGCTATGTGTCGTCTGGCGGCCCCGAGGAGTAGGGCCTTCTCTGTGGGGGCCCCTGCCCTCTGGAATACTCTGCCACCTGAACTTCGTACCAGCACGGACCTGAGGGCCTTCAGGCGCGCGCTGAAGACCTGGCTCTTTGAGCAGGCTGGCCTGGGCTGAGGTAGTTTTAAATTGTCTCCTAAATTTGATTTTAATTGGGTTTTAAAGTTGGGGGGCGGGTCTTATTAATATAATCAGCCATTATTTAATTGTCTTTTAATCTTTGTATTGTTTTTGGGGTTTGGATTTGGCTGTACACCGCCCTGAGTTCCTAGGGAGAAGGGCGGTATAGAAATCCTAATAATAAATAAAATAAATAAATAAATAAATACTTCTGGACACGCTCAATTGTATTAATGTCCTATATACAGTGTGGATTACAGACAGCCGAGCTATATTCAAGTATTGGCCTAGCAAATGTTTTGTTATGACCTAGTTAGTAATTCAGTATTACCAGAGGAGAAATTTCTATTGGGATTCCTCACAAACCTATACAGTAGAATCTCTGGTCACGAATGCTTCTGACCACGACCAAATTGGGTTCCGACCAAAAAATTCACAACATTTTTGAATCTGGTCACAAACACATACTCGGGTGGTGATCAAACACAACTTTGGACCTAGAAATTCCTGAAGATGAAACATTAGAAGGCGAAGAAATCACCAAAGTTATGGAACAAATTATAGCTGTGACCAGGGTTTCTACTGCAAGTCAGATTACAGGTAGTCCTTAATTTAACAACAATTCGAAGTGACAACGGAAGTGGGGGAAAAAGTGACTTATGACCGTTTTTCACGCTTACAACCGTTGCAAGTCATGTGATCAAAATTCTGAAGCTTGGCACTGGTTCATTTTTATGATGGTCGCAGTGCTTCTTAATGCTTCTTAAATCGCTTCGCAGAGAAAACTTGGGGGTGGGGAATATAAAAGAAGAAGAAAATAGCCCTCTAGTAACTTGTTATTTCTCTGTTATTCCTGTGGAGTCCTGGGGAAAGCGGAGGAACAAATGCTCCAACATAAAAGCTTTTTGCTGCATGCGAAGTATTAAAATGCAACACCAGCAGCACCTATAGGTCCACAAACACAGTGAGAAAAAAGGTCCAAAAACCTCAAGGTACATTATTTATTAGCAGGATCCAGAAGCGGCCATGAAGTATTCCTTATGTTCAGCAAATTATGCTGACTAACACCATCTCCAGTTACCTGAATGTTGGAGGGACGACTTGTTGTGTTTGCCAAACAAAACAACCTCCAATACTTAAAAAAAATTAACTGGAGGATATATATATGTGTGTGTGTGTATATATATCTGCGGTCTGTGTTTATTTTTGGCAATGCATTACAGCCCCCCGCAAAAAAAGAATAAAAGTAAATATAAGGAGCTTATGCTATTGATGACCACTGTGGATTGTTGGTTTTTTGCTTGTGATGAAAGTTGAAAAAGACTTCATTAAGTAGCTTCCTCTGGCACATGAAATCCCTTACACTCCCCCCCCCTTTTTTTTGGTGGGTGGAGGGAGATGAAAGACATCATCTTTCTCGGTGAATTTTTGAATAGTTTTGCACGGAAGCCAAGTTTTCTCCAAAAACCGGAACCAAGAATAATATTTGGAGTAGTGGTACAGCCATCGATGGGAAGCCAAGGAGTCACATTGAACTGGTCCTGATCACTGTAGATATGGCCAGGTCTTTTCTCTCCTTGGGTTTTTCACATCCAGATCATGGCAGTAGTGGTTGTGTTTGCACGACACTTTTTCCTAGGTTGTAGTGAACGGCCTTGTCTTCTTGGTTATAAAGTAAACCACCAGACGGCACAACTTTCTAAATGCACCAATTTCTGGGCTGACCAAACAGAGCCAACCACATTTTCTTTACAAACTCCAAGAGGCTTCTCAGCATGTGCTTAAAAAAAAGAAGTCAAAAGATTGGCTGTAACAAGGTGATTGAAGCTCATGTGTTTGTAGAGTACACCCTGAGGATGTCTACCAGGCGTGAACCACCAGACCCACACCTGTAGAGTTCAAGCTAGCTACTTCATTGTTCTCGGCCTATAGTACAGGAATCTTCCCAGATGGCAGCTTTCACCTAGGAAAGACCAGACGAGGCTCAAAGGCATTCTGGGAGAGTCAGGTCTTGCCCCTGTGTGTTTACATAGTGAATCTCAACTTATCCCTTGTGTAGGTAGCCTCAGCTATCTTCTCAGGAAAGCATAACTCTTGAGACCATTTGCATTTCAAAAAGAACTTCTACTGAGAGACAGTAATTGCAGAGGAGTCAGGCGGAGTCTGAAATTTGCGCACGAAGCGTTAAGCTAAACATTCAAAATTGGGAGAAAATCCATTGGCCATGTCCATTTTGCTCTCTGAATTCATGGAGACTTAGTCCTAACCCTAAGTGGAATTTCCACCCAATTTCGAGCCTGTCTTATCTGCGGTTCCTGGGAAAATACCTGGGAAAATCCCACTGGGGGAAAAATTCCACTTAGGTTTAGGTCTCCATCAGAGGTGGCATTCAGCAGGTTTTGACCTGTTCTGGAGAACCAGTAGTGGAAATTTTGAGTAGGTTGGAGAACCGGCAAATCCCCCCTCTGACTGGCCCCTCCCCCGTCTCTTCTCTGCCTCCCATTGAGTCCCAGCTGATTGGCTGGGTCTCCTTTGGTTGCTTTGCACAGGAGAATGGAGCTGGAAAGCAGGTTAGTGGGGTGGGGAGGGAAGGGAAGGGGGATTTTGCAGTATCCTTCTTTGCCACGCTCACCAAATCACGCCCACCAAGCCACGCCATGCCCACCAAGCCACGCCCAAAGAACCAGTAGTAAAAAATTTGAATCCCACCACTGTCCTCCATGAATTCAGACCAGCAAAATGGACATTGCCAATGGATTTGGAGTACGTGGGAATGTTTAGGAGGGCCCTGACTTTTCGAGTCTGTCTTATCTGTAGTTCCTTATAAAATACATGGGAAAATCCCATTGGGGGGAAATTCCACTTAGGGTTAAGATTAAGGATATTTGAATTTGGACCTTGGATTAGCCAATGGGTGGCTAATCCACTTAGGGTTGAAAACATTTGATTAATGAATGTTTGAAGTTTCAACCACCCTTGAAAAGTGGCTTATGACTGTTTTTCAGAACACCGATATGGCATCCCCGTGGTCACATGATCAACATTCTGATTCTTGACAAATGGCTGATATTTATCACAGTTGCATTGATCAATGCAGGTAGGTCCTGTGATCAACTTTTGCGATCTTCCGCCAAGGAAAGTTGATGGGGAAACCAGACTCAGTTAAAGTCTGTGTTACTAAGTTAACCATTGCAGTGATTCACTTAGTTAAGGTGGCAAGGAACTTCATTAAATGGGGTAAAAGTCACTTCCCAACCCTTTCACTGATTAACTGAAATTTTGCGATCAATTATGATCGTAAGTCAAGGACTACATCTATTCAGAACGGTCCAACCAAACATCCTCTGGTTCCTTTTTTTTTGCCACACAAAATGCAGCCTTTTGAAAATATGTTGGAATTTGTAGTGACAAGCAAGTTTGAGGCCTTAAGTCAACTTTTGGGACAGCTGAAGGAGCTTGTGAGTTTGGTAGCAACGCACCAAAGATTTTAAGATCTCAAAGGCAATGAAACAGATTCCTATCTTAAGTGAGTCTGGGGTTTTCTTCAGATTGCAAATATCACTGCTTTCCCGTTGCTAAAATCCCCTTTTGTGAAGGTGGCTGATTAGATTTTGCACAAAAAGTATGTAACGGGAAGCAGTCCTCCGTCTTGAAACAAAACAGGTCTGTTTTGAAAAAATATATATATATCCTTTTCTAATTGTTTGAGCTCATTTGATGAGGAGAGAGAAGCAGCCTGTAAGAGCAATAAAAGAACTCCCATTTTCCATCAATTGAACCAAATCCACCTTTGATCTCTTAATCCCAAATTTATAAGGTTAGGCGATAAGTAAGCATAACCAAATTCTTTTTAATTTTTTCCCCTTCTTCTTTCTTTTCGTCTTTGCCTAATAGTCTGTGAAGGAAAGCAAACACAATAATCTCTCTCTCTGTGCTTAAATCTCACCCCGCTTTTTGCTAACAGTTGACCCCCGTCATTTTTTGGAGGGGTGTTTGAGTTGTGGAGTGGGGAAGAGAAAGGACATTCATAGATTATTTTATTTTTTCAAAAAATTGAAGCTTGGTGCGCCAGAGAAGGCTTCTTGTATTTGAAAAGCCTTAAGGCGGGTCTAGGTTAACTTGCAGGCCTCAGGTTTGAGCCTTGTTAAATGTCACCCAAATGGTTTTCTTTATTTATTGAAATATCACCCTTCTCTTCTAGGAAAATGGTCTGCATTAACCAGGCAGGGGAAAACAAAGTCTTTATCGGAGGAGACACAAAGTCTACTATTGAACAAGATGCTTTTAATTCCCATCGCTGCTTTCCATATATGGAGGCTTCTTCTGACGTCACACAAATAGATCCTAGAGGTGTCCTTTTTTTTGCAGTGTCCCCCTGGTGTTGCCTTCATGTCATCTTTAGACCAAGACCAAGACAGAACAAGGACATCTTTAGTGTTGCTAGAGGATTGATTGTTTGGAGGGATCTTGGAAATCAGATCTTCTAAACCAGGGGAGAACTAGACAACCAACAGCTCACCAACTTCCTTTTCTACCCTGTGCTCCCTGACTGGCAAGGGCTCCACTTCTTAACAGCTTAATAATCAATGCAAGAATAATTTCTTGTATTTGTTCAAAAGAAAGGCAGCAATCCAGTGAAAAGGAGAAAAATCAAATTTCCACAGGATATTAGATGTTCCAGAATAGGAGCCCTGCTGTGCAGCACAGATATTTTTAATGGTTTATTGTTCAGCTCTTTTATTCCATATACAAATGGCAGGATTAAAAGATTAGATTTATCAAGTCCTTCTTTTAACAACGTCTGTCCTACTATTCAATTTTCTGTGTTATTGAACCAAGCCCCCCCTCCCCACCCCAGAGTTCAGATTGATGGGCGTCTTTTCCTGGAGAAGAAAAGCAGTTTCCTTCATGCCCAACAATTGATTTCCACAGTTTACATCAAAGATAATTCTGTTTTTGCTAGAAGTCTGTTGTATCCTTCACAGGTTTTGCAAAACAATGCCCTTAAAGTCTATATACATCATCGCAATCTTGAATAACGTTAAAACCTTGTGGGCCTCTGGAGGCTGATACACAGGGTATAAATGTTGGGGGAAAAAACGTAATGGTTCTCAATTAGATTTTGGCAGGCGGAAGGGTATAACACAAACATTATATACCCTCCTCCCCTCCCAAGAGACATACATACCCACCCTCAGCAAAGGAGAGAGGCAAAGAAAAGTTTGAGGAAAGAGAACAGAGTCTCCCAGATTGTAGAGTGGTACATTACCAAGTGGACAGGAAATGCGGGTGAATTTTGTTATTTTCTGTACTTTCTTCTGCTGGAAGTTACGATTCAACTCCTCTCCTAGGAAAAGAAAAAGAAATCTTAAAATATTAGAAGGGGGAAGAAAATTCCCCTAAAAAGAAAGGAGAGGTGAAAACACAAACAGGGTCACCTCCCTTAGCCCCCACCTTTGCATGGGACACACATTGGCTAAGATCCTTTCCCATAGAAATCAAATAGATGACAAGCTATAAAAAAACTTGTGGAAAGCAAACAGCATGACAGGAAACTCAGGATATTGCAACCAGGTGCAAACTGATAGCTATGAAGAATCAGGGAAAAACAGAGATTGGACTATAAAACAATTACTCTTACCAAGATCCCAGGAAGAGATCCCAATCTTGAGACAGGAACTCATCACATCAACACAAATCAAAGACTTCAAGGATTCACACTTATGAAATCAAAGAACCTGAACTGTATAAGAAAGGGGTTTTCCTACTCACTTGTTAGATTAATCTCAGGAAGGCTGTATTCTTATTTGCCTTCCTTTTAATAAACTGATTCTGGCTTCCAATGCAGCTGGCCAAATGATTTTGCAGTAAAATCTCCCAGCGGGGAAATTTGAATCCACAAAAGGAAAGAACTTTGCCTTTTTTCTTAAAGGGCAAGGCTTCCTTTTCCTTTCCTCAATTGACAACCTTACTTCCTTCTGGAGATCTGCAGCCTTTTAGGCTTCCCAGATTTTCGCAAAACTTAACATTATTTCCTCTAATTATTTATTTATTTATTTATTTTGTCAAGCGATTATAAGATAACAGGTATAAGTATAAACATAGTTATGAATACATGAAATACATATAAGAAATATATATCAGATACATATAGGATACATCTAAGAAAAATAAAAAGAAACAATAGGACAGGGACGGTAGACACGTTGCTGCTCTTATGCATGCCCCCTACAGACTCTTAGGAAAGGGGTGTGGTCAATAGTAGACAGTCTAAGGTTAAAGTTTTGGGGGTTTGGGGAAGAAACCCGAGTCAAGTGCATAATGATGATTATGCAGAATTTTGAATGGTATTTGTGGCCAATAGCTCATTCTCTGCGGCTTTCAATATTCCGGAAATGACAGTAAACCAGTAGATTACAGGTTTGCAATCAATCTGTAAGATCTCCCAAACTTTCATAGCACCGTATGAAAATGCAACTTGCACTTTTTTTAAAAAAATATGTGTTGGATGATCTGAAATTCTTAATCTGTCCGGAGGTTGCAAGAAAGACTGAAGAAAAACTCGGTAGCTCGGGGTGGATCTTTGGAGTTCTTGGTGCTTTCTTAGCTCGATGATTTGCTTACAGATGTTTCATGACCCAGCTAGGGAAGATAATCAAACCCCATGCCCACACCCAGAGGTGGTATTAAGCAGGTTCTGACCAGTTCTGGAGAACCGGTAGTGGAAATTTTGAGTAGTTCGGAGAACCGGCCAATCCCATCTCTGACTGGCCCTGCCAACCCTATCTCTTCTCTGCCTTCCATTGAGTCCCAGCTGATTGGCTGGGTCTTCTTTTGTTGCCCGGCACAGGAGAACGGAGCTGGAAAGCAGGTTAGTGGGGTGGGGAGAGAATGGGGATTTTGCAGTAACCTTCCCCTGCCACGCCCACCAAGCCATGCCCACCGAACCAGTAGTAAAAAAAATTGAATCCCACCATTTGTTCACATCTACTTATGATATTACCTAGTGAGATAACAAAACATCTGTAAATTAAGCAGCTCAGAGTGCTTTCTTGAAGGTTTGGTCAAGTTACACGAATTGTTTTTGGAGGGTGGAGGGAGTTCTAATATTAATTTAATCTGACTCTACATCTATGCAGATCAACGTGTTGGATAAACTATTCTTTGTGTTTTGTGTCAGAGGAGAAGGTAGCAACGAAAAAAAATGAAAAAGAGGATCACAATAATCATTGGGAACAACGAATTGTTACCGTTGCGGTGTATTAAATGTTGAATTTGTGACTGGCAAGAATCGGCAACTGCCTAGTTACAAACCCATAACAACAGTTTTCTTATATCTAGATTTTAGTGCCCTGAATCAGTGGTCACCTGTGCAAATAAACACAAATACAGAGGCTTCTTTGCTGCTAATTGCAAGCCTTCGTCCCATCCCAATCTCTGAATTTTTGGTTAGCATTAATCATCCAGTGTGCCGCTTCCTGCATTCTTTCATGGAAACTTCTCTGCTTTTCGCCTTCTTTTTCAAAAAGTTTTATCTAGAAAGAGTTGAAAGGGGAGAGCTCAAAACAAGTTATTTGAATTCTGCTCTAAAAACATGCGAGAGGTTGACATGCATATGGCAACAAGGACAATTCATAGCATCAACCCGAGCGCCACAGTGTGGTGTCTGCCGTCTGCTTACCTGGAAGCGTTTTTTAGAGCAGGCATTGCAAGTCCATTTGGTGCTCCCTCCTCTGAGGCTCTGGATGACTTTGCCAAGTTTTGATAATTAAGCCTGGCAGCGTCCTTATGACACAAGGAGGGATATCTAAGCTCAAGATGCAACTACCAGAGAGACAGTTCTCTTATGAGGAAGCCTACACAGGTAGGGTACTAATTAAGCAATTAGGAGAAACTTTTCATCAAAGCCAGTGTAATGACAGGGAATGCAACCTGGGAAACGATCAGTTTTATTTCTGCCTACGCCTAGCTCAAGCCAGGTTAACTTGGCTGGATTGCAATGTTGAGTTAGCCTCCTAAATAACGTGGTTGCTTGATGCAGAGAGTAATATCTGAACAGAACAGAATAACAGAGTTGGAAGGGACCTTGGAGATCTTCTAGTCCAACCCCCTGCCTAGGCAGGAAACCCTACACCACTTCAGACAAATGGTTATCCAGTCTCTTCTTAAAAACCTCCAATGTGTAGCATCCACAACTTCTGGAGATAAGTTGTTCCACTGGTTAATTGTTCTCACTGTCAGGAAATTTAGTTTCCACCCATTGCTTCTTGTCCTGCCTTCAGGTGCTTTGGAGAATAGCTTGATCCCTTCTTCTATTTTTTAAAAAATTGCAATAGCTCCTATTGGTTTGTATAATTCTATGTCAACGTGTAAATAGCTGTTCTGACCCAAACCTGATTCCACAAGAGTAAACACAAGACAAAGGTACCAGCACAACCTTTTACTATTTCATTTACGAATCCTGTTTCTTCACAGATAAAAGGCTGCTTCCAACTAATTAGCTCTGATAAGGAAGAGCCTTGCCAAGTTTTTGCAAGGCTGCCAAGAACAACAGATAAAGTTCCTAAACGATAAATCAAAGAGTCTCCAAATACCAACTCAGATATTCTAACGTCCACAAGACTTGAGCGCAAAAACGTCTTTGCTTCCTGCAAAGAACTCTGGTTTCTCAGCTGGCTTTTATCTCTTTCGGGAGGGGCCATTACCTTGCAGCTTTACTCTCTAGTTGCCCGTGCTGCTGCAGCTGCTCTTTCCTTCAAGCAACCTTGGACTCATGAGCACTTGGCACAGGCTCCTCGGGGACATCTTCATCACTGCTGCCAGCCTCCACAATCTCCAAAGGCAGCATTCCACTCCTTGATGGTCCTGGTCCCATCCCTGCATCACACACAGGCCCCTCATCTGAGTCCTCGCTCTCTGAGACCTCAGCCGTCTGCACCTGCTGTTGGCAAAGCTCAACAATAGCTTATTCCTTCTGAGGAACTTCTCAGATCCACCATTCACTGACCTTCGGACCCTTTTCCAGTGAAGTACACAACTGACACCCAACACGTTTCAATCAGCTCTTATCAGCACGGTGAGTTATTTGGCCTTCTGCAAGGAATAGGAATGCAACTCTGCAACATTCCCTGTTGTGCTGTTGTGTGTTCCCTGTTGTGTTGGAACTCGTGTGTAATGGGACTGTCTTGGTAGGAGGACAAAATGCTGACGTTGGCGAGAAGTGGGAACTTTGTTACCAAGCATCTTTGCTGGATTTACTATTAACGTAAAGATTACCTCCATGATTGAGTCTGGCAATTAGGATCATAAGCCATGCTGGTTGTAAATTGGGCCACCGTGTAACTAGGCTTCATTTTCCTAGGCGCTTCACCATAAGTCTAGAACTGAAGCACAGTGAACTTCTAATGTCCTTGGACATAGCTGCTGCTGCTGCCAATGCACCTTTCGCACGTGAGTTCTTGGTGCATCACCTCAGTTTCCCTCCAGATAGAAAAAAGGAGTTATGCTGCTGGACAATGTTTTTTAAAAAATGGCCAGGTGAAGATTGAAAGAGCTGTCAAATGAAGACATATTCAGGAAAACCTGGAGGAATGACAAAACTTAGTAATAAATGATTCGTGGTCATTTTCTGTCACCAAACTGCAGGTTAACCTGGCTGCTTATCTTATTTTTATTTATTTATTTGTCAATTTGTCAATCGCTTACAAGATAATAGGTATAAGTAAAAACATAGTTATGAATACATGGATACATATAAGAAAAATAAAAAAAGAAACAATAGGACAGGGATGGTAGGCACGTTGGTATGCTTATGCACGCCCCCAACAGACCTCATAGGAAAGGGGTGAGGTCAATAGTAGACAGTCTAAGGTTAAAGTTTTTGGGGTTTGGGGAAGAAACCACAGAGTCAGGTAGAGTATTCCAGACATTGACCACTCTGTTGATGAAGTCGTATTTCCTGCAGTCAAGTTTGGTGCGATTAACCTTGAGTTTGTATCTATTGTTTGCTCTTGTGTTGTTATGGTTGAAGCTGAAGTATTCATTGAGAGGTAGGACATTGCAATGTATGATTTTATATACTATACTTAGATCAGACCGAAGACGGCGTAATTCAAGGTTTTCTAGGTCTAGAATTTCGAGTCTGGAGGCATAAGGTATTTTGCAACGAGTAGAGGAGTGGAGAACTCTTCTTGTGAAATATTTCTGGACTTTCTCAACTGTGTTAATATCAGATACGTAATGTGGGTTCCAGACTGATGAGCTGTATTCGAGTATTGGTCTAGCAAATGTTTTGTATGCTTTAGTTATGTTTTGTATGCTCTAGTTTATTAGTTTATTTATTATTAGTGAACTCTGGCAATGCTTCCTTTATGAACCCTTCCTTCCTTCCTTCCTTCCTTCCTTCCTTCCTTCCTTCCTTCCTTCCTTCCTTCCTTCCTTCCTTCCTTCCTTCCTTCCTTCCGGCAGAAAAACCATGCTAGCTTGAAATCCACCCTGTTCCTTGCTCCTATGCAGCCTCTCTGGCTTGGTAAGTTTCTATTTGGTAAATTTTCATCCAGATAGCCTAGATCAGTGATGGCTAACCTTTTCCAGTGCTTGCACCCATGATGCAATGCACGCGCCACTCCCTCCATCCTCTCATGCGCATGCAACTCCCCCTGCACTGCTGCATTCCTCTGCTCATTGTGCATGCATCTCCCACATGCGCATTTCCCCCCACGCATGTGTGGCAGATACCCAACAATCAGCTGGTTGGTGGGGGGTGTTTGCGAATGCGCAGTGGGGCTGTTGTGGGCAACCTCTTGCGTGCCTCTGTGTGCCACTTCCGGCATGTGTGCCCTAGGTTTGCCATCACGGGCCTAGAAACAGTCAATCCAAAAATAAGAAACTAATTGGTACTATCCCTGGCAGGTTACTTTATTAAGGAACTCTGGCAATGCTTGCTTGCTTCCTTGCTTCCTTCCTTCCTTCCTTCCTTCCTTCCTTCCTTCCTTCCTTCCTTCCTTCCTTCCTTCCTGCCTGCCTGCCTGCCTGCCTGCCTGCCTTC
Organism: Bungarus multicinctus; assembly: GCA_023653725.1. Lineage (NCBI taxonomy): Eukaryota > Metazoa > Chordata > Lepidosauria > Squamata > Elapidae > Bungarus > Bungarus multicinctus. The sequence goes on along the minus strand of CM042839.1, from coordinate 6,290,397 downwards.
CATTCATCCATCCTTCCCTCCTTCCCTCCCTCCCTCCCATTTCTGCACAATGCTCATGTTCAACTTACAAGAGAACCAGCCCTAGACATTTTCTCATGCAACATTCCTTGCATGCTAATGGTTTCATATTATAAAATATTCCTCAGATGTTCTCTTCTTAAATCAGATCCTGCCCAACCGTCTGAGCAGTATCATAAAAGGAATTAAAACAATAATTTTGATTATAGATATTCCGGTGTTTTCTTTTTCTTTCTTTCTTTTTTAAGTAAGAAAATTATATCTAAGGGCAAATTTTTAGATATTCTTCTTTTGCAGCCATAGATTTAGCCATTTATTGTGGTTCTTGAACATTACCCTGAAGGTTTAATTCAAGTTGAAGGCAAAAGAATACTTTTGTAGTCCTTCATTTACATGTATGCCAACAAGCTTAAATGTACTGCAACCTTGGAAGACTTTCAAAGGAAGTAATAATTCCTCTGAAATAGGTCTTTTGAAAGCTTTATCTTGTTCATTCTCTTTTTGTTAATCTCGGAAAGCCCTTAGCATGTCAAAGCAATTTTTCTAATGTCACATCTTCTCAACATTTGCATGAAAGCGCCTTAAAACGATGATTTGAGAAAGAATGGATGTTGAATGAGCATTTATTAAAGTGCCATTTACGCCCTATTTGCATTTTGACTACATTTTTTTTTCAAACAAGAAATGTTTGAAAAGCAAGCTAATTTGAAAGGCAGCCTCATTGCCAAACAAACTATAGCATAAGCGTGTTTATTGCGATCGCTTGTTTGTGCCTTCATTAAAAAAGAAGAAGAAAGAAACCAAGATTGCGCTACTTTAAAGCTGAGTTTTTTGAAAGGAACTTCTTAAGATTTATTCCCCCTGCTTTGGAGAATGAGAAGCAGTGCCAACTCAGCCATCATCGTTGGAGAATAGGACATGATTCATTTAGAGTAGAATAAAATAGAATTCTTTATTGGCCAAGAGTGGTTGAATATACAAGAAATTTGGTGTGTAAGGTCTCACTGTACATAGAGGCAACAAGTCATGTTCGTGATCATCATCGTAGAATACCGTCATCATAAATCATAAGATACAACAATGATAGTCATAGGATACTATATAAGCAATAGCAATAGCACTTAGACTTATATACTGCTTCACAGTGCTTTACAGTCCTCTCTAAGTGGTTTACGGAGTCAGCCTCTTGCCCCCAACAATCTGGGTCCTCAGTTTACTCACCTGGGAAGGATGGAAGCCTTGAGCCTGCTGAGATTTGAACTGCCAAATTTCAGGCAGCCGACAGTCAGCAGAAGTAGCCTGCAGTACTGCACTCTGACCACTGCGCCACCAGGACAATCAACATAAATCATAAGATATAAACAATGAAGATATACTCATATAAGATGGAAATAGGCCATGGGAAAGATGAGAAGAGTAGTAGTAATACAGCTCTACTAGGTGGTTTGACATCCCATGCATAAGATGGTGTTGTGGAGATTAGGTGATGGCATGGAGGGAAAAAAACTGTCCTTTTGGCTAGTTGTTTTGGTGTACAATGCCTTATAGCATTGTCTTGAGGGAAGAAATTGAAACCATTTCTGTCCAGGATGTGAGGGATCTTTAGATATTTTCACAGCCCTCTTTCTGATTCTTGCGGTATACAGATCCTCAGTGGAAGGCAGGCTGGTTGCAATTGTTTTTTTTTCTGCAGGTCTAACTATCCGTCGAAGTCTCTGTGTTTGGACACCTTGCAAACTATGGTGAGTAAAGAATGCCACCAAGTGAATGGGAAGAATAAGGGTGCCCAAGAACAAAATCGAATTAAAAGATGGAGGAAGGAGTAACTTCAAGCAAGGAGTAACATTAAAGGAGGACATGGCTGAAGGATCTGACCTCCCTTACACGACATGGCCAAGAAGGTGGCTTCATTCTGGCAGTTTAAAGTTTGATCTAGATAGAGAAAGAGAATAGCAATAGCACTTAGACTTATATACTGCTTCACAGTGTTTTACAGCCCTCTCTAAGCGGTTTACAGAGTCAGCCTTTTGCCCCCAACAATCGGGGTCCTCATTTCATCCACCTTGGAAGGATGGAAGGCTGAATCAACCTGGAGCCTGGTGAGATTTGAACTGCCAAATTCCAGGCACCCGGCAGTCAGCAGAAGGAGCCTGCAGTACTGCACTCTAACCACTGCGCCACCTCGGAGAAGGAAGAAGGAACCATCTTCAAGTGATAAATTTCTTTGAGAAATTCTAGTTTAGTTTGTATCTACAGTTAGTTCCTCTTCGTTGGCTGAGGAATTCTGGGAGTTGAATCTTCAAGCGCCCAAGGTTGAGAAACATGGATCAACTTTATTCTACAGTTAGTTCCTCCATCCAGCTGAGGTGGATGAGATCCAAAAGCCACCATTAAAACAAGGCACAAAGGAAAGGAATCGTTGTTGGCTGTATTATAGCTAGAAGCCAGGTTGCAATAATAAAAGGAAACAACCGATGGAGGTTAAAAGGCATCATATATCAGAGGTCATCCACTTACCGTTTGGTGATCCTCCATCGGCTCGAGATCTTTATGACCTTTCCAACGTTATGATAGAACCCAACTTCTTAAACTGTAAGAGCTGGAAGAATCTAAATAAAAAGAGTTTCTTTTTTCTTTGCAGAGGAATGTTGGATCATAAAAAGATAACTGTGTTTCAGATCATTTTTTTTTTTTTTAAATGCACTTCTGACATGATTGGCCAGCCACAGCAGTATTTCAAGAACAAGTGGAAGCTTTTAGTCATAGATATTCCCTTGGTTTGTGGCTTTTTGGAATTAAATCAGAGGACAGTGATGAAAGAGGATTGTGAAAACTCTACAATCGAAAAGGCCCCAAGAATAAAAACTTTGGTACAGCTTTGCTCTCCACGCACACGTATATTTTATTCATTTTTATTTATAGCCTTTAATCTTGACAGGTCCATTCTTCTGAGTGGATTTATATGCCAAATTTTTTCTCTTCTTCCTTTTTTCTCCTTTTTTTTCCCTCCCCACCTTTCAAATATGGATTGATGGATTCTGGAGAGTTCTTTGATCAGAAGATCTCTAGAAGAGGCGTTTAAAAGTGTGTGGTGTAGAACTACGTGATTAAAATTTGGGATCACCCGGTGGCCTACTTTCCACCTCTACAGTTATAAGAGTGAAAAACGGTCATAAATCACTTTTTTCAGTGCTACTGTAACTTCGAATGGTCAGTAAATGAGCCATTGTAAGACAAGGACTACCTGTGTTTGTTTCTTATTCTGTATTTGTGCCTTAGTAAGACCATACCTAGAATACTGCGTCCAGTTTTGGTCATCACATTATAAAAAAATATGTTGAGATTCTAGAAGAAGTGCAGAGAAGAGCAACCAGGATGATTAGGGGGCTGGAGTCTAAAACATACAATGGATGGTTGCAGGAACTGGACATGGCTAGTCTAGTGAAGAGGAGGACCAGGGGAGACATGATAGCAGTCTTCCAATATTTGAGGGGCTGCCATAGAGAGGAGGAAGGGGTCAAGCTATTTTCCAAAGCCCCTGAAGACCAGACAAGAAATAATGGATGGAAACTGAAGAAGGAGAGATTCAACCTGGAAATAAGGAGAAACTTTCTGACAGTGAAAATAATTAACCCATGGAACAGAAGTTGCCTTCAGAAGTTGTGGAAGCATCATCACTTGAGACTTTCAAGAAGAGATTAGACTGCCATTTGTCAGAAATAGGGCCTCCTGTTTGGGCGGCGGCGGGGGGGGGGGGGGGTTGGACTAGATGACCTACAAGTCCCTTCCAAATCTGATTATCTGTTATCTGCTCTCAAAGCTGGGTGGGGAATACTTGATCACGGGGTTTCATATTTTTGTTGTTGTTAACGTCTTGCCCAGATGTTCAGCTTACGTCTCCATTTTACTCTGTCTCTGCTATAAGAGATCCACATTCCACAGATCTCAGCGTGTTGGCAATCTTCACAGCTTATGAGCTCCTTGGGGGCACAATCTCCCTTTTAAATTCTCGCTGGGGACTGTGTTCACTTAAGGAATTAGGGGACAAGATAATTAATGGAAAAAACAAAACAAAAAACCACCCCCATTATTTATAGAATAGCATAAATAGGCAGCACAATGAGAGCAACATTCCTGCCTTGAAGAAAAGAGCAGCGTAAAACCTCTCCGTTCGAGAAGCGCCACATGGAACGGCACAACCGCTCCAGATGTTCTTGCGGCTTTCCGGCGGAGGGAATCAGGCCAACAGCCAAAGTACGATTTGGAGTTTCTTTCCACGGCAGATCTCAAAAAGAAATATTTATTATTTATTTTATGGCATTCAGATGCCCGTTGCCATTGCGTGAAGCCGTCAGGTTAAACCGTGCTCGGCTGGCGTCTGGTTTAGTGAGGTTGAACGGAGGAAGTTCAGAACCTGGAGTCATCCCCAAACCACAACTAACAGAAGCCACCTCCTCCCCCCCAAAAAACCCAATTCTCAAGCATCTCCCAGATCAAGTTAGAAAACTTGAAAACTTCACCGCAGATGGAAGTTTTGAAGAACAGAGTAACAAGAGTTGGTAGGGACCTTGGAGGTCATCTAGTCCAACCCCCTGCTGAGCCTGGAAACCCTGCACCATTCCAGACAAATGATTGTCCAACCGCTTCTTAAAACCTCCAACTTGGAGCGCTCACAACTTCTGGAGGCAAGTCGTTCCACTGGCTAATTAAATAAAGGAAATTTATTTCTAGGTTGCTTCTCTCCTTGATTAGTGTCCATCCATTTCTTCTTGATCTGCCTTTAGGGGCTTTGGAGAATAGGTTGACCCCCTCTTCCTTGTGACAGCCCCACAAATATTGGAAAGACTGCTATCATGTCACCTCTAACCAGGGGTGGGATTCAAATTTTTTAACAACCGGTTCTGTGGGCGTGGCTTAGGTGGTGGGCGTGGCTTGGTGGTCATGTGACTGGGTGGACATGGCTTGGTGGTCATGTGACTAACTGGGTGTGGCCAACTCAATATCGCTCACATCGAGGCACGCATCTCCTCGCCTGGCCTCTCATGACTGTGGGGATGCTGCAATAGTTATAAGTGTGAAAAAGGGTCATAAGTCACTTTTTTCAGTGCCACTGTAACTTTGAATGGTCACTCCACACAAGCAAAGTACCAGCAAAGGAGGGGAAAAAAACTCCAGAGACGTTCCAGAGACAGGAAGTCTAGTCCTGCCAAGAATGTAATAAGGGTTAACAGAGAGGCAGTTTCTGTAAGCAACACCAGAATGTTTCCTTCCTGACTTCCTTACAGGATTAGGCCAGTAATGTCTTCTAACAACTGGTTCTCCGAACTGCTTAGAATGTTAACAACCGGTTCTAGCTAATAGGTGCGAACTGGTAGAATCCCACCCCTGAATGCTTCTTCTGCATAGGTAAAGAAGAAATGCGAGCTTCATTCATGCATTGTTGAGCCCAAATGTGACTTATCTAGTTTTTGACTTATAAAAGGAGGGATTTAAATAAACGAGAAGGAGTGGCATTAATTGGTAGAGCAGAATATTTGTAGTTCAGGGTTGAAATGCAGGGTCCTTGGTGCTCTCTGAGCTTGGTGGTTTTACTTGCAGACGTTTCATTACCCAACTAGGTAACATCTTCAGTGCTGTGCTGATCTCATTGACTGTACAGAACGAACTAAATTCATGCTAATTTAACTGTTCTTTTCCCATTTTTCACTTGCCCCTCAAAAGGCAGACGCAGCTTTTGGCTTGAGAAAAATTATGCACCGTTAACTTCATGTCACCTACAAATGACATAGGTGCAAACTGGTAGAATCCCACCGCTGCCTCTAACCATTCTTTTCTTCAAAGAGCAATGGTGGTGCAGTGCTTAGAATGCAGTATTGCAGGCTAATTCTGCTGATTGCCAACAGTTCAATCTTGACTGACTCAAGGTTGACTCAGCTTTCCATCCAGAGGTTGGGATTCAACCGGTGTTATTACCGGTTCAGTGACTACGTTTTGCTGTGCGCACGTATATAAAACCTTAAGCTGTGCCACCTGGACAGCTGAAAAGCGCTGTGCGCAGGTATACAGCATTTGAAAAGCCATTTTTTTCCTGCTTTTTCAACCTCGGCTGTGCTGCGTGAAGCAGCTGAGGTTGAAAAAGCAGGAAATAAAGGACAGGTAAGAGCCCAGGCAGGCAATTGGGCCAAACAGCAGCAAACACAGAACCGGTTCAGTGTCTGCTCCTCTTCAGAGCTAACGGTTCTATAGAGCTGGGCAGAACCGGTAGCATCCAACTCCTGTTTCCATTCTTCTGAGGTTAGTAAAATGAGGACCCAAATTGTTGGGGTCAATATGCTGACTCTTAAACCTCTTCTTTCTGCTTCTCCGAGTTTGTAGCAGGATTGGATTCCTTTCCTCTGAATGGTGCCCTCCAACTGCATTAGCATTTGCAATAATGAAGTTGGTCGCCTTGGCATGTTTAATAATTCACTTCCTTTTCCGCCCTGGGTGAAGTGTTCTTATTGTGGTGTGGCCTCCAAAACATTTTTTTTCCCACACCCACACAAAGAAAGGCATAATCCATAAAATATGAAGTCGTAACAATGAGCTCTGACATTTTAATGCTTGACAAAAGGGGAGGATAACAATAGAACATTACTGTTGTTGATAACAATAAATGGGATTTGCATCCCTCTAAAAGGACCATTTGGTATTTTGAGCATAATGTCACTAACAATAAGTAACACTGAATGGGTTCCACAGGTTTTAAGCATAGCTTTATTCTCTCTCTCTGTGTGTGTCTCCCCCTACTTTTGCTACCACCTCATTGGGGGTGGTTTTTTTCCCCCTAGCAAATACATGGAATAGCTGGTAATAAAGTGTGCCCAGAACTAGGATGATTAATGAATAAACAAAGCGCAGCTTTGAAATGTAATTCCTATAAGATTATTAAAAAAGAAATGGTATGACTTTTTAAAAAGCCAAGCCAAGCAATACACTCAAGATATGAGGAATTATTAATGCATAAGAACGTATTGTGTAGTGGGAGCAAATGCTTTTATTTTTGCTTTTACTTGATATGTTCGTTTAATTAGTACAGATCTCTTTTGTAGCTCTCCCCTCACCCCCCAAAGTGAAAAATAATAATAGAGACATGCTTAAAATAGGTTACAGAATCCGAAAAACCTCATCTTCACATTCTACATTGGTACCTTGTCATTTCTCTCAATTTCAGAAGCTCTGGCGTTATGTGTCTTCCTGAAACCTTTGGCAACAGATCTCTGGAAGTTGAGTTGTGGCCACTGGATTTCTCTTATTGTTTTGGTTTGAAACATTTTGCTGCTTTTCCAAGTAGCTTCTTTGCAGGAGATGTTGGTAGAAGTGGAAAAGGTTTTCATACTAATATGGGACTAGAATTCACTATCTCCTGCTGAATAGCCCAAAGTCATCCAGCCAGCTTTCCTGTCTAAGGCAGAACTAGAATTCTCCATCTCCTGGTGATTGGCCCAAAGTCATCCAGCCAGTTTTAATGTTTAAGGTGGGACTGGAATTCACAGTCTCCTAGTTTCGAGAGCAGCACCTTAATCAAACTGGCTCTCTATCTCATAGCTCCCCATCTCCCAAAAATAAGTAAAGTAACTCTGGGTGATGTGCAACAAACTCTTTGCTCAACAAGCGTAAAATTTATCTGGACCCATGATATGTATTAGATTGTAGATACTATACATTCAAGGTCAAACATTTTAATGCACCTGGAGGATAATAGTTTGGGGAAAGTGAGAGCAGGGATTTCGATAAGAGAGCAGATCTCCAGCCAACCTAAATCTATCTGCCTGCCTGCCTGCCTGCCTGCCTGCCTGCCTGCCTGCCTGCCTGCCTATCTATCTATCTATCTATCTATCTATCTATCTATCTATTGCAGGGTTGTCAAACTCGTAGCCCGCAAGCCGGATGTATCATATGCTGGCTGTTATGGTTCATCAGCAGCCTGTGCAGACGGCAGTGGAATCGGACAGTGGGGAAGAACAGGGACCAGTCAGGGAGTCTGGAGAGGATTCGGACGAGGGTCCTGCATCCAATGCAGAGATGGGGCCAGGACCAACTGGGAGTGGGGTGCTGCCTCCAGAGCCTCCGGAGTCTGGCAGAGGAACAAGGGGAGTCTGTTCCCAGTGCGCGTATGCACAGAGCTGCTAGAAGGCGAGAGCAACTGAGACAAAAGGGACAACTTGGGAGTAAAGCTGGGAGGTGATTGCCGCTCCCCTAAGGTATAAAAGTCAGGCCAAGGTGACGAAACCCTTGCAGGAAGCAAAGTAGTTCGATCAGTCTGAGTCATCCTTGAAGCTCTGTGTACTTCGGTTGGTTTTTCTTGTACTTCGGTTGGTTTATTTTCTAGTTTATTTGATACTTCTGTTTTTGGCAGCACTTCACAGAACTGAAAGATGCGTTCTTATCTTGGGAGACTGTTTGAGATTAATTCCGGCTGGGAATGAAAACGATTCCCAGCGTTGCAATAAAATAAGTCTTGTTTTTAAAATAAGCGTGTGCGTGATTACGGTTTATGAAGCCTGGGTCAGAACACTGGCCACACCCATGCCTGGTTTAGCCAAGGGGAAAAAAACTCCCAATACGTCACGTGACACCACCATGCCAATGTGAGTTTGATACCCCTGATCTAGAGAGAGAGAGAGAGTAATCCATTTCACACATGCACAAAAATCATACCTGGGATCCTGAATAAGCCACAGTTAACTGGAAGCTAACATTAAGTTAAGGCAAAGCCAGGTGAGCTTATTCCATTGGGTGAATGCAGTTCTTATCACAAATGATTTGGCCAACAGCATAATTAACGGATCTGCTTGATAGAGGTACCACTGGCTTCACAAATATTAACGAACAAGTCACCTAACAAAGGTCTGGTCAACTAGCGATATAATAATATGGGAGTCACTCTTTTTTATGCGGGCTAATGTTTATGGGCCTTAAAAAAAAAAACCAAAACCCACCAGTTAACAATTGTCAGGTTATTGAAGGCAAGACTCGTGCAGCAAACTCTTACCTACTGTGTTCACACAGCGCGTTGGAAGTCTTCCGTGGGAAAGAAATGGTGGAAGAACTGGCCCAAACTCTCTTTCCAATTAAGTAATTAGACAAGGTGCTAAAGAAGAAGGGGGGAAAAAAAATGGGGGGAGGGTGTTGGAATTACAGTATTTTTGCCAGCTAAGATCATTAAAGGAGCTTTTGCTGGCAATCTGAAATTAGGATTCCGTTTTTTAAAAGCCCCTTCAAAAGAAAGAGAGAGTGAGAGAAAAGGAGAGAAAGCCGTACTTCAAAGGGGCCTTTTCTTCTTCCCCTTGGAAACCTGCCTGTGTTAGGATGAAATGAATAAGAAGGGGGGGAAAAAGAGCAGCGTTTGCCTTCTAATAAAGCATCTGTTGCCCACTTTGAACATTTCTTTACTTCTTTGTAAGCATGCCTCTCTGGTTTTGGCGACTACTGACAATGAGGAACAGGGGCCTAGGGGGGAAAATAAAATAAAATAAAACGAGGAAGACAATAGCTGTTCTATAGCCAATATTTCTGATTTCATCTCCCTTTGAACTGGATCTCCGTTTTGACCACACGCTGCGTCTAAAAAAGAACTTCTTTGTCAGCTGATCCAAAGAGGCGAGTGGACACTATTTAAAAGAAAAAGAAAGAAAGAGAGAAAGAGAAAGTAAACTGCAGGAATCTTCTCCATAAAAGGGGAGATGAAAACAAGCTTTGGGCCATTCGTTTCATGTACAAGCTGCACTCTTAAAAAAAAAATGGAAAAAAAAAACCACGCCCTCTTGCAAAAGCATCCCACAAATGCAAAATGATGTGGCCTTGGAGTATTGGTGGATAGGCAGGCACATATGCGTGGTTATATATTTGTGCATTTTTTCCAGGAGGGCAATAAAACAAAACAAAAACCATTTATAGGGGCCAAAGGTGTCGTGGGAATCAGCTTAGAGAAGACTTCTGCTTTGGGGAAAACACCCTAGAAGATTTAGCAAAGTCCACTGCTCTACCCCGGGAAATCACCAAGAGAGCACCAAAGACCCCAATTTTAGAATGTTAAGACTCCCAGAGCCACTGGGTTGAGTTGCGCCACTGTAGAAATTGAATGAATAAATAACTTATGGTTAATGACTATAGCTATGATTGATAGTTTTACCCATTGCTTGCTCTTTATATATATGCTATGAGCTGGTACACCAGAGACAAATTCCTTGTATGTCTGATCACACTTGGTGCACCAACGTGCCTACCGTTCCTGTCCTATTGTTTCTTTTATTTTTCTTATCTGTACCCATTTCATGTATTCATAACTATGTATATACTTATACCTATTATCTTGTAAACGATTGACAAATCAAATTAAATAAATAAAATAAATAAATTCAATTCTATTCCTATTTTATTTCTTTATTCTATTCTGTTTCTATTCTATTCTCTATATTCTACATTCTATTCTATTCTATTCTATTCTGTTTCTATTCTATTCTCTATATTCTACATTCTATTCTATTCTATTCTCTATATTCTACATTCTTTTCTATTCTATTCTGTTCTATTCTATTCTGTCCTATTCTCTATATTCTACATTCTATTCTATTCTCTATATTCTACATTCTATTCTATTTTATTTTATTCTGTTTCTATTCTATTCTATTCTATTCTATTCTACTGTACCCTACCCTACCCTACCCTAAATCGGTGGTGGGATTCAAATTTTTTTACTACCAGTTCTGTGAGTGTGGCTTGGTGGGCGTGGCAGGGGAAGGATACTGCAAAATCCCCCTTCCCTCCCCATCCCACTAACCTGCTTTCCCGCTCCGTTCTCCTGTGCAGGACAACCAAAGAAGACCCAGCCAATCAGCTGGGACTCAATGGGAGGCAGAGAATAGATGGGGGCGGGGCCAGTCAGAGGCGGTATTTGCCGATTCTCTGAACTACTCAAAATTTCCACTATTGGTTCTCCAGAACTGGTCAGAACCTGCTGAAAACCACCTCTGTATCCTATCCTATCCGACCCCATCCTTTACAGGAGCTTATTGTAACCATTGCATTCCCTCTTTCTACCTGCAAAACCACCCGAGATTCGATCTGACGAAGATCACGACGCAATCCCTCGCACCGCTGAACGCATCAGGACATATTTCTCGCATCGGACAGGGAATCACAAGGCCCTTTTAGTCCGCGGTGTTCAGTTCCCCTCGTCTGGTAATTCCCACTTTCTCAGCCGGCCCAGCTAGCCACCTGCTGGTTTTCCCTCCGGACCTACATTTTGTAATATGCATTCATTCCTCAGAGTCTTTAGCGATGTCAGTTGGAGCAGATGTCTGTTCTGTAATTGATTAGGTATCTTTCCATGCTAAAATCGTTCCTGAGTTCGGATCAAATGAACAGTTGGTAACCGTTCCTTCCTCCCCACCCTCCTCCTCGCCCGCCCTCTCCTGCATCAGAATCTGATTATGTCTTCTGAAACCGAGCCTTTGAAGTGAGGCAGCTAACTGTCGGGTAATTCCGGCTTATCTGTCTTCTGCAAAATTCATCTGGAAAGGAGAGATTTGCCCAGGTGTGGAGTCAAGAGAGAGGAAGATTGTTTCTATTAGCCCCCACCCTCCAATGTGTTTGGCTTCAAAGTTCAGGTATCAGGGAGAGATTGATTTACCAAGCTGGTCAAGTTAGGTATGATGTTCCGCTTTGGGGGCACCTGGTGGAATCAAACGTGTGCCAGGTGCCCGAAATCAGGAGAAGCCTGATAGCACCTTTTTCTTATGAATATGTTTCATTAGGAAGCCTCAGCTATCGTGAGTGACAGTTAACAGATGCACGTAGCAGATGAAGGCAGTTGTAGCTCATCTAAAAGCAATGTCTTGTATCACATATTCACAAGGATAAGGTGAGAAATTGAGGTTCCAAAGTCCAGCCCTCAAACTGGCTTCAACTTAACCATGCCAACCAGGTCTGCTGACAGAACTATGTCTTCAGGCCCCTCTGGAAAAATATCAAAAGGAATAACAATAGCACTTAGACATATATACTGCTTTCCAATGCTTTCCAGCCCTCTCTAAGCAGTTTACAGAGTCAGCATATTGCCCCCAATAATCTGGGTCCTCATTTTACTGATCTTGGAAGGATAAAAAGTTGAGTCAACCATGATCCATTCAGGATTGAACTGCTGGCAGTGGGCAGTCAACCTGCAATACTGCATTCTGACTATTGTACAAGGAAGGAAAGAAGGAAGGAAGGAAGGAAGGAAGGAAGGAAGGAAGGAAGGAAGGAAGGAAGGAAGGAAGGAAGGAAGGAAGGAAGGAGGAATAGCAATAGACTTATATACTGCTTCACAGTGCTTTTACAGCCATCTCTAAGTGGTTTACAGAATCAGCATATTGCCCCAACAATCTGGGTCCTCATTTTACCCACCTCGGAAGGATGGAAGGCTGAGTCAACCTTGAGCCAATCAGGATCAAACTGATGGCTGTGGGCAGAGCCTGCAATACTGCATTCTAACCATTATACCAACAAAGAAGGAAGGAAGGAAGGAAGGAAGGAAGGAAGGAAGGAAGGAAGGAAGGAAGGAAGGAAGGAAGGAAGGAAGGAAGGAATAGCAATAGCACTTAGACTTATATACTGCTTTACAGTGCTTTACAGTCCTCTCTAAGTGGTTTGCAGAGTCAGCCTATTGCCCCCAACCATCTGGCTCCTCATTTTACCCACCTCAGAAGGATGGAAGGCTGAGTCAATCTGGAGCCTGCTGGGATTTGAACTTCCAAATTGCAGGCAACTGGCAGGCAGCAAAAGTCGCCTGCAGTACTGCGCTCTAACCACTGCACCACCATGGCTCATCAATCTTATCAAGAATTAATCTTATTCCTGGGCGAATGAAATTCCAGAGGTAGGGAGACACCACACAGAAATCCCTTCTTCTGGATCCCAGTAGATCCACTTCCTTGATGGATGTAATCTGTAATTAACCTTGCCTTCCTGGTCTGGAGGACCAGGTAGATGTAACCAGGGAGAATCGCTCCTTCAAATAACCTAACCCAAAGTCATGTAGGACTTTAAAGGTAATAACCCCACACCTTGAAAAACTCATTTAGTACAGTGGTGGGATTCAACCATTTTTACTACCAGTTCTGTGGGTGTGGCATGGCTTAGTGGGTGTGGCTTGGTGAGCGTGGCAGAGAAGAATACTGCAAAAGACCTATTCCCTCCCCACTCCACTAACCTGCTTTCCAGCTCCATTCTGCTGTGTAGGGCAATAAAAGGAGACCCAGCCGATCAGCTGGGACTCAATGGGAGGCAGAGAAGAGATGGGGGCGGGGCCAGTCAGAGATGAGATTTGCCGGTTCTCTGAACTGCTCAAAATTTCCACTACTGGTTCTCCAGAACTGGTCAGAGCCTGCTGAATGCCACCTCTGATTTAGTGGATATCTCATAGTAGATTTTTTTTTTCCCTAAAAAAAGAGGCAGATTTCGATACTTATTTTATTGCTTTCCATTATGATTCTATATGGGGTTGAATGTTATGCTGGCTATTATCCAAGTCCTAGATAATAGTAGTGGTTTTGTGCTTTGTAATAGTGTTAAGAGCAGGCAGTGGTTAGCAATGTTTGGCATCACTTATTATTTCACATAAAAACGGATTTTGTGTGTAAGAATAGCTGACTCAAGATTCAGGATAGGCCGCCAATGAATTCTGTGCAACGGCTTCAAGATTGAATATATCTTGGCGTCAGTTTTCTTCGGTGTGTGTTTCTGTTATTATCGCGACCACCCAGAACTTAATACGTCAATTTTTATTGGCAGATCAAATCTCACACAAATGCAAGAGAAGGAACTATTTATGCTAGATAAGGCAGAACAAACCAGTTTCAGGTGGTCTTGGATAGCTCCCCTTGACGAATGGGGTAGCTAGGGGGTCTCTGCTGTCCTGCCATTAGGACTGATGCTGAGGTGGTACTCAGCGGGTTCTGACCAGTTCTGGAGAACCGGTAGCGGAAATTTTGAGTAGTTCGGAGAACCGGCCAATCCCACCTCTGACTGGCCCCGTCCCCATCTCTTCTCTGCCTCCCATTGAGTCCCAGCTGATCGGCTGGGTCTCCTTTGGTTGCCCTGCACAGGAGAACGGAGCTGGAAAGCAGGTTAGTGAGGTGAGGATGGGAATTTTGCAGTTCTGGGTGGTCGTGATAATAACAGAAACACACACCGAAGAAAACTGACGCCAAGATATATTCAATCTTGAAGCCGTTGCACAGAATTCATTGACGGCCTATCCTGAATCTTGAGTCAGCTATTCTTACACACAAAATCCGTTTTTATGTGAAATAATAAGTGATGCCAAACATTGCTAACCACTGCCTGCTCTTAACACTGTTACAAAGCACAAAACCACCACTATTATCTAGGACTTGGATAATAGCCAACATAACATTCAACCCCATATAGAATCATAATGGAAAGCAATAAAATAAGTGTCGAAATCTGCCTCTTTTTTTAGGAAAAAAAAAACCTACTATGAGATATCTACTAAATCAGAGGTAGCATTCAGCAGGCTCTGACTAGTTCTGGAGAACCAGTAATGGAAATTTTGAGTAGTTCAGAGAACTGGCAAATTCCATCTCTGACTGGCCCCGTCCCCATCTCTTCTCTGCCTCCCATTGAGTCCCCAGCTGATCTGCTGGGTCTTCTTTGGTTGCCCTGCACAGGAGAACGGAGCTGGAAAGCAGGTTAGTGAGGTGAGGATGGGAATTTTGCAGTATCCTTCCCCTGCCACGCCCACCAAGCCATGCCACACTTCCCAAGCCACACCCACAGAATCGGTAGTAAAAAAAATTGAATCCCACCATTGGATTGATGCCCATGTTGTCATAGAGGTGATGCGATCAGAAGGACATAACCAAGAAGGTGATCTCGTGGGAAGCTGATGGGCCAGAAGTTTCTAGAAGGAGATGGCAATGAGCCACAAGGGTGAGCAGTGTGAAGGAAATAATTGAGCAGTATCTAGTTAAGAAGGACCACAGACATTGGCGGAAGTTTTGGGGCTTGGCTGGATGATATACCTGGCCCAAGTGTGCTATTAGCAAAAGATAGATATTTCCAATTGGATGTAGATTCAGGAGCTCCTATCCATATTTTATTAATGTGTGCCCAAAGCTAAGTATTGATTTTAGCCTGATATTGGACACTTTGGGATATATAGAAATTCTAGGATAGATGAGATGAGGATCAGAATTGGTGAATATCCATTTTTTTCTTCTCTTAAGTGTATTGCACCTTTTCTCTTTCTCTCTCTCTTTTCCTGTCCTCTCTTTCCTGCATCTCTCCCTCTCCTAAGGGAGAGGATGTCTACCCTACCGCAAGACCTGAATGTCTCACTTGTCTCACCTCGTTTACAAAATCCCTTCAGCCCAGTTCAATTCTTAATTGAATTCTTAATTCTTACTACTTGGACTCCTCCATGCAGTTTTCATGATAGTGACATGGTTTGTCGCTTATTTCTGTTGAAACCTTTTCCTTCAGGCTGGTAAGCAAGTTGGCGTATACCTACAAGTGGGTATTAATTGATGGACAATATGAGGGAATAGGGAAGTACATCCAGTAAGATTACATATACTGGGTGGGCTACAGAAGAGAAAGGGTATAAAAGAAGGGGTAAATCTCAAATCAGGGCCACTGATAGTAGCTATCCTTTCTGGAGTTAGCTACTGTCTCTGGACCTCATTACAATGGATTGTCAGTAAGTACTATCTTACTGAAATGTTGTTATGTGATGATGGCTTTTCATGTTCCAAACTGCTCATGAAATAAATCTCTGATCTCAAAGTAAGATTTATTGCCTGTGGTTTGTCTGTATATTTCTTTTATTGAATTATTTTTATAACAAGGCTAGCCATCAGCACCGATCTTTCAAAAGGATCTCCCATCCAGTTACTAACCAGGTCTGACCAGGTTTGGCTTTCTAGATCTACTGATGCTCCCGCCTGCTGGATTGTTCAAGAATGACTTTATGCCACTAAAACTCTTGTGGTCATGACCTTTCACTGGGTGAAACAGTACATCATAGGGCAACAATGTTGAACCAAGGTATCTCAAATGGGCTGATATACAGAATGTGTCCAAAATCTGGAACTCATGACATCGGAGGGAAACTTGGGAAAGTTGCGACTGCTTCGATGCTATTGCTTGCTACAGTCACGTGAGCTTCATTTTCAACATTCTGTGACAGTTTCCCAGCCAGTCTCACAATCCTTACACTCTCTCCTGCCCAGCAGCAGCCACTCACCAGCTTACCAGGGGAGATTTCCAATGCTCCTTGCTAGAAAGGGGAAGCCAGAAGGAAATTGGAAGTCACTCCTCCTCTATCTGCTCTCCCCCCACACACATTTCAGTCATTCTGTTTCTCTATTCAGAAAAGGAAATATCTCTGAGATGTTGACCTAATAGGGCACAGATGATCTAATTTATCTAATAAAAGGTAAACATTTCCCTTTGTCCAGTTGTATCTAACACTAGGGGGGAGTGGTCATCTCCATTTCTTGGCCAAGGAAGCCAGCATTGTCTGAAGACGTTTTTCCTGGTCATAGGACCAGCATGACTAGAATCTGAGGTGCATGGAACACTGTTATCTTCTTACTGAAGTGGTACCTATTGATCTACTCGCATTTACATGCTTTTGAACTTCTGGGTGAGTAAGAGCTGAGGCAAGAATGGGAACTCATCCTGTTGTGTGGTGCTTGGATCATGAACCTGGACTGTCAGCTTTCCATCTGATAACCTCAATGTCTTTAACCACTCAGCCATTGTGCCCCATTCATCTGATCAACCTGTATCTAACTGCATGAATAACTCTATACCCATATCCATCTTGAGAGCCAATTCTTGGTTGAGTCCGGGGCCAAGGTTTGCACAATCCTGTCTAGTTGCAAAGAGTGCTGTGTGACCTATTATTCCTTCCTTTTACCCCAACTCTTGTCAAAACCAAAGGGACTGCTGTGAAATTCCACCACCAGATGGCATTTGGGAAGAAAATGAAGCAGCTGCATTGAATTGATGGGCTTTTGATGTTCCAACTCAGAGAGGGGAACAAAATAATAACAGAATGTCCCACACCCTTGGACTGGAGAGATCCTTTCTACAGAAAAAAAAAGCTCAGAACTCACAAATCATCTTAAATTTGTGAAAGTATTTGGTGAAAAACACTTGAGGTCAAAAGTATGAAGCCTCCTAGAGATTCCTCTAACTTGGTTGTGACCAAACCAACTGGGTGACTTTGGGTGAATCACCAGGAGAAGGTGAGTTCTAGTTCCACCCTAGCCATGAAAGCCAACTAGGTGATTTGGGGCCAATCACCAGGAGATGGTGAGTTCTAGTCCCGCCTTAGCCATGAAAGCCAACTGGGTGACTTTGGGTGATTCACTAGGAGACGGTGAGTTCTAGTCCTGCCTTAGCCATGAAAGCCAACTGGGTGACTTTGGATGAATCACCAAGAGATTGGGAGGAAAAGCAGTTGGGTGACTTCAGAGGAATCATCAAGAAACGGAGAGTTCTAGTTTTGCCTCAGGCATAAAAGCCAGTTGGATTATTTTGGGCCAGACCCTCTCTCTTAGCCCAACTTACCTCAAGGGCTTGTTGTTATGTAGGAAATAGGAGGAGAAAAGTGTATTGGATATGTTTGCTGCTTTGAGTAATTTGTCAAAATAATGAAAGGCAGGATATCAATAAATAATCCTAAAATAGTTCAGTGCTTTCCCACCAAAAATAGACAAGAATTCTGCTCCTATTTAATTAGGGTCATGCAACCCCTCCATTTTGTCCCCTTAGGAATCCTTAACCCACAATAAAATATGTCCATTCCAGCGGTGGGATTCAATTTTTTTTTACTACCAGTTCTGTGGGCGTGGCTTGGTTGGCATGGCATGACTTGGTAAGCATGGCTTAGTGGGCATGGCAGGAGAAAGATACTGTAAATCCCCTTTCCCTCCCCACCCCACTAACCTGCTTTCCAGCTCCGTTCTCCTGTGCAGGGCAACCAAAGAAGACCAGCTGATCAGCTGGGACTCAAAGGGAGGCAGAGAAGAGATGGGGTTGGCAGGGCCAGTCAAGAGGTGGGATTTGCCGGTTCTGCAAACTACTCAAACTTTCCGCTACCAGTTCTCCAGAACTGGTCAGAACCAGCTGAATACCACCTCTGAAGGATACTGAAAAATCTCCATTCCCTCCCCACCCCACTAACCTGCTTTCCAGCTCTATTCTCTTGTGCAGGGCAACCAAAGGAGACCCAGCCGATCAGCTGGGACTCAATGGGAGGTGGAGAATAGATGGGGGCGGGACCAGTCAGAGGTGGGTTTTGCTGGTTCTCTCAACCACTCAAAATTTCTGCTACCGGTTCTCCAGAACTGGTCAGAAACTGCTGAATGCCATCTCTGGTCCATTCTACATCCCCCCAAGAGTGGCCTCTGAAGGTTTATGGCTCAGAACGATGGATGTGTGAAGCCAGTCCCTATGACAAACAGCCTGCTTTGAGAAAACTGAGCCTTCTGCTTTATTTGTTTGTGTTCTGGACAGATGGCATCCAGAAACATCTCCAAGAGATGAAAGCCTTCCAACATCCTGACCCACTTTGCCACCAAACCCTTTAGAAGGGCTCTCGTAATGGGAAACACCGAAGAGCTGGCCAGAGTGATTCATGCTTTCTCAAACACACTTAATTATCCACATGTGTTTTTAAGCTTTCTTGAAACTCCAAAGCTGGCGGGCCGGCAGAGAGTGAGAAACTCAGCTGGATGGGGTTTAAAAGGAAGGCTAGGACTTCTTTAAAATAAAATAAAATAAAAAATAAAAACTCAAACCCACAGAAATTTTCATCCAAATTGAAAAATAAAAGCCCTTTTAAAGAATGTGGTCCTCCCCTCCACTTATTTTTTTTTGGTGGAAAAAAAATAATCTCTGGATATGCAATTATGGTGCATGCAATTATTTGCCGTTGCCACTTCTGAGATCCTTCCCTGGATGCTGATTAGAGAGTTTTATGATGTCACTGAGTCGGAAATGAACCCTACTTTTAGCACCTGCCATGTGTGAGGAGAGAAAAAAAAGAATAGCTGGGCAAGATACACAGATGTATGCCAGTATCATCATGTAAAACCATGTTTTCCTTGACATAGGACGTATTGATTAAAACACGGTGCCTGAGTCCAGTCATGGCCATAAATCAAAGCCTAAGAACTTTAGTACGGATAGAGAAGAATATTTGCAGCTCAGGGTTGAACTGTGGGGTCCTTGGTGCTGTCTGAGCTTGGTTGTTTTCTTGCAGATGTCTTATTACCCGACTAAGTAACATCTTCAGTGCTACAAGAGAGAGGGGTTTGCAGAGAAGAAGAAGAGAAGAAAGTGGTGGTGTTGAAAGACTGTGGGATCCTTCGTACTCTTTGAGCTTGGTAGTTTTCATTCAGGCATTTCATTACCCAAGTAGGTAACATCTTCCATGTTAGAAAGGAGTGGGGTTTGCTCTCTGTTTATATACTCATGGCTTGCCCTGTCAGTATTAATGGGACTGTTTTTGGTGTCTGCTTTATTAGGATGTTGCTTTCTATTAGCTTGTTGGTCTAAGTTAGTAGTTCCTTAACTGGGATATTGTTTACTTCTTGATTGTTGATCTAATGTTAATTTTGGTATTAATCTCTGTTTATCTGAATGTGATAACTGGTGAGATGTTTTGGTATTTTTGTTTCCTTTTTGATTGTCTCTTTTGAATGGTATGTAGATGTTGTTTGTCTCTCTGTGCCTATTGATGGCCAATTTCTCAAGTGCCACTTTCCCCTCCCCGAAAGCCATCACTCTACTAAACTAATAATTCCCTCAACACTGTCCAACTATTACAAAGTCTGCACTACTATTATTGTTAACCTTCTCATCACTCCTTATCACCCATTCCCTCCCACTTGTGACTGTGTGACTGTAACTTTGTCTTGAGTATCCTTACGATTTATATTGACTGTTTCCTAGTATGGCTTGATTGCTTATTGTACCCTATGACTATCATTAAGTGTCATACCTTCTTATTCTTGACTCTTGACGAATGTATGTTTTCTTTTATGTATACTGAGAGTATTTACACAAGGACAAATTCCTTGTGTGTCCAATCACAGTGACTTGGCCAATAAAGTATTCTATTCTATTCTATTCTATTCTATTCTATTCTATTCTATATGGCTTGAACTTACTCTAAAATTTGGTCTTGATTCGTCTGAAAAGAAGATGGCATTCTTCTAAGGTCTTTCTCCATTTTTGCATAATACTTAAGAAATAGAGCAGTGGCTTCAAGTATAGAATAGAATAGTTTTTTTTATTAGCTAAGTGTAATTGGACACACAAGGAATTTGCCTTGGTGCAAATGCTCTCAGTGTACATAAAAAGAAAAGATACATTCATCAAGATTCAAGAAACATCAGGTACAACAATTAATAATAGTCATAAGGTACAATAAGCAATCGAATCATACCAGAAAACAGTCAATATTTGCTGAAACCCAATTAAAGCAATGCCTATTCTTCTGTCACCCTTATGAGTTTTGTCAATTGTATTCTATTTTCTTCTACCTACAGTAGGGGAACTTGATTTCAGCCACATTTTGGAAGATTCCTTCATACACCTGTTTTCCTGGCCTACATCACCCTTCATTCACCACCCAGTGTCTTTACTTGTGACTTTTTCCAGTGAAAAGAAGATGTGTTGTGATTCTAGTAGGGTTTTTTTTTTAATTCTTCTGTAAAGGGCACCAGGTTTCAGCTTTGGGGGAAGGGTAGGGGGTGGATCAAAGCACAGCCTGCCTCAGAACACCTTCAAGCTCTCTCCAAGTTCTGTGACACAACTATACCAGTCCACCTGGAAACAATGACTACAAAGCTCCGTCATCAGTGATTCTCTTTCTCCTTCTCCTCTCCCTGCACAAAACACAAGAGGTGGAGGAGATCAAGGAACGGAGAAGAAATTTGTAGCTGGTGCCTTTGAAAGGAAAAGGGAGGCAAGACAAAATCCATCCCTTTTTCAGTCAAGGAAGAACTTGATGTTCACTGTGTCTCCTATGAGTATTCTGCCATTTTATTCTGCCTCAAAGGGAGGCCGACTTCATACAGCTGAAGACCATCTCAAATTTGCATATTTCTCATGCTTCTGTTTCAAGACCTCCATAGATTACATGACAGATTGTGACTGCTTTTCTTGTTTCCCGGTGGTTCATTGAACCATCATTTATTGAATTCACCCAATGTTCTGGGTTCCCACGACACAATGAACTATGAAATAGCCGTAGCGGTTAGTCATAGAGACTGACATTCAGGCTCTTCTTCTGCTGGTGACGCTTTCATTGGAAGATGAATCAGAGCCTTCAGATCTGGATGTCCCAGAAGAGCCACTGCATCAAGGAATCATGGTCTAGAGCCAGAGAAACGAGGACTATAAAAATGTTGATCTGGATTCTGAGTCCCCATAGGATTCCAAATCTCAGAAGGGAAAACTCTAATCCCAGGGAGTGGGAAGAGGCTGGAGGCTGACACCCAGTTGAGAAGGTTTAGATAAGAAAGAGGCCTTCTCAAGAATAAATAGATTTCAGTAGAGAACTACTTACAGATAACATAACCTTAGTTATGTGGGATTCAAATTTTTTTACTACCAGTTCTGTAGACATGGCTTGCTGGGCGTGGCAGGGGAAGGATACTGTAAAATATCCATTCTCTCCCCACCCCACTAACCTGCTTTCCAACTCCGTCCTCCTGTGCAGTGCAACAAAAGAAGACCCAGATGATCAGCTGGGACTCAGGAGGTAGAGAATAGATGGGGATGGGGCCAGTCAGAGGTGGTATTTGCTGGTTCTCTGAACTACTCAAAATTTCTGCTACTGGTTCTCCAGAACTGGTCAGAACCTGCTGAATACCACCTCTGATTAGAACCATTTTCTTAAAAATTCTCAGGCTCAGATTAGCTATTGAATGATTGAACTACGTACCCCAGTTCTCTGCAGGTTGATTTCTGGATCCTCCCTGGATAATCACTTCATAGGTTTGTTATGTCTAAAAGTGACTATACATACAAGTGTTTAGAAGGTTTTAAAATATTCATTTGCTTATCCTGTTGCAAAACAAGTTCTAGGGTACATTAGAATGTGAAATTTCAACACTGTCTACTAATATTAGGGCTTCATTGCAGTAAGACCTGTAAAATGCAACTAAATATATATTGATGTTAATTAAGATAATAGAACCCAGCCTCCCACAAGGAGCCTCGGTGGTGCAGTGGTTAGAGTGCAGTACTGCAAACTACTACCAGCGGCCTGCAATTTGGCAGATCAAATCCCATCAGGCTCATGGTTGACTCCGCCTTCCATCCTTCTGAGGTCAGTAAAATGAGGACCCAGATTGTTGGGGGCAACAGGTTGTCTCTGCAAACTGCTTAGAGAGGGCTGTAAAACACAATAAAGCAGTATATAAGTCTAAGTGATATTGCTACAGTACTGATGTCTTCCAAACTTGTTTGAATCTCAAATTCTAACATTGTAAGCTGGTTTCTTGGGGGATTTATCCCAGTGGTGGGATTCAAAAAGTTTTACCACCAGTTCAGTGGCCAGGGCTTGGTGGGTGCGCTTTGCACGCATGTACAAAGTTTGCATGCGTGCGTGCACCAAAGGCGCAGAGGCATTCCAACTCACCACCTGCAAGTCTGCACTCCCCTGGTTGCTTCAGCAGCTGCTGCGCAGCCCTCAGCTGTGCCACACAAAGCCGCTGTGCTTCAAAAGCAGAGAATAAAGGTGAGTATGGGAGCCCAGGCGGGCAGGTGAGCCCAACAGCAGAGTGGCGGAGAGAATCGGTTTGGTCCCTGCTGCTCATCGCCGCTACCGGCTCTGCAAAACCAGACCAAATCGGTAGAATACCACCACTGATTTATCCTCTTAATATATCTTTTTATTTTTTTCAAAAAAATATTTTATTTTGTCAATTGCTTACAAGATAATAGGTATAAGTAAAAACATAGTTATGAATATATGGATACATATAAGAACAATTAAAAAAAAGAAAAAATAGGACAGGGATGGTAGGCACGTTGGTGCGCTTATACATGCCCCCTACAGACCTCTTAGGAAAGGGGTGAGGTCAATGGTAGACAGTCTAAGGTTAAAGTTTTTGGGGTTTGGGGAAGAAACCACAGAGTCAGGTAGAGTATTCCAGACATTGACCACTCTGTTGCTGAAGTCATATTTCCTACAATCAAGTTTGGTGCGGTTAACCTTGAGTTTGTATCTATTGTTTGCTCTTGTGTTGTTATGGCTGAAGCTGAAGTATTCATTGACAGGTAGGACATTGCAATGTATGATTTTATATACTATACTTAGATTGGACCGAAGGTGGCCTAGTTCTAGGTTTTCTAGGTCTAGAATTTCAAGTCTGGTGGCATAAGGTATTCTGCAATGAATAGAGGAGTGGAGAACTCTTCTTGCGAAATATTTCTGGACTTTCTCGACTGTGTTAATATCAGATGCATAATGTGGGTTCCAGAATGATGAACTGTATTCGAGTATTGGTCAAGGAAATGTTTTGTATGCTCTAGTTATTAGTGTAATATTACCAGAGAAAAAGCTACGTAAGATTAGGTTAACAACTCTTAATGCCTTTTTGGCTATGTAGTTACAGTGGGCTCTTGCACTTAGGTCATTAGAGATTGATGTCATCAGTCTGGGAAAGACAAGCATGGATATATATGTAGCCCCACCCTTGTCACATGCTCACAGTTGCTCTGATCAGGCTGCAAGTTATTTATTCAGCAGGCTAGATTCCCACGGTGTTGTTCATTTATGGAAAGAAGAAGTGGGCAGAAAAACAAGAATGAAGCTGGAACATGGATGTTCAGATAAGGATTATTGAGTCATGAAGCCAAGTCAATCCTCCCACATCCCAAATGCACACCCCAAATATATCATCAGGGTTGGTTGCAGTCAGCCAGATGTTGTCACCATGAGGATGAGGATGATTATCCACCTAACAATGTGAAATCACAGCTGCCAAGCTCTTTAGCTGGTGTTGGCTTCATATTCACTGAGTTCTTTTCACGGATGTCATCATGTATCAGCGTAGCCTGGATCCAAGAAGTGAGGTCTGTTGGTAATTGACAGATGGAAATTTTGTCAATGCACAGATTTTGCAAGCGCTGGCCAAGATCTTTTGGGTATGGCCGATAACCAAGGCTGATGATGCCATAATCTTTCAACTTCAATTTTCATTCAGTTTATTCAAAGTTTACAATTTATTCAAGTTTATTCAATTATTATTATGTGTGGGTAGTCTGCAGATAGATTCACAGTCTAAAGCTGGGGGCAACTTAGCAATTCAAGCCCTAACCAAGCACCTAAGAATTTATTAAAGTAGCATCTAATAATACAGGCAGCTCCAAGCTTTTTTTAAAAAAAAAATTAAGGTGTTCAGGTCTGATCAACATTTTCAGATAGTGATGTAATCTTTTGGATCAAAGGTTCTGAACATCTGGGCAGCAGACTGGTACCAATCCACAATTCACTGGGAACCAGTCGGCACAAGCACTGGGCGAATGCACTAAGGCTAATGCAACACCATTTTTAATCATGGAAGTCCACCCCAAATCTCATCCTAGCATCCATTTTTGCAATTTGGGTTCAAAAATGTTTTTGCCTCCAGGGCAATAGTTTTCCTGACTGCAGCATCATGCATTTTCTTCCTCGGGCACCAAAAGGGCTCAATTTTTAAAAACAGCAAGCAACAGCATTTTAAAAAAGATTTTTAAAGATGTGTGAATTCACTCAGAAGCATTCCCTGATGATTTTTGGCCCTGGCTGGGGCTGCAAGTGAGCCATCTCTTTTCTTCCTGTATCATTCGTAACTACTACATTGAAGTTCCCATGTTTGATTTTAAGCCAGATTGTGATTGGCTTGGCTTGGGCTGAATGTTCTCCGGATCTAGTCATTAGTTATGCATGTTTAGAGCTTTAGCTTCGTGCAAACCTTGTGATGGTTTAATCAATAAACCAAGGTTGAATATTGAACACAAGATATATATGGTTTACCTCTGCATGCAAGTTCAACTCTCGTGAAATCAACATGATTGTATAGGCAGCAAAGCAGTGGGAAGACATCTTGACTTTTACTCAAATGTTGCATCTAGTTTGTTCTTATAGGACTGGGAGGGCTTGAACAACTTCTAGTTCAAACTTCTGTCCAAGTAGATGTCCTTATTCCATCCCAAACAAACAGCGGTCCAATCTTTTCTAGAAGACTTCCATCTGTGGAGCACCCACAACTCCAGCTGTTCTACTGATTAATCATTCCCACATCCCTCCTTATTTCCAGATTGGATCTCCCTCTGACAGCTTCTACCCATTGCTTCACGCCCTGCCTTTAGCTGCTTTGGAGAACAAATCAACCTCTCCTTTCCCCTTCAGGTATTGGATGGCTGCTATCAGATCTTTTAATAAGATCTGTCTCCTGAGAATTAGCTCTTCTCTGAAGCCTTCTCTTCGTTAAGTTACATTTAGAATAGAATAGAATAGAATAGAATAGAATAGAATAGAATAGAGTGGAATGGAATGGAATGGAATGGAATAAGAATAGAATGGAATGGAATTAGAATAGAATAGAATAGAATACCTTTATTGTCCTTGCATTCCACGAATACAATGAAATTTGAAAGCTACTCCAGCACAGTGCCTCAAACACCACATCACAATCACACTATAGAGTATATAATAATAATAATAATAATAATAATAATAATAATAATAATAATAATAATAATAATAATAAAAAATCACAAATGCACTGTTTGATTTAAGATAATTACTGCCTTGGAAAAGAAACTGTTTCTCAATCTACTAGTCCTCATTTTAAGACACCTATAATGCCTCCCTGATGGTAACAGATCGAAATATGAATGTCCAGGATGAGAATGGTCTGTGGAGATTTTTAGTGTTCTAGAGAGGAGTCTGGTCTTTGCAATCTCTTCCAAAGAAGAAAGAGAGCAACCAATGATATTTTTGGTAACTCTCTGGAGCATCTTCTTATCCACTGCAGAGCATCCAAGCTACATGTACCTTGTTCCTTTGGCCATTCTTCATAGGATTTAGCCTCCAGATCCTTTATCATCATTGTGGCTCTTCTCTGCACTCTTTCTGGGGCCTCAGCATGTATATAGATGGCCTTTATAAAAATATAAATATATATTGCATTGTGGTGACCAGAACTGGACACAGTATTCCAAATATGGCCTCACCAATGGAGTGTAGATGGTACCATCTTTTCCCTTGATCTTGGCCTTCTTCAACTGAATCTTCAAATCTGTGATGACTAGATTTCCCAGGATCCTTAGCCAATTGGAAAAATCTTCTCTATGTTGCATATTCACACATGAAAGGAATGTACGTATTTCCCCTGTACCTTCTGAAACCAACTTCACCAAAGACCTATTAGTCCATTTCATTACAAACCACTACCAAAGACCCCCAACACTTTGTGTTCTCACAGTCTCCCTACTGTGGGGGAGGGGGCTTGTTTGGATGCGTTCTCCGCACTTGTTGGTGACACTTGTTTAAGCCCAGTGTGCTTGTTAATGATTTCCCCTCGATGCTTTAATGTTGATCTGACAACTTGTCAAGCTGTTCCTTTCCTCCCTTCCCCTGAGTGTGCAAAAATGCACATGGCTGTGGAGAATGAAGTCTGTGTTTGCCGAAGTCATGCAGGGGAATTAAATGGTGTGTGACGACACTCCACACTAACAAAATGCGGGCATTTCTAAGTACACGAACCTTTGGGGTGTTGTTAGGGAAAGTGGCCCTCTATTTAAGGTAGCAGGCATTTTATATTTCTCTTACGTTGATTTTATAACAACGCTTTACTAACTTAGGCTGAAGATTTGCAGGTTGTCCCTGAGACTATTGAGAGAAAAGTTGCTGTAGTTGTAGTTGTAGTTGTAGTTGTAGTTGTAGTTGTAGTTGTAGTTGTAGTTGTAGTTCTTCTTCTTCTTCTTCTTCTTCTTCTTCCTCCCCTCCTCTTTTTCTTTTTTCTCCTCCTCTTCCTCTTCTTCTCCTCCTCTCCTCCTCCTCCTTCTTTTGCATATTTGTCACACTAGATTGTCCATTTCTAGACTGATGAAGTGATTGAGGAATCGCTTCAGAGACCATCTTTCTTCCTGGAAAAAACCATTGTTGCTCCAAAGTCTATTTGTGAAAAAAAAACAAAAAACAAGTGAAGATTTCACTAAGTGACCTTGGGGTTTGTCTAGCTCTCAAGGTTATGACAGGCTTGAGGTAATAACTACAAATGTTTGAAGAAAATAATAAAAACTTTAGGGAGGATAATTTTCAAGGCAAAAGATAAGGAAAACATGGAAAAAGAAACCACAAATGATGTTTACAGCTGTTTGGAAAACAAAAGCTCTTTCTTTTTCCCAAATAAGGATCCAAAGAGACAGGGACAATAAAGACAAATACATCTGCTTACCTTTACCCACTAATTCTCCATCCTTGACTTAGTGGCACACTTTGTTAAAAATGTTCTAACCTTTAAGTTTCAAAATGTTTATATCAGGTATTCAAAGGGCATGGGATGTTGTTTTTTTGCTCTTGTGTAAATTGAGAATTCCCACCTCAGGCCTGGATTAAGAAAAGGAAGTAAAAAATTTAGGGTCACAGAAGAAAAAGAGACAGTTTCTCTGTTCAATCTATGGTGAAGGAGAGAAGGGGAAAAAATCATAACAGAACATTATAAATATAAAACCAGTGAGCGCCAGAAGTGGTATTCAGCAGGTTCTGACCAGATCTGGAGAACTGGCAGGGGAAATTCTGTGTAGTTTGGAGAAGAGGCAAATACCACCTCTGACTGGCTCTGCCCACATCTATTCTCTGCCTCCCAAGTCCCAGCTGATCAGCTGGGTCTTCTTTTGTTGTCCTACACAGGAGAATGGAGCTGAAAAGCAGGTTAGTGAGGGAGGGAAGGGGAGGGAGGGAAGGGAGATTTTACAGTATCCTTCCCCTGCCATGCCCACCAAGCCATGCTCACCAAGCCAGTAGTAAAAAATTTGAATCCCACCACTGGTGAGCATCCTTTGAAATATTGCTGCTGATAGCAAGCCATTTTAGGATATTTTCTCTTCAGGTGACTAAGCCTATATCCAAAGCAAAGAACTTACCATCATTCCATTCTGAGAAGGTTTGTGAAGCCATGTTGTCCAAGAGATTTCTAGGGAAAGAAAGATAGTGATAGGTTAATTTTACAGCAAACAAAGATAGGAGATGAATAAGATTGTGGGGTTCGGCCAAGCACATGGATGTCCTCACTAATATTCTACTTTGCAGTGTGTTGAACAGCATTTAAGGATGGTTGTTTCTTGCAAATGTTTCATTATCCAACTAGGGAACATCACTACTTCTACCAACACTGACAGGACAAGCCACTAGTGTATAAAATGAGAACAAACCCCAGTCCCTTCCAGCATTGAAGATGTTACCTAGTTGGGTAAGGAAAAACCTGCAAGAAAGAGCACCAAGAAATCCACAGACATTTTCCTCCTCCTACTTCTTTCCCTCCTCCTCCCAAATCCCAATTTTCTCCTATCACTCAAGATGTTACCTAGCTACATCTTACACCTATATCAGTTACATCTTCAAGAAAATCTTTGTGATCACATTAAGAACAACTGCGTCCTCTTCGCTGATGATGTAAAGCTATTCAACACCACAGACAATACTGCTACCCTTCAAAAAGACCTAGACTATGTGTCAGAATGGTCAAACAAATGGCAACTTCAAATCTCAACAAATAAATGCTCTGTCTTACATATTGGCAAAAAAAAAATCAGAAAATAAAATACAAGCTGAATAGTCAAGACCTTGTTGATGATCCAAACTCTGTCAAGGATCTTGAAGTAGTCATCTCTAATGATCTAAGTGCGAGAGCCCACTGTAACTACATAGCCAAAAAGGCGTTAAGAGTTGTTAACCTAATTTTATGTAGCTTTTTCTCTGGTTATATTACACTAATAACTAGAGCATACAAAACATTTGCTGGACCAATACTCGAATACAGCTCATCAGTCTGGAACCCACATTACGTATCTGATATTAACACAGTTGAGAAAATCCTGAAATATTTCACAAGAAGAGTTCTCCACTCCTCTACTCGTTGCAGAATACCTTATACCACCAGACTTGAAATTTTAGATCTAGAAAACCTATAACTATGCCGCCTTCGGTCCGATCTAAGTATAGTACATAAAATTATCTACGGCAATGTCCTACCTGTCAATGAATACTTCAGCTTCAACCACAACAATACAAGAGCACACAATAAATACAAATTCAAGGTAAACCGCACCAAACTTGATTGCAGGAAATACAACTTCAGCAACAGAGTGGTCAATTCTGGAATACTCTACCTGACTCTGTGGATTCTTCCCCAAACCCCAAAAACTTTAACCTTAGACTGTCTACTATTGACCTCACCCCTTTCCTAAGAGGTCTGTAGGGAGTGTGCATAAGTGCACCAATGTGCCCTCCATCCCTGTCCTATTGTTTCTTTTTATTTTTCTTATATGTATTCATAACTATGTTATACTTATACCTGTTATCTTATAATCGCTTGACAAAATAAAAAAACAAAACAAAACCCAAGCTCAGAGACTACCAAGGGCCCTGGAGTTCAACCCTGAGCTACAAATATCCTCTTTTCTCTGAATCTGAGGATTTGGTAGAATGGACTTTGGGAAATTTCAATGGTTAATGCCGTCATTGGGCAGCACTAACAACAATTAATATTAATTAGGTTTAAATGCAGTTGAATTTAGAGTTTGTTCTGCTCTTTACAATTTTCTGAACATGCTTCTGTCTTCAAAGCCCAAAAGAATTCCCAGGGAAATTGTAAGCCCGTGTTTTTAAACAAGGGGATGCTATCACACACACTTACTTCCCCTTCACTTCCTCCTTACATGGGAATTCCTCCAGCTGAGCTCCCACAGGAGTGCAAGAAGAAGATTGATCTCGAAAAGTCCTTTCCAGCCCAAATGCTTTCCAATCAGAGCAGGAACAAAAATCCAAGCTGCGATGGTGGTTTCTGCCAACTTTCCTAAGACTGTTATAGTTTGGATGCGGAACATGTCTACTTTAACTTGAAACTGCATTTTGATCTAAATTGGCTGTACAAACTAAATGGGACCGTCAAGGTTTCCTAGGCATGATTTTAAAAAATAAAATAAAATCCAATCTGCAACATTTTTGCAGTTGTTTTCCATTCCAAATTAGGACATTTGTTTAGAAGGAAATGTAATTCCGAAGAAGAGCGCAAAATCCTTCGGAGGCCAACCATATCTTACGCACTTCTCTTTTAAACTGTTAATTCTTCTGCAGAGGCACAAAGCAATGGCCCAAAGGAATGCTTCATGTGGAATTATTTAATTTTGATGAACAAAGTGCTACTTTTAGCTGGGAAAATGTTCCCTTCGAGTCCTAGAGGAAAAAAAAAAAGAGAGAGAGAAGAGCAGCATCACCACTTTCACACAGCAAGAGAAGCCCCATTGCCACTTCCCTGGCTTAGCCACACATTTGAACCCAGGGTAAAGTCTTGGAAAGCAAAGGATGGGTGGGTTTCCTCAGGGAATCAGCATTAATTCTGCAAAGCCAAGTGCCATCTTGTTTTCGCTCTTCGGTGCATTTGCCAGGGTGGTGCAGCGGTTAGAATGCAGTCCTGCAGGCTACTTCTGCTGACTGCTGGCTGCCAGCAGTTCGATCCTGACTGGCTCAAGGTTGACTCAGCCTTCCGTCCTTCCGAGGTGGGTAAAATGAGGACCCAGATTGTTGGGGGCAAAAGGCTGATTCTGTAAACCACTTAGAGAGGGCTGGAGAGCACTGTGAAGCAGTATATAAGTCTAAGTGCTATTGCTAATCCTCTGTCCCCCCCACCCTCCCTCCCTTCTGTTAGAATGCCACATTGCAGGCTAATTCTGTCCATTGCCAGCAGTTCGATTCTGACCGGCTCAAGGTTGACTCATCTTTCCATCCTTCCGAGGTGGGTAAAATGAGGACCCAGATTGTTGGGAACAAGAGGCTGACTTTGTAAACTGCTTAGAGAGGGAGTGCAAATCACTGTGAAGCAGTATATAAGTCTAAGGGCTATTTATTTATTTTATTCATTTATTTATTTACTGAATTTATATTGCCGGGGTGGGATACGACAGGGTTAACTACCAGTTCAGGATTTACGAGGTTCGGTGATTTATGATGTGGTTTCTCTGCCTGTAAATCATCACCTGTAAATCATCATCAGCATGGCTGCGTGCAGAGAAGCAGCCTTTGAAACAGCCCTCTTTTCCTGCTTTTTTATCTGCAGCTGTGCCTTGTTCGGCAGCTGAAGTTGAAAAATCAGGAGCTAAAGATCAGGCAAGAGCCCGGGTGGGCAGGTGGGCAAAAACATCAGCAGACATAGAACCGGTTCTATGTCTGCTGCTCTTCAGAGATACCGGTTCTACAGAGGTGGACAGAACCAATAGAAACCCATCCCTGCCCATGGTGACTCAAGATGGCTTATAGAATATAAAACCACATTTAAAACAATAAAAAAGCTAACAAAAAGAATCAAATAAATTAATATAGTTCAATATAACAAAATATTGCTATTGCTATTCTGCAAAGCCCAAGAGCAGGATTGGGACTTATGGAAGGAAGAGAGGGATCTCTTCCATTGTCTTCTTAAAAATAGACGTCGGGGTTTGTCCATTGCTTCAGACGAACACGGATCCATTTTATATTCTTTTAATGATAATATTTCACTCCGCACACATTTCTCCAGTGATTCTTGGAAATGATCTCATTGGGTGATATATAAATAATTAGGAGAAAATCTTCTGACTTTTACCTTCTATGCCAGCTACAGTTTCCTGGCCTCCTGGAGGTAAAGAAAAACACTTTCTCCACACTCTTTAAAACTCTGGTGTAGGTAGAGCTTTCCTGTTTCCTCCCACAAGTATTCTCCTGCAACAGCAATCCAAGGAACCATTTCTCAAAGGCATGAGGTTATTGATTGCTTTCTAAGACCATCAAAAGCCTTTGACTTTTCTTTTTTTCCTTTTTGTCTATCTAGTAAACGTTCTGGGTTCCAGAATGTTTCGGAGAAGCAATGAATGGAAAGGAGGCAGATCAGTTGGACACAAGGCCTGATGGTGGTAGGTGGGCTGAATGTCAACGTGTTGTAAATTATGAAACTGCTTTTCATTAAGTTGGAGGGACATGGCTGACCCAGAAATCCCTCTACCCCACAGCATGATAACTAGGTCAGTTGTCGGGCCATTTTTGTAGTTCCGCAAAATTGTTTGCTTCCCTTTCTTTCTCCTTTCCTTTTTGGAATAAAGAACCGTTTGTGGTGGCAACTTCAGGACCAATGAAGGACAAAAGTTAGCCAGGACTTACTTGCTTGACCTGATCCTCTGACAGCCCTTATAATTATTATTTCCCAGAAAGACTTACAAACCAAGTGACATAATTCTCACAGCTCTTGTGAAATAGGATCCTCCATACATAGAAATATGAAGTCATCCCATTCATCAACTGTTTTGTAGCTTTGACCATGGTTGAGGTCCTTTCAATGGATTTTCCAGATTATGAGTCTCTTGCCCCATTAATCAGTCTGAGATATTGAGAGAATCTGGAGTCCTGGTTTTGTGAGAAAAACCACAACCCTGATCATCAACTGACTCTTGATCCCCAGAGGGATGTATTCATGACACAGTTGCCTATAAGTTGCAGATATAATGTTTAGATATATGATGAATAACAGAGTTGGAAGGGACCTTGGAGGTCTTCTAGTCAAACCCCCTACTCAGGCAGGGAAGCCTATACCACTTCAGACAAATGGCTGTCCAATCTCTTCCAGTGTTGGAGCACCCACAACTTCTGGGGGCACGGAGTAATTGTTCTCACTGTCAGGAAATGTCTCCTTAGTTCTAGGTTGCTTCTCTCCTTGATTAATTTCCATCCATTGCTTCTTGTCCTGCCTTCAGGTACTTTGGAGAATAGCTTGACTCCCTCTTCTTTGGGGCAGCCCCTGAGATATTGGAACACTGCTATCATGCCTCCCCTGGTCCTTCTCTTCACTAGACTAGCCGGGCCCAGTTCCTGCAACCATTCTTCCTATGTTTTAGTCTCCAGTCCCCTCATCATCCTGGTTGCTCTTCTCTGCACTCTTTTCTAGAGTCCCAAGATCTTTTTTTACATTGTGGTGACCAAAACTGGATGCAGTATTCCGAGTGTGGTCTTAATATCTATGAGGAAACCCTTCCAGAAAAATAAAGTGTATGCGTTTTCTTCGTGCTGACGTTTAAATTAACAATTTCTGTGCTGATTGTACTAACAAACTTTAGATCAGTGGTCGCCAACCAGTGGGCCGGGGACCACTGTTGATCTGTGAGAAAATTTTGGTGGTCTGCAGAGAAATGTCACCCACAAAGCACACCACAAAGCAATTAATCCGTGGGAACACAAGGCTGCGCCGCCCACATGGCCCATGGGAACACAAGGTTTGCTTCACTTGCATTGAGAACAGAATGAGGTAGTGATGGGAGGGGGGGAAAGGTCAAGGGTGGGGGGGAATTTCACCAGTCACCCCACATGCCTTGCCTGGCCACTAGGCTACTTCTTTCTGCTTCTTTCTTCTTCTGCTTTTGGCTGCATGCAAGGAAAACATCAAAAGTCTTTCTTTCTCTCCCCCAAACTCCTCCAGAAATGAGTCTTTGGGACCCTGCAAGGCCTCCTGCAACAAGAGGCTGCACAGGCACGACAAGTCTCACAAAGTCTCACTTCTAGAAGAGTTTGGGGGAGAGAAAGAAAGACTTCTGCTGCTTCTGCTGCTTTCCTTGCATGAAGCCAAAAGTCTCTCTCTCTCCCCCTGAGAACGGAGCTGGAGACAGTTTTCAGTCTGATCTAAGTATGGTATATAAAATCATCCATTGCAATGTCCTACCTGTCAGTGAATACTTCAGCTTCAACCATAACAACACAAGAGCACACAATAGATACAACTCAAGGTTAATCGCACCAAACTTGATTGCAGGAAATATAACTTCAGCAACAGAGTGGTCAATGCCTGGAATACATTACCTGACTCTGTGATTTCTTCCCCAAACCCCAAAAACTTTAACCTTAGACTTTCTACTATTGACCTCACCCCTTTCCTAAAAGGTCTGTAGGGGGCGTGTATAAGCGCACCAACGTGCCTACCGTCCCTGTCCTATTGTTTCTTTTATTCTTCTTATATGTACCCATTTCATGTATTCATAACTATGTATATACTTATACCTATTATCTTGTAAGCGATTGACAAATCAAATAAATAAAGAAATAAAGTATCCGGCAATGCCAAATAAAGAATGATCGATCGGTAGGAAAATGTGGTGGGGAATTTTCCTGCGGACTTTTTGGGGGATTTTCCCTGGGTTTCTTTAAAACTGTGAATTTGGTGGTCCCTGAGGTCCAAAAGGTTGGTGAACCTCACTCTCTGTGAAGAGACCATCGCAGAAAAAAAGAAACAAAGTTTATGAGTTTTCTTCGTGTTGATGTTTTAAGCACCATTTATTGTGAGGATTGTATTGCAAACTCAAAAGTTCACACTCGTAGCAGGGCAAGAGGAATATTTTATCTAGGACGGCAGCAAGATGAAAGCTGCATCTGAACATGTGGCGTGAGGTTGTATTTCAAATAGGGGTATGCAAAGGCTTCTGTTCATGATTAGACATTTCTTTTGAACAGCCTTTTCCTCTAGATCTCCAAAGCTGAAAATTATATCCACGAGCACCAGTGTGCCTAGAGATATCTAGCTTGGCACCTTTTAAAACATCTTTTTTTTTTTTTTAATGATACAAAATTAAAACAGAAAGCTGATCCGTTACAAAGCATTATGCCACTCGCCAAACCTCTCTTATCTCCAAATGTTTCTAGGCCTTACATGACACCTTTTCCCCCAATTCTTTTTGTCCTTGGAAAAGCGAGTCCAATGCCAATTTAGAATAAATGAGAATGGGTCATAGATAAAGCAGGATAACTTTTCATCGGCCCACTAACTGAAATATTTTGAAACAAAAGCGCGCAGGTGGCCCTCAACTTGCAACCACAATTGAGCTCCAAGTTTCCATCGCTAAGCGAGATATTCATTAAGGGAGTTTTGTCCCATTTTACGACCTTTCTTGCTCCAGTTGTGAACTGAATCACTCCTCTTTTAATAACCTCATAATCCTTTGTGGGGTGGTAATTGAACAGGCAGCTGAATGGAGCTGAGTGTTTACTGGCTGGATGCCTTTCCTGTCACCAGGGCAGAGTCTTGTTCGGCAGATATATTCTCAGTGTGCCCGGAGAGAGAAATTTCTGCCCCTACCTAGAATCGAACTCACAACCTCCCGATTGTGAGGGGAGACCTCCACCTCTAGACCACCGCACAAGTGAATCACTGCAGTTGTTAAATGAATCCGGCTTCCCCATTGACTTGGCTTATGAGAAGGTGGCAAGAGGGGATCATATGACCTTGGAATTGGCATAAATATGAGTCAGTCACCAAGTGGGGAATGCTACAATGGTCGTAAGTGTGAAAAGTGGTCATAAGTCCTTTTTTTTTTTTTAGTGCTCTTGTATCTTTGAACAGCCACTCAGTGAACTCTTGGAAGTGGAAGACTACTTTTGCTTGTTTGTTGTTCTTTTTGCTTTTGCAGAAGTGGGAAATAAAGGTGCCCAATTCCCAAAAGTCTACGAAGATCCCCAATCATCCAGGTCATGTTTGTGCCAAAGGGGCTTTTTTCCAGAAGGCAGCTGGACTTTCCTGGCTCGCTTTCTTGGAAAGAAATTCCAGTTGTATTTTGAAGGGGAAAAAAAGGTTTTCTAATTTACCAAAAGAAGATTTCTTAAGAGGTACGTAAGGGGCTGCATACCGTCCCTGTCCTATTGTCCCCAATTATTTGTACCCATTTTCTGTATTTATACTAATGTTTATTATCTTGTAAGCTATTAACAAATGAAATAAATAAATAAATAAAATAAGATAGCTTCTTCCTTCTTCCTTCTCCTCCTCCTCCTGTTCCTCCTCTTCCTGTTCCTCCTCTTCCTCCTCCTCCTCTTTTTCTTTTCTTCTTCTTCTTCTTCTTCTTCTTCTTCTTCTTCTTCTTCTTCTTCTTCTTCTTCTTCTTCTTCTTCTTCTTCTTCTTCTTCTTCTTCTTCTTCTTCTTCTTCTTCTTCTTCTTCTTCTTCTTCTTCTTCTTCTTTCTTCTTCTTCTTCTTCCCCTTCCCCTTCCCCTCTGTAAAGACCTTGTAGATGACTGTCACTCTGTCAAGGACCTTGGAGTTCTTATCTCTGATGACCTAAGTGCTAGAGCCCACTGCAACAACATTGCCCAAAAGGCATTAAATGTTGTTAACCTAATCCTGCGATGCTTTTTCTCCACTAATATTGTACTGCTAACTAGAGCAAGGGTCTTCAAACTTGACAGCTTTAAGACTTGTGCACTTCAACTCCCAGAATTCCTCCTCCAGCCATGTTAGCTCAAGAATTCTGGGAGTTGAAGTCCACAAGCCTTAAACTTGCCAAGTTTGAAGACCCTTGTACTAGAGCATACAAAACATTTGCTAGACCAATTCTTGAATACAGCTCATCTGTCTGGAATCTGCACTGCATATCGGACATTAATATTTCACAAGAAGTGTCCTCCACTCCTCTACTCGCAACAGAATACCTTATGCCACCAGACTTGAAATTTTAGGCTTAGATAACTTAGAACTAAGCTGCCTTTGGTCTGACCTAAGTGTAGTATATAGAATTATCTGTTGTCCTACCTGTCAATGACTACTTCAGCTTCAACCTCAACAATACACCAGCACACAATAGTTACAAACTCAGGGTAAACCACACCAAACTCGATTGCAGGAAATATAACTTCAGCAACAGAGTGGTCAATGCCTGGAATACATTACCTGACTCCGTGGTTTCTTCCCCAAACCCCAAAAACTTTAACCTTAGACTGTCTACTATTGACCTCACCCCTTTCCTAAGAGGTCTGTAAGGGGTGTGCATAAGCGCACCAATCATGCCTACCGTCCCTGTCCTAATGTTCCTTTTTATTCATACCTATTTCATGTGTATATAATCATGTTTATACTGATATATATTATGAAATGCATGCTTGACAAAATAAAATAAATAAATAAACTCTAACTAAAAGATGGGAATGGAAGGAGTCGGATGAGCGTGGGGGAGAGGCCAGGGGGAGGTTGATTTTTCACTGGGAAAACTCCAGGTTCCCGCACACCTGTGAATCATGAAAATCTTGAGATGGTCTTTGCCAGAGCCCCTACATCTCTTAGGAATGCCTCTGATGCAAAGTATGTGAAACAGCTGCAGCCCTTAATAGCTCAAATCTCTCTCTTTTTTTTTTTCCTGTGAGTTGAATAAACATCCCCTTCCTTTTAACAAAAGTCTCTACCAGGCCCTTTCCTTGTCTCCGAGAGAGTTTCGTAATGTTTTTTCTTTTTGGCTCTGTAATCAGTTAATTTGGGCGCCCACATAAGGAAGAGGAGAGAAAAATGCCTGCTGAAGGGGGAAGAAAACTTATAAAATCTGGGCGCTCAGTGAATTGCTCTCGCCTTCTCAGCTGTCACTCTCCTTTTGGGTGACTCTGCTACTGAGGGTTGTGGTATGGGGGTGTCTGACAAAGAAAATGTCCTGCGTTTTCCCTCCCCTTCACTGGATGAGAAAAGAAATCTGTTTTTTAGAAAGGCCGTTGAAGAAATCTTCCAAAAGGGAAGAACCTTTTGGAGATAATAACATCAGAGATGGAGGGTGAGCTCTGGATGTCAAGAAGTGTGAATGCTCTATCTTTCATCGTGCGTTTTTAAACACAATGTGCTTCGCGTTAGAATGTTGCACGATTTGCAGTTGTAGTTTGCAGTTTAGCACAAAGATTGAATCTAGCTAGTTTGGGGTAGTAGAGTAAACTATTGGCCTAGCATGACCAGTTCAGTCAAACTGTGGTGCCTGTGAGCTGCGCTTAGCCAGATCCCTGGAAGATTTTTTGCACTGTATTCAGACAACGTGCAAATCTTAGTTAGTTTTTAACCTTGGTTGTTTTTCTCCTGGCTTAATTTGTTGGGCGCACCAGGCTGGTTTTGGTTAATTTATAATGCAGTGTATTAAGCCCATCCAGAAAAAGGATACTTCCTGTATCTAGATGAAATGTTTTATTGACGATTGATTGATTGACTTATTTATTTGTTGAATTTATTTGCTGATCATCTCGTAACAAAAAGACACTGGGCAGCTTGAAGGAATAAATGTATCTTCCTCTTCAAAATAATCAATCAGTCTTCAAATACCTGTAGGATTGTCACACACCTAAGAGGAAGTGATTATAATGCTGCAGATGGCAGATCAAGAATCAATGGACTAAGTTTTTTCAGGTGATTCTTGACTTAACGACTGCAATGGAGCCTGACAGTTGTGGCCACAAGTCATGAAGGTTGTAAAATTGACCGAGACAATCTTATGGCCTTTTTCTGGCAGTTGAGAAAGCAAACACTCAGCAACATTAAGCGAATCGATTGTTCGCAATGAACCAATTTTGCCGAATGCTGGAAATAAATGCCTGTTTTCAACAACAACAAAAAAATGATATAAAATGTGGTCACATTGTTTGATGCTTCAAATGATTGTAAATATGGACCAGTTGCTGAGTGCTTGAAATGCAATCCTTTATTGGAACTGTGGAAAGGAAAAGGATGCCTTGCTCTTTAAGGAAAAGACAAAGCTCTTTCCTTTGTGGATTCAAATTTCCCGGCTGGGAGATTTTACTGCAAAATGATTGGTCAGCCGCATTGGAAGTCAGAATCAGTTTATTAATAGGAAGGCAAATAAGAAGAAGTCCTACAGCATTCCTTGAGATTAATCTAATCTTGTGAGTAGAGAAACCTCTTTCTTATACCCTTCAGATCCTTTGATTTTGTAAGTGTGAACCCTTGAAGTCTTTGATTTGTGTGTGTGTTCCTGTCTCTTGAGATTGGGATCTCTTCCTGGGATCCTGGTAGGAGTAATTGTTTTATAGCAGCTGCTTGTTCACTTTGTAGCTGCTTGTTGCATTAGGTTGCAATATCCTGAGTTTCTTGTTATGCCTTTTGGTTTGCTTTTCACAAGTTCTTATTGCATGGCATCTATTTGATTTCTATGGGAAAAGATCTTAGCTAACTTGTAGGCTTTTTCTGTATCCCATGCAAAGGTGGGGGCTAATGGAGCTGACCCTGCTTGTGTTTTCACCTCTCCTTTCTTTTAGGGGAATTTTCTTTCCCCTTTTAATGTTTTAAGATTTCTTTTCTTTTCCTAGAAGAGAGGGGAATCGTAATTTCCAACAGAACTTTGGAATCAGATTATAAATGTCTCCCCAGGGAGGTTTGTTATAACTTGGAATGTTTGCTAAGTGACCAGTCATAAGTCAAATGTCAACCCATTTTTAGAGTTGCCAACAGAAAGGGAAGGGGGAGGAGTGCAGCAGCTTGCAAACTGAAAGATCATTCCATTAATGTTTTCAAAGATAGTAACTAGGTGACTGAAGTTTCTGCCATGCAAAATTCTAACTGGAGAGCATGATTGATGACTCTGGGCTATGGATGTGTCCCATTGCAGAATATGAATTATGATACACCCAGAGGGGTGGGAGGAAACCAGGGTCAAGGGTGACAGTGAATGATGTGTCTCAGAGTCAGCTACACCCAGGCAGTGCCGGACATGTTAACTCCCAATAAATCCATTTGAAGTTTTGGAAGTTTGGCTCAAGACTCATCATTTAAATGGGGGTAACTCCCAGAATCTGACATTGAGAACTACTGGCAGAGGTGGAAGTTCACTCTAGATCTCAGCAGGAAGTTCTTGGGTGCACAAATGATCTGCCAATGAAAAAAAAAAATTGCTAGTTGATGTGGTAAGTTCTCCTTTGTCCAGGTCCTCAATTCTGGCCGTGTGTTAAATGCTCCAGTGGCTCCTGTAGTAAGCAGGGCATTTTACAAGATGACTTCTCTGATTCCTTCTAACTCAGGGGTGTCAAAACAGATGGCCCATGGGCCAGATGCATCACACACAGGCATGCCCACCCCAGCGCCATGGATGGGGACAATGTCGTGAAACATCAACTGACAGCACCAGTTTGACACCTTTTGTGTTCTAACTCAATGATCCACCCTTCCATGGGAAAGTTCTTGGGAAGTCCTCTAATTTGACCGGCAGTATTTCTTCCATTCCCACCAATCTTTGTAGAGCAGCCAACCCTCAAAATGACAATTTTCTGGGGCTCACGCTGTCTTCTTCAAGGAAGAAAAGCAATTTATATCAGGTTTTTGTTTTCGGCTCCAGAATGCGATAGAATTCAAGATTTGGAAGGAGAAGATTCCTTTCTTTTTGTTTTGTTTTATGTTTAACATATAATGAGAACTTTGTGTGTGCTGCTAGCAGCAGTTCTATTAGAATGTGATTAATGTCAGTGTATAATTCTGACAAGCCAAGCATTCCTGTGGCATGCCTTGATCTTTTGAGTTTCTCTCTCTTTCTGTCTCTTTCTTGATCTTATTTATTTATTGAATAACAAGTAACCATGGCTTATCTTTTATTTTAAAATATAGATTTTTGTCTAAACTGACCTATTATTTCAATACCAGGACATTATGCTTTATGTATTTTTGGCAACCTTGAGGTTATTTAGACAATTGAGATTTGTATTTGCCTATTGGGAAAAAAACATTTATTAGTAAAGAAGTTTTTTGAGTCTGCATCTGCACCTCTATAACTGTCTGGTTTGGTTCAACCCAACAAGACAGACACAGACTTCAGAGAGTAATTAGGACTGCAGAAAAAACAATTATTATCAACCTCTCTTCCATTGAGGACCTATATACTGCACAAGTCAAAAAGAGGGCTGTGATAATATCTACAGACCCCTCGCATCCCGGACATAAACTATTTCAACTCCTTCCCTCAAAACGATGCTATAGAGCACTGCACACCAGAACAACTAGACACAAGGACAGTTTTTTCCTGAACGCCATCACTCTGCTAAACAAATAATTCCCTCAACACTGTCCAACTATTTGCAAAGTCTGCACTACTAATACTGTTAACTTTCTCATCCTCCTTATCACCCATTCCCTCCCACTTGTGACTGCTTGTATCTTTACAATTTATATTGACTGTTTCCTAGTATGACTTGACATTCATTCATTCACTCATTCATTCATTCATTCATCTGCCTAACAATCATCTGAAAAGGGAAAACTCTTGATATTAAAATGTTCTTCTTCTATATAATCAAGGTACAGGCAATTGTGAACTAAGAAATCTGTACAAACATTGGCAGATTATTGTGGAAAGAAGATCAGAATTGTTTTGTCAGCCATCTTGGGTTGTACCAGAAGTTTTGGGAGATGTCTACGGTTAGTGAACTCATCGTTTCTTAAAAGTTCAGGCAAATAAAATATAATGAAAGATCAAACTGGTGCCTAAAAATTAGATAACTGTCAAGCGCTGGGGAAATCAGGAGATTCAGGAAGTTCAAATGAATGTAAAGATTTAATGCAAGCTTAAGCTCTCCACAAGAATCTGACCTACTAACGGTCAAGGGAAATGAGCGGGAGATAAGTGAGGCATTCAAGCTGGGCTGGATTTAAATCTCTTGTGGGCATGCAGGGACTCATGACTTATGACGTGTTTGACCCCTCCTTCAGGCTCAGCCTGGTTATCTCCTACAGATAGTATCTGTATGAAAGGTATTTTGTGGTGGGCATTCACTACAGAGAAAGTGTTCATTGGGATTCTAGCTTGGATTATGCGGTTTATGGAGAACTTATGAACGCAACTCCAAGCTCAATGTTGTAGCACATGCATGGGCATCGTGCATGTGGAGGCCATATGTTGTCCCCAAGGCATTTTTGTGAGTCCTACACAACCCCCTTTTCCCAGCTTTCATGAGTTTTCACAAGTTAAAATTAAAGGGAGGGTTTTTAAGCGTGGAAAAGACAGAAGATGGAACATGGGAGGAGAAGATAAAA
Organism: Bungarus multicinctus; assembly: GCA_023653725.1. Classification (NCBI taxonomy): domain Eukaryota; kingdom Metazoa; phylum Chordata; class Lepidosauria; order Squamata; family Elapidae; genus Bungarus; species Bungarus multicinctus. The sequence goes on along the minus strand of CM042839.1, from coordinate 6,248,255 downwards.
TTGGATGGTGGATGGGGGTTAAGAAAAATGTGCTTTTGATCTGAATATGCCCACTTCCTCTCTGTCCCGCTCTCATGTTTATTCCAGGGCTTTTCACAAGACTCTTGTGTGGTCTCCACAAAAGGCTACACACTCTGATTGTTGCATTTTCCCAGAAAGCTTAGCAGCCTTTGACCCTGGACTTATACCATCCCACTCAGTTCTTTCTGGATAAGAAGGAAGAAAAAAAATCCTGGTTAAATTGGTTGTTATTTGAACAATTATAAATTTGGGAAACTGATTTATTCCAGCTTATTTGGTAGGTTTTCAGTTATGACTTTGGGCTTGTTCCTTACTCTAACATGGTCTGGCTTATTAAAGACATCTAAATACTAATATTAAACACTGCATATAAACATTAAAGATTATAATTAAATGGGTACTCTAATACCAAATCTAAATGCTAAATGTCAATATTAAATACTAAATACCATAATTGGTAAGTAAGTAGGTATCGGTAGATAGATATAGATTGAGATACTAAATAGTACCCCCTTGGAGTGATAGCATTAAACCTACACCCTAAATCTAAATCTCAAATACATTATTTGACACCTGATTTTCAGCCCAGGCATTCAGTCCTTCTATCAGAACTTCACCTGCATTAACTCAGATCAGAAGACATAGGTAACCTGTTATGGATTCACCAGCTGAAGGAGGGAGGACCTCTTTGGAGGATGGGGTGGAGTTGGTTTGGGGGAGAAAATACCTGAGGCCAAACCTTTAAGCCTTTATTGCCATTTCCCAAAGGAAGGAAGGTAGTCTGATGAGATTCTTGTAGTATAGGTGATCAACAATGAAATATCTTCTTGAGTCTCTTCACAAGTGGTTTTTCTGGTTGCTCGTGCCTGACCAACCAGAATAATAGGACCAGATGGAAGTGATTCATCATGTTAGCAGAAATTTACTGAGCCAGAAAATAACCTCAGCCTCTACCTCTCTCCCCAAACCCATTCTTTATACAACTGAATCCATGAATGGCCTTCTTCTAGAGTGAACACAAAACCCTTTCCACCCGTCCTTGAAATCCGTCCACCATGGACTTTGGTGTCCCCATCGCTGCTTCCTCTTTGGCCTCTATTGCTTCCATTCCTACTTGCTGCCAAACCCCCTGACTCTCCTCCCAGGTGTTAGGTAACAAAGTCAAACACATTTTGCACACTCGAGACGGCCTTCATCTAGTATTGGAATGTGGGAGAAAATATTGCGGCCACATTCTTGTGGCTAAAGGTGCTTTATGCCTGTTTAACTCACGGACTGGGGAGAAGATGAAAATAACATGGCAGAACAGGGTGCCAAGGAGGGATGGTATACCAATTAGGTGCAAATGAGGAGAAGGCTTAAGAGCTGAAATCATCTATATCTCATCCTGAGCAAGCAACTTCTATACTCCTAACACCAAATAGGCTGCGCTAAGAAGGCGCACTCCATTTTATAAAATAGTAGCTGGGTAGTGCGTGATAGAGAAGTCCCATCAAAACTAGATTAAAATAACATCAAAGAATGAAAATAAGTGAATTCTGAGTTTAACTATGAACCTGTCCTTCCTGCTGTGTATCTGGATACTGCAGGAGCCTCAAAACCTTGATTAGCTTAGACACCAAAGGCTGGAACGATACTGTGGATCGGCTCACACAGTTGTAGATAGCATCAAAGCAATCGCAGACAGAAGACAAGAGTAGGCTGTAACCAATGCTTCTATGCCTCATCAGCATCTGTGGGGTGTCTTAAAAACTGTTGAAAAAAATATACTCTATATCTCCACCATTCCCACAATTTACTAATATCCCATCTTCTACAGTCTGGTAACATTAAAATATTTGGGAGCTTAAGCTCGCAACGTTTCCACCCAGTCTACTCCCAACATCTGGAGAACAATGTAGGCAAAAGCCAACTGATATTGTGATAGTATTTGCATGGCTCAGGGTGATGGCACATGAAAAAAAATGATTCAGGACATTATAGATATAAGTTATGGTCAACGGGCCAGGCGTTATCCTGTGGTGAAAACTGAATTTCCTTTTTTTTTTCCTCCATAGAGTCTTCAAATCTATAGACTTGACATGTGCAAAAATGATGTGTGTTTGGTTCAAAGACTAGGAAGTGCTTCTGAATCCACTGGAGACCATATTTTTGCTCAGGAAAAGACACAGCAAAGGCCAAAGATATGAAAGCAAAACTTGACTCGTGCAACATTAAGGCGTAATGTCTTTTGGCTTAGCATGTCCCGTGAATCCTAATTTAAAGTGATGGGAGTGTTGCCTGGATTCCCAGAAGGAAGGGGTTGCATTCTGGAGGAGCAAGAGACCACACAGTTTAGATCAGGGGTCTCCAACCTTAGCAACTTTAAGACTTGTGGGCTTCAACTCCCAGCTTTGCTGGCTGAGGAATTCTGGGAGTTGAAGTCCACAAGTCTTAAAGTTGCCAAGGTTGGAGACGCCTGGATTAGATGGTTTGTGTGAGAGAAAGAGGGTGAAGATAGCTCCTCCCTAAGAGTTTCAAGACTGTATGCTTGTATTCTGCTTTACTTTGGAAGGATTTCTATTTACAGTGAAGAACAATAGAGAAATTTGCTTAGAAGAATGTCGACATGTCTTCCTTGGGTTTTGGAGCCTGATATAAATTTTTGCAAGGATGTGCAACCCAACCACCAGACCAACCCAGCAATTTCTTTAAAGAAAATTGCTATAAACACCCTTCCCCCAAAGAGGGGTGGACAATTATTACCCTTGACGTCCTGTGGACTTCAACTCTCCAAATTCCTGAGCCAGCATGTCCGGCTCAGGAATTCTGGGAGTTGAAGTCCACCGGTCATAAGAGAGGCCATAATTATCTCTGCTTTGAAATAATTAAACATGTCTAAAACAGTAGAACAGAACAGCTTGATATATTTCTCTGTAAAGCAGAGGTAGTATTCAGCCAGTTCTGACCAGTTCTGGAGAACTGGTAGTGGAAATTTTGAATAGTTTGGAGAACCAGCAAATATCACCTCTGACTGGCCCCGCCCCCATCTATTCTCTGCCTCCTGAATCCCAGCTGATCGGCTGGGTCTTTGGTTGCCCTGCACAGGATAATGGAGCTGGAAAGCAGGTTAGTGGGGTGGGGAGGGAAGGGGCATTTTGCATACTGCAAAATGCCCACCAAGCCACGCCCACAGAACTGGTAATAAAAAAATTTGAATCCCACCACTGCTCCAAAACAACCCCATAGCTAATGTTCAGGTTTTTATTTTGGATCATCTCCTTCTGAAAAATGCACGGGAAAACATGCGTTTGAAGTCAACAAGATGGGAGTGTATGGGATTCGCTTCTCCTCCGTGTTCAAAAAGCCAGTGTGCTTTGTATTCTTCCCTTCCTATGGAGTTTAACGCTCGGCGTAGAATATTTTCCTAGGAGCAGCCAGCCAAGCCATTTCCTTCCCAGAACATGTTTCTGGCATCATCTATGGCTCGCTGTTTGCTGGACTTGACAACCTGCCAAACATTAGCATCTTTATGTATTCCTGATTCAGGCAGAACTCCAAAAGTAAGCGATGGAAGTCCTGCCCAGACAAACACTTACGAATTAGTCCCAACCTTGGAGATCAGACTATATAAAGCTACACAAAGAGCACACTGGTATCCCGAACTTTGCAGGGAAAGGGCCCCTTCATGGCTGTTTCTTCACTTTTGTTATTATTTCCCATCCCTGCTATGCTCTACTGCAAAAAGAAACACGGCAGCATGGATGTTCTCTACCCAACTGTTCAGTGGTGGGATTCAAAATTTTTTATTACCAGTTCTGTGGGTGTGGCTTGGTGGGTGGGGCATGGCTTGGTAGGTGTGGCAGGGGAAGGATATTGCAAAATCCCCATTCCCTCTCCACTCCTGGGGGAAGGTTCTTGCAAAATCCCCCTTCCCTCCCCACTAACCTGCTTTCCAGCTCTGTCCTCCTGTGCAGGGTAACAAAAGAAGAGCCAGCCATTCTGCTGGGACTCAATGGGAGGCGGAGAAGAGATGGGGTTGGCAGGGCCAGTCAGAGATGGGATTGGCCGGTTCTCCGAACTACTCAAAATTTCTGCTACTGGTTCTCCAGAACTGGTCAGAACCTTCTGAACACCTTTACTTTTCCTGACTCAAGGGGCATGGATCAGGTGGCATGGAAGACTGGTATAATTGTCTTCTACTTAACTGCCTAGCCCTGATCTCTGAATGTTGTATAAATCCTAAAAGTTCTCTCTCTAGTTGCCTGAAACAGGACATTCTGATCAATTCTGACTGAAGAAGTCAAGCCAGGAAGCTAAAAACAACAACAACAACAACAACAACTCAGAATCAAGGGAAATAATTGTCCTCCCAGACAATGTCTCCTTAGGAAGTCCTTCCTTTTGAACATAGCCAATGGTCAGTTTAAGTGGATGGAGCTATCCAAAACAAGGAAAGCTTGATTGCCCATAGAGATTAACAAAAGAACAGAGGAGGGAGGGACTTTGGAGGTCTTCTAGACTAGCCATCTGCTCAAGCAGGAGGCCCTATAGCATTTCAGACAAATGGCTTTCCAATCTCTTCTTAAAAAGTCTCTACTGATGGGGCACCTACCACTTCTGGAGGCAAACCGTTTCCCTCATTAATTGTTCCCACTGCTAGGAAATTTGTCCCTAGTTCTAGATAAAAATCTACATAAACGAAATATTGTAACTTTTTCTTGCCTAAGAAGCTGCAGATAAGGATATGACCTATTCTGGGCATCTGAAATGAGATGGGAGTATCAGGTTCAATCCTGTTGGTCTTCCAGTGGGCAGAATCTCCGGAAGAATTATTACACAGTCTTAGTCTATGTGAATCCAATATGAGGCCAGCTGGTAGTCCAACCTTTGCACATTCCTTTGCATTTTACTTTCTAGAGTAAGTTTGTAGACCATTGCAGTTTGGTGAGTTTTGACCTAGCAAGTCCTGATGGAATTGTCTGTGGAGATTCTCAATCATCGTGGCCACAGTTGTCCCAAAGGTGCTTTTTCAGGAGGCAACTGGATTTTCTTGTTTTTACTTTGAAGACGTTTCACTTCTCATCCAAGAAGCTTCTTCAGGTCTGACAAGATGATGAGAATAGAAGGATTTATAGTCCTTGTAAGTTGGTCATTTACATTCTTTTAGAGAGTCATTGCAGCACAATAGACCTTCTAAAAGGATGCAAATGACCAGCTGTCTGCAAGGAATATAAATCCTTCCATTCCCCACCATCCAGTAAGAGCTGAAGAAGCTTCTTGGATGAGAAGCAAAATGTCTTCAAAAAACAACAACAAGAAGAAAGTCCAGTAGCTTCCTGAAAAAGCACCTTTGGGACATCCTGATGGAATTAGTAAAATAGCCAAAAATAGCCATTTGAACAGTATTTCTTCCAGGATTAAGGGGTGATTTAGCAAAGTTACCTTCAAGCTCCATCTGAAGTTGGAGCAGAAGAGGCATTCAAATGTGATTCTTCTCACCCTGCATCAGATGGGTTGGGATTTCTGGTGCTGCAGGTGTCTTTGTTTTATTTATTAGGAGTTTCTTTTGGACAACTCCTCCATCTATATGCTCTGAGTTTCTTACGTTGCAGGCCAGTACTGGTGTCTAGTGACAACCAGGAGAAGTCTTTCTGAAGGTCAAGTGCCAATGTAAAATCAGGGTACAGCAAATTCCAAATAGTCTTTTCTGTCTCCATGTGGGTTTTGCTTGGCACACAGAATATCCCTCAATGCTCAAACAATAATGCGAAACATTCTTGTTCTCTCTTCTGAATCTCTGCCAGAGAGAAATCACATCCAGGCAAATGAGGAAAATGAAACGGAATCGTGTGCCATAATGGGAATCGAGGGAACAAAACTTTAAAAAAGAGAAAGAGGGGAGGAGAAGACAGATGAAAATGCGAAACACAGAGAAGGAAAGTGTTTGCGAATGGAATCTGATCAATTAAAGTTGGGGAAAGGAGGCCTTATTATAAGTTGTGGGCCAAGTTGACACTTAGCCTTGCGAAGTAGCAGTTGGGAATCCTGGGTGGCTCAGGAATTGCCATTCAACTTGCGTGGATAGGACTGGCTTAGTGGTTTCTCTCACAGCATTGAAAAATATTGTTGGATTTGTTTGGTTGGAGAGAATGGACAAGTTGGCAGATTTCAGATGATAGGATGGTGGCCATTGACAGTCCCATAACTAGTCCAAGCCTAGGAAAACGAGATGAAGAGATCTCTTAGAACTCACTAACTGAATTGCTTGTACATGGATAGCTCATGCCCTATCTAACTAGTTCGTCCTTTGTTGGATGTCTTTCTCTTCCCTTTCCTTTCCTCCTTCCCTTCCTTTCCCTTTCCTTCCTGCTTCCTCCCTTCCTCCCTGTATGACTTCCTTGCTTCCTTCCTCCCTCCCTCCTACACCTTCTATTCCTTCTTCCTTCTTCTTCTTAATTCTTCCTTTCTTCTCTTTCCCCGCTCTTTCTTCTCCCTCCCTCCTTTCCTTCCTTCCTTCTGCTTCCTCCTTCTCCCTGTATATTCCTTGTTTCTTCTCCCTCCTCACTACACTTCCCCCTCCCTACCCTCACTACACCCCGCCTCTTCCTTCCTCTCCTCCTCCCTTCCTTCCTTTCCTTCCTGCTTCCTCCCTTCCTTTCCTTTCATGACTCCTTGCTTCCTTCTCCCTCCCCTCCCTCACCTTCACCTTCTCCCTTCCTTTCCCTTCTCTCCTCCCTAACCTCATCTCTTTCCTCCTTTTCTCTTCTCCTCTTCTCTCCTCTCCTTCCTTTCCCTTCCTTCCTTCCTTCCTTCTTAATTCCTTCCTTTCTTTCTCTTTCCCGCTCTTTCTCTCCTCCCTCCCACCTTTCCTTTCCTTCCTGCTTCCTTTCCTTTCCTTTCCTTTCCTTTCCTTTCCTTTCCTTCCTTCTTAATTCCTTCCTTTCTCTTTCCTCACTTTTTCTCTCCTCTCTCCCTCCTCTCCTTTCCCTTCCTTCCTTCCTTCCTTCTTAATTCCTTCCTTTCTTTCTCTTTCCCCGCTCTTTCTCTCCTCCCTCCCTCCTTTCCTTTCCTTTCCTTTCCTTCCTGCTTCCTCCCTTCCTCCCTGTATGACTTCCTCCTTCCTCCCTCCCTCCCCTCACTACACCCATCCTTCCTTCCTTCCTCCTTCCTTCTTAATTCCTTCCTTTCTTTCTCTTTCCCCGCTCTTTCTCTCCTCCCTCCCACCTTTCCTTTCCTTTCCTTTCCTTCCTGCTTCCTCCCTTCCTTCCTGTATGACTTCCTCCTTCCTCCCTCCCTCCCCTCACTACACCCTTCCTTCCTTCCTTCCTTCCTTCCTTCCTTCCTTCCTTCCTTCCTTCCTTCCTTCCTTCCTTTTAATTCCTTCCTTTCTTTCTCTTTCCTCCGCTCTTCCTCTTCTCTCTCCTCCCATCCTTTCCTTTCCTTTCCTTTCCTTTCCTTTCCTTTCCTTTCCTTTCCTTTCCTTTCCTTCCTTCCCTTCCCTTCCCTTTCCTTCCCTTTCCTTTCCTTCCTTTCCTTTCCTTTCCTTCTCCAACTTTGGATAAACCTTTGTGCGGGTTGCGCTTTTTCCAAGCACCTCCAGTGTAACACTGGCAAAAAAAGAACAGTGCTGTAAAAGTTTTCCTCCTCTTTTTTTTCGTGTTCTGATCTCGTTGCCAGAGAAGTCTAGAATTTCTGCCTCCCCCCCCCCCGCTTTCCATTTTCTTTTTCTTTTGAAATCTGAGGCAGGAGAATTCAGTCTAGCTCGCTAACGAAAGGACCGGAGTTTGACCACTGGGTAATATTATATACATCTCCCTCATGTTCAGGTCACTGTGGTCACCCTTAGGAGGCATCTAAAGGCCGTGTTCTCGGGGCCTAAATGTGCTGTGTGGTTTTGGGGGCACATTCTTTTTATCACGCGTGGCATGACCCCCCCACCCCCCAGGACTACTGATTTAGGTTCAAAAACTGGCCTAGAATTCCCCTTGTTTCCATTTGAGAAAAAGATGAAAGTCTGCAGAAACGGTTTGTAGCAAACATAGCTCCTTTGATTGGGTTTAAAAAAGAGTTTTCCCAATTTTTTAACCTTCCCGGCCTGCCTGTTTTGGTCAAAACTGCAACATTCAAACGAAGTGGAAAAATCTATTTTTCCATTGGGTATACAAGAGCATTCCAGTGAGTCCTCGCTTACCGACTGGCCTTGTTTAGTGACCATTCCTAAAGTGAGGACGGTATTAAAAATACAGGGTGTCCTCAACTTACGAAGGCGATTGAGCCCAACATTTGTGTTGCTGAGCGAGATATTTGTTAAAGGAGTTTTTGTTCCATTTTACGACTTTCCTTGCCACGTGTGTCCAGGGGACCATTGCGGACCTTGAAATGAGTCATGCAGTTGGGAAGTGAAACTGGCTTGCCCGTCGATTCGGCCCGTCGGAAGGTCGCAAAAGGAGATCACATGACCCTGGGACCCTGCAACCGTCATATGTGTGAACCAGTTGTGTCCAGCATCCAAATGTAAATCACGTTCATCCAGAGGATGCTGCGACGGTCGTAAGTGTGAAAAACGGTCAAAAGTCGGTTTTTTTCCAGTGCCGTTGTAACTTTGAACGGTCACTAAATGAACACTTGTAAGTCGAGCAGAGGTGGCATTCAGTAGGTTCTGACCAGTTCTAGAGAACCGGTAGCGGAAATTTTGAAATTTCGAACCGGCAGATTCCATCTCTGACTGGCCCCACCCCCATCTATTCTCTGCCTCCTGAGTCCCAGCTGATTGGCTGGGTCTTCTTTGGTTGCCCTGCACAGGAGGACAGAACTGGAAAGCAGGTTAGTGGGGTGGGGAGGGAATGGAGATTTTTCAGTATCCTTCAGAGGTGGTATTCAGCCGGTTCTGACCAGTTCTGGAGAACCGGTAGCGGAAATTTTGAGTAGTTTGCAGAACCGGCAAATCCCACCTCTTGACTGGCCCTGCCCCCACCTTTTCTCTGCCTCCCATTGAGTCCCAGCTGATCGGCTGGGTCTTTGGTTGCCCTGCATAGGAGAACAGAACTGGAAAGCAGGTTAGTATGGTGGGAAGGGAATGGAGACTTTGCAGTGTCCTTCCCCTGCCCCGGCCACCAATCCACACCCACAGAACTGGTAGAAAATTTTTTTGAACCCGACCACTGGTATATTTGCTTCCTTGAGCTTCATGATTGTAGGTCACCGTCCTTTCTTTCCTTTCTTTCTTTTCTTTGTCTTTTCTTTCTTTTCCTTCCTTCCATTGACTCAGCTTCCATCCTTCCAAGGTGGGTAAAATGAGGAACCAGATTGTCGGAGGGCAAAATGCTGACTGTAAACTGCATAGAGAAACACTGTCAAGTGGTATATAAGTCTAAGTCCTTCCTTCCTTCTTCCTTCCTTCCTTCCTTCCTTCCTTCCTCTTTCCTTCTTCCTCCTTCCTTCCTTCCTTCCTTCCTTCCTTCCTTCCTTCCTTCCTTCCTTCCTTCCTTCTTCCTTCCCTCCTTCCTTCCTTCCTTCCTTCTTGGTTAGTGGTGTGGGGAGGGAATGGGATTTTGCAGAAATCTTCTCCCAGGAGTGGAGGGAATGGAGATTTTACAGTATCCTTCTCCTCTCATGCCTACCAAGCCACACCCACAGAACCGGTAGTAAAAGATTTTGAATCCCACCACCTGTAAAGTTTTGTGACAAGCCCGGGTATTTGCCACCGTCACAGCGTCCCAGGGAAAGCGCTGTGATGGAGCTGCAGAGCATTGGGCTGGGAATGAAAGATATGGGGAGTGATTCCCACCACCACCCCTTTTTAAATACCATGTTATATCTGTGATCATCCAACATAAGAGAATGGGATGGAACCCAAGAGAGTAGAAAAGAAGTATCTTCCATAATAGATATTCAAATCATGGCATTTGATGCTCTAAAAGCCAGTGACATTTATGCTTTTGTTTGGTTTTAAACAAGAACTGTAGAAAATAATAAAGTCAGTGTTGACTAGTCATGTTGGCCACAATAGAAGATAATATTTGTAGCTCTGGGTTGAACCGTGCGGTTCTTAGTGGTCTCTGAGCTTGGTGGCTTTCTTGCAGACATTTCATAACCCAACTAGGGAACATCATCAGTGCTAGAAGGCACTGGGGTTTGCAAAGAGGAGAAGGAAAAGGAGGAGGGATAAGTATGGGTGGAGGGAGGAAGAGGAGGAGGAGGAAGTGGAGGAAAGGAAGTAGAGGACTATAGAGTCTTTGATGCTCTCCAAGCTTGGTGGCTTTCTTGCAGACATTTCATAACTAGGGAACATCACCAGCTCTAGAAGGGATGGAGGTGTGCGAAGAAGAGGAGAAGGAAGAGGGAGAAGGATGGACATGGGGAAGGGAGGGAGGGAAGAAGAGGAGGAGGAGGAGAGAAGGATGAAGAGAGTTTTAGAATATTTGATGCTAAAGCTTGGTGTTTTTCTTGAAGGACTTTTGTTACTCAACTAGATAACATCATCAGTGTTAGAAGGGAATGGGGTTTCAGAAGAGGAGGAGGAAGAGGAGGAGAAGGACTGTTGGGTCCTTGGTGCTCTCTGACCTTGGTGTTTTTCTTGCAGATGTTTTCTTGCCAGCCAACTAACATCAACAGTGCTAATGTTCTCTGTTTATATAAAAGTGGTTCCTTGATCAGGCCATTGTTTACTGTTAGCTTGTTTGTCTGAATTGGTAGCTCCTTGATTAGGGTTTTGTTGACTTCTTACTTCTCCTAATGAAGGAACCACCAAGAACACCCCCACCGACACTAACAGGGCAAGCAACTTGTATATAAACGGAGAGAAAAGCCCACTCCCTTCTAACACTGATGTTGTGACCTGGCTATAATGGAATGAAATATCTGCAAGAAAACAACCAAGCTCAGAGAACACCCAGGGTCTCAAAACCAACTCCAATGTCAGAGACAACGAGTTGCTGAGGAACCCAAGGAGAAGAGGAGAATTAAATTGTCGGGAGCTTCCTAACAAAATTGAAGCCTCTTCATAGGATTCGATAGCATATTTCTAAGTTCCTCCCATCCTTGTCAGTTTCTGAAATCCTTCCAAATTCTGGAGAAGGATCCAGGTGACCCGTAGCATGTGATCTCGGTGACTCACAGAATAAAAGAGGATCTGAAGATCATTTCATACGAGCATCTTTTGATTTCCTAAGAGATTTTGGTCCACTGCCCATCTTCCCTTCTCCCTGTGTTAATATTATCTTTATAGTCCTAAGAAGAGATTAGCTGCTTTGCCCCTCAAGCCAATCATTAGAAAGATAGATCTTCTTAACCGCTATTATGCTGATTAGTTTTGAAAAGATGAAGGCACTCTACTTTGCCTCTTATGTTAATATTGGGATTATTTCTCGTGTACAAACAGCCTTGATGTCTCAAAAACGTACAGCAGTTAAGAAGGGAAGAAGGGGGTGAAAAGCCAAAATGAAACCTTGCAAGAGTTTTCATCGTGGAAAAACATCCCAACGGCCCTGGAAAAAACTGACTTATGACCCTTTTTCACATTTACTGTGATGACCCTGGGGCGTGGCACAAAGGCAACACAGTCAGATAATCAGTAGGAGTCCCTTTATTATCTCCAACTTGGCCCCCAATGTCCAGGTTATCTTCTGGCTGGAGAAAAACTCTCCCAGGAACAGCTTTTGACTGCAGAAAATTAAGTCCAAAACATGGTCAACAAAAACTGTAATTATAAGTCCAAACAAACCAAACTAATTAATTAATTTGGCAGGGCAGAAGCAAGAATCTCAGGCTTGAAGGCACGGCAAAACTCACACAGTTGGGAAGATGCCAAAAACACAGATAAACCACGACAACACAGGGTAAAGTCATGTTTGCTCCCAACAGCCTGCCGCACGCAGCCTGCCTTTCTTATCAACTGTCTTCCCAGCTGCAGCTAATGAAGGGGATCAGGGCCCTTTCCTCCCCCGTAAACCATGCAACCCACGTTGCTCTCTGTTCCTTCCTGCATGCCCTAGGATGAAGAGCGGGTAGGCCTGAGTCTTCCTCTGAGAACAACCCTCCGTGCACCATCCAAACGTTAGACGTTAACTGAGTGGCTGAGTGAGACCATGGCTCTATCCCCCCTTTTCACTTGCTACCATCCTAAAATTTTGCAAGGTGAAGAAGACAGGATTGCCCTCCTCTCGTGTCACAAAAGAAGCGGTGCCCTGCTAGAGCAGCATTGTAAAAACTCAGATTTTGGGAACCTCTTGAGACGCCTCTCCCCAACAATGTTGTGCCCCTCCTGTGTGTACACACACACACACACAGAGGCCTGCACACACATTTGTTAGCTGGCTGTAGCCTCTATATCTCGGCTGCCTGCCTGTTGAAATATGCAGCTGGGGTAGCAGGAAGTGTTTGTGGAGCATTTCCCTGCTTTTTTCCATTACGCAAGGCCGTTCTCAGGGGAAGGGGAATGGAAGTCCTTTGAAGTCCTTTGTGATGGCTGTCTAATCTGTGGCAGGAGATTACTTTTTTCTGCCAGGAGCACATGACAGCTTGGTAATTAATGAGCATCATAAAATTATATTTTACCATTGGATACCCATTAGAAAACCCGGAACGGTTGTCATCTCAGACAAAACCATGCTGGTTCTCAATTTATCCCAACATCAAAGGGAATCTCCTACTGGCTTCTCTTCAATGCTCTAATTGTGCTTGCGTTTGGTTGTGCGGTTGTTGGGGCTGAGACAAGACTTGTGGGGAAGGTCCCCGGATTGGCTGCACAGCCCCAGACTTTGGAGACCCGGGGAGGGGGTTTGGAACAAACCACCACCACCAACAACAACAACAGCGCAGCATCCTGAATGTGGGATAGAAGTGCTGCTTTTATTATTAGAAACACCCTGCTTCTCTTTTCCTGACCTTCATTCTGGATAGACTTTTTTGATTTTGGTTTTTATTTATTTATTTTTGGGGGAGAGCCCGGGAATGGATTTTGTACTTTGCACAGGGCTGTGAATAAAGGAGAAATGTTCCATATATGTTCCACTTAAGGACATTGTGTAATAACCGTCTTGTTTTCTGGATTTTTCCCCCTTTTTCCCTCCCTCCTTTCCTTTCCTTTCCCTTCCTTCCTTCCTCTTCCTCCCCTTCCTTTCCTTTTTTTCTTCCTTCTTTCTCTTCCTCTCTCTCCTTCTCTTCCTTCCCTCCTTCCTCCCCTTCCTTACCTCCCTCCCTCCTTTGCCTTGCCTTCCTTCCTCTCTCCCTCTCTCCCCTTCTCTTCCTTCCTTCCTTCCTTCCTTCCTTCCTTCCTTCCTCTCTCCCCCTTTCCCTCTCTCCTTCTGTCTCTCCCTCCCTCCCTCCCTTTCTCTTCTTTCTTCCCTCCCTCCCTTCCCCCTCCTTTCCCAAATCCATCCTATTTTGTATGTTCTAAAGGAGGAGAGAAGTCATTGCTGTTACTTCCAAAGGCACTGGATCAAAGATAGTGTTCTTTTGGTTTGTCCTTTGTACTGTGTTATTCCTCCTGTTTTTGAAGCAGGGTGATGTCAGGGTTTCCGGGGTTATTGTGACTGTTTTGTCTTCACAAAATAAAGAGGAACACACCAAGTCAAGTCACCTGGCTCATTTCATGGGACCTGGTATCTCTGATTCCCAAATTTATATTTTTATATTTATTTATATTTATTTATTTTGTCAAGCAATTATAAGATAATAGGTGTAAGTATATACATAGTTATGAATACATGAAATGGATATGACTATAAAAGAAACAATAGGACAGGGACGGTAGCACGTTGGTGCGCTTATGCACGCCCCCTACAGACCTCTTAGGAAAGGGGTGAGGTCAATAGTAGACAGTCTAAGGTTAAAGTTTTGGGGTTGGGGGAAGAAACCACAGAGTCAGGTAGAGTATTCCAGACAAATACCAGTTGAAGGATGCTAGTTCTTACGCAAACTCTTCAAGAGGAATGTTGAATAACCCAACGATTAATTCTCACCTCATTCGCCTATTTGTGCCCTGGAATCCACTGAGGTCTAGAAGGAACTTGTGTTCTTTTAAATCGCCAGGTATCTACTGTACATTCAGCGGCCACAAGGATGAGGCGTTTCTTTCTTTATACAGGTAAACAGATAACAGATAAACAGAGTTGGAAGGGACCTTGTAGGACATCTAGTCCAATCCCCTGACCAAGCAGGAGACCCTACACTATTTCTGACAGATGGGAGCTCAGTCTCTTCTTGAAAGTCTCAATTTTCTAGGTTCTCTGAATGTAGATTTTATAAATGCAAGGTTGGAACCCCTCCTGTCTCTGTTCAGGGGGGTGCCATCAAAGCAATTAACACCATTCCCAGAAGCACCCCTTTTAACTGTCTTCTGTACAGATGCACGAAATGGGCACTCTGGTTTCTGACCCATCAGCAAAACGCTGAAGAATTCAATTAAAAATAAAATATAAAAACCAACGCTCGCTCTGTTAGGAAAACCGCTTCCCGCTGAGTGAAGGCACCAGGAAACAGTTTGGGAGAGAAAGGGGAAGAAAACACCCTCGCAGCATTGTTTTTTTGGACGCAAACATACACAAGTTATTAGAACAGGAGATCAAAGGTGATGTCCCACTGTTCTCTGTTCAATGCCTCCATTGTGCTTGTATATTGAAAGTTAGAATGGGAGGAGGCGAGGGAGGGTGTAGGGGGGAAAGGAAGCCCTTTGTACAAAGATACTTGTCACAAAGAGAAACTTCATAAAAGGTAATGTAAGGAAAAGCACCAGGTGGAGTATAAACCACCCTTATTGTTAAAAAATGCAAATAACACCCCCCCCCACCCACATTAAAAAAACAAAAAACAAAACTTCTTCCGTGTCATTTCTCTGGATGCTAGAGGATTTATTGAAGTGCTGATTTTCACACCTCCTCTCCTCCTTTCACCCTCTCCTCTCCTTTTATTTTCGGAATAAACACCCTTCATTCGTGATTACTGGCAGGGGAAGGGGAAAAAGGTTTTTTTTTTCTACCTTCTCAGCGAAATTACCTGTAAAGTTTAAAGAGGATGAAACTTCACCTCAGCGAAATGTTTGCTGCAAGACAAAGAACAGACGCTTGGAGAGAGAGAGAGAAAAAAACACTTTGGAAAATAATAATAATAACAATAACAATAATTCTCCAAGCCTGGTTTAGAAAGGACAATCCAGCAGATTGTTTTTTGTGCATTTATTTGTTTTTTGAACTATATATATGCATGGCATTTTCAGCAAGCTGTCAGGGAATGAAAGTATAGCTCCATTGGCTGTGGAGGAAACTGGGGAAGGGCAAAGTCCAGCTGGGTAGAGCAGGGAAGATGTAGAACAAGGGAGAGGGAATTCTGAGGAAGACCCAGGCCCACCCCCTCTTCATCCTAGGGCACGCAGGGAGGAACGGAGAAGGGAGCAACGTGGGTTGTGTGGCTTATGGGGGAGGAAAGGGCCCTGATTCCCTTCATGAGCCACATCTTGGAAGAGATTTGATAAGAAAGGCAGGCTGCGTGCGGCAAACTGCTGGGAGCAAATGTGAATTTATCTTGTATAGTCGTGGCTTACCTGTGTTCCTGTCGTCTTCCCAACCGTGTGAGTTTTGCCGTGCCTTCACGTCTGGAATTCTTGCTCCTGCCCTGCTGGACTAAGTACTTCAGTTTGGCTTGTTTGGACTTATAGTTTGTGTTTACACTGTTTTGGACTTAATTCTGCAGTCAAAGGCTGTTCCTGGGAGAGTTTTTCTCCAGCCAGAAGGTAACCTGGACATTGGGGGCAAAGTTGGAAATAATAAAGGGATTCTTATTGCTTATCTGACTGTGTTGCGTTTGTGCCACACCCTGGGTCATCACAAAAAGTGACACCATCTGTTTTTCTCTAATGATATTGTAGACCGGTGGTTCGCACCATAGATTCCCTTTAAATACCTTTTGTGGCCACAGATCATGGCCACAGTCCACCAAGACTTACTGTTTGAATCATATTTCTTCCAGCCTTCGCAGACCCCCTTGTGATGACATCACAGGCCCCCCAGGGACCACAAGCCGAGAACCACTGTTTTAGACTATTTTCAAGCCTATGTTTACATCGCTCTCCATTGCCCTTATTTCTCCATAATTGAGGGTGTTGTGTTGCCAGATCTGACCACATAATACTACCATGACATCACTTAGACCTACAGTCAAGCCTGCTGTTGTTGGATAGTGTCGGAAGATGACATTCATAAGTGAAAGAGGAAAATGGAACAGTCAGAGAAAACACAACCCAAAAGATTTAGCAACCCAAGAACATACAATGTATAATGAGCCTCTTTGCGGGTTTTCATTAAAACCGAACAAGTGTAAATAGCTTTGATCGCAATAAAGATCAGATTAAGCTCTGCAGTACATGGTTTTCTTAAAAAATGCTTCAGTGATATGTCTTACTAGAATTAGAATTCTTTATTGGCCAGGTGTGATGGAACACACAAGGAATTTGTCTTGTGCAAATGCTCTCAGTGCACATAAAAGAAAAGATACATTCGTCAAAAGTCAAGAATCAGCAGGTGCAACATTTAATAATAATCATAGGGTAATAAGCAATCAAATCACACTAGGAAACAGTCAATATAGATCGTAAAGATACAAGCGACAAAGTTACAGTCATACAGTCACAAGTGGGTGATGTATGGATTGGGGTGCGATGGCTCAGCAGATAAAAATGCTGAGCTTGTCAGTTGGAGAGTTCAAGCCCCGGTCTGAGTGCTGCACGAAGGGGTAAGCTCCCCTTCTTGGCTCCAGCTCCTGCTCACCTTGCAGTTCGAAAGCATACAATAAATATGAATTGTATGTTGTTTCAAAATCATGATTTGGACATGGAATAATGTGCAAAAAGATACATGCAGATGAGCAAAACTACAGCTGTCACTGCTGGGGAGAATATCTGTGATAAAAAATGAGCATCTTGCCTAGAATTATGGTTTTGTTTTGAAATAATGCTTGTTTTGATAACCGATGCACCATTTATAGAGTGACAGATGAATATATCTGAGGTTGTACGGCAAGTGGAAAAAAACCCACAAGTTAAACATAAGGTGTTGCAAGATGCAAAGGGAAGAATAGGGTCGGGCTCTTCTGACTTGAGGGTTTTTTTTGCAGCTGGTGTGGATTGAAGTTGTACCTGCTTTTGATGTGCATGGCTTATAATTCTTGTGTTCATCCTACTGACATTGACTTCGCTCAGTGTCTGCATATAATGAAAAGAAGGACTAAAGAGGGACATGATAGCAGTGTTCCAATATCTAAGGGGCTGCCACCAAGAAGAAAAGTTCAATTTATTTATCCAAAGCACCTGTTGTGGTTAGCCGGCAGCAGGTGCGGATAGCTGAGGAGAGCGAGGACTCAGATAAGGGACCAGGACCATTAGGGAGTGGGCTGCTGCCTTCAGAGATTGTGGGGGCTAGCAGCAGCGACGAGGAGGTTCCCGAGGAGCCTGTGACTAGTGCGTGTGCATGCAGGGTTGCTCGCAGGAAAGAGCAGCTGCAACAGCACGATTAAGGCTGCAAGGTAATGGCCCCTCCTTCAAGAAGATAAAAGCCAGCTGTGAAACTATTCTTCTTTGCAGAAGGCAAAGACGTTTTGAAACTTCAGCCTCGTGGACATTCCAGTATCCCGAGTTTGTATTTGAAGATTCTTGCATTGCAAATTATTTCTTGTCTGTTATCTTTTGGTAAGTCTCACATAGTTTGGCAAGGCTTCTGTTTATCACAGCTAATTATTTTGCAGAAGCATTAAAAGGTTTCTGTTCCCTTTGGATTGTATTTGATTTGTTGGAAAAGGGCGTGGGTCAGAACAGCACCAGAAGGCAAGACACGAAGCAATGGATGGAAACTAATCAAGGAGAGAAGCAACCTAGAACTAAGGAGAAATTTCCTGACAGTGAGAACAATAAACCAGTGGATGACGGCTTCCCTCCAGACGATGTCAGTGCTCCAACACTGGAAGTTTTCAAGAAAAGATTGAACCACCAATCTGAAATGGTATAGGATCTCCTGCTTGAGAAGGAGGTTGGAGTAGAAGACCTCATAAGTCCCTTCCGACTCTGTTATTCTGTTAAAGTGGAATTTATTTATCTACCTCCCATCTATTTATCTCTTGGACCCCAAGGAAACATCTTTCTATAAACGACCCCAGCTTTTAAAAAAAGAAAGAACACCTGAACATTTTTTTCCATAGTATTGCTTTATTTACGTGCCAGTTTTGCAACTTTTATCAGATCAGTTCAGCAATTAGCAAGCTGTTGTTACTGACCCAGTTGATCTATGAAGATTTTCTTAACAGCTCCAATCCAGGAGCCACCGTTTCCTAAACAAGGGGATAATCAAATTCACCTTGCTACTTTTATTTATTCAACTGGGATGGGGGCAAATTCCTTCCTTTCTTTTACAGGAAGATACTCTATATAAATGACCTCTGTGTTCATATTAAGAGGAACTGTGTTCTCTTCGCTAATGATGTAAAGCTGTTCAATACCACAGACAATACTGCTACCCTTCAAAAAGACCTAGACTATGTGTCAGAATGGTCAAACAAATGGTAATTTCAAATCTCAACAAATAAATGCTCTGTCTTACATATTGGCAAAAAAAAAAAATCAGAAAATAAAATACAAGCTGAATAGTCAAGACCTTGTTGATGATCCAAACTCTGTCAAGGATCTTGAAGTAGTCATCTTTAATGATCTAAGTGCTAGAGCCCACTGTAACTACATAGCCAAAAAGGCATTAAGAGTTGTTAACCTAATCTTATGTAGCTTTTTCTCTGGTTATATTACACTAATAACTAGAGCATACAAAACATTTGCTGGACCAATACTCGAATACAGCTCATCAGTCTGGAATCCACATTACATATGTGATATTAACACAGTTGAGAAAGTCCAGAAATATTTCACAAGAAGAGTTCTCCTCTCCTCTACTCGTTGCAGAATACCTTATACCACCAGACTTGAAATTTTAGAGCTAGAAACCTAGAACTATATTGCCTTTGGTCCAATCTAAGTATAGTACATAAAATCATACATTGCAATGTCCTACCTGTCAATGAATACTTCAGCTTCAACCATAACAATACAAGAGCAAACAATAGATACAAATTCAAGGTTAATCCACCAAACTTGATTGCAGGAAATACGACTTCAGCAACAGAGTAGTCAATGTCTGGAATACTCTACCTGACTCTGTGGTTTCCTCCCCAAACCCTAAAAACTTTAACCTTAGACTGTCTACTATTGACCTCACCCCTTTCCTAAGAGGTCTGTAAGGGACGTGCATAAGCGCACCAACGTGCCTACCATCCCTGTCCTATTGTTTCTTTTATTTTTTTTATTTTTCTTATATGTATCCATGTATTCATAACTATGTTTTTACTTATACCTATTATCTTGTAAGCAATTGACAAACCAAATAAATAAAAATAAATAAATGAAATGAAGAAGGAAGTTGTTCCTTGCCTCTTACAATTTAGGGAGGTTTTTTTTCCAGCCACAAGTAACGGCTTCTATCTTACGTGGGCGTGTAAAAAAAACTTTTGAAGGGTGCTTATTGGAATGGGGAAATGCATTGTTTGAACGTTGGTTTTCATGGTTATTTTCAGAGCGGGGCTGAGAACGGGTTTTGTATCTGATCTGAGGCTCAAAAGTTCTTTCTCTGCATCAGCTCTCCACACAAGTTTTCGCCTGTTTGGTTAAAATGAAAGGCAAATGGGGGAAAAATTCACAGTCACCTCACTGTCTGCATCGGGAGATCCCAAACCCTTCCAAAAAAATAAAAATAAAAATTCCACTGCGGTCACCGGGTTAAATGAGAGGCCCTCTTCATCATTATTACCGTTTTATGAATGGTGTCCCTTACTCTAATATTTCACTTCTTAACATGCTCCATTGAAAGAGGGGAGGGTGGTGGAAAGAGGGGGGAGGAGAGAGAGAGAGAGACAAAAGACTTTGTATCTGAAAGTGGTTAAAACCTCATTGTAATTATCTTGTGCATTCCCAACCGCTCCTCAAATTCTCACAATTGCTTTTTTTTTAAAAAAAACAACAACTTGTGATCCAGATTTCATTAGTGCCAGGAAATAGTTCAATAAAATGGAGCAAAACAGAGGTGATATTCAGCCGGTTCTGACAGGTTCTGGAGAACCGGTAGCGGAAATTTTGAGTAGTTCGGAGAACCAGCAAATCCCACCTCTGACTGGCCCTGCCCCCATCTATTCCCTGCCTCCTGAGTCCCAGCTATCGGCTGGGTCTTCTTTGGTTGCCCAGCACAGGAGAACAGAGCTGGAAAGCAGGTTAGTGGGGAGGGGAGCAGAATAGTGGTATTCAGCAGGTTCTGAACAGTTCTAGAGAACCAGTAGCGGAAATTTTTGTCGTTCGGAGAACCGGCAAATACCACTTCCCATTTATTCTCTGCCTCCCATTGAGTCCCAGCTGATTGGCTGGGTCTTCTTTGGTTGCCCTGCACAGGAGAATGGAGCTGAAAAGCAGGTTAGTGGGGTGGGGAGGGAATGAGATTTTGTAGTATCCTTCCCTCTGGAGTGGGGGGGGAATAGGGATTTTGCAGTATCTTTCCCCTGCCACGCCCACCAAGCCACACCCACAGCTGATCTGCTGGGTCTTCTTTGGTTGCCCTGTACAGAAGAATGGAGCTGAAAAGCAGGTTAGTGGGGTGGGGAGGAAATGGGGATTTTGCAGTATCCTTCCCCTGCCATGCCCACCACACCACGCCCACAGAACCAGTAGTAAAAAAATTTGAATCCCACCACTGGTGGGGAGGGAATAGGATTTTGCAGTAACCTTTCCCTGCCATGCCCACCAAGCCACGCCACGCCCACCAAGCCATGCCACGCCCACCAAGCCACTCCCACAGAACCAGTAGTTAAAAAAAAATGTATCCCACCACTGGAGCAAAGATCTTTGGATTTGAGGGCACCTCAAGGTTCTTGATCAAGGAGGCTTCTGAAGATGTTCTAGATCAGGGGTGTCAAACTCAAGGTCTGGGGGCCTGGATACAACCTGCAGGGTGTTTAGATGTGGCCTGCGGGGCCACCCTGGAAAAAGCAAAGGACTGAACCGCAGTGCCTCTGCCAGCAAAAACAGAACTCAGGAGGGCTGTGCACAATGTTTTCTGTGGCAGAGGGTTGCAGGAGGCCGTTGCAGCTGAAAACGGAGCTCGGGAGCCTATTTTTGCTGGCAGAGTGCTTGGCCACAGGCAGCCTTGAAACGAGGGATGTCGAGTTGGCCACGCCCCCCCAGGCCACGCCCCTGCCCCCGCTCCACCAAGGTCAAACACAACCCTGATGTGGCCCTCAACGAAATCAAATTTGATAGCCCTGTTCTAGGTGCTTTCTAGGTGAGGATGCTGTGATCTACAATGTCATTTGGATGATTATTGGAAGCGTGATCCAATGGGAATGGATCGGAATATGCCTTTAGATTGGATTGGGATGGGGATTTATTGATACTATCTCTTGTTGAATTGTCCATGCAGATTCTCGGTCATCCAGATCGTGTTTGTCTCAAAGATATTTTTTTTCCAAAGGCAAATGGACTTCCTTTGTTTTTCCTTGAAGACGTTTCACTTCTCATCCAAGAAGCTTCTTTGGTTCAAACTTTTATTGAGGAGAGCCACGTTTATATATTTATTTATTTATTTATTTGAATTTTTATACCGCCCCCTCTCCCAAAAAGGGACTCGGGGCAGTTTACAGCCTACTAAAAAACGAACAATATGTACAATTAAAAACAAATTAAATAGAATTGATCCGGCCGAAATCCCATCAAGTACAAAATATTACCAAAATTTAAAATTCAAGGATTATATTAAAAATTTAAAAATTTAAAACCTAATTAATTTAAAACCCCAAGAACCGTTTACTGGGCCAGACTGGCCTGCTGGAAAAACAGGGTCTTTACTGCGCGCCGGAAGGTCTGGATGTCGGTAATGGCCCGTATCTCCGTGGGCAGATCATTCCACAGGGAGGGGGCCCCCACAGAGAAGGCCCGCACCCTCAGGGTCGCCAACCCTAACAGAATATTATATGTGGGTAAATAGGTTTCGGTTTTGTTTTTAAATTCTGTGGTAAGATTTTTCCCCTATCCTTTTTATCTCTTCCATAATTGAAAGTGAGAGGAAAGAAGACTCAAGAGCCATAAGCAGGGGTGGGATTCAAATGTTTTAACAACCGGTTCTGTGGGTGTGGCTTAGGTGGTGGGTGTGGCTTGGTGGTCATGTGACCACGTGGACGTGGCTTGATGGTCACGTTATTGGCTGGGCATGGCCAACTCAATATTACTCACATCGAAGCACGCATCTCCTCGCCTGGCCTCTCATGACTGTGGGGATGCTGCAACAGGCGTAAGTGTGAAAAACGGTCATAAGTCACTTTTTTCAGTGCCATTGTAACTTTGAATGGTCACTCCACACAAGCAAAGTACCAGCAAAGGAGGGGAAAAAACTCCAGAGAAGTCCCTGAGACAGGAAGTCTAGTCCTGCCAAGAATGTAATAAGGGTTAACGGAGAAGCAGTTTCTGTAAGCAACACCAGAATGTTTCCTTCCTGCCTTCCTTACAGGATTAGGCCAGTAATTTCTTCTAACAACCAGTTCTCTGAACTGCTTAGAATGTTAACAACCGGTTCTGGTGAATAGGAGTGAACTGGTAGAATCCCATCCCCGGCCATAAGGCAGGAGTCTTGGCAACTTTACCAAGACTTGTGAACTCTAACTTTCAGAATTTCTCAGCCAGCCAAGTTGTAATGTTGCCAAGGTTGGAGATTCCTACATACAGGATTCTGAGACTCGTAGCTGCTCTACATCAACGTTTTCTCAAACGTGGCAACTTGAAAAATGTGTGAACTTTAACTCCCAGAATTCCCCAGCCAGCACGAAAAACACCACTCTATTCTGCCTGCTCTAGCAACGATTAACCTACAACCTGTTCTGAACTATGGCTCTCCACATCCTTCAGCACCAGGTATTTTGGCCAGGGCTGTTGAGAATTGTAGTTTCTCAACCTCTGAAGGTTTTCCGCTGTCCCTTCCCCCCCCCCCCCCACATCCAAATATTTCTTTTGCTGCTCCCTCCCCCAAAACCCAAGAGACAAGACATCTAGCTTTGTTCACTGGGAAGGAAAAGGAAGGGGGGAAGATTGACAGGAGGCCAAAAGTCCCAGGCACCAAGGAGAGAATTTGAATTGCAGGATTTCTTGTGGTGGAAAGCAAACTCTGTTGTGTTTCTTGGCTTGGCAAGCTGAAAGAGGCTCTTAAAAATGGGAGCACTCGCTTTCCTATGATGTCATGCTTTCACTTCTGGCTCCAGGGTTGTTCCAGATCTCAAACATCTCAGATTTACATAGCGCTGGAAAATTGGCACATTCAGCCTGAACCTGCCTTTGTCCATTCATGGAAGATGGGAGGCTTGGTAGATACTAAATTTAAAATATTGCATAGTAATTTCCCTTTAAAGAGGCCCTTCAAAGGCACCTGGCAAGAAACCAGGATGTGGTGAGTTCTAGTCCTGCCGTAGTGAGCCGTGGTGATGCAGTGGTTAGAATGCAGTATTGCAGGCTAATTCTGCCGTGTGCCAGCAGTTTGATTCTCACTGGCTCAAGGTTGACTCAGCCTTTCATCTTTCTGAGGTTGGTAAAAGGACGCAGATTGTTGGGGGCAAGAGGCCGACTCTGTAAACCAGAGAGGGCTGTAAAGCACTGTGAAGCGGCATATAAGTCTAAATGCTATTGTACCCACTGCAGGACGTATGTTTGCTTGTAATTGTTTGTGTTTGTTATGCCCCTGTCGGAATCTCAGAGGAGGAAGCCGATCAGCTGACAGGGAGTGGGAGTATGGCTCCATTGGCTGTGGAAGAAACTGGGGAGGGGCAAAGTCTGGCTGGGCAGAGCAGGGAAGAGGTAGAACAAGAAAGAGGGAGTTCAGAGGAAGATTCTAATTCTAATTCTATTCTAATTCTATTCTATTCTATTCTTCTATGATGGGAGAGGCACAGGGCAGACAAGCTTTGCTGGAACAACACGAACCTAAGTCCAATGTCACATCCTGGAGTGCAAGTTTGCTTTAGCTGTGGATGATGGGAAAGGCCTAGGGCAGACAAACTCAGCTGGAAATAATGTGAACTAAACTCCAACGTTACATCCTGGAGTGCTGCCTTACAAAGGCTGTGGATGATTGTACCCTATGAATATCATTAAGTGTTGTACCTTATGATCCTTGACTCTTGATGAATGTATCTTTTCTTTTATGTAGACTGAGAACATTTGCACCAAGACAAATTCCTTGTGTGTCCAATCATACTTGGCCAATAAAAGAATTCTGTTCTGTTCTGTTCTGTTCTGTTCTATTCTATTCTATTCTAGCCCTGTACATCGTTCTAAGGTATAACCTGATTTCTTTCTTTCGAGTGTTGGGTGAATCCAACTTAGTCATAAATCATGGTTTATCCATCCGGAATCTAAGTGGTTCAAATGATGACCTAGCTTTACTTGTCAGTCCAACCCTTGTGATTTATAAATCCTGGGATAGAGTTGAGTTCCAGAGTTAGAAGCCACGATTATTGGGAAACTTTCAATCCTGGCTTTTGCCCTACAAACTCTACACACTTTCAAGGAACTGGGATTTCACATATGTTGCAAGTCTAAAGAATTTCCCCATGGGAAGCCCCTTTCTCCAAACATAATGAAGAATGGTTACAGGAACTGGGCCTGGCTAGTCTAATGAAGAGAAGGACCAGGGGAGACAGGACAGCAGTCTTCTAGTATTTGAGGGACTGCCCCAGAGAGGAGGGAGGTCAAGCTATTTTCTAAAGCACCTGTAGGCCGACAAGGAATAATGGATGGAAACTAATCAAGGAGAGATTCAACCTGGAAATAAGGAGGAATTTTCTGACAGGGAGAACAATCAAGGGATGGAAAAAGAAATTGCCTTCAGAAGTTAGGGGAGCTTCATCCCTGGAGGCTTTCCAGAAGAGACTGGACTGCCCTCTGTCAGAAATGGTGTAGGTGTGTAGAGTCTCCTGCTTGGGCTGGACTAGATGACCTCCAAGGTCCCTTCCAACTCTGTTAAAAGTCTGCCAGGGAAACAGGCAAAGAGACCGGAGAAGATGCCTTCCCACGACCGTGCGGGCGCAAGATTCCTTTGCTAAATCGGGGCTCCGCATGGGGAGGGGAGGAGGGGACCGAGGTTCCAAGCCAAAGAGCAACCGGGGTGCGCCCTGCCCGATCCCCACTTGCAGAGGGAGTGGGGGAGAAGGAGACCAAAAGGAGGAGAAAAACCCCGCCGTCTCCAGCGCAGGCGGCGAGTTGGCGCGCCCGCCTGCCTCCTTCCCTGCCTGCTGCCTGCCTTCCTTCTTTTCCTCCGTGACTCTGGGTTCTGCTGCCTGCGCCTGGCTGGAAATGAAATACCTCAAAGCCGCCGCCGCCGCTCCTTTTATTTCAGGAGGGCTGAGTGGCTGCTTTTTTTTAAATTCCCCATCCTCCTCGTTCTTTTTTTTTTTTGGAGACTCCAAAAGAGCCCTTTCATGTGCCGCCCGCCTCCAATCGGCATCCAGAGGTTGCCTGCAAGTGGTCTAATCTCCATGAGGTGTCAATCACGGCCCCTGGTGGGTGCAGAAAAGTCTTTCGTAACCGCCTCTGTCTTTGGGAAGGGAAAAAAAAGGCGGGGGGGGGGGCGCGAAGGGAGAGAGAGAGAGAGAGAGGCAGAAGAGAGAGAGGAGGAAAGAAGGAGCAGAGAGAGAGACTGGAGTGGGACGAGAGAGGGAGAGAGGAATAGAAAGAAGAGAGAGAGATACTTGAGTGGTAAAAGGGAGTCGAATACTGTACCAGCAAAGAGAGGGAGAGAGAAATAGAAAGAGAGAGGGAGGGCGAGTGGTAGGAGAGAGAGAGGGACAGAGGGAAAGAAAGGAGAGAGAGAGAGAGAGACTCGAGTGGCAGGAAAGAGAGAAAGAGAGACGGAAAGAGAGAGAGGGAAAGAAGAGAGAGATAGAGACTCTAGTGGCAGGAAAGAGAGAGACAGAAAGAGAGAGAGAGAGAAAGGGAAAAGAGAGAGAAGAGGGAAAGAAGAGAGAGACAGAGAGTGAGTCGAATAGCAGGAGAGAGGGAGGGAGAGAGGAATAGAAAGAAGAGAGACAGAAAGACAGACGCGCAGACGCGCAGCTGCTACTGCCGCTGCCGCCTCCCGAGCGCTCCGGTCTCCGTGCTACTCCCGCCGCCGCCGCCGGATGGAAGAAGCGGCCGCCGCTCGCCCCTTCCCCAGCCCTTTCGCCTTCTTGCCCGCTCCTCGCGAGTAAGCCCCGCAGGACGAGGAAGGAAGCACGTGGGTTGCTAAAACGGGGCGAGGGCGAGCAGGAGCCGCCGGCTGCAATCGGGACTCGGAGCCAACTTCCCCGCTGCCTGACTTAGGGGAACCCCTCCCCGCTCTCCCCCAAATCGCCGGGGCGGAGGGAGCGAGAAGGCGGGACACCCTCCCCATCTCACCCTCCCTCCTTCCCCAGCGCCGGCCGTCACGCTCTCCAATGCCATCGCGGGCGCCGAGCCGGGCAGAGCGATGGGGAAACTCCACTCCAAGCACGGTGAGTTGCAAAGTTGCGGCGGGGTGGGGATGGGGGGGGTGGAAAAGAGGGGGGGGGGTCCCACAGGCCGGACTGGGGTGGGGGCGCCGGAGAGATATAGGGCGGAGAGGCTGAAGAGCTCTGGAGAAGCGAAGCCACAGATGGGAATCTAACCATCCTTTTTTTCCTCCCCCCCCCACTTCCCTTTCTTTTTAATCCGTCCCTCTTCTCTGCTTTTGGCCCCACCGGATCTCCTCTAGCTGCGGCTTGCAAACCTCGAGAAAACCCCGAAGGTAAGAGGGGGGGGCTTGAAGAGGAGGGGGGCTCTCTCTCTCTCTCCGGGTTGAGGACCCTCCCCAGCTTTTCCCGGCCAGGGGCTTGGGAGCGCGTCCGCCCTCGAAGCGGCTGCTGGAGAGGGGAGGAAAACTTTACGCGCCGCATACCCGAGTGGGTGGCCGGTTTTTTTTTTTGGGGGGGGGGGGCTGCTGCCCGGTGTCCCCCGTCCCCCCAAGGGTGGAAGGAGGCTGCGGGGCGGTAGGGAGGGGACGCTTGGGGGGGGTCAAGGGAGGAAAGAGGTTCCCCCACCCACTTTCCCCTCCGTTTGGCTCTGCTCCCTCCAGGTGATAGCTTCGCCGTGAACGCCTCTTCGCTGGTGCGGAAAGAACTGGAGGAATGGCCGGCGAACCCCAAAGGCTCCGGGGGCGGCGGCGGCGGCGGCTTGGGGATCTCGCAGAGCTGTCCCCACCGGGCGTTTGGCAAGTGCTCCGGCCCCAGGGTGAGTCTTGCCTCCCCCCCCCCCCCCCCCGCTCCTTCGGCAACTCCGTCCGGGCTCGGTGGGAGCGGACGAAGCCGCTCGCGGGCGCCCGCTTGCAAATGGCTCGGCCGGGTAATCTTTAGGGCGCGTTGGAGAGAGAAGGGGGGGCGTTTTTTCCCCTCTCCCCCTTCTTTTCGGGGGAGGGGGCAGGAGGTTTGGGCCAAGTGTGTGTGTGTGTGTGTGTGTGTGTGTGTGTGTATGTCGGGAACGACGCCGGAATCCGCATTACTTTCGCTGATCTTCCTGAGATTTGTACCCTCAACTCCTTCCAGGAATTCTTTCTGGACTTTCTACTATTCTGTTACCCTCCCGCGATGGGGACCACATCTCCCATCATCCTAGTCAACAGAAGATGGTTTCCTATGAGCTGCTGCTCCTTATTAAACTTCGGTAAACCCTCCACCACCACCACGATGGAAACTACAACTCCCATCATCCTAGACAGGGGAAAATGGTTTTTCAATTCAATGTGTGTAGTGTGAAGGATGTGTGTTTGTGTTTATTTTCATGGTCATAATGTGCACTGAGAATGGTGTTTGATTTCATTGTATGAAGTGCAATGACAAACTAAACTAAACTATGAGCTGCTGCTCCTTATTAAAGTTTGGAACCCTCTTCCGATGGGAACTACAACTCCCATCATCCTTGACCAGGGAAGATGGTTTCCTCTGAGCTGCTGCTGCTCCTTATTAAAGTTTTCAACCCTTTGGATGCCCTTCCCTAGGTTTTTGAATTCAGTTCCTCTACCCTAGTCCCAGAGAATAAGGTCCCTGGTCCTACAAGAGACCAGGATAAAAGGCATCTGGAGGGCTTCCAGGTTGCTTTGTCCCCTGTTGTGGCTTGGTTGGTGATGCCCCCTTCGGTCCCTCCCCTTGTGGCTTGGCTGTTGAAAGGCTCTGGAAGCTTCCGAGGATGTTTGGAGGTGGCTAGTTCCAGTTCGTGTTGTCTTCTTTGGCTGGGACTTCTTGATGGGCCCCTGCAAAGGGGAGTAGAAAGAGAAGAGATTTCTCCTCTGATCTTCCAGATGTTGCGCTGAGTTGCTCATGCTTATCCTTGACTTGCTTGCTTGGCCTCTTGGCGGTGCAGTCTGATTGAAACGGTGGCTGGCTTGTAAACCGGGTTTGCAGGCTGAGTTCCCACGAACAAGGGCAGCCAGTGGTGGAACCCACAAGGCTGAATTAAACCTGGCTTGTGAACGCAACCCCACCCCTGTTGAGGTTCCCTTTCATTTCCAACAGCCTTCAGCCTCACCTTTTGGATTCTATCTTCTGTTAGTTTCACATATACAGTTAATCCTCCGTTTACGACCGCAATTGGACTCTGTTGCTGAGTGAGGCAGACATTAAGTGAGTTTTGCCCCATTTTGCAACTTTTCTTGCCACAGAGGTTTAAGTGAATCCATGGGCTGTTGAGTGAAATCTGGCTTCGCCCTGGACTTTGCTGGTTAGAAGGTCACAACAGGGAATCACATATGTCTCCAGGACACTGCAACCGTCATAAGTATGAATCGGTTGCCAGGTTGTCTGAACTTTGATCCCAGGACTAAGGGAAAGGTTAACAAGGTTGTAAGTGTGAAAAATGATCCTAAGTCACTTTTTTTTCCAGTGTCATAACTTTGAATGGTCACTAAATGAACTGTAAATTCAGGACTACAGTTCCCATCATTTCCAGTTTCATGCTGGCTGAGGATGATGAGAGCTTAATCCTACACAACAGAGGAATATCAAGTTGGAGAGGGCTGTGATAGAACAACAATGCCAAAAACACTGTTTCTATAAAACTGCCGTTAAGGCTTACAATAAGTTTAAGATCTTTGCTTTGCTCCTACTAGGACT
Organism: Bungarus multicinctus; assembly: GCA_023653725.1. Classification (NCBI taxonomy): domain Eukaryota; kingdom Metazoa; phylum Chordata; class Lepidosauria; order Squamata; family Elapidae; genus Bungarus; species Bungarus multicinctus. Next base: position 6,219,044 of record CM042839.1, on the reverse strand, counting down.
TTGCACAGTGCTTTGCAGCTGGGCTACTTCGTGTGAGTAAATAGGTGCCAAAATCTGCGGGTGGGAAAATACGACCCCGTGATCAAGCAGGTATTTGTTTGAATCTTTCTTCCCCAATTTGCAAAAATAGCAAATGTGTTTTCCTGAACATCTGGAATTTAGTTGGCTTACCCCTGCTTCCAAAAGAGTTAGAGAAGAAAGGATTTTTTTTAAAAAAAAATCCCTTGGATTCTTTTGTCAAGATGGAGAAGCGGTTGCCATCCAGATGTTGCCAAACTCGAGTTTCTGTCATCCTTTTTTGATAGGCAGTTGCCTGGGACTCTTGGGAATTGAAGTTCATCAACATCTGGAGGGCTACATGTTTTCCCACCCTTGCTATAAGGGGCCTTTTCGTGCCTATGCTTTAAGAAAGTCTGGAGATAATACATGGTTTGTACCCTGATAATTGAAGGGTTATAATTTAGTCTTGTCCCTGACTGAGACATGGGGGGGCTTTATTTCCTCCCACCCCCTAAAATGTGTGCATGCATGACAAACTGGGGGTTTTAAAGCAGCTTTAGAGATGTCCTTCCAAGTTTCTGGATCTATGTCTGTTTTTTAAAAAGCTGATATTGATTATTTGCAGCTGGAAACCATGTTTCCCCAAGCTTTCTGGTCTGGTCTGGAGACAGCTCATACTGTGGCCATCCGTAAGAGATTCCTCAGGCATTTGAAATTTAAATATTCATGCAAGAATTTCTTGTTTAAGGGGTGAGGGGGAGTAGTGAAATCCTGTGCCTCGTGATGTCATCATGCAAATGAGGGGAATTATGCAGATGGCCTTATTTATATGGTGCTGATGTCAGGCATAAAATATGCAGCGGCTTAGCTTAAGTACATTTGACCTTGTTTAAGAGCATAAATACAGGTAGTTGTCAGCTTACAACATTTGGTGGCTGTTCAAAGCTACAATGGCACTGACTTCCGTCCATTTGTCCACAGTATGAGCTGTCTCCAGACCAGACCAGAAAGCTTGGGGAAACATCTTTGTAGCATCCCCCATGATCACGTGTGTCATGCCCCTGTTGGAGTCTGATTCCGTGGAGTGGGAGTGGGGTTCTGGTGGCTGTGGAGGAAATGGGGGAAGAGTACAGTCCGGCTGGGCATTCAGAGGAAGATCCAGGACCACCCCCTCTTCATCCTAGGCCATGCAAGGAGAAACGGATAAGGGAGCAACGGATAAGGGAGCAACGTGGACTATGGGGGAGAAGGAGGTCCTGATCCCCTCATTGGCTGCAGCTGGGAAAATAGGATAAAGAGGGTGTTCGCGCACAGAACCTTGCTTGGAAGCAAAGCGTGCATTATCTTTGTTTGTCAAGTCTTATCTGGGTTCTGGCATCCTCCCAACTATGTGAATCTTTTGAAGTCTGCAATTCCTTTTCCTGCCCTGTCTTGTTAATTGCTGCAGCTGTGGTTTGTGTTGGTTTTTATTTATAATTTAGATGTACTTTGGGTTCGGACTGAATTTCTTCCCTTTAAAAACTGTTCTTGGGAGAGTTTTTTCTCCAGCCGAGGATAACTAGACCTTGGGGGCCAAGTTGGAGGAATTAAAGGGACTTTACCTCTTTTGTGACTTTGTTGCTTTTGTGCCACGCCCCTTTGGGTCATCACAACGTGATCAAAATTCAGATGCTTGGCACCTGGCTCGTACTTACAACCGTTGCTGTGTCCAAAGGTCATGTGATTCCTTTTTTGCGACCTTTGGATAAACGAAATCAATGGTTGCAGGGATTCACTGAACCCCAGGGACAAAACTCACTTAACAAGTGTCTCACTTAACAATGGAAATTTGTGGTCATAAATTGAGGACTACCTGTATCTTTGGTGGTGGTGACGATGGATTGTGGATAGATAGACAGACAGATAGATAGATAGTTATAGATTTTTCCTTTGATAACTTTAAAGATGGCAGGACCTATTTTGCAATATATGCAAAATTGCAGAGCTGTCGCGTTCGTTCAGACAATGTGGAAGTTTGGTTCTTCGCCAAACTATTCCACTGCAGATTGTTTACAGAAGAGGCGGTGTGGTTTAGTAGTTTTTAAGATGTTGGGGTTGGATCTGGGGAGATATTTTTGCAGAGACATTTAGACTCCAGTGGCAACCATCCAATAATTGTGCATCATTTTTATGCATATCTGGAAGGATTGTTTCTTCCTAAAACGTTGTGAACTTATCTGAATAATCCTTGATTAGGACTCAGCTTTTGTAACTTCTGAGGCTTCCTTTTGTTTCTGTCCTTGGAAACTTCATCTTGATGGTGGACCATATATTTGATAGGAGGAGTCAGTGACTGGGCTCCAGAACTCTCTTAAAGGTGGTTGCTAAATTAATCCAATGTCCCAAGGATGCTTTTTTAAAAGAGGCAATTGGACTTGCTTGTTTTTCTTTGAAGACGTTTTGCTTCTCATCCAGGAAGCTTCTCAAACTCTGACTGGATGGTGGGGTAGGGAAGGATTTATACTCCTTGCAGACAGCTGGTCATTTGCATCCTTTTAGAGGGTCATTGAGGCCACTTGGAGGTTTATCTGTGTCATCAGGGTCTCTTGAGTTGTGCTCCTGGTTCCTGTTGTCGGCATTTTTTTCCCTTGGGAATCCATTCCTACTCCCACACCATTCAAAGGGTGTTCATCCCAATTGTATAGCTAAAAGTCTGTAGAGATTCTCAGTTCTCCAGGTCATGGTTCTCCCAGAGGTGTTTTTTTTTCAGGAGGCAACTGGACTTTCTTGGTTTTTTCTTCTTTTTTCTGTCTGTTCTTTTTTTCTGAGACGTTTCGCTTCTCATCCAAGAAGCTTCTTCAGTTCAGAATTGAAGCTTCTTGGATGAGAAGCGAAACGTCTTCAGAGAAAAACAAAGTCCAGTTGCCTCTTGAAAAGAAGCACCTTTGGGGAGAACCGTGACCTGGAGGACTGAGAATCTCCATGGACAATTAATCCCATGATTTGTGTGTGTGTGTGTGTATTTGCATGCGTGTGTGCCTTCAAGTCAACATTCACTCCGGGCAACTACCTGGGCTAGTTCCCTGCAGCTTTCTGGCAAGTTTTTTCAGAAATGGTTTGCCATTGTCTTAGCTACCTAGAGCTGACACAGAGTGACTGGCCCAAAGTCACCCAGCTGGCTTTGTGCATAAGGCAGGACTAAAATTCACAGTCCCGTTTGAGCTGAATTGAATAGAAGAATAGAATAGAATTAGAATAGAAAATAGAATAGAATAAGGAATAGAATAGAATTCTTTATGGCCAAGTGTGATTGGACACACAAAGAATTTGTCTTGGTGCAAATGCTCTCAGTGTACATAAAAAGAAAAGATACATTCGTCAAGAGTCAAGAATCATCAGGTGCAACACTTAATAGTCATAGGGTACAAATAAGCAATCAAATCATACTAGGAAACAGTCAATATAAATAGTAAGGATACAAGCGACAAAGTTACAGTCATACAGTCACAAGTGGGAGGGGATGGGTGATAGGAGTGATGAGAAGATTAATAGTAATAGTAATACAGACTTTGTAAATAGTTGGACAGTGTTGAGGGAATTATTTGTTTAGCAGAGTGATGGTGTTTGGGAAAAACTGTCCTTGTGTCTAGTTGTTCTGGTGTGCAGTGCTCTATAGCGTCGTTTTGAGGGAAGGAGTTGAAACAGTTTATGTCCAGGATATGAGGGGTTTGTAAATATTTTCACAGCCCTCTTTTTGACTTGTGCAGTATGCAGGTCCTCGATGGAAGGCAGGTGGGTAGTAATTGTTTTTTCTGCAGTCCTAATTATCCTCTGAAGTCTGTGTCTGTCCTGTTGGGTTGCAGAACCAAACCAGACAGTTATAGAGGTGCAGATGACAGACTCAATAATTCCTCTTGTAGAACTGGATCAGCAGCTCCTTGGGCAGTTTGAGCTTTCTTGAGTTGGCACAGAAAGAACATTCTATGTTGTTCTTTTTTGATGATGTTTTTAATGTAGGTGTCCATTTTAGGTCTTGTGATATGATAGAACCTAGACATTTGAACATTGTACCCTAACTGCTCCCAAAGGTGCTTTTTCAAAAGGCAGCTGGCCTCTCTTGATATTTTTCCTTGAAAATATTTCGCTTCTCATCCAAGAACTGAAGAAGCAAAACATTTTCAAGGAAAAACAACACCAAAGTCCAGTTGCCTCTTGAAAAAGCATCTTTGAGACAACCACGGACCTGGATCTCCTTAGACATTTACACCAAATTGTTTTTCCTCATCCATGATTAGTGTAACACATTTAAAAAGGCTGAGTTTGCGCGAGGTGATAAATTTAAAAAGCAACAACAACCCCAGTCTATCCAAGGTTAATTCTAATCAAGCTTAACATGGTGTTAATGGAGATGTTTAGGATTTTAGGGACTTGCTAAACTTGTTGGGCGAACCCGTTAGTAGACATTCCATGTTGGGAATGTATAATTTAATTCACTATCTTGAATTTCCCTAAGCAACCCTGATGAGCAAATAAATCATGTGCTGGATTTTGTAACATGGTTCCTTCATCATGATGGGAAACCAGACCTCTGTGGTGTAGCAGGATGACTCCAGCAATCTCGAGAAAGGATTGTGGTCATCTCCGACTTAAGTGGTTGATAAATTAGGGACTTGCCGCATCTTGAAGAAATCTCTCTACATAAAAGCGAAATGCCACTCACGCATCATCACAAAATCTCCAGAACCGTAAAGCCTACAAACTTGAAATTTGGCACATATGTTCCTCTTGGCTTCTAGGTGCTCACTAAGAAAAGATTTTTCAAAATGACCATCAGAACATTAGTATTTCGTATATTATTATTATTATTACACGCTCTGATGCTAAGGAGTTCTACTCCCCCTCTGCACCTGAAAAGAAATCTGTTCCAAATGCAAAACACAAGCAGAAGAGAGGAGTTTCAGTGTCAGTTTCAAAGCCGCAAGCAGCTGTAGCACAGAACAGTTGAGCTAAGCCACACCCAGGTTCCTTGCTGTCTCCTTGCTCACACAGTAAATACTGTTTCAGTTTCCAAACAGCCCTCAACTCTCTCACATGCTGACAGGATGCTAGCCAGATGAATACCAATGGATGCTGATAAGCAGAGGCAGAATTCTCCCCCCCTTATTTTCCTCCCCTGACCACATACTTTCATAGCAAAGGACGGGCAGCAAGCTAGTCGTATATAGAGCTAGTCATATATAACACTTATGGCCATTGCAACATCCCCATAGTCACATGATTATGACCAATAGAGATATCGAATAGCATATTTCGGTTCTTGCTGTCAAAGTAGACGATCTGATAACAGAATTACCCAGTGACTCTCACACCACTAGTCTTTGGTTCTAAAATATGGCACCCAGTTCTTCTAAGGGAAGGGGTATGTTTGTTGAGCTTTATCTTCACTGCAGACTGTGTTGGTGAATAATTCTTTTTTAGCAAGCTTGTTTTACCTGATTTGAAAGTAAGTTGAGAAATACGTCTTGAATGACGTGTCCTACATGGACCGCAAGGAATGTATATATTTTACTATGTTCTTCACTACTTTCTTGAGATGAAAGTTCTGGTCTTCTTCACTGTCTGCAGAGCTTTGGTTCCAGATATTTTTTTGGAGAATATCCATTCAAAAATGCGTATAAAGAAAGTGTGATGGAGTAGATCAATGTGCCGGTGGTGTGTGTCTGTTTTTTGTTTTTTTAAAGGGTTTAAATTCGTTTACTGTTCAATTGTCTTTTTCTGGTGTTTGAAGTATCAGTCATACTGTGGGGATGAGAGGAACTGAATTGCTCAATAACCCAGCAGAAAGCTGGAATCCGTGGCAATTATTCTCAGAGGATAAGTTCAGTGTGGTTACCAGCCATAACAATGGAGAAAGCACCTACATCTCTGTGCAATTTTACTCTGGAGACCCCATTGTCGCCAGGAGTGAGCTGGGTTGCAAAATTTGGCATAGAGTTGAGTTTAAAGAGGCACCTGATGGAGCTGCTCAAGAAGAGATGGTGATCCGCGTTTATTTGGGTGTGTTTTCTGGATTGTTCATATCTGATGGGGCTGCTTGTATAATTTGGATCTTGGCAAGCCTTACGAGAAGGGTTCTTGTGTTTACTCTCTGCTTTAAAAGAGAATGATATGCTTGTGAGAACAGACTGTAAACAGTAATAATTGAGATTGATTACGGGTGAGTCAGAAAGGCAAAATAAAGGGAATGTTCCCTTTGAATTGGACTGAGTGCCTGGTGACTTCACAGTCACGTTTATGTAACTTCCTTGGCAAGTATGTGGAAGTAGGCTCCTTTAATTTAGAACCCTATCTCTCAACCTTGGCAATAGTAAGATGAATAGCCTTCAACCCCCAGAATGAAGTCAGCAGAACGGGCAATTGTATTGAAGTTCACCCAGATTGAGAAACATGATTTAGGAAGTTACTTCAATTTCCTGATTGGCTTCTAACTCTGATGTTATTGATGGTTTACTCTCCAGGTGTTAAGCAGCTCCAATCCTATAGAGAGGTCAGCAGGGATGGGATTCTACCGGTTCACACCTATTCGCTAGAACCGGTTGTTAACATTCTAAGCAGTTTGGAGAACCGGTTGTTAGAAGAAATTCCTGGACTAATCCTGTAAGGAAGGCAGGAAGGAAACATTCTGGTGTTGCTTACAGAAACTGCCTCTCCGTTAACCCTTATTACATTCTTGGCAGGACTAGACTTCCTGTCTCAGGAACATCTCTGGAGTTATTTTTCCCTCCTTTGCTGGCACTTTGCTTGTGTGGAGTGACCATTCAAAGTTACAATGGCACTGAAAATAGTGACTTATGACCAATTTTTCACACTTACGATTGTTGCAGCATCCCCACAGTCATGAGAGGCCAGGCGAGGAAATGTGTGCCTCGATTTGAGTGATATTGAGTTGGCTATACCCAGCCAATAACATGACCACCAAGCCATGTCCACCCAGTCACATGACCACCAAGCCACATCCACCACCTAAGCCATGCCCACAGAGCCGGTTGTTAAAAATTTGAATCCTACCCCTGGAGGTCAGGTAAGTTTAAGCACGTTTGGGGTATAAACAAACCGATAGGAAGGGATATTTGGAACATGACTATGACATATGCAAGGGCCAAAGACTGAAGAATCAGAATTGTAGCCTAACAGAGATGGAAGGGACCAGTGGTTGCCAACTAGTAGGCCAGGGACCACTGATGGTCCACAAGAAAATTTTGGTGGTCCACAGAGAAATGTCCCCCCCCCCCCCAGCAATTAATCCAGGCTGCGTGGGAACACAAGGCTGTGCTGCCCACATGGCCCTCCCACTCACTGGCCGAGCGCAAACCTTACCTTGAGTAGAGCCACACGAGCTGGAACTGGAAGGTAAAACCAACGGCAAGAGAGAGAAATCCTCCCCAGGGTGGCTTGCTGACGTTGGTGGGAAAGTCAGTCCCATATTACAGAGCTGCGGTAGTCACAGGACTGGCCCTTTGGTCATCCTGGAGCAGCTGCTCCTCCACGTGGTGCACCGGCCTGCCACGGACTGGAGGAGCTGCTCCGGGATGACCAAAGGGCCAGTCCTGTGACTACTCCAACTCTGGAATACGGGAACGACTTTTCCACCAATGTCAACAAGCCACCACCAGTCAAAATTCATATTAATGGTCCACGGGAATTAAAATTATGAGTTTGGTGGCCCAAAAGGTTGGTGACCCCTGTTCTAGTCCAACCCACTACCCAAGCAGAAGACCCTACACCATTTCAGACAAATGGTTATCCCATCTCTTCTTAAAAACTTCTAGTAATGGAGCACCCACAACTTCTGGAGGCGAGTCCTTCCACTGATTATTCCTTGTTCTGTCAGGAAATTTCTCCTTAGTTCTAAGTTGGTTCTCTTCTTGATTAGTTTCTATCCATCAGCTCAGGAAAAAAACAAGGGCTAGGGAAAAATCTGTATATTGTATCCATTTGTGTACACAAAGCTAAATGAGATGGCTGGATGGACCTCATGCTTAAATGTAGAGTTATTTGATTGTAATAATAATAATAAATATTTATTTATATACCGCTCCTCTCCCGAAGGACTCGGAGCGGTGCACAGCCATACAATTAAAACAATAAATATGTGAAAAGTTAAAACTAAATTAAACTAAAGGCCTTGGCTGAAAACAATTAAAACCCCTCCCTAAAACCCTAAAATTTAATATAAAAATTAAAACACCCAAATCTAAAATCAGCCCAAGCTGGCCTGGTCAAAAAGCCAGGTTTTCAAAGCATGCCTAAAGGTCCCCAGGTCCGTGGCTGTCTGTAACTCCGGGGGCAACCCATTCCAGAGGGCAGACGCCCCCACAGAGAAGGCCCTATTCCTTGGGGTCACCAGCCGGCACATAGATGCCGACGGGATCCGCAGGAGACCCTCCCTATGGGAGCGCACCGGACGGTGGGAGGAAAATGGCAGAATGCGGTCTTGTAAATTGTAGTGGGTAAATTGTAGCAATAGCGATATAATCAGTAAACCATGGTTTATATAGCTGCTTAGTTTCTCACTCCCTCTCCAATTTAAGAGAGTCACTTCAAAGGGGAAAAAATGTGTTCCTAATAAACCAAGATCAAAATGATCTTGGACATAACGACTGAGCTCCAATAATCTTTCCCCTTCAAAATCAAAACAGTCTTCCTCTCTCTAAAAAAATTAAAAATAAAAAAATAAGCCAATTTTTGGCCCGAGAAGAAAACTGGAATTCTGGAAATCAAAACTGTTTGTCGGGGAGTCCGTCCTTTTCAAGATCCGTGGCTTCGTTTCATGTTTAAAAGCTAATCTTCGCGCCTGAGAAGTGTGTCTTGTCGAAAATGGGATTTTCCTTTTTCAAGAGGGCCAACGGAACGGCGATGCTTGCGAGCGAAGAACACCTTGGATGGCTTAAAGCCTCATCCTAAAATTTGCTTTTTCAGCAACAGAGGGGATGAGAGAAGTGCTGTGCAGGCATTTACTCTCAAGTTTATTCGTGGAAAGCTGCCTTTGTGTAGATCCTGCCGCCACAGTGGAGAGCCCAGAGCTCCTTAAATAGGGGGCTGTTTTTATAGCCTCCTCCTTTGCCTTCCCAGAGATGTTAGGGATGGCTTTTTATGGCTTTCTTTGAACTTGGCTTCGGAACGGAGGGGAGGAAGGAGTGGGGAAAGAGAGAAGTGCGGGGCCCCGCTGGAGTATTGAAACTTTGTAAGGGCTGATGCTGGCTTCAGTAGAAGAGAAGCATCCATGCAGCGATGATCTTTTAAAACAAAACAGAGCATTCACCGAGGCCACCTCCTGCCAGTCTAGCCGCTGGCCTTTATAGAAATCCTGGAAAAAGGGCACGGCTTAGGTTTCCTGCAAGTGTGCTTCAAAACCTGGTTTGAAAAGTAAACTGCAGATGTTTGGGGGGGGGGGGCTGGTAGAAGGTTTTTTTCTTTTGGTCTGGGTGGTTTATTTTCTTTCTTTCAAGGCGCTGGCAAACGAGACAGTTCCTGCTGTGGGAGCTTGAGGCTCTGCTTTTCCTGGTGAAGCAGAAGGCTGAAACCAAAGAGAGACTAAAAAGCTCTTGCATTGCTCCCTGGCAGGGATGAGACTCTCAAGTTGCTAGTCCATTGGGTCGCTGTTACTAGGGAGAGTGGTTAAAAGACAGCAGCCTAGGAAGTTGGAGGCTGTGACTTCTTTCGTGCCTTAGGTACGAAAGCCAGCTGGGTGACTTTGGGCCAATCACCAGGAAATGGGAAGTTCTAGTCCCTTCTTAGGCACGAAAGCCAGCTGGGTGACTTTGAGCCAGTGACCAGGAGACTGTGAGTTTTAGTCCCACTTTAGCCATGAAAGCCAACTGGGTGACTTAGGGCCAGGGGTGGGATTCAAATTTTTTAACAACTGGTTCTGTGGGTGTGGCTTAGTTGGTGGGCATGGCTTGGTGGTCATGTGACTGGGTGGACATGGCTTGGTGGTCATGTGACTAACTGGGTGTGGCCAACTCAATATCGCTCACATCGAGGCACGCATCTCCTCGCCTGGCCTCTCATGACTGTGGGGATGCTGCAGTAGTTATAAGTGTGAAAAAGGGTCATAAGTCACTTTTTTCAGTGCCATTGTAACTTTGAATGGTCACTCCACACAAGCAAAGTACCAGCAAAGGAGGGGAAAAAAACTCCAGAGAAGTTCCAGAGACAGGAAGTCTAGTCCTGCCAAGAATGTAATAAGGGTTAACGGAGAGGCAGTTTCTGTAAGCAACACCAGAATGTTTCCTTCCTGCCTTCCTTACAGGATTAGGCCAGGAATTTCTTCTAACAACCAGTTCTCCGAACTGCTTAGAATGTTAACAACCGGTTCTGGCGAATAGGTGCGAACTGGTAGAATCCCACCCCTGAGTGGAAGGCTGTGAAGTCACTGCTAAGAAAGCAGCTTGCCAACTTCCTCCATTGGCCAAGAGAATTCCAGTATTAAATGTGCTAAAAAGTAGGAAAGCACCTGCAGTCTTGTTTGCCGGTGGCTGGAGTCTCAGGAGTTTTCAGAGCTTTCTTCCTGGATGTGATTATTATTTTTCTTTTATGTTAAACTTGATAAGTCTTCCTAAAGCTTTCTTGGTCCTTCTGTCTTTGTCACCGTGGGTATTTGGGGTTTAAGGGATGCATCAGAACAGCGTTTTCCACATTTGGCCACACTCGAAGATGTGTAGACTTCAACTCCCAGAATTCCCCAGTGAGCATGCAAGCTGAGGAATCATGGGAGTTGAAATTCACATATCTTTAAGCGGCCAAGCTTAGGAAACATTACATTAGAAGAGCCATCCTGTTTTGCTCAGAAAGAAGCAAATGAGGACAGAGTATATGTTGTGAAGCTGCTGGAAAAATTGCCCTGGATTCTGTATACAGATACAGATTAACAGAGTTGGAAGGGAGCTTGTAGGTCATCTAGTCCTACCCCCGCCCTAGCAGACCCTACACCTTTTCTGATAGTCTCTTCTTGAAAGCCTCCAATGATGAAGTTCCCACAACTTCTGAAGGCAACTTCTGTTCCATGGGTTGATTGCTCTGATTGTCAGAAAATTTCTCCTTATTTCCAGGTTGAATCTCTCCTTGTTCAGTTTCCATCCATTATTCCTTGTCTGGCTTACAGGTGTTTTAGAAAATAGATTGACCCCTTCCTCCTCTCTGTGGTAGCCCCTCAAATATTGGAAGACTGCTCTCCTGTCTCCCCTGGTCCTTCTCTTCCCTAAACTAGCCAAGCCCAGTTCCTGCAACCATTCTTCATCTGTTGTAGTCTCCAGTCCTTTAATCATCCTGGCTGCCCTTCTCTGCACTTTTTCTAGAGTCTCAACATCTTTTTTATAGTGTGGTGACCAAAACTGGATGCATATTTTAGGTGTGGCCTTACTAAGGCTTTATAGAGTGGTATTAGTACCTCCCTTGATCTTGATTGTATCCCTCTGTTAATACAACTTAGGATTGCATTAGCTTTTTTGGCTGCCACCGCACACTGCTGGCTCGTATTTAGCTGCTTGTCCACTAAGATTCCAAGATCCCTCTCAGAGTTACTGCTGTTAAGCCTGGTTTCACCCAGTCTATATGTGTCCTTTTGGTTTTTCTTGCCTAATTTTCTCTATACTGAATTTCATCTCGTTAGATACGGCCCAGTGTTCCAGTTTAACGTATACTTTACATTAAAATAGAAATAGCATTCTGGTCCTCATGGTGGCAAATTAAAAAGAATAGGCCGTTTCTTTTTGCTTTAAGGTTAAAAGGCTGGAATGCAGAGCAGGAAAAGGCCTTTTGGGAAGTGGCAGGCTCGGATATGATTTTGCTTCTGGCTCCATCTCCTCCTTTTCAGGAGGTGTGTAGATTTCTCACTGGCTTCTGGGCTGGGCTGAAGGAGGGGCACTCCTTCCATATCTGGAATTTGACTGGGAAATGAAATGCTTCGGCAGGATCGCATCCTTCAATGGTGCATGACATGCGAAGGCGCCATCCTTCTTTTTTTTAAAAAAAGGGGGAGGGGGCGTCTGACCTTGCCAGTTCTAAGGAGACCCCCGTCTGTGGATGGAAACATTTATAGCAAGCCTGGAAATGAATTCTGCCTTCGCCTGGAGGGATCAGTGATGGTTTATAACAAACTTAAGACTCTGTTGAAAATCTGAAGTGGGATACTTTTGCCTTCTGCCTTCCTCAAAGGGGGAGGAAGCAAAAAAAAGAGGAGAGAGAGTGAATTTCTCTCTCTACTGACATGCTGGACACTTAAGGGTTCACCTCTGCTCTCATCAATGGTTGATCTTGTCTTGGAGGAAACTAATTTAGGAACACGGTTGCCATCCCGAATCGAAAACGGTAGAATCGATGGTGGTTTGGTTGATTGGTAGTTTTGAAAACGCCTGTTATGTCTAGTTTCTAGTCATTCAAGAAAGTTCTAGTCAGTCTTTGTCTACCTGGGACAAACTCCAAAAAATCAAGAAAAAGGCACCCTGAATTTCTTCTAAATCAGGCGTCTCCAACCTTAGCAACTTTCAGACTTGTGGACTTCAACTCCTTGAAGTAGCCTTGAGCTACTGTCATGCCCCTGTTGGAGACTGACTCTGAGGAAGAGGAGGAACAGCCAACAGGGAGTGGAAGTGTGGCTCCAGAGGTGGTGGAGGAAGCTGGGGGAGGGCAGAGGCCGGCTGGGCAGTCAGAGGAGGACCCAGGCCCATCCCCTCTCCATCCTAGGGCATGCGGGGGGGGGGGGGGGGGGAGGGAGAGGATCAGGGAAAAACATGGTCTACTTGGGAGGAGAGGGCCTTGATCCTCTTCATGGGATGCAGATGTGACAACTGCATAAGAGTTTGGACCTGCGTGCTAACAGACGCTGGAGACAAATTAGTGTTTTATTCCTAGAGAAAGTTTATCTTGGTTGGCGTTCTTCCAACGGACTGTACCTGGTTATCTTCCTGAATTTGGTAATTATTTATCCTGGTCTGTTATGGAACTTGATTCAGTGTGGTTTGTTTTTGTTTTTTTTGCTTTGTTATCTGCTCTTTGAATTTGAACTGTGTTTCTTTCGTTTGGAATGTTATTTTGAAAAGAGTTTAATCTTCCACTGTGAACAATTGAACAGTGAAGCCAAGTTGAAGGCATTAAAGGACCTTTATTTACGTTTTGGTTTTTGTTATATTTCTGATACACTTCGGGTCATCACAGCTACCCACATTTTTTTCCACATCTGACCCCAGCTTAGCTCCAAGGCTATTGCCACCAACCTCTCTCTCTCCATGCACCTGTGCCTTGTCCATCCAAGAGAGCTTATGTTTGAGCCGCAGTGTCTCTGCCGGAGCATAACCCATTTCTGAGCATCTCTGCATCGGCTTGGGGAGGATTAGGGTGCAGGGAGGTTCCCCCTTAAAGCCTGATTCTGTGATTTCAAGATCTGTGGAAGGAAAACTCATGCTCGAGTGTTTGATCTCCGGGTGATGCTGCGCATACTGTGAGGCATACACTGCTGGGATCAGCTCGGGAGGAAAGAGAGAGAACAAAGGACCATCCTGCAGGAGAAATGAGACTGGGGGAGATGTTCTGGAGGTCCTTTCATCTGCTGGGTGATGTGTGTTCGGTGGAGGAAACTTGCACACCCTCTTCTGCTTTTCTCATCTGCTGGGATACAGATAAATACAGATTAACAGTGTTGGAAGGGACCTTGTAGGCCATTTAGTCCAACCTTCCACCCAAGCAGGAAACCCTACACCATTTCTGACAGTCCAGTCTCTTCTTGAAAGCTTCCAGGGATGAAGCTCCCACAGTTCCTGAAGGCAACTTCTGTTCTTCTTATTTCCAGCTTCTAAAAGTTCTCCTTATTTCCAGGTTGAATCTCTCCTTGATCAGTTTCCATCCATTATTCCTTGTCTGGCCTACAGGTGCCTTGGAAAATAGCTTGACCCCTTCCTCCTCTCTGTGGCAGCCCCTCAAATATTGGAAGACTGCTCTCCTGTCTCCCCTGGTCCTTCTCTTCCCTAGACTAGCCAGGCCCAGTTCCTGCAACCGTTCTTCATATGTTTTAGCCTCCAGTCCCCTGATCATCCTGGTTGTTCTTCTCTGCACTCTTTCTAGAGTCTCAAACTCTTTTTTATAGTGTGTTGACCAAAACTAGATGCATATTTTAGGTGTGGCCTTACTAAGGCTTTATAGAGTGGTATTAGTACCTCCCTTGATCTTGATTGCATCCCTCTGTTAATGCAATTTAGGATTGCATTAGCTTTTTTGGCTGCTGCCACACACTGCTGGCTCATATTTAGCTGGTTGTCCACAAAGACTCCAAGATCCCTCTCAGAAGAAGGAGGAGGAGGAGGAAGAAAAGGTATGGGGCCCTTGCAGATAACTTACCACAGTAGCTTCTTGGGTGGAGAAAAAACAGAGAGACCAAGGATGTGGCTGTTCTTTGGCCAGGAGAAATGGCAAAACCAGAGAGAACCACTGGATCCAACCACAGCTGTAGGAGAGCCAGTCATTTAGAGAGGGATGGGGGGAAGAAGTGGGCCGGGTTGCTCTTCAAGCTCAGAGAGCAGCCAGGGCCCCACAGTTCAATCCTGAGCTTGCAAATGCCGACAATCGAACCCCCAAATTTATATTGCAAGTGTATGAGAAATTTTGTTGAGTGAGTTTTGCTCCATTTTTCTGGCCACCGTCGTTGAGTGAATCCCTGCAGTTGTTAAATTAGTAACATGTCGTTAAGTGAGTCTGGCTTCCCCACTGACTTTGCTTGTCAGAAGGTCGCGGTACAGATCCCACAACCATCATATGGTACCAACCAGTTGGCAAGTGGCTGAATTTTGGTCACGTGACCACGAGGAAGCTACGACGGCCGTAAGTGTGAAAAACAGTCCTGTTTGATAGAATATAAATAATAAGAGAACCTATAGGAAACAAGAAATAACTGCCACATAATATAATCCAGGAAATATTTAACTCACTGTCAAATGTATTAAAGGAAAGTTTAATTAGTATTAACGCAGAGATTATTGTGACGTTTGTTTGTATGAATCTTTGTCTTTTGAGTTTGTATATTTGTATATTTTAACTTTTTGTATGTAATAAAGTTTATTATAAAAAAAGAAAATAACAGTCCTAAGTCACTTTGTACGGTGTCGTCGTAACTTTGAATAGCCGGTAAACGAATGGTTACCACCCATTTTTTTTTAAAACTGGCTTTATATACTGAATTGATTCATATTCCATTCAGTGGTGGGATTCAAATTTTTTTTACTGCCTGTTCTGTGGGCGTGGCTTGGTGGGCGTGGCTTGGGTTGGTGGGCATGGCAGGGGAAGGATAGTGCAAAACCCCATTCCTTTTCCACTCCTGGGGGAAGGTGACTGCAAAATCCCATTCCCTCCATACCTCACTAACCTGCTTTCCAGCTCCATTCTCCTGTGCAGGGCAATCAAAGAAGACCCAGCCAATCAGCTGGGACTCGGGAGGCAGAGGATAGATCGGGGCGGAGCCAGTCAGAGGTGGGATTTGCCGGTTCTCCCAACTACTCAACATTTTCGCTACCGGTTCTCAAGAACTGATCAGAACCGGCTGAATACCATCTCTGGCTCCATCACGGTCTGGGTTACATTTTCTATCCCTTGCCATTTTGAGAGTCAGGCTCATGAAAAGCGTCGTGTAAACCCAAACGGGGGCTTTGCTTAATTCACTCTGACTTCACTTATGTCTGGGTTTGGCTTGGATCTTAACTTTTGTCCCATGCATGTGGATTCAGCGTGAGGCATTGGAAGATATTATTTTTGCTTTTTTGTTTTGAGGCTAAATGAGCACAGAGTACCTAACCGAAGTTTATATCAGCTTGATTCATATAAACAAACAATTCAAGGCTACTTTTAAAAGGCTAAAAGTTTGTAGAGATTCTCAGTCTTCCAGGTCCTGGTTTTGTTCCAAAGTTGCTTTGTTTTTCGAGAAGGCAACTGTATATTCTTTTTTTTTTTTCCTTTGAAGACGTTTCACTTCTCATCCAAGAAACTTCTTCAGCTCTGACAGGATGGTGGGATAGCCTTTTAACAGCATGGCCTTTTAAAAGCCTACCTTTAAGATCTTTTGAAGCCATTTTTTTAATTTGCAAGGGATGGGATTATTTTTGTGGTCAGATTGCTATAGATAGTTCTTTTTTTTCTTCCTCCTTTGAAATTCAAGCTGCAGGGCAAACGTCTGAATGGGACTAAATTGAGGGTTTGTCTGTTTTGTTTTAATCTCGCCATGTAGATTTGCGTCCTGGACTTCTCATCACATCACATGCACTTTGACTTTGCATATGGCTGAACGTAGGTGAGGACAGTTTTTTGGGGGGGGTATTTTTATTTTCATAACAAAGTCCGTTTCAAAAGTAGGAGATCACCTGAAAGAAATTCTCAAAGCAGAGGAAGAACGAGGCACACACACACACACACACACAAAAAACCCTCCAAAGCCTCTTTTGCGGTGGAAGAAACTTTTTGAGAAATTGCAGGGCCAACTGGAAAGCAGCCTTCCCTCTTTCATCTCTTTGCAATCTGATAGTGGTGGAAAAAATAATAATAATCTGGGATCGGCGCCAGATCCTGAGCAGATTTATATTGTGGCTTATCCTTTGAACATTCAGAAGGCTTGGAACTTCTTTTCCCCAAAGTCATGCCGGAGTCTCGGCATGGACAGGTGGTCCATCGGCTTTGCAAAAATGCTTCTTGCATTCTGGACACAATTCACGGAGAAGCTTTCGGCCAGCCGATAAATCTTAAGTAATCCCTGGAGGGTCTTCTGAGATCTGCTAAACAAGGTGGCACTCCAAAGGCCACGCCCCTCCCCCCCAAAACAAAAGATAATTATTAATGCCAATAATCTCCTCTAACAACTGTGTTTAGGGAAAGCGTTCGTTAGATTTCAGAAGAGATGTTCAAAGGGTTTAGCTTGCTGGATGAACCAGGCCACCTTCTCTCGTAGTGTTTTGACCTAGACCGTCCCAAGATCGTGAAGCCGACTCCTCATCCCGATAAAACCCCTTTTATTTAAGTTAAAGGGAATTCCTCTCTCCAGCAAAGTCCCAGCAAACGGTCTTTCAAGAGATTTCACAACTACAGACCTTTATCAGGCTTGGAGAGTTGCCAGGCCGATATCTTCCAAACGCCACATTATAGCAGCAATTACTTGGCAAGGAATCGGGAACAGATCTTCACCCTAATGAATTGAACTAATTGTCTCCTGCAAACACCATTCCCCTTTCATTCTTCTTTATTCCCTATGGGAGGGGCCATTCACCATCTACTTGAGCCTTTACTCCCGAGTCAACCCTAGTTCCTTAACTGTTCCCTTCGTCTGGCAGCTCTGTGTATGCGCACACTGGGAACAGGCTCCAGCTGTTCTTCTGCCCCACTGATCTCCAACTCTGAAGGCAGCTGATAACTGTTGGATGGCCCTGACCCCATCTCTGCCTCTGACTTGGAGCATTTGTCAGAGCCTTCCCCAAACTCCAGGACTGGCCCATGTTCTTCCCCAACCTCCTCACTGTCCAAGTCTGTAACCAGCTCAGCTGGCTGCTGGTGGGTCACAACACCTAGGTTTATTTATTTATTTATTATTTATTAATTACATTTATATACCGCCCTTCTCCCAAGGGACTCAGGGCGGTGAACAGCTCATCTAAAAACCCCACAAAAATACAAAAGTTAAAAAGTAATTAAATATTTAAATCAGCTGCTGACTAAAATTAGGAAACCCTCCCCCCACCCTTAAAAACCCAAATTTAAATTTAAAAATGGAGATCAAATTTAAAATCATTATCTCAGCCCAGGCCGGCCTGCTCAAAGAGCCAGGTCTTTTGACTTGCAATCTCTGGGGGAACCAATGGATGTCTTCTTCGGAGTCTACCAGCCTCTCTGGACCACTGGATTTTTATTTGGAAGGGAGAAAGAGACCTTGTGGCTTCTAGCATCGTCTTTATTTACAATCCAGAGTCTATCGATGTTCTACATGCTTCTGTAGACCTTCTAAATCACGGGTGGGCAACTATGGTCCCTTTATGTCCAACTGACTATGGCGAAGGGATTCTGGGAGTTGAAAACCACAGGTCATAAAGGGGCCATGGTTGCGCACCCCAATTCTAAATGTTTCCAGTTCAAGACTTTGTTGAGAAAGATGTTCACCTGCTCAGAGCTGGGAGGGAGAACTATCTGGAGGAAGAATGTGAATATCACCCTCACAACGTATTTCACAGGCATTTTGTGCCTGACTGTGACCCAAAAGCAGCCATCTGGGAATAGCCAAGCTCCCTTCCTTAAATGATAGTCATTTTGTGTACATCCCAAGAGATGTTTCCCAAGCTCTGTGTGTGCCCCAAAGTTGACAAATCTTGTACAGCGTGGTCTTCTTTGGAGAAAAGCCAGGATATCATCTTAACTGCCTCAAGAACCAAGACATGATTTGAAATCAGACAACTATCCAGTAATGTTCTTAGGTCTGCTCCAAGGGCACAAATATACATTTTTGTGACTTCCTATCAGGCAAGGTCCATACAAGATTAAAATCAGGAAATAGATCAGAAGCAGGAAATAAAGGAAATGATTCATCTCGACATTGGCATCTATTGAGTTAGAAGGTTAGAAAGCCAGAGTTATCTGCAGATGTTGCAATCAAGACTCTTCATGATGCTAGAATAGTTTCAGAAGATATCTAGGATTGTAGGCATTTAAAAAAAAATCCACTGTGGTTTAATTAACATGTCAATGTTGGTTTAGCATGATGTCTGAAATAGCTCAACGTGCTCTTGTCCTTTATGACTTGTCAGCTAATTTTCATTGTCTAGAGTGGTTTTCTGGTTTGCACAGACACTAAGTGTTCTCCTACATCCAGGGGTTTGGTATTATTGTGGCCCGCCGGTGGCTGGCAGCAGACTCGGAGAGTAGCAAGGAGGTTGGGGGGGAACCTGGGCCATTTTGAGGCTGAGGAGGGCTCGGACGAGGGCTTTGCATCAGAGACAGAAATAGGGCCAGGGCAGGCTGGCAGTCATCAGCTGCCTTCAGACTCAGACAGCAGTGATGCGGGGGAGTTTTGGAACCGGTTCCCAGCCTGTGCATGCTCAGGGCTACCAGAAGACAAGAACAATTGAGAAAACAGGGTCGACTCAGGAGTAAGGCCACACCTCAGAGATGATTGGCCCCTCCCATAGGACATAAAAGAGGAGCGAACGGGATGTGAGCTTTTGCAGGAAGCAATTAGTTTGTCTGGTCGATTCAAACTTTGAAAGGTTCTGTCTGATTGTGTCAAGTTTGGCCTTGCCCTGTGCTTGGCAATTAGTTCCCTGGCAGAATTCCAAGTGGGATAAGGTGGGTGCTTCTATACATTCCCCCTGAAAGACTGTTTGTGAAGCCTTGCAGGTGGTGAATGAACGTAATTCACAGCCGTGAAAATAAGAGGTTTTGCCGGTACTTTCATGTCCCCAAAGTTCCTGGGACAAGCGGTTCACCACTCCAAAGGCTTCCATGCAAAGTTAGTCTATTGGATTTTATTAGGCATCCTCAAAGTATAACTCACAGTTACGTTGAGATTCATCTAATGTCCAATCTTTATCTCAATAGTTGCCTCAATAGTATGAAAAGATGGTTATTTTCATCCCATAGCGTTTATAGCAAAGGAAAACACCAGCACAATGCTGGGTTCTAGGTAAGAATGCCCAAAAACCTCCCCCAACCCAACCAGAGATCAAGTCAGTGACAAATCAGGATTACAGATGTGACCACATGACATGAACTACACCTCCCATGAGGTATTAACTACATTTCCCATGGAGCATTCCTTTAAAGGGGTAGCTCTCGTTCCTAAACTAAATATATACTGTCTTAACCAGCACAGGGGTATTGTTGGAAGTTACTCAATGGACAGGCCACAGGTGATCTCGGAGCAAAATGTGGTTCAAACAACCTATCCCACACTTTCATGAGTGCCTGGACAATGTTTTGCTAACTTCAAAGGACTTTCTACGCTGGCTCTGAGCCTCTAGAGCTTTTGTCTTGTTCAGCTCGTGACCCGTGTGTGATTTGGTGGAAGTATGCAGTGTTTTTCCTTGCCTACGTCGAGATGAACTTGATTTCTCTCACGCTCCAAAGTTTTTAAACACAAAGGTATAATGTAAGGTCAGGCTTTGTCCGCTTTAAACTTTTTAAGAGAAAGGTTTATGATGTACTTCAAACAGAGGAACAGTTTATAAAGGAGAGAAATAGGAAGAAGAAGGATCTCTCCCCCTCTTGTCAAGCTTCTCTTTTCATTCCTGCCATGCTTAGAGAATTCTTAAGTTGGAGAGCCAATGGACTTTTCTTTGCCAGCTATTCACAGATGGAACGGTTCATGTTTTGATTTAGTTGCTTTCATCGTGGTTTTAAAATCCAGCTAGACTTAGTTTGGAGCAGATTATAGGCAGGGAAGGGAGTAAACTGGGAAAGCTATGTGGCTTCTATTCTCCGTTGGATTTGAGCCGTCAAAGTAGAGTCGGAATGAAACTCTAGTCTATGTTCAGACTGGGTTATCCAAAGGAAATCCAGAATGGAATAGAATAGAAAATAGAATAGAATAGGGAATAGAATAGAATAAGGAATAGAATAGAATAAAGAATAGAATAGAATAGAATAAAGAATAGAATAGAATAGGGAATAGAATAGAATAGGGAATAGAATAGAATAAGGAATAGAATAGGGAGTAGAATAGAATAAAGAATAGAATAGGGAATAGAATAGAATAAGGAATAGAATAGGGAATAGAATAGAATAAGGAATAGAATAGGGAATAAAATAGAATAAGGAATAGAATAGGGAATAGAATAGAGAATAGAATAAGGAATAGAATAGAATAGAACAGGGAATAGAATAAGGAATAGAACAGAAAATAGGATAGAATAGGGAATAGAATAGAATAGAATAGAATAGAGAATAGAATAAGGAATAAAATAAGGAGTACAATAGAACAAGGAATAGAGTAGAGTAGAGTAGAGTAGAGTAGAACAGAGTTGGAAGGAACCTTGGAGGTCTTCTAGTCTAACCCCCTGCTTAGGCAGGAAACCCAAAACTCTATACCATTTTAGACAAATGGTTATCTAATCTCCAATCCAATTCCAATCTTCTGGTTCTAATTTCATCAAAGGCCAGGTCCTTGTTTTAAGAAGAACCAGGGAGGGGTGTGTGTTTCAAGAGTAAATCTAAATGGGTAAGGAGGCTGGTAACCAAACCGTAGAAGGAATAGTTGAATAAGTTGAAGATAGTTCCATAGAGAGGAAGAACGAAGGGAAAAATTAAAGGAGGCCTTCAAGTATCTGGCTGTCAAGCAGGAGAGTTCCCCTGGCTGGGGAATTCCGGGAGTTGAAGTCTGCACATCTTTAAAGTCACTTGTTTGCAAGGACGGTGATTATATTTTTTTCCTCCAGTCCTTTTTCTGATATTTTTTGTCTGTTCTGCCTTCAGTGAGGGGATCAGTCTTGGTTGCATTTGGAGTTTATTGATTTTTATCAGGCCTCAATTCCACGGTGCTCCTAAGGCATCCCATTCAAGAAAATGTGTCTGATTCAGAAATCACGTCGTAAGAAAACAAAATTAGAAAAAGGAAACACAGGACTATAATCATGATACATGACATAGACGTAGAATTCTTTTTATTGGCCAAGTGTGGTTGGACACACAAGGAATTTGTCTCGGTGCAAATGCTCTCAGTGTACATAAAAGAAAAGTTACATTCGTCAAGAGTCAAGAATCATCAGGTCCAATAATGATAGTCATAGGGTACAATAAGTAATCAAATCATACTAGGAAGCAGTCAATAAAAATCATTAGGATACAAGTGACAAAGTTACAATCACACAGCCACAAGGGGATGGGTGATAAGGAGTGATGAGAAGATTAATAGTAATAGTAGTGCAGACTTTGTAAATAGTTGGACAGTGTTGAGGGAATTATTTGTTTAGCAGAGTGATGGTGTTTGGGAAAAACTGTTCTTGTGTCTAGTTGTTCTGGTGTGCAGTGCTCTATAGCATCGTTTTGAGGGAAGGAGTAGTTGAAACAGTTTATGTCTGGAATTTGAGGGGTCTGTAGATATTTTCACAGCCCTCTTTTTGACTCATGCAGTATGCAGGTCCTCAATGGAAGGCAGGTTGGTAGTAATTGTTTTTTCTGCACTCCTAATTATCCTCTGAAATCTGTGTCTGTCCTGTTGGGTTGCAGAACCAAACCAGACAGTTATAGAGGTGCAGATGACAGACTCAAACATTCCACTGTAGAAGTGGACATAAGAAATTCAAACATCGGAGCAGCTTTTTTTTGACTTTCTATCTAGAAAGGTTGCGTCTTGGAAATGGCAGCTAATACGTAAACCAAATCTGTAGGTATCATTTGGTTGCGTAGAGTCCTCGACGTATGCCCAGAATTGAGCCCAGAATTAGAGTTGTAAGGCATAGTTGTTAAGTGGATCACTTTGTGACTTTCTTGAGGCAAATGTCACAATCATTAAGCAAATGCAAACTTCAAACAAACCAATTTTTCATTAATGGCCTCTTTTTTTTTTTTTGCCAGAAATGGGAAGTTAAAAGTCCGGAAATCTGCAAAAGACTCTAATAATCGTGTAACCACAGCATGCTGCAAACAGTCATAAATGAACAGCATTCAAAAATCTGATCCCACAACTCTGAGTGGGTGGGCTCTCACAACATTGAAAACGGGTTGTAAATAGCTCTGGAGAGGTCTGTTGTAACTTTGAACTGGTTGTTAAATGAGGACCAGGTGTACCTTGTTCTAGATTTAGACTCATTTAGAAAATGGGATGGAGGATGCTGTGTAATCTCCCAATGTTGCAAAACTCAGTTTTAACTATCCTGGGTCACCCAGGCCATTGGGGAGAAGGATCCAGGAAGCTATATACTGGACATAGAGTTTCCTAACTTTTATATATAAAAAGGTTAGGAGACAGAATTGTTAGGTTCCCACGGAGCCTCAAAAGTTTTAAAAAACTATCTTGAAAATAACCAAATGACCTTCTCCAGAAAGTTATTCTTGGCAGCTGGGAGTTTTTAACTTGTTGACTTGCCTTAAGTAAAATGTGTGTCAAAATGTTTGCAAAAGAATTCAAATGGGAGGCTCTGTCTCTCTCCCTCTCTCTCTCCCTCTCTCTCTCTCTCTCTCTCTCTGTAGCTTTTGGGTTTATGCTGGGCTTTAGAAAAACTCAGATAACAGATAATCAAAGTTGGAAGGGACCTTATAGGTCATCTAGTCCAACCCCCCGCCCAAGTGGGAGACTCTACCCCATTTCTGATAAATGGTCAGTCCAATCTCTTGAAAGTCTCAAGTGATGACCCTCCAATCAGAAGAACTGGGATAGGGTGGGGTCCACGGGGGTCTCTTTGTGTTGCCTGGATAAGAGGCACACCAAGTCTTCTCCAGAGGCTGCAAAGTATCAACAGTAAAAATGCATTTATTAAATGCAAAGATACACTTATTAAATGTAATTTTTGCGCTGCTGCTTCTAACCTGAGTTGCAAGCACAATAGGCCGCTTTGAGGCATCCATCACTCTCTCCCAGGGACATTTATGGGAATGGTTTAGTTGTGATAGGCTTGTTTTCTAATGGGTTTTAACAAAGCTCTTTGGGAGTACTTAATTAGAATATAGACGCGTGATGAAGATGGGCCTGTTAACTTACAATACACAGGAACTAAGAGCGAACAGGTTCAGTTTATAACTTTCTCCCTATTATTTTAAAAACAGAACCATTTCCTTTAAATTATGAAATCAGCTAGCTTGACTAGCTGATTTGGAAAGTTTTAACACCCAGAAGAATAATAAAAACTCTCCATGATTCATTCTTTCTTTCTTTCTTTCTTTCTTTCTTTCTTTCTTTCTTTCTTTCTTTCTTTCTTTCTTTCTTTCTTTCTTTCTTTCTTTCTTTCTTTCTTTCTTTCTTTCTTTCTTTTTTCTCTCTTTCATTCTTTCTTTCTTTCTCTCCCTCCCTCCCTCCCTTTCTATCCTTCCTTCCTTCCTTCCTTCCTTCCTTCCTCCTTCCCTTCCTCTTTTTTCTCTTCTTTATTTTATCTTCTTTCTCTTCTTTCTTTCATTATTCAAAGCTTAAGAGAATTAAGGCAGTTTCCTTCTCTCTGAAAAGGAATTAATAGCATCATTAAGCTCTTTAAATACATAAATAAAGACAACTTCTCTGATGAATATTGGATTATAGAGATGAAGTTTATATTCCAAGCATTGGGGGTGGTAGCAGTTTCTCTCCCCCCCCCCACCCTGCAAAAAATGGCCCAGAGAATCTGACTGCAGTAATCATGAGCTGTTTCTACTGCTCCTCCCTTCGTGAAGATTAAGCCAGATCTCTTTGCTTATTAAGCTCTGCCAAGGGATTCATTTTTCTTAGCTTCTTAGATGGTGCCAGATTTTTTTTTCTTTTTGTGTTTTTTTTTCCTTCCTCTTTTTGGACAGTTCGCTCTGTAAGTACAAATATCTTGGAATAAAGTCTAGTCTTTTGCCTCTTGTCACGTCCCGTAGCCTCGCTTGTCCCCGAGCTGATGTCTTTCCAATTGGTCAATGTTCAACCCTTCTCATCTTTAGCCAACAAGGCCGATGCTGGCTAAGGATTAGCAAAATTCAAGATGTGCACATCCTGAAAGCATTAGATGGGAGGTGAGTTCACTTAGCCCTTCTGATCCTGGGTGGGAAGGTGGCGGGTGCATTTCCTACGATTTTGAGGGGTTCGTTATGCACAGGCTGGCTGCCTTTTTCAAGGACATTCCAGCAATGTAGGATGTCTTGTTTTGGTTCCAGGAAATTCTCTAGAAGCCATCAGAGATAGCATCCTGGCCAGCTTGTTTGGGTTTAGATGAAGGACGGTGAAGAAACGGGTGTACATCAGGAACGATGAAGAGAGGAAGGGTTGGGGACCTAAGGTGTTTCTTTCAAAGGGTTGTGGGCTCTCCTTTAATTGCAGGGGGCTTTGCAGGATGGTCCAGGACAATGAGCAAAGGGGTGGCCCAGCCTTTGAAAACAATGTAAGGGTAGTCTTGGAATCCTACAGAGGGAAAAATGTGATCCATTCGGGAAAGCCTTGAGTGGACATGGATTCTGATGAAGTTGTTGGCCTTCCTTTAGCAATTGGTTGTGTGTGTTGCCAATGCCATTGTTTGTTTTTTAACTTTTCCTGCACATTCTATGAAGCAGAGAATATTTCAATCAATCAATCAGCTGGAAGGGATCTTGGAGGTCTTCTAATCCAATCCTCTGTTCAAACAGGAGACCCTATACCATTCCAGACAAGTGACTGTCCAGTGTCTTCTTAAAAGCCTCCAATGATGGAGCACCCACAACTTCTGGAGGCAAAGTTGTTCCACTGGTTAATTGTCCTCACTGTTAGGAAGTTTCTTTCAATTCCAGGTTGCTTCTCTCCTTGATTATTTTCCATCCTTTGTTTCTTGTCTTGACTTCTAGTGCTTTGGAAAATAGGTTGACCCCCCCTTCTTTGTGGCAGCCCCTCAAATACTGGATGAGTGCTATCATGTCCCTCCTAGTCCTCCTTTTCTCTAGACTAGCTAAATCCAAGTCCTGCAATCGTTCTTCATATGTTTTAGTCTCTTGGCTTTAATCATCTTAGTTGCTCTTCTCTGCATTTTTTCTCTGCATCTTTTCCTTCCAAGAAAAGCTTTGTGTTTGGAGATCTGTTGGGCTTAAGTTCCTGTAATCACAAGGCCATTGGGCTTAAATTCTTGTAATCACAAAGGCCAAAGTACCTGGGGATAATGTATGTCAGAATTCAAAAGAGATAGTGGATATTCCTGCTGGGAAAGGCTCGTTTTTGAAGATTGCTATACGGGGAGAAGATTGATTGCAACTTCTGATGCAGCCAGGAAGAGAAAAGGGTGGATGATATGCAATTCGTACAGAGTCTTCTTCATCCTAAGTTTGTTGGCTTGGACTTAAAAGCCCGAAGTGTTCCTTAAATTACAAGTATCCTTGGCTCTTGCAGTTGTAAGGAAGGGCTTCTACAATCACTGTCATCTCAGGGGCAAGATTTTATTTTTGGTACAAGAGACAATCCTGCTATTACACAGAGGTCACCTATATTTACACATCCACAGAGAAATAATTTCCATATAACATTTATCAGACCTGTAGGCTGAGATCATTTAAAGAAGGAGATCCTTCCATCTGTCTTAGCAAGGGCTTATTGTGAGATTCCTATTCATTGATGAATATTTTTTTGAATGGGGAAGAAGAAAAAGGCCTTGGGTGTATGTATGTTCCCATTCTCCTCTGAGGATATGCAATGAAGAAAATGTGATGGCATCTCAGTAACATCTCAATTTCTACATGTATTTTCCTGAACCCATATTAGTACTGTGTGGGCCCAGTGGGAGAAAATTGGATCTTTTAAGGAGCAGTTGTGAGGTGCAGAGTGAGTATCCACATGAATCCAGAGACACTTTTTCAGCTCAAGATCCAATTACTGAATATCTCTCGTATAGAGTTAGTTCAGTGTAGTGGTTAAGGTGCTGATCTAAAAATCAGGAGAGGGTGAGTTCTAGTCCCATCTTGGGCACGAAAGCTGTCTGGATAACTTTGGGACAATCATCAGGAGACTGGGAATTCTAGTTTCATCAATGGGCATGGAAGCTGGCTGGGGGACTTTGGGTCAATCACCAGGAGACAGAGAATTCTAGTTTCACTTTGGGTATGAAAGCTGGCTGGGGGACTTTGGGTCAATCACCAGGAGACTGAGGATTCTAGTTTCACCTTGGGCATGGAAGCTGGCTCGGGGATTTTGGGTCAATCACCAGGAGATTGAGAATTCTAGTTTCACCTTGGGCATGGAAGCTAGCTGGGGGACTTTGGGCCAGTCTGTCCCTCTCTCTCTTTGAGCCCAGCCTACCTTACAGGGTTATTCTGGGGAAAATAGGAAGAGGAAGAAATATTATTTATGTTCACACCGCTCTTAGTTAGCTATAAACTAATAAAGGTGGTATAAAAACCTAATACATAAAAAACGTCGCCTGAATTCTCTCAATGAGCTCAGAAGGACATCCAGGGAGAAAACCTATTAAGTCTTTTTTATGTTGGACAAGGGGAAGGGCTGGAAAGCATCAACAACAACATCCTTCCCATCTAATAATAAATCAAATCACCCCATCACTTCCCAAAGGTAATTAAATGTTCAAGCTCTCCGGATATAAGGGACAAAAAGATCAGTTTGTTGAGACATCACAAGGGTAATTTTGGAGTAACGAAGAGAGACCGAGAGAGAACGTAGCTCCTTCTTTTGAGCATCCGGAAATATTTGTAGCATGCACACGACAAAGCTGGGGATATTTTGAGTCAGGCCTTGTGAAAGATTGTTGGGTTTCCATTTCTGCAGAGTGCGGTGCGTTTAAAGACGATTTTAGACAAAGTCACGGAAATGAGAGATGACACCGAAGGGAGGGGAGGGGCGCATTGTCCTCCCAACCTCTCTGTTCTTGCAAAAATTTGCCAAAAAGTTATTTTTGTCCCGCGGAACAAGCCATCGCTTTGACCCCCAGAGGGTTGACCCTTCCTTCCCCCAACTCCCCCTTTCTCTCTCTTTCACAACTCACAAAGGGCCAGAAAAACAGCTGCACAAATGCTTTGTGTGATACTCATTAGTGGAATTTTTTTTCTCTCTCTCTCTCTCTCTCTCAGATAAGAGCAAAGCACTTCTATGCCTTTTGCTTGAGAAGTGGAGGGTATATTTTCTCCCCCTCAAAAAATGTTTTTGCAAAGGAATAGAATAGAATAGAATAGAATAGAATAGAATAGAATAGAAGAACTTTATTGTCATTGTACGAGTACAACGAAACTGTGGATGCATCCCAGCAACTGTTTGCAATACAATAAAACCAAAGGATTTAAAAATAAAGATAAAAAAAAAATACCCACATTTGAGTACCCACATTTCCATTTGCAATTTGAGAGTGCAATATCTACGAATATACACAAAATATACATCCAACCCTGACTGTGACGCTTGGCCAAGTGTAATACATAAGAGATAGATTGTACTGTAATAAGTTATTATACATCTGTATGGGGTATTGCAGTTTTACATCTTTTCACATCTTAATATGGTAGTAACTTATATTTATTTGCAGTTCGGATGGCCCAGGGAAAGAAACTATTTGTTAATCTAGTGGTAGTGGGATTTTATTGACCTAAAGCGCCGTCCAGACGGCAGCAGATTAAAAAGTGAGTCCATGCAACCGCTTTTCAATTCTGTTGCTTTTGGTTGTTTGATGCTTTGGGAAAATAAGATAGTTTGTCCTGGTTTTCTTTTGATCGCTGAATTAGATGTTTGGAATAACTCCACACTTTATAAAATGGTAGAGGTACTTATAACAGTTTGTTTAATCATCATCATCATCTTTTAATGACCCCATAATCCCTTGCGGGGTAGAGTCTGGGCAAGTGAATGAAACTAGCAGAGTGTTTACTGGCCGGATGCCCTTCCTGTCACCAGTACGGAGTCTTGTTCAGCAGATATATTCTCATCGTGCCCAGAGAGAGAAACATCGGCCTCTACCTGGAATCGAACTCACAGCCTCCTGATGGTGAGGCGAGAGCTCCACCTCTAGGCCCACTGCAACCCACAACCCCTGTAACCATCATAAATAGGAGTCAGATGCCAAGTATCTGAATTTTGATTATGTGACCACGAAAGATGTCATAATGGTCATAAGTGTGGAAAATGGTCATAAGTCGCTTTGTAACTTTGAAGAGTCATTCAGTGAACTCTTATATAAGTCAAGGACTACCTGTATACATAATTAATTCTGCAAATTGGTTTGGGGACTGGGAGAAATAATTGCGTTGGCCCCTATCTTAACACCATCTGTCTGAGTCATAATGTTTATGGGTCTTTGTCCTTCCTGCCCCATCAACTTGTAGGGTGAAAATGGTCAGCCTTGCCATATGGTGAGCATTTGGTGAGCATTTGATGAGCTGGTTCTCCATTTCAGATTCCCCAAAGGGGGAGGGCAGGTTACTAAGAATTGGGACCGGCCAGAGGTGATTGTAAATTAAAGTTGGAGTGGAACGAGAATATATAGATAGTCCTTGATGTATGACCGTTTTTGGGACTACCGGAATGTTAATTGGAAGTCCTTGTGGTTGTAAGTTAAGGCACCGGGTAACGAAATCTGATTTCTTTGTACTGTTTTATGACAGTTGTTAAATGGAAACGGTGGGCCTGGGATGAGAGAAGTCACAATATTTTTTTACAATGGCCAGAAGTGCTTTGACACATTGTAAGGCCCGTCCCCCCCCTCACTTTCAAAAGCCAAGTTGTAACTCTTCAATGGTCATTAAACAGCCAATCTTAGGTTGAGAACTACCTGTAATCAAGTTTTGTGCCTTGTGTTTTTTGATGGCAGGCTATGTAGGGTCGGTAAGATACAACTCTGACTTGACTCTGGGAAAACAGTTTTATCCTTTTCAGAACTGCATTGAGCATTTTTGTGTATTTAAGCTTTTTTTAAAAAAAAAAACCTCTTGAAACAAATGTTCTCCATGTGGAGTGTAACTTAAGAACACCCAAGTTTTAAACTTCCTTTTTCTCAGAATTTATGGAAGGCAGAGTAATTCTACCCTTTTGCTTTTGGGGTTGGGAGAGGGACGGGGCACGCTAAGATCTGTTTCAAGATATTTAACAAAAACAGCAAAGCAAATTTAAAAGCATAAATCCTGAATTTTTCACAGCTTGATTTAATGTAGCTACCATCTGTCTTAAATGCAGCCCTAACTTCTGAACTCGGCGTTTCTTTGGAGTGCAGTAAACGTGTTTCTTCGTGACACCTAGTAGTAGTTTCCTTGCCAAGAGGCATAGTCAAAGATTTATTAGATTCTCTCTTTGCCCTCCTCTTCCTATTTCTGCATTTGTTTTTTAGGCAATTTCAGCTTCAAGGCCAGCAGACGTGATTGGAAAATGCTTTCATGGTTAGACAGGTGAACCCAACATAAAATCCACGGAGGCTTTACAAGACTTTGTAGGGCCTTATTTGAGTCCAAAGTTTGCTTGGAGTTGGTGTGCTTCAGATCATTCCTGGGGGGAAAAATGGTCCTTGACTTGCAACAGTTCATTTAGTGACTGTTCAAAGTTACAATAACTGAAAAAAGCGACTTATGACCGTTTTTTGCACTTGCGACCGTTGTAGTAGCCTCACTGCAGTGATTCACTTAACAACAGTGGCAAGCAAGGTTGCAAAATGGAGCAAAGCTAACTTAACAACCATCTCACTTAACAACGGAAATGTTTGGGCTCAATTGTAGCCAGAAGTCAAAAACTACCCGTGTAGTAATCTTGCTTTGGAAGTCAAATCTCTGAACCATTTTTAGATGGTAGCTAATTTGGTAGTAGGGTGAGGGATACTGAACTTTGAATAATCAGTATTCCACTGGACATCTAGAACCCAACTGGGCATCTAGAACCCAACCGGATGCCTAGAACCCAACTAGACGTCCAGAACCCAACTGGGCGTCTAGAACCCAACTGGGTATTTAGAACCCAACGGGTGTGTCTAGAACCCAACTGAACATCTAGAACCCAACTGGACATCTAGAATCCAACTCAACATCTAGAACCCAATTGGATGTCTAGAACAGGCCAGAAGGCATAAGGAGGATTTTGCAGGTGCTTCACTTCTTCTATGTCTGAGACTCCGTCTTAACAAATGAGGAGTTCCTAACCCCCAATTCAAATACTTCTTTTTTCTTTTTTAAAAAAAGAAATTCAAAGGTGCTGAAAAGCAGATTTCCAAAAGATAATATAAGCTCTTTTCAGATGTCTGTTGAGGTGAGATTTTGTTGGCTTGAATGTTTCGCAGGACTGCAGATTCAGGAAAGCATTCAGATTTTTTGAACAATGTTCATACGGGTCATTTGATTGTAGAATTTCTGTCATTCTTGATCTCTCAAGCAAACATTGAAAAAAATGGTGAAAGCCATGAAGCTCTTGATACTGTCAGTCTCTTTATTCAGAAGCATCTACTGTGAACCTGTAATATTTGCATGTTTGCAGGCTTGCTGAAACCTTAATATAACTGTTCATGCAGGGATCAAATTCCCAGCAAGTTGGCTCCATTCGTTACCCTTTTGGCTGGGCCATTCAGACATGCATTTTATTTAATGTAAAGAAGAAAGGGCTTTTTTTTTTTTTTTTTTGCTTCCAAGAAAACAGCTCACACAGACTTGGGAAACCTGCCAGCTTTAAACTGTGTTTATGTATGCCTTTGCTTGTAACGTTTAACATCTGAGCCAAATTGCTGGTTTAGAAAACTGTTTCATGCTTCTTCTGTTACATTTACATTTTGCTTTTTTTCCCCCTTAAATGAATCTTGTATTTAACAATCCCCTCTTCTTGTAGGTGGGTTTGGGAAGGCCCTGATATTTACAAAGTCTCTGGATTTTTTATTTGAAGGCTTAAAATGGTAGTTTGGAAAAACCATCTGGAAATATTCGGTAAGGTTGGACCGACAGGGGAGAAGATGAAGTTGAGAGATATCAAACCATTCTCATATTTAACAAAACAGAGGTGAGCAGAGAAGGCTGATGGCAACCGCATTCAATCACCAAATCCCTTGTTTTCTCCTTACATTCGTTGTCCCAAATGTGTGGCTTGGTTTCTTCCCATGTTGAATTGGAGAACATCTACAAACTTACGGAAGTTCTAAAGTAGGCTTCAAACTGGTTTTGCTTCCTTTTTGATAACCTCATGTGTCTGCTTAGGGAGGTAGAGTTGAGAGAGAATTAGTTTTATTACTATGCTTGGTTCAAAATCTTGACAGCGGTCCATTCACAGTAGTTTAATGGTCATCCTCAAATTTCACATGGTTCCTGGTCAACAAAAGTAAATCTTCTACTGCTCTTAGTCATGGTGATCTTCTACTGCTGTGGGGTAGCTTTTGTCAACCAGGGTACCATCTGGATAATATGGATGTGAAATCTCTGAATTTTTAGAAAACAACTGTGCTGGTTTTGAGTTTGGGGAATTGATATTATGGTGCCTGCAGATTGCACAGAAGGTTGTTTTAAGGTCCTTTAAAAAACATTGGCCTGAAGTGTTAATTTGTTGGCATGGATGAGTTGTATGTTGTAGAACAAGGCTTCCTAACCTTGATAACTTAAAGATATATGGACTTCAAGAATTCTGGGATTTAAAGTCTAGGAGTCTTAAAGTTGCCAATGTTGGAAAACCCTGATGTAGAATTTCTTCTTTGGTTGCCTTATTGGAGTGAGACTGAACATTGAAGGAGATATGATCTTATTGACTTTCAATTGAAGAAATGGTAGCTCTCCAGAATGACCTATAGAAGCAACTTGTTTACTTGGTGTGGGTTTAATTTCATTCTCTGCATTATAACCATTTCTCAAACTTGAAAGAAGGACTCTTAAATTTCAGATGAATATCCCCTTGAAAAAGCAGTTGTTGTTGTTGATGATGTTCCTTCTTCTTCTTCTTCTTCTTCTTCTTCTTCTTCTTCTTCTTCTTCTTCTTCTTCTTCTTCTTCTTCTTCTTCTTCTTCTTCTTCTTCTTCTTCTTCTTCTTCTTCTTCTTCTTCTTCTTCTTCTTCTTCTTCTTCTTCTTCTTCTCCTTCTCCTTCTCCTTCTTCTCCTTCTCCTTCTTTTCCTTCTCCTTCTCCTTCTTCCCCTCCTCCTCCTCCTCTTGCTTTGCACCATCCCTCAAAGCTTATTCCAAAGAGAGCAAAACCTGTCTTAATTATAGATTCATTGCTTCTCCCGCTTTGCCGTTGCTTCTATAAAACCTTGACTATGATTCATTAAAGCATGTGGGATTTGGGTCTGTGCCATCTAGGTTGCTATAATTGGTTAATCTAGCTTTCATGCTTGCATTTGTGTGCAGAATTAATATTATGATTAGGTTGTGCTTTTACAAAGCAGAAAATCTCTCCCTTTCATCAAGCCATTTATCTGAGAGGGAGTTATTGTTTTTGGAAAGGCTGCTTGTCTGTTGTACCAGAAGATAATCCATTTAGCTGATCACTTTTTAACTTTGTGATGTGGGTTTATACCGCAACTCCACTTGAAGGCAGTACTTCTCTAATATCTGTTCAGATCTTATTACATACACCGGACTTCTTTTTATGTCAACCTTGCCTTTTTCTCTTTTTTTGCTCTTAGATTCATTTATGGAGGTGGAAGTTATAAAAACATCTCCATTTGTAACTTAATTCTCCCCCCCCTCCCCTTTTTAATGAACTAGAGAAGCCATTTTCCTGCTGGGTGTTCTCCAGATGTTCTTGGGATCTGTTGGGACCTTGGGAAGTTTCAACCCAGCGCCTCTGAGAAACACCAGATTGGAGAAAATACAGATTAGGTCCTTGGGTATTTTGATGTGATTCAATATCTTTTGTTTTTTAAGCTTTGCCTTATGCGTTTCTACTTCCCACAAAGGGCTTGATTTAGGTCATATCAAGTAAGGTAAAGCAGGCATTAATATATATATATATATTTAAAAAAAAACATAGATAATAGCTAATGTTCCCAAAAAAGCCAAAGAAAGTGGTTCTATTCTATGTTCTAAGGAAGAATAAGAAGCAACAGATGGAAACCAATCGAGAGATCCAACCTAGAACTAAGGATAATTTTTCCTGACAGTTAGAACAATTAATCAGTGGAAAGACTTGACACCAGAAGCTACGGGTGCTCCATCACTAGAGGCTTTTAAGAAGAGATTGGACAGCCATTTGTCTGAAATAGTATAGGGCAGCGATGATGAACCTTTTTGTTGTGGTATGCTGAAAGCACGTCCATGCTGGCACCCACAATGCAATGCGCCCCGCCTCCACTGTGCATGCATGCACAACACCCCCTGCTACCCCCATACCTACGTGAGCCTCCCAGCTGATTTTCAGCCTGTTTGAGGCCTTTTTCGGCCTCCCAGAGGCTCAAGGGAAGGCGCTGCAGCCTTTGGAGGCCGAAAAATGGGCCCGTTTTTTGGCCTCCAAATACCGGAAGTGATGAAACCGGAAATACCAGAAGTGACGAAATGGGCCTGTTTTTCGGCCTCCCAAGGCTGCAGAGGCTTCCCCTCGAGCCTCTGGGAGGCAGACAAAAGCTTCAAATGGGCCGAAAATCAGCTCGGAGGCACGCGCATGCACAGTGCAGGTAAGTTTGGCTGAGGCTTGTGTGCCCGCACAAATGGCTCTGCATGCCACCTGTGGCATGCGTGCCATAGGTTCACCATCATGGGTATAGGGTTTCCTACCTAAGCAGGGGGTTGGTCTGGAAGACCTCCAAGATCCCTTCCAGCTCTGTTGTTCTTCTATTTTTTTCCTTCCTTCCTTCCTTCCTTCCTTCCTTCCTTCCTTCCTTCCTTCCTTCCTTCCTTCCTTCCTTCCTTCCTTCCTTCCTTCCTTCCTTCCTTCCTTCCTTCTCCATCACTGGAGAAGATCGGACAACCTTTTGTCTGAAATGGTGTAGGGTTTCCTGCCTAAGCAGAGTGTTGGATTAGAAGATCCCTCCAAAGTCCCTTCTCACTCTGTTATTCTATATTCTAGATGCTGGATGGTGAATGGCATGGAACTTGGTCCCTTGCCAAATGGATCTGTAATAAGAGTAGGACCATGTGGTTCCCCAGAGGTGGCGGACAATAATCAGCAGGGCTGTGACTAAGGAATGCCTGGTGCAGGATTTCAGCAGTCTTTAGGATCACAGTTGGGTTGCGTCAGTCAGCCATCTGCAACCCTAGGGACACTGGATACCTCCACTTCCATCGATCCTGCCTGGGGGCCACGTGCCTTATCCTGCCCCTGGGTTTATCGCCCTTTGGGTCTAATTTATCTTTCGACTACCACCCTCCCCTCCGCTGAGGGGATCGATTTGCTCCTTGCCCAACGTGGGGCATGGCAGACGTGTTGTTGGTTACGCATATTGGCAGCCGGGAACATTACAGAACGAACCCATCTGGAGGAGATCAGTGGAAAAAAGGTTGCTGTGAGGCGCTTAGAGGGATTCCAGGGATGTCTCCTCGTTGCAAGAATCTATGTTCCCCGTTGGTTTCTTTCTCCCAGCCCTAGGGTTTTCCTTTGCCCGGATATTTGACACTGAGATGTAGCATGAGATGCAACAAATGCATTCGCTTTGAGAGTCCAAGCATTTCTGTTTTAAGGGAAGCTAGCCTGCCTGCCTGTCTTCCTGCCTGCCTGCCTTCCTATCCATCCATCCATCCAACATCTATATCTGTCTGTCTATCAATCTATCTATCCATCTGTCCACCTAACATATCTGCCTGCCTGCCTGCCTGCCTGCCCGCCCGCCCATCCATCCATCCATCCAACATCTATATCTGTCTGTCTATCAGTCTATCTATCCATCTGTCCACCTAACATATCTGCCTGCCTGCCTGCCTGCCTGCCCGCCCATCCATCCATCCATCCATCCATCCATCCATCCATCCATCCAACATCTATATCTGTCTGTCTATCAATCTATCTATCCATCTGTCCACCTAACATATCTGCCTGCCTGCCTGCCTGCCTGCCCGCCCATCCATCCATCCATCCATCCATCCATCCATCCATCCATCCAACATCTATATCTGTCTGTCTATCAGTCTATCTATCCATCTATCCACCTAACATATCTGCCTGCCTGCCTGCCTGCCCGCCCGCCCATCCATCCATCGATCCATCCATCCATCCATCCATCCATCCATCCATCCAACCAACCAACATCTATATCTGTCTGTCTATCAGTCTATCTATCTATCTATCCACCTAACATATCTGCCTGCCTGCCTGCCCGCCCATCCATCCATCCATCCATCCATCCATCCATCCAACCAATCAACCAACCAACATCTATATCTGTCTGTCTATCAATCTATCTATCTGTCTATCCACCTAACATATCTTCCTGCCTGCCTGCCTGCCCGCCCATCCATCCATCCATCCATCCATCCATCCATCCAACCAACCAACCAACCAACCAACCAACCAACCAACCAACCAACCAACCAACCAACCAATCAACCAACCAACCAACCAACCAACCAACATCTATATCTGTCTGTCTATCAATCTATCTATCCATCTATCCACCTAACATATCTGCCTGCCTGCCTGCCTATCCATCCATCCGTCTGTCCATCCATCCATCCATCCATCCATCCATCCATCCATCCATCCTTCTATCTATCATCTAAAACTGCAACAAGTTTTCCCATTGGGTGTCAGATGGTAGCAATTGTGCAACCTCTCAGTTGCTCCCTGGGCTGTGTAAACCCTGAGCAATCTCGCTCATCAGGAGAGCTTTTGAGTTGCCTTGCTCCACTCAAGAGGTTGTCTTATCGAACCAGGGTGTTAGAATAGGACAGGTTGCCTCTTGCAGTTTCAAACCTTTGGCTAATTATGTGCTGAATGTGATTTTAGTTAATATGTTCAGTCTTTGCCCCGGGGAGATTCTCATGGAAGGAAATCCTAGCTTCCCTGCCTGTGTGTGCATCAAGTGGAAGTAAGGAAAGGATTTCCATGCATAGATCTGACTCTAAGCAAAGGGACTTTCTCAGTGTTGTGAAACCCTTTGTGTCTCAAGGCGATTTTATTATTATTGATTGATTGATTGATTTGATTAGTCTACCGCTAAATCCATAAAGACTCGGGTATTTTTACTGATTTGATTGATGTTACAAGTCATCCTTGACCAACGACTGCAATCGAGCCCCAAATTTTCCGTGGCTAAGCCAGACCGTTGTTAAGTGAGTTTTGCCCTGGTTTTACAACCTTTCTTGCTGCCGTGAAGTGAATCACTGCCATTAAGTTAGTAACGTGGATGTGAGGTGAATCTGACTTCCCTCATTGAGTTTGCAGGTCGCAAAAGGGGATCATATGACATTGCGACCATCATAAATGTGAATCAGCTGCAAGGCGTCCGAATCTTGATTTAATGTGTCCACAGAAATGCTGCAACAGTCATAAGTGAGGAAAGCAGTCCTAAAGTCCCTTTTTCCAATGTTGTTGTAACTTTGAACAGTCACTAAATGGATAGGATCGTTGTTGTGGTTCACTGGCAGCAGGTGCAGATGACTGAGGTCTCGGAGAGTGAGGACTCAGACGATGATGCAGGGATGGGGCCAGGACCATCAGGGAGTGGAATGCTGTCTTCGGAGATTGTGGAGGCTGGCAGCAGTGATGAAGAGGTTCTTGAGGAGCCTGTGCCCAGAGCATATGCGCGCAGGGCTGCTCAAAGGAAAGAGCAGCTGCAGCAGCACGGGTGACTCGGGAGTAAGGCTGCAAGGTAATGGCCCCACCCTTAAGAGATAAAAGCCAGCTGAGAAACCGGAGTTCTTTGCAGGAAGCAAAGAAGTTTTTGCACTCAAGCCTGGTGGACGTTTGAAGTATCTTGGTTAGTGTTTGTGTTTGAAATATTTCTTAGTCACTTTATCTGGTGTTCTTGGCAGCCTTGCACCACCTTGGCAAGGCTCCTTCTTATCTGGGACAATTAGTTTGAAACAGCCTTTTAACCGGGAAGGAACGGAATTCATAAAGAATCATTAAAAGGTTTTGCTGTTTCATGTTGGTTTCCTTGGAACAAGGTTTGGGTCAGAACAATCATTCTGTTTTGGTTCTATTACCTCCGTTGACTGCAGGGCCACTGATCCAGCCGATTTCAACCTTGTTGTAATACAAGTATCCTCAACGTACAACCACATCTCAGCCCAATATTGATGTTGTTAAGTGAGATATTTGTTAAAAGTGAGTTTTGACCCATTTTACAATCTTTCTTGCCACAGTTGTTAAGTGAATCATTGTGGTTGTTAAGGCGAATCTGGCTTCCCCGTTGACTTCATTTGTCAGAAGGGGGAATCAGTTGAGCCTGGGACTCAGCAACGGTCATAAGTACGAACCAGTTGCCAGTTTCGAACACACACACACACACACACACACACACGGATGCTACAAAGGTTGTAACGGTGAAAAACGGACCTAAGTCACCTTTTTCAGGGCCGTTGTAACTTTGAACTGCAACTAAATGAACTGTTGTAAGTCGAGGACAATCTGTGCCCCACAAAAAAGTCATGATTTTTACAGTGTTATCCTTGATAGAAATACTTTTCCAAGATCAAGTTTTGCTTTCAAACGAGTCTCTCTCTCTCTCTTGAAATCTCTTGCAATCTTAGCCATTTTTTATTTTTTGGGTAGCACAAGAGATTGAGCCGGGGATTATGCAATTTGGAAACGCGCAATTTGTTGCTTCATTTTCCTTGTCGGAACAGAACACGTCAAGAGTTGGAAATCTGGCACCTATGGTGCCAAGGTGCCTGCAGGTACCTTTTCTGTGGTCTCTGCTTCCCCCCTCCCCCCCCTCGTTTTTTTAATTAAAGAAAATGAGAAGTTGGCAGGCTGCAAGACAAACCCATTTACATTGTCAGTAAACTGGGGTGGAGGAACCCACGAGACATCTATTATCTGATGAGTTTGCTTCTTCCTCACCCACAGTGGTGTTTATTATCACAATCGATCCTAATCTTTTTTTTAAAAAAAAATTATTATTTTTCAGGGCAAGAGGGCTCATAAATTCACTTTAATTACAGCTGTGCCTTTGGGTATTAGATTAAGATTTGCATTTTGGAAAATAAAAGCCTGCGTGTTGCTTCAAATGGCTTTTTTGCTTTAATAAACTTCTTCTATCTTGTGTCCCCTCGTTTTGCCACCTTGGGCTTCAGGATGCTTACAAATAGGTGACGGGGTGTTTAGAATGGCTGTGGAAGTCATCTTAAAAAAGAAAGAAAGTCTAAATTGACAATATAAATTACCAACTCATACCTGTGCTTCGCTATGAAACTTATGCGAGGTCGGGCTTAGTTTTTGTGGAGGAAAATAAGGGGAAAAAATTTTGTGCCTCTGCCTACCAGCATCCATCGGTATTCCTCTGGCTAGCATCCTGTCAGTGTGTGAGAGAGTTGAGGGCTGTTTGGAAACTGAAACAGTATTTGCTATTTTGCATCGGTTCCTAAAGATAGAAGGAAAGCAACTTCAGATTCTCCACAGAGGCATAAGTACAGGGGCAGGGGCAGGGGCAGGGGGGGGTGTTTGCTGGCACATTTCCTTTTTCCCATCCTCCAGGGAGAGCAGACTTCAAACGCTTTTGCAAGAGATTTTAAACATTGCATTTTGTTTTGTTTTTTTTCTGTAGGTATCCAAGCCAAACCCCAGCTCTCCAATTGGTCTTTTCTCCTAAAGCTTGATAGACAATCTTCTTCTTCTTCTCCTTCTCCTTCTCCTTCTTCTTCCCCCCTTCCTGCTCCCTTCAACCATGTTGTGGCTAAGTCCAAGCCACTTCTCTTGGTTTCCTTAAAAACAAAAAAACACCCATCCTTGCTAGACTCACAAAACAAAGTTGGCGTGCCCCAAAGACCTGCCCGATTTGCATATCCCATCTTTTCTTGCCTCCATCCAGCCTGTGGGGCAGAGTTGGCACTGGAGCAGTGGAGGAAAAAAACAGGACGAGGGGTTTTGATAGCAAGCCAAAGCGAGACACCAAAATAGGCTGTGGGATCGGATCCAGTAGTTCTTGGCTCGGGATCAATGAACACTGTCTTTCGGCTAGTAAACTGCGTGGTATGCGGGCTAAAGTCCTATATATCTTCTCTGGGATGGTGTCACCCTGACTCCAGGATGAGAGCGTTATCAACATATTGCCAAGTCTTCCAGGAGCTCTTTTATAATACTTTTCTTTTCTTTTTTAGCTGCTTTGATTTACATCCGTTCTCTTCTTAAATTTCACTCAGGTCATTTGCAAAGCTTCCAATGGTGTGTGTGTGTGTATGTGCATTTGTGTGCGAGAGTGTGCAATTACAGAAAAAGATTTATTTTATTTTTTATTTTATTTATTTGTGTCAATTGCTTACAAGATAATAGGTATAAGTAAAACATAGTTATGAATACATGAATACATATAAGAAAAATAAAATATAAAAGAAACAATAGGACAGGGATGGTAGGCACGTTGGTGCGCTTATGCACGCCCCCTACAGACCTCTTAGGAAAGGGGTGAGGTCAATAGTAGACAGTCTAAGGTTAAAGTTTTTGGGGTTTGGGGAAGAAACCACAGAGTCAGGTAGAGTATTCCAGACATTGACCACTCTGTTGCTGAAATTGTATTTCCTGCAATCAAGTTTGGTGCGGTTAACCTTGAGTTTGTATCTATTGTGTGCTCTTGTGTTGTTATGGTTGAAGCTGAAGTATTCATTGACAGGTAGGACATTGCATGATGTTGAGATGTTGAGACTTTGGAAAGAATGCGAGAATGCCCAACAACACATCTCCAAATGCAAAGCTATTCTGGAAGGAAAAGGTGCAGAGAAGAGAAGATTAAAAGGCTTTAAAATCTATGGAGAACAGTTGCGGGATTTGGGTTTGACTAGCCTAGAGAAAAGAAGGCCTGGGGGAGACATAATGCCAGTATTCCAGTATTTGAGGGGCTGCTCCAAATAAGAGAGAGTTAATTTATTTTCTAAAGTACCAAAAAGCTGGACAAGAAAGAAGGGATAGAAACTTGAAGAAGAGAAGCAACCTGAAATCAAGGAGATACTGCCTAACAGTGAGGACAATTAACCAATGGAACAGATTGCCTTCAGAAGTTGCAGGGCAGTGGTGGTTAACCTTTCTGGGCTCCAGTGCCAAAAATTGTGTGCTCACGTGCATTCATGTGCCAGCACCCAGTAGGCAATGCTCCCCTCATGCATGCAATTGTCCCCCTGCTACCCCCTTACCTGCACTGCTCCTCACAGCTGGTTTGAGACCTTTTTCAGCCTCCCAGAGGGTTTGAAAAAACTCTCTGCAGGCTTTGCAGGACGAATAATAGGCCCATTTCATCATTTCTGGTATTACAGGAAGTGACGAAACGGGCCTATAATTCATCCTGCAAAACCTGCAGAGGATTTTTTTCAAGCATCTGGGAGGTCAAAAAAGACCTCAAACCAGCCAAAAAATCAACTGTGAGGAGCGCACATGCGCAGTGAGGTAAGTTTGCCTGCGGCTCGTGCGCCGGCACAAAGGGCTCTGCGTGCCACCTTTGGCACGCATGCCATAGGTTCGCCCTCACGGTTGTAGGGGCTTCATCACTAGAGCTTTGTAGATAGAAATTAGGCAGTCACTTGTCTGAAATGATATAGTGTCTTGTTTGAGCAGGGGGTTAGACTAGAAGGCCTCCAAGATCCCTTCCAGCTCTGTTCTGATTGAGATTGATGGGGGTGTGTATGAGGGGAACCAGCAGGCTGCATCTTCTCCTTTCTTGAGCTAAAATAGACCCTGCCAAAATCTATCTAGGAAAGAGGAGAAAACTTAAAATTAGGAGCCACGGGCCAAATGGGAAGCCAAGGGAACTAAATTGGATCTGACCACTTTGGGAAGACGGTGTGTGTGTGTGTATTTCTGGGGTAAATATATGATCTAAGGCATAAACTTGTTTTTATAGGGGCGGGGGAAATGAAAAGAGCTTGTCTGGAACCAAGTTTGAAGGAGTTTTTGGAAAAACAACAACAACCGAATTATATACTCTCCCCTCTCCAGTTTGTTGAAGGAGTTATACATTTTATTTTATTTTTTGGTTCTTAATTTATTAGCAAAACAACCTAAAAGGATAGGTTAAGCTGAGAACGGATGGCTGGGCCAAGATCATTCAGAAACTGGAATGGCTCCGGAGAGATTTGCTAACCTTCTTGGCTATAATTTTGCTTCTGTAGCTAAGAAGATAAACAAGATCTTCCGAAGGAAGGAGAGAATATTTCAAGGTTTTCTGGTACGAATGTCATAAATCAAAGCACCAGGTTTGCAGGTAGCTGGAGGAACCTCTCCCTGCATTGCCATTGAAACGTCAAACAAGTCACTAAACGAACTGTTATAAGTTGAGGACTACCTGTCCTAAAGGACTTTGCTTGAAGATGATGCCAGAGATAATGTAAACTTTGCTGGTCAAGTCTTATAAAAATATAAAAGCCGACGGAACATTTTCCAAAATAAGTTGGCATCTGTTAGAATCCCCTCCCTTTGCCAAATCCTGTGTTTTAAAATAAAAGCTTATATTGGAGTTACATGACCAAGGAGAAGTGCTTCAAACCCCAAAACCACTCTATATGCTTGGAGGCATTTTTTTTTTAAAGAGAAATGTAACGTGTGTTATGCTTATTCATTCTTATTTCTAACTAGATTTTTTTGTATACATTTCCTAAAACTCTAGAGTGGTCTTCATTCACTTGGGGGAAAACTACTCAATTCTGTGTGTGATGTTAAGTATCAGGGTTCCAGCAAACCTCCATCCCAATCAATAACTCCAAGACAAACATAATTCAAAAATACCTTTATGAGGGTAGTAAACTGGCACATCTGTGGAATCCTGAGTTTCTGGGC
Organism: Bungarus multicinctus; assembly: GCA_023653725.1. NCBI lineage: Eukaryota > Metazoa > Chordata > Lepidosauria > Squamata > Elapidae > Bungarus > Bungarus multicinctus. The sequence goes on along the minus strand of CM042839.1, from coordinate 6,176,631 downwards.
TTCCTACAGTTTTCCAAACTACAAATCCATCCCCCCCTGGTCGTCATCACATCACATGGCCCAATCACGATCCATCCAAAAGTAAGATCCTTATTTCATCCTGCGCCATACTCAATGACCTTGAACTAACAAAAGAATTTATTTTGTCTACTTAGAGTTACTCCCACTTTCTCAGGCTTGTGGCAGCGTATGGCTTCCAAAGCTGACATTAAGCTTCTATCGAGTGTTGCAATACAGCATACACAACAACAATAATAGTTAAAGATGTAGGTGGTAGTAAAAGTGACAAATAGATGGAGTTTTATTCATTGCATCAAGCCATACTGGGCTTGTCTAATAGTATCCAGGGATCAAGCTCTTCCCAATCATGATTAACCATTTGTTCTTTGTCCTTTTGAGTCAGTCTTGACTTCAGGCAGCTGCCTGGATGTGTCCATGCGATTTTCTTGGCAAGATTTCTAGAAGCTACTCATTCTTACCCTCTTCTTAGGACAAAGGGGAGAGACTGGCCCAATGTCACCCTCTGGCTTTATGTCTAAAGTAGGGTGTCAGGGCTTTGACAAACCACCCCCATAAGTCTCTAGCCGCATCTCTCAGAGTAAAAAAATTGATTTATTAGGAGTGACCATGTCGGTGTTACTGGGGTACTGCTACTACATCATTCATTTCCCCCTTAACCCTGGTCTTCTCCCCACCCCCTGGATGTATATTCTCCAATGGGACACATCTGTCAAGAATCATCAATCATGCTCTCCAGTAATAATCTTGTGCGCCAACAGCTTTGGCTGCCTAGCAATTATCTGAAGCATTTAAGGAAGGCACTGCTTTCCCCACTCCCTTTCTGCTGGCAACTAAAAAGACCAAAGAAGTATTTTTTAGTTGACATAAGACTAGAAATGACTGACTCCCATTTCTACTCCAGTGCCTTTAATTATAGTAAGAGCGGTAGCACTTAGACTTATATACCACTTCGTAATGTCTTTATAACCTTTCCGAGCAGTTTGCAGAGTCAGCACCTTGCCCCCAACAATATGGGTCTTCATTTTACCCTCCTTGGAAGGATGGAAAGCTTAGTCAACCTTGAGCCGGTGAGAATCAAACTGCTGACAGTCGGCAGAATTAGCCTGCAATACTTCATTCTAACCACTGTGCCAATGGTTAGAATCGTATCAAACTGGCTCTCTGACCAATAAATTAAATGCAAGCAAACTAGAATTTAAGAACATGTGTGGCCCTACTATAGTGCAGTTGGTTTAAGGCAGCATCTTGGGCTCATCTGTGAGCAACCGGAAATGAGCATGCAAAGAGCTGGGTGGCCACAGCTGGTCAAAGCTGCTCACTCTTCCCTGGTTAGCATTTCCCTTCTCCTCCTCCTGATAATCTCATGAGGAGGAAGAAGAGAAGGAAGAGGAAGAGTGTGATGCAGAAACTTCCTCGTTACCCTCTAGCCTTCCATCAGTCATAGAGAGAGCCAATGGAGAGAGGGAGGGAGGGAGGGGGGAGAGAGGGAAGAACAAAGAAAGAGAAAGAAAAAGAAAGACAAGGAGAAAGAAAGAAAAGCACTTGGATTTCTTTAAAACCACGTGTAAACTTCCTTGTCCCCCTATAGCCTTTAGTCAATCACAGAGGAAGAAAGGAAGGAAGGAAAAAGAAAGAAGGAAGGAAGGAAAAAGAAAGGAAAGAAGGAAGGTAGGAAGGAAGAAAAGGGAAAGAAAGAAAGAAAGAAAGAAAGAAAGAAAGAAAGAAAGAAAGAAAGAAAGAAAGAAAGAAAGAAAGGAGAGAAAGAATAGCACTTGGATTTTTTAAAAACCACGTGTAAACTTCCTTGTCCCCCTATAGCTTTTAGTCAGTCACAGAGGAAGGAAGGAAGGAAGGAAGGAAGGAAAGAGAAAGGAAAGAAAGAAAGAGAGAGAAGGAAGGAAAAAGAAAGAAAAGCACTTGGCCTTCCTGAAGACCACGTGTGATGGTCCCAGTGTTTGTCCAACCTCCAAGGGCTTAATGGCATTCATTAGCTTAGTACAAAACAAACAAGGAAGCAGGAGGGCCCTTCTGCCTCTGATCATTCAAGCGGCCTTTCCAGTTAGTCTTGGGGGAGGTAGAGAACTCGTCCTTTCATCACCCTCGCCTTGTCCAGGTGTGGCCTCTGCTGATTAGAAGTCCAGTTGCCCATGAAAACCAGGAAAGGGAAGTTTTGGAGTTTCGGGTGAGATTGTGGGCTGTACGCCTCATCAGTTTTTCTGTTTGGTCTATTCTTTGTCGCTCACACTGATCTAAAAGCATATCCATTAAAGGTAGTCCTCAACTTAGGAGCATTATTGGAAGCAGAATTCCCAGTGATGGGTAGAACAATTCAGCAAATCAGGCTGGTTTTATCCCCTTTTTGGATAGGGCTGTTCAGTGAATCGCTACAATTGTTAAGCAAATTGTGTGCTTCCCCCTCCCCCCATTGACTTCATTTGTTGGAAGGTTGCAAATGCTGAACACAACGACCCTGGGATGCTGCAACCATTGTGTTGTGGTTCGCCGGCAGCCGGTGCAAACGGCAGCGGAATTGGACAGTGAGAAAGAACGGGGACTAGTCAGAAAGTCTGGAGAGGATTCGGACGAGGGTCCTGCATCTGATGCAGAGATGGGGCCAGGACCATCTGGAAGTGGGGTGCTGACTCCAGAACCTCCAGAGTCTGGCAGCAGTGAGGCAGAGGAACAAGGGGAGCCTGTTCCAAGTGCGCATATGCGCAGAGCTGCTAGAAGGTGAAAGCAACTGAAACAAAAGGGATGACTCGGGAATAAGGCTGGGAGGTGATTGCCCCTCCCATAAGGGATAAAAGTCAGGCCAAGATGATGAAACCTTTGCAGGAAGCAAAGTAGTTCAATCGGTTCTGAGTCCTCCTTGAAGCTCTGTGTATTCTGGTTGGTTTTTTCTGGTACATCGATTGGTTTCTGTTATAATTAAATTGGATACTTCTGTTATAAAGGTCAGGCCAAGATGATGATACCTTTGCAGGAAGCAAAGTAGTTCAATCGGTTCTGAGTCCTCCTTGAAGCTCTGTGTATTCTGGTTGGTTTTTTCTGGTACATCGATTGGTTTCTGTTATAATTAAATTGGATACTTCTGTTATAAAGGTCAGGCCAAGATGATGATACCTTTGCAGGAAGCAAAGTCGTTTGATCGGTTCAGAATCATCCTTGAAGCTCTTTGTACTTCTGTTGGGTTTTTTTTTTTTGTACTTCATTTGGTTTCTTTTCTAGTTCATTTGATATTTCTGTTTTTGGCAGCACCTCACAGAACTGAAAGGTGTGTGCTTATCTTGGGGGACTATTTGAGATTAATTCCGGCTGGGAATGAAAACAATTCCCAGCATTGCAATAAAATAAGTCTTGTTTTTAAAATAAGTGTGTGCGTAACTACGGTTTGGAAGCCTTGGTCAGAATACATTGTAAATACATGCAGGTTGCCATGCACCCAAATTTTGATCATGTGACTGTGGGGAATACTCCAACGGTTGTAAGGCTGAGGACCGTTTTCAGAAGTGGTTGGCCATTGCTGCCTTCTTGGGGACAAAAGAGAGAGACTGGCCCAAGGTAACTTTGCACCTAAGGCTGCACTAGAATTCACAATCACCTGGTTTTTAGCCTGGTGCTTTAACCGCTACATCAAACTGTCTCCTGTAATGATTAATATAGCCAGGTAAATAATTTTCCTTTCTACTTTACTCACTCTAACTCTACTTTAGTGTTTATTGGCTCCGCTGTGCTATATGATCATCCTTCTTCCCTTCCCAAATGTAGGAGATCATCAGTCTGCTGCGGTGGGATCAAACGAATCATTAGTTTGGAGTCATTGCGTTCCTACTAGAGAACCAAGTCCAGCTTTACTCCCCATGAATTCTCTTGACTCTTATCTAGCGCCAATTTACCTTGACCGCTAGTAGATCAGATTCTTGTCTATAGATAACCTGAAATAAACTCGTACTACTTTAGAACTCTATCCCGGCACCTGGTTTCTTGTGCCTGACACCGTAGCATCACTTGATCCAACCCTCTTCCCCTTAGATTCCAACCACCCTTAACTTCTGTGGGGAGAAACTCGTTTCCCCGATGACAGCTTCTGCAACAGCAAACATTTCCAAAGAGCCGAACATTTTTTTGAACCCGTCAGCAGAACTTGGTAAAGAAATTCCATTCAGGGTTGATCAGCTGTGCTTTACCGCTACAGTTCCCTGCTGGGTAGCAAAGCAACCCATTTATAGCAAATCCTTAAGAGCAAAGTCATTAGGGTAAAAGGAAAAAAAAACCCAAAAGCTAGTTTATACAAACCGATTGAAGTTAGGGGTCCTTCTCTCCCCCCTCCCCCCCACCATAAAAAAAAAACCCATTGAGAAAAAAAGGGAGAGTTTCAGGCGCCAGCTGCTTCCCTTCGTGATTTTTTTTTATTTTTTAAGGAGATTGCTTTCTTTCATCTTCTTTTTAAAGGGGTGGGGCTGTTGATGCTGTGTTTGTACAAGATCTGGAAGACTTTTCAAGTGAAGGGAAATGTTTCCCCCTTTGATGTCAGAAGACGTGGTGCCCTATTTAGCACACAGTGGGGTGTTTAGAGAAGAAGCGCTGGAGATGCTTCCAATTAGGTGGATTTGTGTCCTCGCCACTATATTCTCATTCTCTTCTGTCTGTATAAATAATATGCGCGTCAGCAGATGGAAATATAGATGGCTTTATTTGATCTTGGAAGAGAAGTACGGTTTAGACCTGATTGGCAGTCTGATGGGAGGAGCAGAAAACTTTAATCAATGGATTGGACATTTGGACAATTGGACCATTAAAAGAAGACTAAAACTTCCTCAGGGATTTACTCCTATCTACGTGAGTGGGAAGTCCTAGCAAACAGACCACGCACTGTGTTGGGTCATCAAAGGTAGCTGATGTGATGCCCTTCAAACTGTGTTGAATGATGGGTTCCACAAGCCAACAATTAGGGCTAGACTTCAGTCAGTGCTTCGGGGAATCTTAGCCCTAAACAGAGTCCACCTGGTCCTAATCTACACGTAATAGAACATCTCGTTTACCAAAGGAGACGGTAAACCTTGTCTTAGACTGTCTAAGATCTTCAAGATAAGCCTGGGATTGTCTGTGATCCAAAATTCTGGTGCTGTCTTCATCATCAGTTTTGACCATGGAGAACTGGATTGACCATGAAGAACTGACCACGCAGAGCTGGATTGACCAGTGGGTTGACTTGATATAAAGAAACTTCCGTGCTCTCAGACGTCAAGATGATGTCTGTTTTGATCTGAGGGCCACATTCAGGACAACTTGTCCTATCTCTAGAGAGCTTCATAAGGTGTAGAGTAAGTCACTCTGGGACCCCAAGGGAGGCTTAGTCTCCTGTTGGGATGTGCCAAAGCCAACTTTGGTGCCAGTTGGAGGAAGCATCTCAGTTCCATCTAAATGTCTACACTTACTAAGAGATCTTCCCTCCAAAACTCTGCTTTACTTCATAGTGTTGCTTTCTCCTAGTAGGAAGCTGATTGAAGGAGCAGCAAGGGGCTGCTGCTGGCAAAAGAATGCTGCGATTTAGCCCATTTGGGATTGATTGACACGTAGGTGCCTTTCAACTGTCTGCATCTTTGATCAGGGCCGGACTTGTGGTTGCCCTCAAATGCAAGGTAGAGACGACTCGAGGTTCAGAGAGAGAGAGGTTTTAGTTGAACAGTGCTTGCATTGTAGCTAGCTTCATCCTTTTCCTTGCCCACCTCCCTTTCCACAACAGTTATTTGGGGAGTGGGGGGTGGGGGGGAGAGGTGCCTTTTATATGTCTCCAAATGTAGGGCAGGCGCCAAGTCTAAAGGATGATGTTGATTGAGGTCATGGGTGATTCTGAAGCCTGCTGTTTGAAGGTGTCTCACGAGAAACGGATTGATCCTAAAGCCTTCATCTAGGCAACTCCCACTGATTTCAAGGGGAGATTGACCGACATCAGACCAGGAGACAAGAAAGGACCTGCAGTTTGATACCCTCCTACTGGGATGCTGATGTAATCTAATTTTTATTTTTCTCCCCTCGTTTTTTTTTTTTAAAGCACCATCAGTTTATTTTAGTTTATTTTATTGTCATTGCACCTTTTACAACGAAATTAAATGCCTTTTTTGGGGTACATTATAACTTTGAAAATAAACACAAACACATCCTTCACATTCTACACATTGAATTGAAAACCCCTGATATTGCATTAATATTGCACTATACAGTAGAATTCAATAGAGTTATTGCCCTGGGATAAAAGCTGTTTTTCCTTGTTTTTATCATCCTGTACCATCTGCCAGATGGTAATAGTTCCAAAAAAGGGTTCCCAGGATGAGATGGATCTTTGAGGATGTTTTGAACTTTCTTAAGGCAGCTGGAGTTATAAAGCTCTTCCAAAGAGGGGAGAGGGCAACCCATGATCCTCTGGGCAATGATGTTAACCCTCTGGAGTGCTTTCCTATCTGCCACTGTGCAATTGGCAAACCATACACAGGTACAGTAAATTAAGATACTCTCTATGGTGCAGCGACAAAAGGTCACCAACAGTTTTTCATTCAGTTGTTGTTTCCTGAGAAGCCTCAGGTAATATAATCTCTGCTGGGCTCTTTTGACCAAGGCTGCAATGTGAGCACCCCCAGGTCAGGTCCTCTTTTATGGAAACACCCAGAAACTTAAAACTGGCCACTTGCTCCACTCGGTCTCCATGGATAAGCAAGGGCTGGATGTCTGATCTGTTCCTTCTATAGTCCACTATAAGCTCCTTGGTCTTATTGGTGTTGAGGACCAAGTTATTGTCTCCATACCACGAAAGCAACTGGTCCACCTCATCTCGGTAGGCAAACTCATCCTCCCCCCCCCCCTTACCCCCCGAGTTACCATCCAGAGTGGGAGCTGGGAAATGCTTTCATAGCATATCAGAAATATAGGAAGGGCCTTTGCGCATCTTAGTCTTTCAATTAAAGAACTAGGTCTGATAGCTGTCTGGAGATTCTCAGTCATCCAGGTCATGGTTGTCTCAAAAGGGTTTTTTCAAGAGGCAACTGGACTTTCTGGTGTTTTTCTGAAGATGTTTCGCTTCTTATCCAAAGAGCTTCTTCAACATTTCTCTATCTCCCTTCCTCCCTCCCCCCTCTCTCTCCCTCTTTCTCCCTCCATCCCTCCCTCCCTCCCTCCCTCCGATATTATCTACTGATAAAAGGGTCTATGGAGATTCTCAGTCGTGCAGCTCATGGTTGTCTCAAAAGTGTTTTTTCAAGGAGGCAACTGGACTTTCTGGTTTTTCTCTGAAGATGTTTCGCTTCTCATCCAAAGAGCTTCTTCAGCTCTGCTAGCGTTCGCTACCAGGGGTATGAAAGCTGCAGAGAATTTAGTTGGATTAGAGAGCACATGTTCATCTTTTCAATGTACCCTTTTGCTCTTGTGACTTATTTTATAGCGATAGGTCCAGTAGAATAAAACGCGACTGAAATATAAAATCCACTATCACAGGGTTAGGATTACAATTGATCAGTGGAACAACTTGTCTCTGGAGGTTGTGGGTGGCTCCAACATTGGAGGCTTTTTCAAAGAAGAGATTGGACAGGCATTTGTCTGAAATGGTGTAGGATCTGCTTGGATGGGGGTGAGGATTGGACTGGAGGACCTCTAGGAGTCTTTGCCAAATCTGTTATTGTTTCTATGATTATGTGTATCCATCCCACCAAGCCCAAGGAAAGTCTGGAACTGGTACAAGGTCTCCGTCGATAGACGGGGTTGGACTAGAAGATCTCCAAGGTCCCTTCCAAATCTGTTGTTCTGTAAGGGTAGAGCTTCGGATGGAAATAGAAATGGAAATGATGGGTGTCACCCATCCCCTCCCATTTGTGACTGTATGACTGTAACTTTGTTGCTTGTATCCTTACGATTCATATTGACTGTTTCCTAGTATGATTTGATTGCTTATTTGTACCCTATGACTATTATTAAGTGTTGTACCTGATGATTCTTGACTCTTGACGAATGTATCTTTTCTTATGTATACTGAGAGCATTTGCACCAAAGACAAATTCCTTGGGTCCAATACTTGGCCAATAAAGAATTCTCTTCTCTTCTCTTCTCTTCTCTTCTCTTCTCTTCTCTTCTCTTCTCTTCTCTTCTCTTCTCTTCTCTTCTCTTCTCTTCTCTTCTCTTCTCTTCTCTTCTCTTCTCTCCTCTCCTCTCCTCTCCTCTCCTCTCCTCTCCTCTCCTCTCCCCTACCCTACCCTACTCTCCCCTACTCTACCCTACCCTATTCTATGGCCATGCAGTGGGGAACCTACATTTTAGGAGCATAGTTTGGGATATGCATAGATTTCATGGATTGCACTAAACCATGGTTTCTTGAAGAAGTTGCAAGGGACTAATGCTAAGCTATGATCTATTGATTCCTCACCTGTGATAGTCACAGGTTCACTGAAGCCTGCTAAGAGAAGGATACACATTTTTGTCAGAGGAAATGTATAACGTCACAAACCATACTTAGGTTTAGAGTGAAAGGAAGGAATATGTAGTTCGATAGAACAACAGAGTTGAAACGGACCTTGGAGGTCATCTAGTCCAACCCCCTTCTCGAGCAGGAGAGTCTATTTCTATTTAGATTCATTTAAATTAACAAAGGTAATTTAAATAGACACAGACATAGTTGGAAGGGAACTGCAAAACCTGGTTGAAGAATTTGTTGGTTGTTCTCCTCTGGCGTATATGTTATGCCAAGCAAACCATTTTACGTTCTTTCAGACCTTCTTCTCTCTAGGTCTCTCTCCTTTCTCTCTCTCTCCCCTCTTTTCCACCCCCATCAGACCTCCAGTGATTCCTGAATTACAAGAATTCTTGGAATATATAAGCTTTAATGAGTTATGCAGGCACGATTTCTCTCCCCCCTCCCTCTTTGTGGCATTAACATCTGTTAGCTTTTAAGAGAACAGAGTTTCAGACCAAAAATAAGAAAGGGAGGGGGGGGGGGCTGATGAGGGAAAATACACAAGAGTGGGGAGACTGTGCAAAGATATTAAATTTTCTAGCAGGAAGCCTTGGTTTTAAAAGTGGGAGAATAAGGGGAATTGGGGTTGGCAAAATCCTGGAGCTTTGATGTGGTTGCTTTTAAGGAAATTCACAAAGACTGGTCCCTGGTAGCATTTCTGAACGTGGGTGTGCTTTGCTTCGGTGTGTATGTGTGTGTGTGTGTGTTGGATTTTTGTGGAGCTGTTGCCTGACGTAGCAACGTTACTGCAGAAAGACTCTGATGGAAGCCTCCCAAAAGTTGATAGAGAAGGGGGTATTCATTTAAATCCGCCCCCCCTCCCCTCAAGTAACAACGCTGTGAGATAGGTCGAGCTGGCCTAAAGTCATCTGGTGAAGGTCCACTTCTGAAGGTAGATCTGAACTTGGGTGTCCCCTGGTCTTCATCCAACTCTTGATGCCATTCTGGCTTTCAAAATCAAGCTCTTGGTTGATTTCTTCTAGAATTGTTGGCTGTTAGTGTCTTTTCAGAGTGACAGACATGAGTTTTCTAGTTCTTGGTGGTGGTACAAAGGTGCAAAGACTTGTTATAGAGGATTGAGATAATAGCTTTCATCTTTCAAGTTATTGATGTCTCTGTTCACACGGGGGTCTCTCTTTTGGCTGGGGTAGATCCTTCCTTCCTTCCTTCCTTCCTTCCTTCCTTCCTTCCTTCCTTCCTTCCTTCCTTCCTTCCTTCCTCTATCCTTCCCTTCATCCTCTTTCCCTCCCTGTACTCACTCCTTCCTTCCTTCCTTCCCTCCCTCCTTCCCTCCCTCCCTCCTTCCTTCCTTCCTTCCTTCCTTCCTTCCTTCCTCTATACTTCCCTTCATCCTCTTTCCCTCCCTGTACTCCTTCCTTCCTTCCTTCCCTTCCCTTCATCCTCCCTTCCTCCCTATACTTCTTCCTTCCTTCCCTCCCTTTCCTCCCTCCTGTAGGCATTTCCTCCTCCTCATTTTAAATTTCCAAGTTTTCTAATACTCTGAAACCCAAGAAAAGAAAAGAGAGGAGTAGGAAAGAAAAAGGGGAAGAAAGAAAGAGAAGGGAAGGAGGGAGGAAAGGAAAGAGAGAAAGAAAGAAAGGAAAAGAAAGAAAGGAAACAAAGAAAGATTGACATACTTGTAATTCTGGGTGGGAAAGGAGATCCAGAGAAGCCCAAGACTGATCTTTGAGACATCTGTTCTTCCCACACCTGTTGACAGATTTATAGAGTTTCATTAGTTCCCTAATAAAAACCCTACACCTGTGTTTTGGTTTTGGGGCAAACACAGTTTTGCATTTGCCCAGGGAAAGTTTATTTATTTGCAGTGACAATTGACCAGGATGAAATCACAACCTTCCTTCTCATGGTAGAGCACCTGTTGGGAGGCAAGTTGGATTACAACTGACAGAACTGGAATATTGGGGGATCTTGAAGGCTGCCAAGAACAGGCTCAAAACAGTTGTGGTCTTCTTTCAAGTTTTCCAATGCTCCTCCCATTGGAACATCCCCCCCCCCCTGTTCTTCACTGGAGCACTTTCCCCCAGAGAGCAGCTACATCTCTAGCCATTTCTCTCTGGGACTAAGCCCAGATCAAGCCAAACCTATGAGAAGTTAACAGGATGTGTGAAGCCAGTCATTAGTTCTGCCACAATCTGCCTCATGGCGGGTGTTCGGTGTTTGAAGGGTAAAACAATGGGTCAGCTGCTTCCAATCTTGAGATCTTTGGAGTAAAGGCGGAGTAACAATTAAGACCAATTGGCCATAAGGATCATCCGCCCCAACTCATAGCTGTTAATGACTTTCGGTTCTTATTTCTTTCGGTTTTGAGGCTCTTTCGGCTATATAAACTATCATTTTCTTTGCAGAATTTGCAAGAAATGGTTTTCTGTGTCTTCCCTGAACAAATGACTTTCTTAAGTGGGTTGTTTTGGGCTCAGTTAGAAGATATGTATGTATGCATACATATACATGTGTGTTGTGTAGACACACACACACACACACATGAGCATTTATTGGCTGAATGCTCTTTTTGATGCCTAAGGGGAGTTCACAGCAGACAATAACTCACTGCTCCTAGAGAGACAAATACCTGCCGCTACCTAGAATTGAACTCACAGTCTCCTGATTGTGAGGCGAGAACTCCACCTCTACATCGCACCACATATATATATAGAGAGAGATAAATAATGTTCTCTCTCTCTCTCTCTCCCTCCCTCCCTCCCTCCCTCTGTCTCTCTCTCTCACACACACACACAGAGTATGTATATATGTGTGTATATATACGCACACAATATCTCTGTTTAGTGATGTTGTCCTTATTTTTTCACATTGATGGCACTTCCTTCCTTAGCTGTCATTTTTTTCTAAAATAAACCTTCCGCCGGGTTTAAGCTGCTTTTTAAGGAAAAATGCTGCACCCTCCTGTTTCTAGTTGTGGGAGAACAGGGACTTCTCACAATTACTGTTCCCTTAAGACAAGTGCGAAGTGAAATAAATGCATTTGGAATAAATATTTTCCCAAGTTAGAATGGAGCATCTGGTTATTGTTAGGTGGAGTTTTCCTTCTCCTGGGATTCTCCAGGTGAGTTGTGTTTGTCAATCTTGGCAACTTTCTGATTTGTGGGTTTTAATTCCCAGAAACCCCCAGACAGACAGCTGGGGGATTCTGGGAGCTGCAGTCCAGAGCTCTTAAAGTTGTGATGTAGGTTTGACAAACATTGCTCTAGATGCATTGGATTACAATTTCTAATTTCTTGTCTCAAAATTCAGCAGGTTTTAATGCAACATCATTAGAGAGGAAGTGCTGTGGCAATTACAATCATTTTGCCCCTCTTTCAGATTGATACCTAGCTTTCTAAAGGAACATTGGCGACCCTTAGCCCCCTTCCATTGATTTCAATGGAAAATCTATGTGATTATTTTCTCTTCTCCTTGGAATCTGATCCGGGCTTATCTTTGCAAAGAGGGTGATGTTTTCTCTCTGGGGGTGTTTTAAAAGCGATGGTAAGGGTGTACTTATGTCCCTTTGCCTGGAGAAGTGAATCTTTCTTCCTTGGTTCTTGCAATAATAATAATCATCATCATAACAATGACATCAACAACAGGTTTGAACATCTGACAATCCACTCTGAACATCTGGAGGAGGAGGAGGAGAAAGAAGGAGAAAGAGGGAGAAGAAGGAGGAGGAGGAGATGGGAGAGTAGGAGAAGAGGAAGAGGAAGGAGGAGGAGAGGAAGAAAAAGAGTAGAAGAGAAAGGAAGAGGGGAAGAAGAGGAAAGAGGAGGAGGAGGAGAAAGAAGGAGAAGAGGAAGAAGGAGAAGGGGAAGAAGGAGAATGGGGAGAAAAGGAGAGAGGGAGAAAGGGATGAGGAAGGAGGAGGGGGAGGGGGAAGAGGAAGAAGGCAGAGGAGGAGGAGGAAGAAGAGGAGGAGGAGGAGGAGGAGGAGGAGGAGAAGAAGAAGAAGAAGAAGAAGAAGAAGAAGAAGAAGAAAGGGAAGAGGAAAAAGGAGGAGAGGAGAGAAGAAAGAAGAAGGAGACGGAGAGGCGGAGGAAGAGAAGGAGGAAGAAGAAAGAAAGAAATAATTCTGTCTGTCTGCACACACATAGTTCTATTAAATAAATGCCTGCCTGTCTGAGATGATGCATGGCATAATCAGACAGGCACCACAGAGAGCAAAATTTTAATTGACAGCTGATGCACTCCAGTTACCTAGCGGTGGCTCTGAAAGGCACAAAGATTAGCATGGTAGGTTTTATAGAAAAGAACATTTGGTTAATAGGCTATTAATAAGCATATTGATGCTCTTGCAGAAATCAACAAAACAGCTATTTGGAAGTTCTCGTTATAATAACCACCCTGAGGAGAGGAAATTTAAAGAAGCGAAGCCAGAATTGTCAATAATTATCAACCCAGTTAAACAAATAACTAACGAATACAGAATGGGGAATGATAAACATAAATTAATGCTTGGAAGGCTGAGGGGAGAATGTGTATTTTTTTTTTTAAAAAAAGGGAGAGAAATTGAGGAAAAAATTATTCCCCTCTACAGGCTCTTCATCCCCCCCCCACTCTAAATTACCATGCTACCTTATTCCATATTATTATCATACATTACCAATGCGGTCGGGATTTTAAAAGGAAGTAAATGAATTGTTTGCATTTTTTAAAAGGTCACAGTCTTTTGTACAATAAAGACATATAAAATGTACATTAAAGATGTATTAAAAAAAACATTTTTTTTAAAAAAAACACATCTTTGCTGGTTTTAAGGCTCAATAAAGCCTTAAAAGGGGCTGGTTTTAAGGCTCGATTTTGGAATTGTATTGACAATATGGGCGGGCAAAACTGCTAATTTTCCAAAGCACAGATGTAAGGGTGCAGAATTGGGACTGTGGAGATCCAGGTGGAATCTCCATTCCACCTTAGAAACTCACCTGGATGAATTTAGGCCAGATAGGTCTCTATTTCCCAGGGTGGTTGTGAGGGGAAAAATAGGAAGAAGGAATCCATTGGAATTGGGTGGCCAAATGCATTTAAATTCGTCCTCATTATCAACCTATCCTAAGCAGTAAACATTAAGATAGTACCTGGGGTTAAATATTTACAGATATTGTAGTTGTCAACATACAACCCCACTTGGACCCACAACCACAACTTTCCGTTGCTGAACGAGTGGTTAAGTGAGTGAGGGCCAAGTTTATGATTACTTTCTTTTTGCCATGGTTGTTAAACGAATCACTGCAATTGTTAAATGAATCATGCAGTGATATGCAGCGTAATTTCATTTTAATGTATGGTGATTAGTGTACATTCAAAGTGACAATAAAGTATTCTATTCTACTCAACTCTACTCTATTGTTCCATTATTCTATTCTGTTTCTGCATTCTGTTCTATTCTATTCTATTCTATTCTATTTTATTCCTGCACTCTGTTCTGTTCTGTTCTGTTCTGTTCTATTCTATTCTACTATTCTATTCCATTCTTCATTCCAATATTCTATTCTATTCTATTCTATTCTACTCTACTCTACTCTACTCTACTCTACTCTACTCTACTCTTATTCCATTCCATATATTCTATTCTATTCTATTCTATTCTATTCTATTCTATTCTATTCTATTCTATTCTATTCTATTCTATTCCATTCCATTCCATTCCATTCCATTCCATTCCATTCCAGCTCCCCTCACGGACTTTGTTGGGAAGGTTCTAGAAGGTGGTCATGTGACCTGATATACCTGCCATGTTTATACATATATTCCCGTTGCCAAGTGCCTGAATTTTGTGATTGTGAGGAGGCAGTGATGGTTGTAAGTGTAAGGACTGGTTCCAAGTCACTTTTTCCAGTGTCATTGTCACTTTTTTCGGTTTGTAAGCCTGATGTTTGTAGTTTTATAGACACAGTGTTGACTTTTTTTTTAACCAAGTGCTGTTTTTGGGCTTCATTAATGTGAGCACCAAATAAAAATATTATTTAATATGAAATAAACTAACAGACATCTTTTTCCTTTCTTTCTTCCCCGTTACAGGAGGCAGCTGGTGAAATTTTCAGGGAGGCGCTTGAGAACGAACATTTTCATCTTGAAGGTGATTTTTTAAATATATACATGTATATATATGTTTTTGGAGGTTTATATATATATAAAAGTAAACATTGTCTCTCTTAAAAAAAAAAAATCCCAAACATAAAGATGTATGTTGGTCAACTTGCAAAGAAATATCCCTCTTGTCATTTGGCCCACCTTGTAATCTTTTTGGTTCCAAGCCTTAAGTCATATTTTTTTAAAAAATCATTTATTTGTAATTCTTTGTTTATTTTGGCCTTTCTATTCTCTCCACTGTTCAAAGGCTTCCTTTTTAAACATTAAATTCTCCTGTGAATCATACGAGCAGTTTGTATAAAACGAACGAGATCTTCATGATTGAGGATTGAGCTACCTGAAGAAACGCTACAAGGCTTACCTGTGCAAGGTAGTCCTCGGCTTACGACCACAATTGAGCCCAGAATTTATGTTGCTAAGTGAAAAATTCATTGTAACCCCATTCTACGACTTTGTCTTGCCACAATCCTTCAGTGAATCACTGTGGTTGTTGTTGGTTTTTTTTCAATGATTTTTATTGTTCTTTTTCACCTTTTATATATTTTAACCTTAATATTAACAGTACTGTGCCATCATTATTATATAAACAAATCTCATGTAAATATCTATATTTATATACATTCATATACGTTTATAATTTTCTTATCTCTGTTATCCTTATTTCTATTGTTCAACCATGTATACCAATTGCTCCAAATTTTATAATACTCCGACTCTTCTTTTTCTTTTAATTTTAACGTCAATTTATCCATTTCAGCACAATCTAAATTTTTTTGAATTACTACTTTCTCTGAGGGTGTTATTATTTTGTTTCCAGCAATGTGCATATACTATCCTTGTTGCTGTCAAAATATGTAGTAAAATATATTTAATCTTTTTCCTATATATATATATATATATATTCTATATATATCTTTTCACTTGAGACTTTCAAGAAGAGACTGGACTGTCATTTGTCAAAAATGATGTAGGGTCTCCTGCTTGGGCAGGGGGTTGGACTAGATGACCTATAAGGTCCCTTCCAACTCTGATTATCTGTCAGATCTGTTATATTTCCCTTTAATTATTCCCAACAAAAACAACTCCAGTTTAAACTGTATTCGATCCTCCACTATTTCTTGTATCCAACTCCCTATTTTATAGTCCAATATTTTTGGGCTTCCGGGCATAACTACCACATATGATAGAAGGTACCTTGGTTTTGTTTGCATTTCCAACATGTCAGATTCATGTTGTGGGTACATTTTAGCCAACTCATTGGTGGCATCACTGCGGTTGTTAAGTGAGCAACACCATTGTTAAGTGAATCTGGCTTCCCCGTTGACTTTGCTTGTCAGAAGGTTGCAAAAGGAGATCATGTGATACTGTATAACTGTTGTAAATCTGAACCAGTTGTCAAGCATCCAAACGTAAAATCACATGACCATGGGGATGCCGCAGTGGTCATAAGTGTGAAGAAGGTCATAAGTCACATTTCTCAGTGCCATGGTAATGTCGAATGGTCACTAAATGAAGTGTCGTATGTCGAGGACTACCTGCAGTGGAATCCTTCCATCTCTTGTTCCACTCTTCTTTCTTTCTTTCTTTCTTTCTTTCTTTCTTTCTTTCTTTCTTTCTTTCTTTCTTTCTTTCTTTCTTTCTTTCTTTCTTTCTTTCTTTCTTTCTTTCTTTCTTTCTTTCTCAAATCTCTTACATTCGGTGGGCGGTGAGCGTAATCATCGCTCACCGAGTTGCTTTGGGGTGGGAAGAAAGAAAGAGGAAGGTTCCTACGTTTTCTATTCCTTTTATTTATTTTATTTCATTCGTTTGCCAAGTTCAGTTTCTCCTCCGCAGGCATTCTGACAACCCCTTGGTTTTCAAGAGGCCCATTTTATATGCGATCCCGTGCCTCATTATCGGAGTTCGCTCATTACAGAGAGTGTCTCTCTCTCTCTGCCTCCGTGTCTTTTGTCTTCCTAATCTTTGAGAAGTGTCTGTTTTCATAACTTTCAGGCACTTTCCCAAAACCCCCGTTTCTTTTGCTTAGGCTGTGCAAATGCAACAGAGGGAGGGGATGCTTTCCCCAACCCCCCTTTGGGCTTCCAAGAATAAGTTTAAAGGAGAAAAAAAATGTATTTAATTTACTTACATTTTAATAATTTGTCTTTCTTTTCCATTTCACCTCATGTTGCCTCCATGAACTGCTTGGAGATGTTCCTGTTGGATTGGGAGATAGAATCCATTGTCAATATACAAGTGTATGTGAAAATTGCTTTAAAAAGTTGGAAGAATATTTTAAGAGTAGATCCTTTCCACTTCCCTTCCCTATCTTTCCTTTCCTTTCCTTTCCTTTCCTTTCCTTTCCTTTCCTTTCCTTTCCTTTCCTTTCCTTTCCCCACTCTTTCTCTCCTCCCTCCCTCCTTTCCTTTCCTTTCCTTTCCTTTCCTTTCCTTTCCTTTCCTTTTCTTTCCCTATCTTCCCTTCCTTCTTCTCCTCTCCCCTCCTCTGCTCCCTTCCCCCTCCCCTTCCCCTTACCTCTCTCTTTCTTGTCTTCTCCTGTCTTTGCATTGCAACATTTACTTTTTCCCATTTTCCATGTATTTCAATGTTTTAACACTAACTCTATAATGAAAAGAAAAAATATTGTGATCTGAAACAGAGCCAACAATGCTCCCATTAAGACTAGCATAGCGCTCGGAACGTATCTTCTTATGCATTAGAAATCTCTTTGTTTGATATCCTTTCTTGATGCACACAGAAGATGGGTTCTCACCGTTGCTTGCTCCAAGAAAGCAGATTCAGATTTTACCTTGGAAGAGAGTTTCTTTTTAACTTTCTTAGTTTCTCCTGTAGTTGTGAGGTAGGTTGATACTTGTGTTCTCTTCTTCTACTTTTCTTTTTTTCTTTGTATGGATGGATACCTCGTTTAGCATTATAGGAATAGAATAGAATAGAATTGGAAGGGACCTTGGAGGTCTTCTAGTCCAGCCCCTATACCATTTCAGACAAGTAACTGTCTAGTCTTTTAAAAAACCTCCAGTGATGGAGCACCCAGAACTTCTGGAGGCCAGCGGTTCCACTGGTCAATTGTTCTCACTATTAGGAAGTTTCTCCTCAATTTCAGGTTGCTTCTCTCTTTGATTAGTTTCCAACCATTGTTTATCGGCTTTGCTTCATTTTTGAGCCATTGCAGTTGAATGCTAACTACACTGTTCTGTGAACAGGATCCCAAACCTGCGATTTATTGCAACGATTTTTTGGAATCATCCAGCACGGTGGGGCGCAACCTTTCTTCACCACCAACCCCCTTTAAATAGCTTTTGTGGCCACAGACCCCAAAGACTTAACTCCAGATTTAAAATCCTAACATTTCTTCCTCACAGAACCCCTTCTGAGGACATCACACCTCATCCAGGGGTTCATGGACTACAGGCTGAGAACCACTGATCTAGCTTCATAAATTACAATTTGAGGTGGACTTGTTTCATTAAACTATAGGCAAGCCGGCAATCATTTCTCCCTGTTGAAATATCAAGCGAAAGATTTAATTACTTTGAAGTCATGTTACCTTCAAATCAAGATTGATCCCTGGTGGGATCTGACTAGGTAGCAATTTTCTGGGTACACTTCAGAAGATGGTGGCTTGTGACATCTTTTTAAAGGATGGTTTGTTTGTTTGTTTAGCCCAATCTGATCTGCAATTCTAAATTTTCCAAGTGGTTTTCTATTCTAGTCCTTACAATTGCCCATCTTTCCTAGTTTTCTAAACCTAAGAAGGTTTCTTTTATAGCTGTGCTGTAGGAAAGTTATACTCAACTCCCAACCGTTCATGATTTTCATCACATGAAACCAGAGTTCACATATTTTGCTGACCATAATATAATTTCCTAGTTTCGGCTTGATAGGCTGTGCGAATCTGACCATTGTGGTTTATGGGACAGCTTACAGCCCTAGTAGCTTATTCAACAAACCCTGATTCAGATAAACTGATAGAACATATTACATCTTCTTTCTTATGAACCAATAATCTGTGAAAATTCCTTCGTGATATTCTGGATTTCTCTGATATGATATATTGATGGGAAGGATAAATGAAATAGGATCACATCTATCCCTCATATCAAGCACAAAGAAAGTCTGGAATTGTATCAGATCTCCTGCCATGGATGGGGTTGGGCTAGGAGCTCCAAGGCTCCTTCCAATCCTAATCTTATGTTTCTAGCAGACATTATAGCTGCTTTCGATGGACCTGTGTATTTCTTGCCTTTATGGGAAACCCCCAAAGTATTTTTGGATATGTTGCTTCCCAAACATTTAGACCATCTGGTGACCTACTGATCCTTCATCTGAGAAGATATAGAAGAACTGCAGGGATCAGACAAAGCTCCTTTTAGATAAGCAGTAGAATTCATTGATTTTGTTCCAAATTGGATCTATTACTTCCCACACTTTATGGAATTACCCACAATAAGCACCAGCAGCCAAAATAATAACAATAATTTTAAAAAAACCCTCTCTATTTAGTCTCCCCTCCCCCCTCCAAAAAAAAGATCGTGGATTTAATTTCCAAGGTTGCATTGCAGGGCTTAATCAAATCCTTTTCTTCTTCACTGGCTTAACCGGTCAACAGCTAAAGGCTCCGGATTCTGGGATTAAGATTGTCTTTGGTAAAAGGACTGTTGCACGAGTCCTTTTTTTAAAAAAAAAAATATGGAAAGAACATAAATCAACATGAAAGCTGTAAACCACAAGAACAAGTTGTTGACTCAGTTTTGAGATTTGACAAGAGGCTCAGCTTGGAGCTGAGTTATTTTGTTTATCCTGCAGCAGGAAGATAGAAATACTCTGATTATCGTTGCCTGATTTTACTTCTGTCTGGTTTGATTATCATTTTTTTTAGCCTTGGAAGTTCTAGTACTTTTGGGGACAACTGTATTATTTTTTTAAAGGCAGTGTCTTCTTTTATCCCACATACTGAAGTTGAGGCTCTTGGAGGGATTCAAGATAGACCGACTTACTTTTAATCTTGATTTGATCATGATCACCTTCTCATAATTAGAACGTTTGCAACTGGAAGCTTGAATATACACTAGATTTACGAAGGTAGGACTGGAAAGATAATCCTTGGGTTTCATAGCTACTAAAACTACTAAGATTGGTTTCAGAATATCATCTAAAAAGGATTCTAGATCAGGTCAGGAAACAGATGTCAACAGGATAACAGGGATGCTACTTTATTGTTGCTAAGTATAAGAATAAGAATTTTGTAGAGTATAATAATAATAAGAATCTTGTCATTGGTAGTTCTTTCTCTCCCATTGTACACTAAATAAAATCAAGGAAGAATTACTTTGAGTTTCTTTCTTGGACTTTCCACTTTCCCAGGATTGAGTCATGTCCCATCATGGATCATCCATTCCTTCCCCAAGGTCATCTCTATAGAGGTAGTCCTCCACTTACAACCACAATCGGGCCCAAAATTTATGTTGCTAAGCGAGACACCAGTGTTTGTCTACCTGGAACGAACTCCAAAAATCAAGACAAGGACACTCTGAATTTCTTCTAAATGGTTTCCCATGCTTCTCCAAGAGATAGAAATCTTGTCAAATTAAAGTAAAGTACAGGTAGACCACAATTCAGTTTTTTTCAGTGATGTTGTAACTTTGAATAGTCACTAAGTGAACGATTGTAAGTCTAGGACTGCCTGTGACTATTGAATTTAGCTACTGGATACATGATGTTCACTATCTTCATAAAAGTAATTTTTTGGGCAAGGGGAAGGATGAATTCCCCTAAGAAAAAGGAATCTGTGGTTGAGAGTACAGGCAGTCCTCAACATAGACCATAACCGAGTGCAAAACTTATGCTGTTAAGTGAGACATTTGTTCAGTGAGATTCTCCCCATTTTACGACCTTTTTGCTTCAGTTGTTAAGTGAATCACTGCAGTTGTTAAGTTAGTAACACGGTTATTAAGTGAATCTGGCTTACCCATTGACTTTGCTGGTCAGAAAGACGCAAAACATGATCCCGAGACATGGCAATCATCATTAATATACCATGGGGAAGCCAGACTCATGTAACAACCGTGTTGCTAACAATTGTGGCAAGAAAGGTCATAAAATGAGGCCAAATTCACTTAACTGTCCCACTTGGACACAGAAATTTTGAGCTCCATTCCAACCTGTAATGTAGAAAGTCTCCTGTTAAGGATGCTTTTATTTGGAGTCCTGAGGAAAACCTCTTCTTCCATCCAGCAGCAGCCAAAAAAAGCCAATGCTTTTTTGTTACATTAATTGTTTTAATTAATTAATTAATTAATTAATTGCATTACTTAATTGTTGCTAAGTTGCATTAACAGAGGGATACAATCGAGATCAATGGAGGTACTAATTCCACTCTATAAAGCCTTAGTAAGACCACACCTAGAGTACTGCATCCAGTTTTGGTTCACCACACTATAAAAAAAAGAGTTTGAGACTCTAGAAAGAGTGCAGAGAAGAGCAACCAGGATGATTAGGGGACTGGAGGCTTAAACATATGAAGAACGGTTGCAGGAACTGGGCCTGGCTAGTCTAGTGAAGAGAAAGACCAGGGGAGACATGATAGCAGTCTTCCAATATTTGAGGGGCTGCCACAGAGAGGAGGAAGGGGTCAAGCTAAAGCACCTTAATGTCAGACAAGGAATAATGGATGGAAACTGAACCAGGAGAGATTCAACCTGGAAATAAGGAGAAACTTTCTGACAGTGAGAACTATCAACCAATGGAACAGCTTGCCCTCAGAAGTTGTGGGAGCATCATCACTTGAGACGTTCAAGAAGAGATTAGACTCTCATCTGTCAGAAATGGGCAGAGTGGTTGGACTAGATGACTTACAAGGTCCTTTCAACTCTGATTATCTGTTATCTGTTATCTATGTATTTCTGAGAAGGACAACAAAAATCCACCAGTTTCTCTGATCTAAGGAGTCTGGGAGGGAGGGGGAACAGTGAGTTTTAAAAATCTAAGTCAAGAATCTACGGAAAGAGGGGGGTTTCTACATGCACACACGAGTACATTTATTTGTCCCGAAAGAGAGGGGGGGGGAAGCAAGAATTAATTGGAGGAGAGAACTTGCAAGCTGTCTTTTCATAACGTTCATATGGCTTGGTTAAATTTTGGAAGCCCCCGAAGGCTGAATGTTTTCAGAGACAACAAGCTCATTGTTCTTGGGGGAGGGGGGGAACTGTAACAAATAATGCTAACAGCAAGCATGGGGCAGAAAAGCCAAAGAGGGGGGGAGAAGAAGAAAAAAGGAAAAAGCTTCAACCAGCTTGGGGTCCTCGCTTGAAGAACATTGAAAACAACCAGGGACTTTATTGTGTGTTTTCAACCTTATTTTTCTCCGGGTAGCTGCAAAAAAAAAAAAAAAACCTTCAGTTTTACTCAACAAGCAGAGAATAAGGTAGCCTTTGTTACCTAGACAGATTATAGCTTTCCACCCCCTCCATCCTCTTAAAATCTGCTCTTCATAAAAGCTCAGCATGAATGGTGGAATTTCTCTGACTTGCTTCAGATACTGAAGTGACTTTTATAGTTGTGAAGTAGCTTCAGGGATTTCATCACATGTTTTAAGTTTGAGAAGAAGGGATGGAAAATAGAGATGTATTTTTAGTGGGGCGGAGTTTTTTTTTTTTTTTCCATTCTCCTTTAACAGATGTTTGATCTCAATCATATCCAGACCTCGTAGTCGTTGTACAAGTCAGCTTTATTTTCCTATGAAGGAAAAAAAAATGGCAATCTAGCATTTACTTGGAGTCAAACTTCCTTTTTTACCCCTTATATTTCATCCCCCTAAATTTTAATGGAATCATTCTTAAGTCTGTGAGTTAAAAGAAGGTAGTAAATTTAAAGCAAATGAATAAACATCTATGGAGATTCTCAGTCATCCAGATCATGGTTGTCCCGAAGGTGTTTTTTCAAGAGGCAACTGGATTTTTGCTTTTTCTTTGAACATGTTTCGCTTCTTATCCAAACAAAGGCAGTCCAGTTGCCTCTTGAAAAAGCACCTTTGGGACAATCAGGAAACATTAATTATCTTTATAGCCAACTTGCTAACCAGCTGGCCTCTTTTAGGTGAACAATCTGATGACTTGGATTTCACAGATTCTGGAATTTGATCCCTCACATTAAGAAAGATCCTGATTGAGGAAAATAGCTTTAGAGCAAACCTTTCCTAACAATCTCAACATATTTTTGGTGGGGGGATAGGGATGGTGTTGAAATCCTGAACATAATCAGGATTTCCCTCTCCTGTTTAGTAAGGAAGATCTAGAATGCTAAGTCTAGAACTTCCAGTCTAGGAAAACGAGGTAGCATAAAGTACATAGACTGAAATTTAGCTTGCTCTAGAAGCTGGGTCTTTTAAAATAAATATGTAAGGAGATCATGGATGGGTCAATTTTTTAGATGTCTAAACAGCCTTCATAACTTCCCCTTTGGCATGAGCAATGAGTCTTCACTACAACAAAAACGCCCGATAATGAGGATATAAAAATATATGATAATATTTGTCAGGTTGTGTGGAAAGTGAGACAGCATGTCAATATTATTTTCATAATTAAAATAGCACTATGCTGAGAACCCGTATAAAAGTAAGGTAGCTTTTGTAGTCCAGCACATATATTGAATGAGTGAAGATTGATGGACATCATCTAGTCCCACTGAATATAATGATGATAAGATTTTATACAATATAAGTGAACTTCGGGCTGCATTTTTTTTTAAGAAGAGGTGGAGATTTTTGGAGCACCAGTCTAGAACTTTTTTTATTATTATTTTTGTACATATTTAAACACAATATGTTTCAATTGGTTTGCAGGACCATGGGTTGTATGGTTGATTCACAGCAACCAGAAGGACACTCAAAATTGGTCTTCACCGCATTATTTCTTTACGAGGAGCTATGTGAAGATCAGAGTGACAGCTCTTCCCATGGGAAGCAATTTTGATGAAAAGGGTGATATGATTATTCCATCATCTTGGCGTTTTCAGAGCTCTTGTTATCACAGCAAATGTGGGAGCCTTTTTCTTTCTGTTTTCTTTTTTCTTTTTTTGTGTGTGGCACATCTAAGTTAGCCGAGAAACTGGTTGGGATCAAAGCCTGCATTATTAATGATATTACCTACGCACAACCTTCATTTAAATTAGTGTTGTGTAGGTTTTTCCTTGGGAACTTCAAAATAAAACAACCCTAAAGGGATCACCAGACAACCTCCCTCCGAAAATCAAAATGAAATATAAAAACATGATGATGGCAACAGAAATATGTAACAAAAAAATGGGGTTGAGGAAGAGAAAAGACTTGTATCTGTAAACTGCAAATCCACCATAAGCATTCAGCAACTCTGGGAACAAAGCAGCAATTGGTGTTATTCTGAGTGTGTGGTTGAATTTTGTCTCCCTGTTATTCTTTTCTTGCACCCCTTTTGTTAGCAGGATTTTAACCAAATCCTGAGCCATTGGACAAGGCCAGGGAAGATTAAGCACAGCCAAAAGTGGGACAGATTCAGATAAGCCACTAGGAAATCTATTGTTTGTGTCCTGATAGGCTATCACAATCACACACAGCTGAATATGGACCCTGTTGTGTTCCTTTGGTAGGCTGGTGTGAGCCGTTTCACTGTTGGGGTCTTTAGTGCTCTCTGAGCTGGGTGGTTTTCTCACAGACGTTTCGTTACCTAACTAGGAAACATCATCAGTGCAAAACCCCACTCCCTTTTAGCACTAATGAAGTTACCCAGTTGGGTAATGAAACATCTGAAAGAAAACCACACAGCTCAGAGAGCACCAGGGACCCCATCCTCCTCCTCCTCCTCCTCCTCCTCCTCCTTCTCCTCTTCCTTCTCCTTCTCTCAGCACTGATGATGTTACAGTTGGGTAATGAAATGTCTGCAAGAGAGCATCAGGAACCCTATCTTCCTCGTCCTAGCGCTGATGATGTTACCTAGTAGGGTCATGAAATGTCTGCAGGAAAACCACCCAGCTCAGAGAGCACCAGGGACCCCACAGTTCAACCCTGAGCAACAAATATTCTTTTCTATCAGTGCTATTTCTCTATTGGTGAATTAACTGCTTAAATGAGGAACTCTGTTGTTGGAGACCTTCATAAACAGATATCTGAAACCAAAGGTTTGACCCAGGACCACCTGTGTGTGTGAACCTCTCCCCCATCCCACCTTAAAACTTTGAGTGACACTTCCAATTTTTAAGATGACAATAAAGAAAGATTACCCAGTACTTGAGAAGTAACCATGCTACCTATCATTAATTTAAATGCCAGCAGGACTAAATTAAATTTAGATTTAGTCGCATTCCACCCATTTCTTCAATCTTCCTATGTTTGGGGACGTGTTCCTGGGACTGTTCCTCCAAAACCTACCAGTCCTCCAGGCGTTTTACCATCTGCTACTCAAGTTAATGCTCCATAACCTATTTCTGGATTTGCACCTCCATTTGTTGAGCTATAAAAACTGCCTTCTCCTCACCCCCATCTGCTGATCTCCCAAAGGTGTTTTTTTTCTCTTTTTCATTTTTAAGAGTCTTTTGCAGCATTAGTAGTCATCTGGTGCCCAAATCATGAGACCAACAGAAGCTGTGTGTTGTCTTTTATGAGACAAGTAATTTGGAACCATGTGGGGTTTTTTTTAATTTAAAGAAAAAAGCTTTCTGGTACATAGTGATAGAGCATTTTCATCTTCTGTTCCTTCTAAACTGAACTTGCTAACTTTTGAAGGAGGAGGATGAGTGGGGAGGGTTAGGATAGAGGGAATATATACATACATACATACATATCCTTTGATCTCAGCAGAGATGAGAAAAGTCTGTTCTGTTGAGGCTTTTGGCTAACAGAACAAACAGTATTTAGAATTTAACTTTGCTTAATTAATTAGTAATTCTGTTTAATGCCGTCTGATCTCCATCCAAAAGGTATTCTGAAGCTTGGAAAAGTGCACATCAAAGTAGGTTAGGTGAAGATGGTTAAGTATGGCATTTAATCTAGCTGCTGCTGTGGATGAAACGTTACCAGCCAGGCCACTAATTAGAAAGAGAAACCATTGTCTGCTGCATAAATTCATCAAGCTATTTAGTGCAAAAAATTAAGCTAGGTGCCTGAGCTAGTATTGAAGTGATATAATTGCGAACTAATAGCAGTTTAGAGCTGCCATATGGTTTGGCAATATCCGTCAATTTTTCTTTTTCTTTTTCCTGCGAGTGTTTGAAGAAAGGAAAGAAAAAGAGATTTAGGGGTTCTAAAGTTAAAAGGTGGGTTGCTTCGGTTGAATTAATGATCAGTGCAAACAGAGAGAACGTTATTAATTCTTCATGTCTTGTCTTATATGATCCCATTTGTCTTCTTCTGACCGTCAAGTCAAATAAAATATTCAGATTGAGAAAGTTGAGGGTCAGAAATCAGCTGGTTTAGGATCAGCTGACAAGATTGGTCAAACAGACAGAGGTGGTTGAAGGCTAGCGTGCTATCCGCCATGCAGATGGTTGCCATGGGAGATGGTAGCCATCTTTGTCTGGGTAGCACAGAGATTAATAAAGAAGCAGTCTTGTGGAGATGTTTTGTGGAGGCATAATGCTTAATCGCGGTGTGTTTTCCACAGTTCAACATTGGAAGTGTGTCAGGATTCCGGCAGTTACTCCAATTAAATCATGAGTCTCGAGCCAAACTTCCAAAACTTCAAAAGGATTTATTGGGAGTTAACATGCCGGCACTGCCTGGGTGTAGCCGACTCTGAGATACATCATTCATTGTCACCCTTGACCCTGGTTTTCCCCCACTCCCTGGATGTATCATAATTCATATTCTCCAATGAGACACATCCATAGCCAGGAGTCATCAATCATGCTCTCCAGTTAGATATTTCCATGACAGAAACTTCAGTCACCTAGTTACTATCTTTGAAAACTATGTATGGAATGCACTTTTGGTTTCCAAGCTGCCGCACTGCTCTTTCAAACCCCTTTTCCCCCTCCCTTCCTGTTGGCAACTCTAAAAAGACCATAGAAATATTTTATGAATTGACATAGTGTTTGCCTAGCACCACTAAGCTACAGTTGGCTTAACTAAGTGTAGCAATCTTGTACAAAGCCATTCACCGTTGGGTTCATGCAAGATGCCAACGCCTTACAAAGAAAATCATGTTTTGGTTTTGGATGCTCTGAGGAAAAAAATGTAGCTTCGTCAACTTCCTATATTCCCAATAAATCCCAAAAGTCACTTCTCTCCAAAGGATGAAAGGAATGAGACCCATCATCTTTAAGGGGACACCCTATCTTTGGGAAATGATTGGAGATTTTCTTTTCTTTTCTTGGAAAAATTGAAACAAACTGAACAATTGGGGAATTTTAGAAGACCGTTTGTTCCCAGGTGTAACAAAACAAAATCACCAAGAGCTGATTTATCAAACTTGCTATCTTTTTTTTTGCAATATGCCACCACAGGAATAAACCTGAAGTATTTTTTTCCCTCAGTCTGTCCTGCTCGAAGAATTTTCAGGAGAAAAAAAAACCAGCTCTGGTGAATTGACGTAGTAATCTTCAAAGAATGACCAAAAACTGGGACCAAAATTCCCGTTGCTAAGAAGGCGGTTGTGAAATGACCTGTGCCCGATTTTTTTTTCGACCTGTTTTACCATGGTTCTTTTAAGTGAAACGCTGCAGTTATTAAGAGAATTATATGGTCATTAAGTGAACCTGGCTTCCATTCATTGACGTTGCTGGTTACAAACCAGCTGGGAAGATTACAAATGGCGAGTAAGGGATGTTACAACTATCCTAAATACATGCCAGTTGGGATTCAACCGGTTCGGCAAGAGTGTGTTTTGCATGCGTGCAGTGCGCACATGTACAGCATTTGCAACATACCACCCCAGACAGCTGACAAGCTTTGCGCGCGTGCGCAGCATTTGATTCTTTCCTGCTTTTTCAACCTCAGCTGTGCTGCGCAAAGCAACTGAGGTTGAAAAAGCAGGAAATAAAGGACAGGCAAGAGTCCCGGCGATGACCAAAAGGTCATTGCAGCAAACCAGTTATGTGTCTGCTGCTTTTCAGAGCTACCAGTTCACCCCTGCCCTGCCTCCTTACCTGGACTGCACATGCGCGCACCTTCCAACTGATTTCCAGCCTACTTGAGGCCTTTTTCACCCTGCTGGAGGCTTGAGGGGAGCCTCTGCAGCCTCGGGAGACCGAAAAATGGGCTTTCTGGAAATACCAGAGGTGCCTGTTTTCAGCCTCTGGAGGGCTTCTGGAGCCCGGGGAGGCCATTTTCACCTTCCCTGAGGCCTGAGAAAAGTCTCGGGAGTCTAAAAATGGGCCTGTTTCGGCACTTCTAGTATTTCCGGAAGGCCCGTTTTTTGGCCTCCCAAGGCTTCCCTCAAGTCTCTGGCAGGGCCTCAAATGGGCCAAAAATCAACTGGAAGGCACGCACATACACACTGTAGGTAAGTTTGGCTGGGGCTCGCGTGCCCACACAAATGGCTTTGCGTGCCACCTGTGGCACGCGTGCCATAGATTCGCCATCACGGGTATAAGATCTCCTGCTTGAGCAGGGGGCTGGAATAGAGGATCTCCAAGGTCCCTTCCATCTCTATTCTGAATTTGCTTTAAAAAGAATACAATCATGGAACCGTCTTTCTCTGTCCACACCCCTTCTGTTGTGCCTGCTTCTCTAATAACAAATAGATGTTACTAATTAACTGACCTCAGCAACAGATATATCTGGAAGTATTCTTGTAGCAATTAGTTTCTTTAATGCAAGAGTACGGTTTCGCAGCGTTTGAAATGTAATATTTCTCAGCCCCTTTCCCTTTGTTGCATTTCCAGTTTCGGATAGAAAAGGAACATTGTGCTGTGGCGTTGGCGGCGCACACTTTCTAATTAGCAACAGAGAAAGGAGACCCTGTGAAGAAGCCAATGAGATGCATTTTCGAAGATGCAATCCTCGTTCAATTGAGAATGAGAAGAAAAAGCCTTGGTTTTAGATAGTATAATAGTTTCGTTATATATTTTTTTTCTCCCCCTGCCTTTCTGGATTCAGGAGTGAAAACTGGCCACTAATTGGGTTTTATTTATTTATTTAATTTATTATTTATTTATTTGTCAAAAGCTTACAATATAACAGAAACAAGAATAAACATAAGATTAAATACAAGAAATAGGAACTAATAATTGGGGACAATAGGATAGGGATGGTAGGCACGATTGTGCGCTTATGCACGTCCCTTACAGACCTCTTAGGAATGGGGTGAGGTCAATAGAGGTTAGTTTGAGGCTAAAGGAGTGGGGGTTTGAGCAGGTGACAACTGAATCAGGTAGTGAGTTCCAGGCATTGACCACTCTGTTGCTGAAATCGTACTTCCTGCAATCGAGTTTGGAATGGTTTACATTAAGTTTATATCTGTTGTGTGCTCTTGTGTTGTTGTGGTTAAAACTGAAATATTCATTAACTGGTAAGATGTTGTAACATATGATTTTATGTACTGTGCTTAAGTCCAGTCTTAGCCAACGAAGTTCAAGGTTGTCTAAGCCTAGAATCTCAAGTCTGGTGCTGTAGGGTATTCTGTTGTGAACAGTGGAATGTAGTACTCTTCTGGTAAAATACTTCTGGACTCGCTCAATTGTATCTATGTCTGATCTACAGTTTTCTTACACTGGTTTCAGTAACTCCCCCATCCCCCCAAAATTCTTAAGCAAGGATTTAAATACATCAAACCAACCATGGCCCAAATTATGTGTCTCAAGCAAGCCGGTATTTGTTTCTCCAAATTTTCCTTTAAAAAAAAAGAAAAAGAAAGGAAGAAAAATCATTGGTGGAACAAAATAATTCATCTTCAGCCTTTCCTTATCTTCCAACTTAGACTCTGGCAAGTTAAAGGCAGCTCCAGAATCAGATTGTAGATAAGAGTGGATCTCCTCCTTCTCCTCACATTCTATGCCTCCATTAAAGTTCTGGTGGGGTATGGGTAGTCCTCGACAGTTGACCATTCGAAGTGGTGGTGAGATTCGAATATATTGTTGCCACCGGTTCAGTGGGCGTGGCTTGGTGGGCGCGCTTTGCATGCGTGCACACACTTTTGGAAATAAATGTTAGGCATCCAGCAATTATCCATGGTAATCAGTCACTTCGAGACAATATAATCTCCAACTGATTTATTAGGAACAGCTCTGGTACTTCTAAGGCATTTCCAATAGTGAAAGTCATTTTCGTGCAGTTACACAGAATCCACCTTCTCTCCTCCCACTTCTACACTTCATTAATCACGAGAACCAATTAACTGCAGCTGGAATTTCTTAATGGGACATATGGAATAACCTTGAACTTTCCAACTCCTCCACCCCTCTTTTCATACTTGGCAGCTGACATGCACTTTGTGCAGGCGCTGGGGCATTCTAACTTGCTTCCTGCAAGCCTGCACGATCCTGGTCGCTTCAGCAACTGCCGCGCGGCACTATTCTGTGCCGTGCAAAGCAGCTGCACTTCAAATTCAGCAGATAAAAGTAAGTACGGGAGCCCGGACAGGTGGTTGGGCCCAACAGCAGAGCGTCGGAGAGAACGGGTTTGGTCTCCACTGCTCATCGCTCCTATCGGCTCACCAGAACCGGGCCGAACCAGTCAAATACCACCACTGATTCGAAGTCACAACGGCACTGAAAAAAAGTGACGTACCACTGTTTTTCACAGTTGCAACCTTTGAGGCATCAACATCATCATGGGATCAAAATTCAGACTCTTGGAAGCTGACTCATATTTATGACGGTGGCAGCATCCTGGGGGGGGGGGGTTGTGTGAGCCCCTTTGGTGACTTTCTGACAAGCGAAGTCCCAGGGAGGAAAGCTGCATTCACGTAATGACTGTGTAGTTGACTAATTCAACAACTGCAGCAATTCACTTAACAAGTGTGGCATAAAAGATCGTAAAATGGGGCAAAACACCCTTCACAGGTGTCTCATGCAACAACAGAACTATTAGACTCAATTGTGGGTGTACATCAAGGACTATCATCGTATCCTCATTTCAGAGAAGGTTGATTGGGTTTCTGCACAGGAAGGCGACCTTGGGAGTGAGCATGAGTGACTTGCTAAGCGTGGCGATTCCCAGAAGGCAAACAGATGTGATGACTAACATCTGTCCTGGATATCCCAAAGGTGTGTGATGGCGTGGCACAAAGGCAACACAGTCAAATAACAGATAACAGATAATCAGAGTTGGAAGGGATCTTATAGGTCATCTAAGTCCAACCCCCCGCCCAAGTGGGAGACCCTACATCATTTCTGACAAATGGCAATCCAATCTCTTCTTGAACGCTTCCAGTGATGAAGCTCCCACAACTTCCGAGGACGAGGTGTTCCATGTGTTGATTGTTCTTACTGTCTGAAAGTTTCTTCTTATTTCCAGGTTGAATCTCTCCTTGTTCAGTTTCCATCCATTGTTCCTTGTCTGGCCTTCAGGTGCTTTAGAAAACAGCTTGACCCCTTCCTCCCTATGTCAGCCTCTCAAATATTGGAAGACTGCTCTCCTGTCTCCCCAGGTCCTTCTCTTCACTAGACTAGCCAGGCCCAGTTCCTGTAACCGTTCTTCGTATGTTTTAGTCTCCAGTCCCCTAATCATCCTGGTTGCTCTTTTCTGTACTTTTTCTAGAGTCTCAACATCTTTTTTATAATGTGGTGACCGAAACTGGATGCAGTATTCTAGCTGTGGTCTTACTAATAATCAGTAGAAGTCCCTTTATTAGCTCCAACTTTTCCCCCAATGTTCTGGCTGGATAAAAATTCTCCCAGGAACAGGCTTTGGCTGCAGAGAATCAAGTCCAAAATGTGGTTAACAAAAACTGTAACTATAAGTGCAATCAAAGCAAAATGTGGTAATAAGTCCAGCAGGGCAGGACCAAGAATTCCAGACGTGAAGGCACAGTAATAACTCAACATGCTTGGGAAGATGCCAGGAACACAGATAACCAAAGTCAACACGAGATAAACTCACATTTGCTCCCAGCAGCTGCTACACTCGGCATGCATCTCTTTCAAACTCTCTTCCCAGGTGTGGCTAATGAAGGGGAATCAGGGCCCTTTCCTCCCCTGTATGCCACGCCACCCATGTTGCTCTCTTCTCCATTCCTCCCTATGTGTCCTAGGATGAAGAAGGGTGGGTCTGGGTCTTCCTATGAACTCCTTCTCCCTTGTTCTACTGTTCCCCTGGACTTTGTCCTTCCCCAGTTTCCTCCACAGCCAACGGAGCCACACTCCCACTCCCTATCAGCTGTTCATCTTCCACAGGGACATGACAAGGTGCTTTTTCAAGAGGCACCTGGACTTTCTTTGTTTTTCCTTGAAGACATTTTGCTTCTCATCCAAGAAGCTTCTTCAGCCCTTCCGAAGAAGCTTCTTGGATGAGAAGCGAAACGTCTTCAAAGAAAAACCAGAAAGTCCAGTTGCCTCTTGGGAGGAACAAAAAAGCACCTTTGGGACAATCATGACATGGAGGACTCCGAATCTCCATAGACTTGTGTCCTGGATGCTTTTGAGCACTGCCATTCAGCTCACTGGTTTTTCTAGACAGGAAGACCACCTTACAGTTAATAATAAGAAGGGACTGCATACAATTCAGGTTAACTGAATTGTTTAGAGACAGGACCCAGGAAATGTCAACAACTGTCATATCTTGTACTTCCCAGGAACAGCCTCCATTGACAGGTAACAAACTCCTGTCGAAACTAAAGGCAGAGTTTCCAATGCACTTTACAATGCAGCTTTAGAGTGAAAGCAGGGAAGGAACATTAAAGCAGCCGTGTCTTTTTCCAAGCTGAACAGCTGCTTCAGAAGCTGACACTGTCTTGGCATCTATGTACCATACATGTGGAGTAAATAGACTGTGCAGGCATGCGCATATGGATATGCAAAAGGTAGAAGTGAATTCCAAAGAGTGAAAAATAGACACTGCCGTCTAATGATCTAGAAAGAGTTGTTTTGAGGGCATTTAAAAAATATCCTGAAACAATACTTGCAAAGGATTTTATTCAGGATTTGGGGCATATTGAAAGCAATATAATCTGTGGAGTGCTTGGTGCTCTCTGGGCTTGATAGTTTGCTTGCAGATGTTTTATTATCAGTGGTTGATGATGATGATCAGTACAGCACTGATGATGTTACCTAGTTGGGTAATGAAATGTCTGCAAGCAAACCACAAAGCTTAGAGAGCACCAAAGACCCCACAGTTCAACTCTTGAGTAGAGACTTCCTTTCTGTTGGTTCAACTAATACTTAGTTAGTCCCATAAGAATCAAATTAATGTCATTTTGCAATTGCAAACCTGAGGTTTTGGTCTCCCAAGTTCATTTGCGTTCATTGTGTGCATATGTCTGGAAATAAGATATTTTTTTCCCCAGAAGCGATCTTGCCCACGGATCTGTTTCAAACTGCTCTGAGATGAAAACTAGGATCCTTGGTGATCTCCTGTTTATTTAAGATAGCAATCTCACCTAGACAAATGTAATATTGTTGGCAAGTATTTGGGGTGGAAGGTCACATGGTGCGCAGCTGAACTCTTAGCATTTTCCCTGTGGTTTTTCTTGGGTTGTTGTACTGCCAATTTTAATCTTCCCAGCCATTGTTCAAATTTTTCTTTAAAGACGGCATTGCTTTTCTATTGTGCGTATGAGATGTGAACACATCCCTTTAATTGTTCTGTGCTGCTTCATATGCACAGAGACAGACAGCTGAAAGGCATATAGCCTAAAAGCACTTAAATTTTCTGTTAAACGCGTGTTAAAACAAAATTTGTTCGCCTCGAGCCAAAAACGCAATCCTTTGATATTTTTTCCCCCTATACTATCTACTCCAATGATGGAGCGGTTTGACTGAGGCAATGATCTTTTATCCCAGACAGCCAGTTTATTTACATAGGGATGTATTTATTTGAAAGATTCATATATAGCTGTCCATCTTAAGTTATCTGGACTGCTTTTGAAAAAATAGATCTATATTACACACGTGATGATGCCTTTTCCATTTATGGAAAAGTTTGTATCTGTAGTTGTGACCAGCCTAGGCAATTAATAAAGAGGCCAGGGAATTTCTATGCACCCACATTTGTAGACTGTACAAAAGAGACAAGCAACCAGCCCAAAAGAGAACAAAACGATCCAAGCACTTCTTCACCAGCAATCAGCACCCAAATCAGCATAGATTAACTAAAGAAAAAGTCTTTACTTTTATATTTTAGGGATCTAATTTGTCACAGCACAGTTTTTACCTGCCAGAATGTGTCACTTTAATGTTTTATTTATCTCCCTGAATGTGAAGAAAGATTCAGCTGCAGAGCTTAGAGCCAGACTGTTTATTCTCTTATGGACTTCTTCTCTGGTCTCCCTTGCCTTGCTTGCATTATAGAAACTTAATTTAAGGCCGATGAAAGATAAAATATAACTTGCATGGATGCATAACGCTAACCCATAAAGTAGCTTGTGTGAAGCTAGCCATTGTGGCTTTTAGTTCTATGTGCAAACCAGAGCATTTTGGCATTAAGATTTTTTTTTTTTTTAAACTGATTTACTTTTATGGGTAGACTGGTTGATGGTTTCTGTTGGCTTTAAACAAGAAATAGATGTGTGCCTGTAAATTCTAACAAGCCCATTCTCTTAGTAGAAATGTTCCTGGTTTTAATACTTCCTTTTTTTTTTCTTTTGAAAAATTCACTTCTGTATTTCCTCTTGAGTGGTTTTTTTTTTTAAAAAAAGCACATTTTTCTTCCTCCAGAGAGCTTTTAAGTAGAGGGTAGAGTCGTCTATTAATATTGTATCCTGTTCAATTGAATTATATTTTGGATGTCAAAGTTAGGATGCTGGGAGATACTCTTTTTAGGAAAAAAACCCAAGTAGAATTCATGGTTGTACCAAGTTGTTGAAAATCAAGCCAAAATTTGACATGGTTGACAAGCCTGGGTTTTACAATGAGATCCCTGGCATATCAGATAATTAAGCATGAAACCACAAATAGGTTATATTACATGTTCAGAATAAAGCTTTCTATGCAGCTATTTTGAAAGTTTTGAGGTACAAATGGTTTTGCTTTGAAAAATGCATCTCTCAATAGAGTTAAACTTGGTTTAATGTTGGGGAAAATGTGCTCAATGTCAAACCTGGAAGAAAACTCTAAAAACCCAAGACGTTTGTTTCACGCTCAGGATGCTTAACTTGTCTCTTTTGCACTCAGAACAAAGTTGAGATTTTTTTGTGCATCCCTGCAGCTAAACTCAATGCCACTTCTAGAACATTCTCCTTAACTCCGCCTCTCTCTTTCGCACCCAGTTGCTCTGCCCCCAGAAAAGACAGAGGGAGCTTGCAGTGGGGATGAAAAGAAAGCCGAAAAGGAAACCGATGGCCGCACAAATGCCAAGAAGCAGCTAAAATTTGAGGTAAGCAATGTTGCCTTTTGTTAGGGCTGCCAGTTGCTCTTAGATCTTGAAAGATGGTCCTTTCCATCCACTTTGACTTCTAATCGGCTCCGTATTAGTGGTTTTGCGAAGGCAAGCATCGTTCAAATGAAGCAATGCTGGTTCAGTTCCAAACATTTGGGGAGTGCTCTTGAGGTCAGGACAGCTCTGGTTTGAGCTTGGATCCCTTCCAGAAGAGTTGGAACAACATCAGAACGCTTCCAGAAATGATGAAATAACCCATTTTTGAACTTGAAACGGCGTTTTGGAATCTTGAAATGTTTTGTCTTTGAAACATTTCACAAGCCTGCTTCAATGCATGCCCTGTTTTCCTGGAAGATAGAAGAGGCTTCAAGAGTTCAGAGAACTGCTAGCTGCATGCCCTATTTAGGAGTGCATAACAAATATTGGAGAGGACCATCTTGTGTGTATATGCTTGCGAAGTGGTTGCCTGAGATATTGGAACATTGATACTACGTCACCCCTTAGTCCTTCTTTAAACTAGACATACCCAGTTCCAGCAACCATTCTTCATATGTTTTATCCTCCAGTCCCCTAATCATCTAATTGCTCTTCTCTGCATTCTTTCTAGAGTCTCAATAGCTTTATTATTTAAACCTTTAACTATAGTGCGGTTTGTGTGTTTGTGTGAAATCTCCTCAGTGATGTCCCACGAAATAATTACAGTGCTGAATTAAGCTCTAGATTCATGCCCAATTGGCCTGCAGCACCGGTTGACCTTAGCTGATCTGGGAAAGCTAAGCAGGACCAGACCTGATCATGACCACCAGGAGTGTCGACTAGACTGGGAAACTGGAAAAAAACAAAAACAAATTGGGGGAAAAAAACCCTGGATGCCTCATTCCAAGAAATCAGTAGGAATCAAACTTGGCTCAAGGGAAAACCTTTCATCTGGTGTGCTCTTGAGTGTGCAGTAGTTCTACAAGTGCCAGACAAGCACCATAGATCTCTCACAAACTGGCGCGAATGGATTCTCTCTGCTGGCTGTCATCACACTTCTCTCTCCGAGTTTCTGTTTTCTTATTTTCTTGCCAAAGGTGATCAGTATGTTGTTGCTGTAAAAGATACAGATAACGCTGGGAGTAAACAGAGCCAATTACAAGTACATAAGTGATCTAATTCTTCTCACTGAATATAAATTCATCTAAGTAGACAGATTAAGAGCCTTCAGAGGTTGGCTGTGATCTTGCCAAAATTGTTCCAGGACTGTTCCAGGACTGATAACTGAAGTTGGAAAAGAATAGGCTTTCATCTTTTCTTCCCCCTCTCTATGCCTCTTAGATTGCTCTTTCAAAATATAATTAGTGAATCAAACAGAGAGGGAGCCTTGAAAAAAATAGGGACCTTTCATGTAGCTTCATTGATATCTAACAGAGTCAATGAAGTTTCTATGATTTGCGTGGCTTTAAGATTGGGTCCTTCCTTCCTTCCTTCCTTCCTTCCTTCCTTCCTTCCTTCTCCTCCCTCCCTCTCTCTCTTCCCTCTACTTTTCTATCTTCTTCCCTCCCTCTCTCTGTTCCTTCACCCTCTCTCTTCTCCCTCTCTTCTTTTTCTTTCCTTCCTTCCCTCCCTCCCTCTCTCTTCTGTACTCTTCTCTCTCCTTCCTTCCTCCCATTTCCTCCCTCCCTCCCTCCATAACACCTCATATCAACAATTGTTGATAAGAAAGACAAAAAACTCAGGAGAGTGAACTCGGCAGTACTTGGAGACAGCAAAACAGAAAAGAAACAATGGGAGAAAATTCCCAAAATATAAAGACTTGCAAATAGAAGTATAAATGAACATGGCAAAAGAAAGCACCAATAATAATAAATGGTGCCTTGGTTCAACCCCAAAGCATCTCGAGCACCACTCGAACATCCATCGGCATTGACAAACCCACCAGCAGTCAATTGCAAAAGGCAGCTTGACTCGGAAAAGTGTATCTCCTGCAGCGATATCTTTTAACACCAATGAAGAGCAGCATCTGCCTATCTCAAGTCCTTGGGGAAGGACTAGATAGGCAGATAAAAATGCCAAATCCAGTCTGAACCTCTGTCTGACTGTACAACCAACTGCAATGATACCCATTGCTGATTTCTATCTCCTGATTGTGCAAGACAGAAGCATCTCATCTCCTCCTGTGTCAAGGGTGGAGATGGGCCCCTGCATGCACCCACTTGCCTTTCAGAATCAGAGCTTCTCAGTGAGGGCACCCAGGAGTCTGAAATACGACAGCCATCCAAGAGGTCTAAATCGGGAAGCGGCCCTTTTCAAGAAGCTGAGCATGTTTGCGTAATCTGAACCTCCACTTCCACAACTGTGTAGGGGTCTTTTTGGCAGCTTTCAAGCAGGGGCCTGTAACAAGCAGGAGACGGCTGCCTTTGAACTCAGCGGGAAACTGGGGGCTTTACCGTTAACTGCTGTAGGGAATTGGTTTCAAGTCAGCAGATCAAGGAGGCATTTCAGGCCTTCCATCCTGCCGGAGCTATTTGGAAGTGTTTATTTTCCTTGAGTGCAACAGCTTTTCTTTTAATTGCCCCCATGCTTTTTTCCTCTCTCCCCCCCTCCCCCTGTAAAGTTTGTGGCGAGGCCTCAGATTGAAACGAGTCAGTTGTGCAAACAGTTGAGTTTCCTCCTTGGGGAAACTCAAGACTGAACTGGAAAGTCCCTAGTTTTATTCGTACCTTAGCCTGGTGTAAAGACACCGAGGCATCCTTTCAGGAACTAAGTCCTTGACTTACCACAGTTCATCTAGTGACTGTTCAAAGTCACCACCGCACTGAAAAAAAGTGACTTTTTTTCCCACAGTTACGACTGTTACAGCATCCTTGTGGTCGCGTGATCAAAATCCAGACTCTTGGCAACTGACTCATATTTATGATGGTTGCAACGTCCTGAGGTCATGTGATCTGTCCACTTTCTGCCATATAGGAAGGGGGAGAACCACTGTCACTTAGTAGGTCCACCTCCTCTTCATCTCCATAGGTAGTCCAGAAGGACACCAGAGTGGATGGTGTCAAAAGTCTCTGAGAGACTTTAAGGGAAAGAAGGATTGTTGCACCATACCAGTCCGGGCTCCACCAGGAGTCGTCAACAAGCATGGCCAATGCTTTCTCAGAATTATGCCTTGAATAGTCTTCAAGGATAGCTCTAACGAAAGGGTCTAGATCAGGGGTTCTCACTCAGCCCTGTGGTCAGATTAACAGATTAAAAGATTTGGAAGGGAGTTTGTAGGTCATCTAGTCCAACCCCACCCCCCTGTCCAAGCAGGAAACCCTACACCATTTCTGACAGATGTCAGTCCAGTCTCTTCTTGAAAGCTTCCAGTGATGAAGCTCCCAAGGTCTGTGGATCCCTGAGAGATGCAATATCACAGAGGGTCTGTGAATTGTTTGTTAAGTCCAGTGTTTTAAAACTTAAGTCTTGGGGGGGTCCATGGCCATGATCCATGGCCACCAAGGATATTTAAAGGGAGTCTGTGGTGGAAAAGGAAGGTTGAGAACTACTGATCTAGATCATCTGTTTCTTGGAGGGCCTTTCGAAACCACAGCCTCACCACTTTCTCAACAATCTCTGCTAATAAAAGAAACATTAAAGATTTTTGTTTCCCTTGGAAAAGCATCTTCAAACAAAGGATGTTTTAGACCAGGGGTCTCCAACCTTGGCAACTTTAAGCCTGGAGGACTTCAACTCCCAGAATTCCCTAGCCAGGTTTGCTGGGAGAATGAAGTTCTCCAGGCTTAAAGTTGGAGACCCCTGTTTTATACAACAACAACTAGCATTTTGCTTTGATTAATCTGACATACACGTTTGCGTGTTCCTTAGGAATTGCAGTGTGATGTGTCCGTTGAGGAAGATAACAGGCAAGAATGGACCTTCACTCTCTATGATTTCGACAACAATGGCAGAGTCACCCGTGAGGTAAGTCCAAGTTACACCCCAAAACAGCACCGGATAAAAACAAGGGCAAAGTAAATTGAGAAAAGGTAGGTTATAAACATGCCATAATTCAGTATATATCTAGGTCAGGTGAGCATGAATGTTACATGTTGATTGTCTTTAGGGCCACTGATTCATTTACTGCAGGTTTTTTTTTTTTTTGAAATAAATCTGTGCAGCTCACTCATCCTTTATGGCAGCGGTGTCCAAACTTGGCAATTTTAAGACTTGTGGACTTCAACTCCCAGAATTCCTCATTCACAACTTTCCAAGTTTGGAGAGTCCTGTTCTATGGAATGCTTTTGAGATACATATTTGGAATGTTTTTCACAGATACTGAAAATGACCTTCATACAACAGTGTTGTGGATTCAAAGATCTTTCGTTCTTCAGCTAATGTAAGCAGGAGACATCCTTTTCAAAGGCACTTGCCTATACCAGGTAGTAGATGTCTATGGAGATTCTTAGTCAACCCAGTCATGGTTGTCCCCAAAAGTGCTTTTTCAAGAAGCAACTGGACTTTCTAGGTTTTCTTTGAAGACGTCTCGCTTCTCATCCAAGAACCTTCTGTTAAAAAAGAAGAAAAAAGAGCTGAAGAAACTTCTTGGATGAGGAGAGGAGTGAAATGACTTCAAAGAAAAATAAAGTCCACTTGCCTCTTGAAAAAAACACTTTTTTGGGAATACCAGGTAGTAATTGTTTGATTATCCTTCATATTATAGCAATAGCACTTACTGTAGATTTATATACCACTTTACAGTGCTTCACAGCCCTCTCTAAGTGGTTTACAGAGTCAGCATATTGTCCCCAACAATCTGGGTCCTCATTTTACCCACTTCGGAAGGAGGGAAGGCTGAATCAACCTTGAGCCTGGTGAGATTCGAACTGCCAAATTGCAGGCAGCTGGCAGTCAGCAGAAGTCGCCTGTAGTACTGCGCTCTAACCACTGTGCCACTGTGGCTCATTATCATCTTTTTCTTCTTCTTTTTTTTCCCTCTCACCGTCCGGTGTGTTCCCACAGGGAGGGTCTCTTGCGGGTCCCGTCGGCATCTATGTGCTGGCTGGTGACCCCGAGGAATAGGGCCTTCTCTGTGGGGGCGTCTGCCCTCTGGAATGGGTTGCCTCCGTAGTTACATACAGTCACGGACCTGGGGACCTTCAGGCATGCCTTGAAAACCTGGCTCTTTGACCAGGCCGGCTTGGGCTGATTTTAGATTTGGGTATTTTAATTTTTATATCAAATTTTAGGGTTTTAGGGAGGGGTTTTAATTGTTTTCAGCCCGGCCTTTAGTTTAATTTAGTTTTAACTTTTATATATTTAATGTTTTAATTGTATGGCTCTGCACCGCTCCGAGTCCTTCGGGAGAGGAGTGGTATATAAATAAATATTATTATTATTATTGTTGTTGTTATTATTATTATTATTATTATTGTTATTATTATTTCCTCCCTCTTATTGGTATTATGATTAATATTCTGTTGCTGTGCATATACACTGAGAGTTTATGCACCGGAGACAAATTCCTTGCGTGTCTAATCATACTTGGCCATATAAAGTATTCAAAGATATGCCACCTTTTTAATGGTTCTGCTTTTAGAATACCAGCATTTCTTTGCTGGTTTTGCTTCTGCACTTGGCATTGTTTGATTTAGGGATTAGCACCGTGCATGTATGCATGCGTGTTTCAGAAACATTTTAAAAGTGTGAATTTGGAAAGTGATAAACATCTGAGACAAATTATTCTTTAAACAGAGTGTCAAGAGAGTGCTCTTTGCAAATATGAAATCCTTTCTGGTTCTTCCAATTGCTGTCAGAACGGAGCCAATAATATAGCAAAAGTCTTTCAGCTGGACCGATAATCATATTTATCATGAAGAGAAGGGATCTAAGATGTAAAGAGCAATAAGACTTTGCAAAGTGTTAAGATTTTGCTGAAGCTCATATGCTATTATAGATTTAGAAGTGACACGTCTACCAGCCGTAAAAGGCTTCAATTTTTCAGGCCAAGCTTTTGAACGATACTCAATATTCCCAAGTTCTTCCATTAGCCCGGATTTAACCTCTCACATGAAATAACAAATACACAAAGTCTATTCCTAGAGTTGTCTTTACCCCCCTTGTCCGCAGGGTGTTTCATTTTGGTAATGTGTTATACTGGCAATTTGTGTGTCTAGATGAGATTCGCACAATGACAAGGGGAGAATGCACAATTCCTGTGGATTCAGCAAGGCCCGGGGACGAACTGAAATTTCCTCTGCTAGAAAAAGCAGCAAAGCTTAGCCAAGTGTGAAGTTGTGGTTATTTCTGATGTGGTGCATTAGAGAGCAAATTGGCATTTCAGAGAGAACTGTGTTGCCCATGGGTTGTTACAGAGGCTGAGTATTGTTCTTTGTGAATAACTTAGTGGATGCCCTATAGCTGTAAGTCCTTTCGTGGGGGGGTCTGTGTTAATCGAGCTTCGGAGGGTTTAGAAAGATACCAAGGGGATGTAAAAGAAAGAAGAAATAAATATAGAA
The DNA here is from genome assembly GCA_023653725.1 of Bungarus multicinctus. Taxonomy (NCBI): domain Eukaryota; kingdom Metazoa; phylum Chordata; class Lepidosauria; order Squamata; family Elapidae; genus Bungarus; species Bungarus multicinctus. The sequence goes on along the minus strand of CM042839.1, from coordinate 6,135,098 downwards.
AGAGACCCCCTGCTCCAAGTACTGATAGACTCATTTCTGCTTTCTCCCCTCAATATATTCAAGATTTTTTTTTTGTTACTTTTATGGGTTTAAGCTATCAAAATGCATTGGATGAGAGAGAGAGAGAGAGTTGTGTTTGAAGTTAAGACTGAAAAAATATGTCTCTGGGATAGATGAATGCAGAACGTGGGTGCAAAACTATAATTACATTAGAAGCAGTGGTGGGATTCAAATTGTTTTACCTCCAGTTCAGTGGGCATGGCTTGGTGGGCATGGCTTGGTGGGCATGGCTTGGTGGGTGTGCTTTGCTGAACGCTGGCACACAGCTTTCCCCATACCAGCTGAGACCTGCAGCACCAATCAGCTGAGAGGATACAGAAGAGAAAAGCACAGGGGCAGATGGGAGAGGACATCCTGTGCTCAGCTTTGTTTTTTTTTTTACTACCAGTTCAGCCGAACCAGTCCAAACCGGTAGCATATCACCATTGATTAGAAGGGCATCCATGGATATCTGGAATTACTTTTCACTGTGCTTACAAGCCACAGCATTTGTCAAACACGGGGAGGCTTTTAATTAGCCTGCCTTATTAAGCTTGGAGGTTTTACATCTTAAAAAGCCATTAGCTTTTAAATCTCGGACATCATTTTTTTTTTCAGGGAACTGCACATGGATGGTACTTGGGTGATTGGGAATGGGAGACCCAGCCACCAGGAAAAGGATTGTGTTGAGAGGCTGGTCCTCTAGAGCAGGGGTCTCCAACCTTGGCAACTTTGGGAGTTGAAGTCCACAAGTCTTAAAGTTGCCAAGGTTGGAGACCCCTGCTCTAGACTCTCCCTCTGTAAATTAGTTAGCTGTTCAGCTGATGCCAACTAAATGAATTAGACTAGAGTGGAATTTTTGGAACTAATTAACATAAACTCACAGATGACTGATTTTTGTAATAATAATTGTTCTTGTTGGTGAGTTTTTCCATCATTTACTAAAACGAGTTTTCATGAGTGCATGAACAGATATGATGGATTCTTTTAAGGAGGTGAATATAGATATATATTTGGGATATGAATATGTTTCTTTCACTTGAGAAGTGTCTTATATCCTGATGGCTGAAACAGTTTGGGTGCAAATTAACTGACCCAGAAACTTTACACAGTCTCTCCATAATTGTAATTTTACAATCGCTGCTGTGATATTACAAAATATGCATAGCTCTTTGAACGGTAAGTGTGGGATTTCAGACTGTTGGTAAGAATTACCATTTCTGTAAAGGAAATAAGTAAGTTTGGCTCCTGGCAGAATAAACACTATCATTGGGGTTTACACATGTATTTTCTTCTGTTTCTAGGATATTACAAGCCTGCTTCATACCATCTATGAAGTTGTGGATGCCTCTGTCAATCATTCACCCAACTCTAGTAAAACTTTGAGAGTTAAGCTCACTGTTGCGCCAGATGGTAGCCAGAAGAAGAGAAGCATCATGCTGAACCACACTGGTATGATTTGATTCGGGCCTTTCTTTCTTGTCCAAACAAACTATCATAAGATATTCCTTACTTAAGAATCACCGGGAGAGATTCTTAAGCTGTGTTTGCACATTACACCAAGCCATAGTAAAATTTGTTCATTTTGGATTTAAATCAATATGGGTTTGTTTTTTTACAATCTAAGTCATAATGGTTCATTAAAGAAACCATGGGTTAATCAATCCTGGCTTAATGTGATGTGGAATTGTAACCTTTCAAGGAAATTGAAATAGTACATGGCAAGGTTTCTTTAGTGAAAAGGATTGAGTTCTCCATTCCAGTCGGTCTGGTTGAAAATCTTTGCTCTGCTTTTCTTGCTTTGTCTGGCCAACATTTCTTTGAACATCTCTTTCCTGCTTGCACTTCTTCGCTTGAGTCAGTCACTTTTTTCCTCTCCTTTGAAATTGGAGAATGTTTCTTAAGAGGCCTGCTGAATCTTTTCTGCCTTCAAGGCTGGAGGCAAAGAAATGCATCTGTCTACCTATTTTTCACCAAGAATAGATCTACCCTGTTTAGTTGGGCTGTGCCAGAAAATCAATAAGAAGAGAGGAAATAACCATCTCTCTCTCTCGCTTTCTGTCTCTCCCCTCTCTCTCTCCCCCTCCCTCCTTCCCTCTCTCCCTCTCTCTCCCTCTGTGTGTGTGTGTGTTATGAAAGCAGATCTTCAAAGCTCAAGGTATCGAGCAGAGAACAAAGCTGGTGAAGAAGCAAGAAGTTGTGAGAAGAAGCCAAAGGGTTCCCTCAGGTAAACTGGAGCAAAACGTTTTATCTCTCTCTGGGGAAATGCCATGCTAGATAGCCTTGGATTTAAGCGTTCGGTTTAGCACTTCTGGAAACAATGCTGTGCCCAAGATATGTTTCCGCTATAGGATGTCCCACATTAATGAGGATGCCCCCATATTAACATGGTATGGTTCAGAAGCTCAGAACAAGGAGTATTGAACCTGTCTCCACCTCCCTGCAAATCAAGGAAGAATGAACATCACTGCTGAACTTCCTTCTTGTTAACGATATGTGTGAAATGCATTGAAAATGTTAGCATTTTAATTTTAAAAGATCAGTCAAAACAAACACCAACAATTATAAAGTTTTGCAAAGCTGCCAGGCTGCAAACAAGGACTTCTCTGGTAGTTTCTCATTCAGGGATTAATCAAATCTGAGCCTCTGTGCTGCTTAGCTCAGCCCAACCCAAGTCAACTATCTGCTGTCTCTTGTTGTAGGAGAATGAGTGACAGAAACTGGCGGTGGAGTTAAAAGAGGCATCAGCCTAGAATCCCTATGTAGCCACAAATGAACTGAGCCCAACCTCCCTTGAATTCTGTGGATCCTTATCTCATGTCAAGCAGGTGCTAACCATGAGTCGAGAAGATTCCCATGGTCTTTCATACTTGACACCTATTGAGAGTTTCAGCTTAAAGTCCTTACAAAAAATAAAAACAAATGTCAAAGGACTTGGAGGACATGTCTTTCTGAAATCTAAACCATCTCCGAAGGGACTAGTTCTTCAGATTTATTTATTGATTAAATTTCTGTGTCACCAAGGCAACTCTAGATTGCCACATCAAGGTATCTTCCAGCCCTTCTTCCATCAATTCCTTCAATTGGAAATATCAGAAGTTGAAATTAAAGTTTTCTGCCCAGAAAGCATACAACCCACCAATAAACATAGAATTGTGTCCATATTTCAGCACAAAGCTTAGTTTTTAAAGACATGGCACACGATGAAACTAATAGGCATCCTGTAATTTGGGAATAGGTACCACCATGGAGAATCCAAGCCGGAACCGAATGGATGCTACCATCATTGCGTTGATGAAAACATTGAAAGGAGGAACCACTATTTAGATCTTGCAGGAATCGAAAACTACACATCGAAGTTCGGGCCAGGTATTTTGCACCCATGCCTTGCAATTCATTCCAGATCCTGTTTTTAATCTTTTGAAATGCGACCGTCCGGTTTACTTGGACAGTGGGGCAATGCTGAGTATCTGGAGAACAGGATGCGTTTTGAGACTTGGAGCAATGATCCTGGAAAGGGCAGAAACGGGTGAAGTGTGGAGGTATCAGCTCTTAAGGACAACTTTGATTACTTGTATTTTTGTAGAGAACATAGGGAAAGGAGCAACAGATAACTAGGAAGGCAATGGTTAGATAAACGGGGCTTGATCCTGGTTCAAAAATCTGAGGAAACTTCTCGGACAAGGCCCTCTCTAGTTCCAATGAAGATAAAATGAAGGAGGAATCCCTGTGTATTTTACTAGTTGTTGCCAACTGTAGGGGGTGGCACTTAACTCCATTTCAAGGCCACTGAGCCAGCTCTATGAGAAGACATTTCCATGGTCATACAGCCTGCATGATAATACAGAGAGCGGTTTCCTTCCCACCAAAGTGGTACCTATTTACCTACTAACATTTGCATGGCTTTCAAACTGCTTCTGAGTTCTAGTTAGCATATTTAAGAAATCTTGGATCAGCAGAGGAAGGGGATTATTGAGTTTTTTTGGGGAGGGGACGCTACTCAGTTTTTACTGTTACACAAAGGAGCATGACAAGAGGTGTAAATGTGAGGAACAGTGTTGAGTCGAAGGCAACCTGAGGTGTGATGTGCTAAGCAAAATTTGTTTAAATGAGGTTAGTTAATCAAAGAATTTTTTAACTTGCCCTTGATCAAAATGTTTGTATTTCATGTTATAGACGTGTTTATTTCTTTTCTACTCTGTGACTCAGTGTGGAAGTGATTGTTAGAAGTCTAGTGTTTTGTCTCCCCAGACCTCTTCATATCTACATCTTCCATGTTCAGTCCACAACAAGGATTAAATCAAGAGTCTTCAAACTTGGCAAACTTAAAACTTGTGGACTTCAACTCCCAGAATTCCTGAACTAACATGACTAAAGGAGGAATTCTGGGAGTTGAAGTCCACAGGTCTTAAAGCTGTCAAGTTTGAAGACACCTGGACTAAATGAACACAATTTATCTCTCTTTAATAATGGTAAAATGGTTATATTTATATATCAAGGCCGAGGTAGCACAGTGGTTAGAGTGCAGTACTGCAGGCTACTTCTGCTGACTGATGGCTGCCTGCAATTTGGCAGTTCAAATCTCACCAAGGCTCAAGGTTGACTCAGACTTCTGTCCTTCCGAGGTGTGTAAAGTGAGGACCCAGATTGTTGGGGGCAAGAGGCTGACTCTGTAAACTGCTTAGAGAGGTCTGAAAAGAACTGTGAAGCTGTATATAAGTCTAAGTGCTATTGCTATTTGCAGCAGGAGTGACTAAGGCAGCCACCAATGTCTGTTAAATCAGAGAGGATCATTTGTTCAGGTTGCCCTGCAATATTTAAATGATCTTTTGTTGCTTCTTAGGCTCTCCACCAATCGCTCAGAAGCACAATCCAACCGTTCGGGTTGCCAATCAAACAAGATCCCGTTCACATGAGCCAGAGGTCTTCCACGCCCACCAGCGGAGGTCCCCTGTGGTGGATCCTGCCCATATCAACTTAATGGAAGCTTCGTATGCAAAGCTAGCAGAAATTCAGCAGAGGCTGCGAAGTCAAGAGCCCAGCAGGCATTTCGTGAAGTCTCCCAAGATTCAGAGCAAAAACTCTGCTTCTGTTCACACCGGAAGGGCGATGAAAAGTAAACCCATCCAAGGAGTACCGGTTTCCATGGTTTCTCCTACTGCACGGGTAGGCCAGAACCTACCTTACCACCCCATGCAGTCTCAGCAGACTTACAAGAAACATAAGCAGAGGGCGAAAGAGACTCACCAGTTGTGCAAAAGCTTCCAAGCTCCTGGGACAGTTATGGAAAAAGAGCACGTCAGAGATCTGCCTGCGGTCATCTTGTATGAAGGCCAAGTTGGGCAGATGATCCAGAGACATGAGCATCACCATCATCATGAGCACCATCACCACTACCACCACTTCTACCAGACATGAAATGGACTCCTCCCTCTCCACCTCTTGGGAAGTTCTCCCACTCATGAAGGAAGGCGTGTTGTGGCCTCTTGGGGAAAAGATTGGTGTTGTCCTTATTCGTGTTAGTATTGTTGCTATAACACAGGGGTGTCAAACTCAAGGCCCACGGGCTGAATCCGGCCCATGGGGTGCTTAGATCCAGCCTTCAGGAAGGAAACAGCAAAGGACTGTCCCACAGTTGCTCTGCTAGCGAAAAATAGGGTGCGGGCATGCCCCGTTTTTGGCCTGGACAGCCTCCTGCAGCCCCCTGCCAGCCAAACGGGCTGCAGGAGACCGAAAATGTCCAGGCCGAAAATGAGATGCACAGGAGTCCCCAAGCGCCCCGTTTTGACCAGCAGGAGGCTGTCTAGGCTGAAAATGGGGCATGGCCTGTGGGCCCGCAGTGCTGGCCTGGAAATAGCAAAGAACCAGCCTGCGGCGCCTCTACTAGTGAAAATGGGGTGTGGGCGGGACTCAGCCAGTTTTTGCTCTGGATGGCCTACAACACCACCTGCCAGCCAAAACACAGTGCAGGAGATCGTCCAGGCCAAAAATGGGGTGCGCAGGGGCCCCCTAATGTCCTGTTTTGGCCAGCAGGGTGCTGCAGGAGGCCATTCGTCCCATCTCCTCCTCCTCCACCTGGTCAGCCCATGGAGGAGAACTATAATGCTGATCCGGCCTTCCAAAAAAATCCAGTTTGACACCCCTGCTATAACATTAATATTCTGCTAAAGTTATTTTAGAACTTGTATGAAAAACACTAAAAAAAATAATAATGGTGATGATAATAATAATAATAACCTTAACATTATTTATATTATGTGGAACTGTATCGCTTACTTTAATAACTTTTGGTTTTTATTATTTTTGAAAGAATTGGCTTGTTCAACATACAAACACTATAGAAGAAAAACAGCCATAGATATCTTTATGGGAATCTTCACATGAACGCTTCGTGTATTCAGAGAACACATGGAAAGTGCATGGAACTAGTCCACTCCCAGAAATGTACATCACAAATGTCATCAGAAGTTTGTGAGAAGTTCTCCATGGTCACGTGGGAAGACCTCTTAAGTTCAGGGAGAACTTCAAGGTGCCTCCTTGAGTGTAGATCAAGGGTCTTGAAATTTGGCAAGTTTAAGACTTGTGGATTTCAACTCCCAGAATTCCTGAGCTAACATGACTGGAGGAGGAATTCTGGGAATTCACAAGTCTTAAAGCTATCAAGTTGGAAGCCCCTTGCTGTAGATGTTTTCTAAGCAAAACTCTGGAGAACTTTCTACTGATGGGTGTTAAGAGATGAGTGGGAATCTGATGGTGGGAATCAGTAGCTGAACATACACCTTGGTTCCCACAAAGGCCCCTGTAATAAGCTGTGTTTAAAATCCCCTGAAGCAAGCTTTCCTTTGTGATATTGGAAAAGAGGCTTTGAACAAATGGTTAGATGTCTAGTTTATTGCACAGGTTGGTTTACGTCATGCAAATCTGTCAGCAATTTCAAAAATACAAAATAGTTGCTACCTCTTGGATAATTCAAAACTTCTTATTTGATAGAATGTGTTGCCAGAAAGGAAGGGCTGATGGAACCAGGGAAGGATTTTTTTTTTACTTAATTGCATTCATGTAGCCTGCTACTCTTTTACTACTTATCACTTTGTTAGCTATCCCTTAGTACTAGTGATGAGGAAATGATTCATGTTGGTTGTCCAAAAAGCTACAATGTCCAAACTTTTATTATTTCCATTATTTTTTAATGGCCACCTTTATAAGTTAGGTCATTTTTAAACATTTTTTTTTTCTTTTTCTTGCCTCATTGGAAAATTCTGAGAATAAATGTACTCTGTTAACCTTAGATTAGAAGGTCTGTAGGAATTTGGGATGTTCAGGCAACAGAAAAGCATAGTCCGTCTTGGATTAATGCAAGAGACCATCTCTGCTGCTTACCACTACTACTAACAATAACTAGCGAGGGGTTTCTGGCATCTCATGGTACTTATGGTTTAGGAGAGCATATATGTAGCTCAGGATTGAACTTTGGAGTCCTTGGTGATCTCTGAGCTCAGTCATCACCAAGGATTTCATCTTCTTATGGTACTAGAAGGCAAATGGCCTTCCTTTTCAGATGTTGCTCTAAGACAAGGGTCCTCAAACTTGGCAAGTTTAAGGCTTGTGGACTTCAACTCCCAGAATTCCTGAGCTAACATGACTGGATGAGGAATTCTGGGAGTCAGAGTCCACAAGTCTTAAAGCTGTCAAGTTTGAAGACCCCTGATCTACAGTATCTCTCTCTCTCTCTCTCTCTCTCTCTCTCTCTCTCTCTCTCTCTCTCTCTCTCTCTCTCTCTGTCTATTCCAAGGGTCTTCAAACTTGGCAAGTTTAAGACTTGTGGACTTTGACTCCCAGAATTCCTGAGCTAACATGACTGGAGGAGGAATTCTGGGAGTTGAAGTCCACAAGTCTTAAAGCTGTCAAGTTTGAAGACTCCTGCTCTAAGATGACATCAACAAGTGACTTGCTTTTAGTTCCAGATAACTTCTGCTGGTCTTCTCAAAGTTCCCCCAGCCACCATATTCTCAGATGAGACTGAAGATCAGAGTAGAATGAACAGAGGACTATCTTGAGGTTTGTTTTAAAGACTAATAGTGTATTATAGTCAATGAATGACCAGGTTCACAAGTGTGTCTTGTCTTAGGCCATAATCCAGAAGATCATGATTTAGGATTCTTCTCCACCCAACTGCTATTCTACGTTCTACCATTCTTATTCCACTTGGGAAATGGAAGTAAGGCTGTATGACAGAGCCTACTACACATTCCTTCTTTATAACTACTCCTGTGAGACCACAAGGCCTCAGGGAGGTCCTAAGGAAGAGCCAACATCACCTTTAAACACCCTGTCCCCCCACTATAAATTAGCGTAGTAGCAGAGTAGCTGAAAGGGAAATGGAATCAAGTCTGATTCTCAAATTATACAAGGGCCTTTTTGTTTTGTGTTTTACAAGACAGTGAAAGGGGGCTCTGGATTCACCACCACCTCCTCCTTCCACCCCCCCCCCCCATTTCCTCTGGCGATAATCTTGATTTTTATTCCACTCTCCCACCCCCTAGCAAGAAATCCAAAGGGGATTCTCTTGTTGTTGGAATGATACAGGAAGCTTTGACCACTCATGTGTAATCATTTTGAAAACGGTATGCAATTTGGGGTGGTTGTTGTTTTGAGATTGCTGTTTATGTTTACAAAATGCTGAAGTGTTATTAGATTGTATTTTTCTTCTTAACAACAGAAAATATTTAAAGCTGGGATTTTACCATCCCGGCCTCCCATCTTGGTTGAATCAAAATGTCACCTTACCCTTTGCGAGAGAGAGTGTAACGTTTGCAGAAGTGTTGAACCAGGTGAAGCTGACACAACGCAAGATCAGATGGTTTTGAGGGTCGAGACCAGAAGCATTTGTTAATAATCAGCATTTGTCTCAAAAAAGAGGGGAAAATGTGTCGAGGTTTTTCTCCCCCCACCCCTGGTGAAACTTTTCAAAACAAATCGAAATGGATATTCTTGTAGTTTATTTTCTTTCTTTTGCCATCAGCTGGCGAGATATTCCACAGTATGTTGTTCCCTACGACAACTGTTTGATTTATTCTCTTGATTTTTCTAAACTTTCCCCTGCAAAATATTTATACATTATTTCTGTTGTTTAGAAATCAGCAGACAGAAAGTTGGATCGTAACTTCTCAATTTACCACTGGCAGACTTGTTTTGGTCCAACTTTATTTTGCTGCTTGTGTTATTTCTTTGTTAATTCTTACTTTGTTTTTCTCCCATTTGTTGTATATAAATATATAGATAGATACATATATGTGTATCTATCTATCTATATTTATCTCAAATTATGGACTGCAGGAAAAAAAAAAGCAATTTACTTGCCCGGTATAGAAGGAATAAGCTTATTTATATGATAGTGTTAAATGAAGTCTGATGTATTCAAGTGATGTTTGTTATATTGCATGCAAACCCATGAAAAGAACACATTCCATTGGGAGGAAAGTGCGGGGGAGGGGCGGTTGAGAAAGAGTTTCTTTGCTCCTTCAAACTCTTTTAAAATGCTGAATGTATTCTACTTCCCTTAGCAACTTGAATACAAAAAAAATCTGATCTCGTTCTAACATGAAGAGTCATGGATAGGAAATGTTCAAATGTTTAACTGGGGGGACAGACTAGCAATGGATTGAGGTGTCCTGTCTTCCACCCCCCCCAAAAAATAAAACCAGTGGGAAATTCAGCAAGGGGGGGGGGAATCAGGAAAAAGAAGGAAAGAGCTCACAAGCAACTTTCATGTTCAGTCTAGTGCTGTCCCAAGAAGCCATGTGTATCAGAAATGATTCAAATATCAAATTGTCCTCTACTCTGTCCTCTACTCTGGTATCATCAAGATCAGGGATCTAGCAACATTAAGGCGCGTGGACTTCAACTTCCGGAATTCTCCAGCCAGGCATGATGGCTGCCAAAGTCTGGGAGTTGAAGTCCACAAGTCTTAAAAGTTGCCAACTTTGGACAGAGTGGGATAAACCTGCCTTGGTCAACTGATCCTGGCCCATCTCGCCGCAACCGACTCACCCTGACCAACTTGCCATAGTTCAGTTCAACACAGGATAACTCAAGAAAGGGACAAGCGGGTCTGCAGAGGGCCTCATCTTGATGCTTCAGGTTTGAACCTTCTCAAGTTAGAAGTCCTTCAGGCTGGGGTGGGCTGCAATTCTACTTGCCCCTCTCTTGAGTTATCCTGCAGCGAGTTATCCCTGTGTAAATTGACCAGGACGAGTCAGCTGTGGTAAGTTCACCAAGGACCTCACATAAGAGCTATAATTTCCAGATTCTTCCCCTTTCTCCTCCATTGTATTTATTGCTAATGAAGTACTAATACCACTCTATAAAGCCTTAGTAAGACCAGACCTAGAGTACTGCATCCAGTTTTGGTCACCACATTATAAAAAAGATGTTGAGACTCTAGAAAAAGTAGAGAGAAGAGCAACCCAGGATGATTAGGGACTGGAGGCTAAAACATACAACGAACGGTTGCAGGAACTGGGCCTGGCTAGTCTAGTAAAGAGATTTAAAAGACAATTGGCTACAGTAGGAAAGATAATACACCATATCGTTAAAATGCAACTGTCATTTTATGCTCCTTACAAGCTCTCAAAAATATGCTTACTCTTCAGCTATTTACAGAAGGGGGGCTGGGGGGGGGAAATGCAGAAACATATCCCATTCAGGAGATGGATGGAGAGGAGGGTGTGATTCACCAAGAAAGGGACCTCTGTGGGGTGTTTCCTAAATTACGGTGTATTGTTAAGTGGTCAGGTTCGGAACAATCCAAGCTATTATGTCCATTAATCTCAATTAAAATATGCACCAGATGAATTAATCATTGAGGTCAATTGACTCTGAAATGTTGTTGGGGGCTTTACCCATTAAACACACAGTGGAACATCAAGCAGAGATGTTTTCTGAGGCTGGGATGTCAACGCTTTGGAGTATGGACTCTCCTGGAAGGATAGTCTTAAAAGAAGGATAACTTCAGCTAAAATTTATAGTTTGAATAATGGCACGTGCTTTATAAAATGTGCAGATAAAATTGTACTTCGTCTTCCTCATCCTGGAACCGACAAAAAAAGACAACACCTAAACTTTTGGGAACACACACCCGGCATGCATGCCCGGCATGCCGGCATGCATGCCCGCGCGGCATGCATACTCACCGCAGCACACCGGCACATCGGAATAATGATGATAGTTGGCTCATGTCTAAAGGTGATCAAGAAACATGTTTTTTTTTCCCTCATTAAGATAAGGAACTCATTTTCAGTGTCTGCTGCTTCAAATTGAAATTGGGGTTTACATGGCTAAATGTCTTACGTACAGAAAAAAATGAGTTGAACATTTGGAGCGTGCCAAGAAAGAGGTTATGCTTGAAAGAAGGGACATGAAAGAGTGTCTGAGTTGCTTTGGTAAAGAAAAAAGTGGGGGGGGGGGGGAGGAAATCTAGCTGTGTAGAAATCTGGGCTAAAAAAAAAGGCAGCATTCAGGACAATTGTGTTTCAATAAAGTCAGAAAAACATTCAGCAAAAGAAGAGAGACATCTGGCGAAAATTGAGAGATGCTGGATTGTACAAGTTTGCCTAACACTATTAAAAAGAAACCCTGACAAAAATTGCATCTTTATTAACCCGATTATACAGATTGTAATGATCAGATCTGTACTAATGCACAGGTCCTTGGTTAGATGTGTGAAAATATCAGATGTCCTGCAAAACACAATTCGTTTTCACTGTGGCCGTATGTGCAGTAGAAGTTGAGACGTAGGATATGAAGATAATGGTTGTGTTGAGACTCTTTGCCAGATGCATTCAACGGTGACTGATCTGGAACCTGATCTTAGCAGATCTTCCTTCTGTCAAGTAGATAGATTGATCACATCTCCATCCTGGTGAAATCCTGGAGGCTAATGTCCGCCACATTTTATGGTTACAATTTCTATAAATTGGTGCAATGGCCTACAAATCTCTTCTGAGTCTCCAGACAACTGACTGGTTAACTAAGAGTTTTGGGGTTTATAAGAGAAGAAACATCTGTGGAATTGGACAACTTGCCAAGGACAACTGGCCACAGGACAACTCCCTGCAGCCAACTCATTGTGGGACAACTCAACAATTTAATTATTTAAAAATTAGGTAATCTTTGACCTACGATCACAATTTCTGTTGTTAAATGAGAAATGTGTTAAGGGATTTTTGCCTCATTTTACGATATTTCTTGCCCCTGTTGTTAAGTGAATCACTGCATTTGATAAGTTAATAACCTGTTGTTAAGTGAATCTGGCTTCCCCATTGACTTTGCTTGTCAGGAGGTTGCAAAAGGCAATCACGTGACCCCAAGATGCTGTAAGGGTCATAGGTATGAGCCATTTGCCAAGCATCTGAATTTTGATCATGTGACCATGGGATGCTGCAATGGTTGTAAGTGTGAAAAACGGTCACAAGTCACTTTTTTCAATGCCATGGTAACTTTGAATAGTCATTAAATGAACTGTTGTAAGTCAAGGACTACCTGTAATTAAAATAATACTTTAATTTTGTCATTCACATTTCATTTTGTCCCTTCTTCTGTATTCTTTCTTTCATGACTCCACCATTTCTTTGATATTAGTGTAACTCTTTGTCAGGATTCCGGCAGTTATCCCAATTAAAACATGAGTCTTGAGCCAAACTTCCAAAACTTCAAAAGGAGTTAAACTGTCCGGCACTGCCTGGGTGTGGCTGACTCTGAGACACATAATTTATTGTCACCCTTGACCCTGGTTTCCCCCCACCCCCTGGGTGTATCCTAATTCATATTCTATAATGCGACACATCCATAGTCAGGAGTCATCAATCATGCTCTCCAGTTAGAATTTTGCATGGCAGAAACTTCAGTCACTTAGTTACTATCTTTGAAAACATTTATGGAATGCAGTTTCAGTTTGCAAGCTACTACTACCCTGTTTCCCCCTTCCTTTCTGTTGGCAACTCTAAAAAGACCATAGAAATATTTTATGAGTTGACACTCTTGTCCTGCAATAAGTTGTCTTGCGGCGAGTTGGCCATGGTGAGTTAGTTGCAGCATGTTGGGCCTGCCAAGTTGGCCCTTGATAAATTGGCCATGGTGAGTTGACCATGGCAAGTTGACAATGGCAAGTTGGTCGCAGTGAGTTACTTATGGTGAGTTGACTGTGGTGATTTGACCTTGCTGAATTGACTGTGGCAAGTTGGCCATGCTGAGTTGGCTGAGGCAAGTTGGCCATGATGAGTTGACCATGGAAAGTTGGCCATGGTGAGTTGACCTAACACCTACATATCAGTGCACTACATTCCATCATCATCTTTTTCATTTTGTGCTGCCTCACCTTTCTGTCCTAAAGAAGCCTCAAAGGGTTTGACTCATTCTTCATAGGTATCTTTTCCAGGACCAATTTCTCTGATTTTTGAAAAGATGGACATTTGATTCCTTCCCCCCTTCTATGGCATTCCATGAGCATTTAGTCCTGAATCTCAAAGTTTTCAAAACTTCTAAAGCGAATGTTGAAGGAAACGAGGAAAGATGGATGCACAAAACTGTCGGTGTTGACTGAGCATTCTTATTTTAGTTCATTTTTACAGCTCCAAAATATATCCAGCTTCTGTTTTGTGGAATGCAAGTAACTATTGATGATACACTTTTCTTTTTCTTTAAAAAATATCAGTTATGTAAAAATATGCAGTATTTAAATACTCTGGCATTTGTATTACGTGTGTTCAGTGTGAATAGTGGATCATGTCATGTAACACAGATTTTTTTTTTGGTTCTTGATTAATTTTTATCTAAAGTCTACCATTTTTGTAAAAAAAAAACAAGGAAAAAGAAACAAAAAGTTTGCTTTTGGATATTTTGTATAGTTAATATAGATGGTTTTGACTAAATGCTTTATTTATTTAATAGCAAAACTGTGCCAAGAGATACCCCTGTTAATTAAAAAAAAATTACTAGTTCAGATGTATAAACATACAGTATCCTTTCTTTTTTGAAGTTTGATTTCATCCTGTCTTTGTTTCTCGTTTCACCGCTCTCCTGAATTCCTTCTTTACAAAAACAAAAGAATGTCTTCTGTTCCCATTTCCTGAGAAACACTATTGGCAACTCTACTCAGGGGAAGGTGGTGAGCCTGGGGACATTGGGATGGAAATAACACAAATTTGCTTCAGATAAATTAACCCAAGACTCTAACACTCCAAAGAATCCAGCCTTAATAGCTTTTAAAGTCAAATGTTTCAAATCTGTTAAAACAATCTCCTCCCCTCCCCCTTTCCTCCTCATTCTCCTCCTCATTCTCCTTCTCTTCCTCCACCTCATTCCCCTCTTCCTCCTCCTCATTCTTCTCCTCATTCTCCTCTTCCTTCTCATTCTCCTTTAACAGATAACAGATAATTAGACTTGGGAAGGACCTTGTTTGGTTCTTCTCATTCTCCTTTTCCTCCTTCTCTACCTCCTTCTCATTCTTCTCCTTCTCCTCCTCCCTCCCTCCCTCCCTCTCTCTTCCTCCTCACCCCTCCTCCCTTCTTTACAGTATTGATTTGAAGTGTTGTGATGTTTGGCTTCTCTCTTCCCTTAATTCTTTGTCTTATTCCAGAGATGGGCACTTGGCAAGGATTGCGAGCCTCACAGTGGCACAGTAATATCATCAGCAGACTCAAGACCAATTTTCAGCTTTCACTGAACTCTTTTCTTTTGGTAGCGTAGTTTTCGGGAAGTTGTGAGAAAAAGCTTCCTGACAGGCAAGCTACTCCTATTCGTAGCCTTAATTTTACCTCTCTTATTACAACACTGTAATCATTGCCTGAGGCCCTCAAAATAGGGCCACCAATATTCTACTGCAATGGTTTTCCAACCTGGCAACTTTCAGAAGTATGGACACACTGGCTGGAGAATTCTAGGAGTTGACCTCTATATATTTTGAAGTCTATACTACGTAAGGTGGCCAAGTTTAAAAAAACACTGTTGAATTTCGATGTGGTCAGGATGCGCATGTGCATGGTAGAAGGTTGAAGATGGAACTGGGAACTTCTTTAGTGGTCACTCATGTTCCTGTGCTTGTTTGGGACAAAACAATTGTGCCATTGACAGCAGACCTTTCCGATGCTGAATTTTCAGAATATGATCTTGAGATACTTTGGGATCACAAAAGGGATACTGGGGGCACAATTTGTCTCCCGGGGATATATCCTCCTTAGATTCCCAACCCAATTATTTTCCAAATCAGAGTGAATGGTAATCACTCCAGATGTATGGATGTCAACTCCTAGAATTCTTCCTTCGTTACTTGCCCTCCCAAAAGAGCATGCTATAATAGTTGTGAGTATAATCAAAATGGCCAAAGATGTAAGTTGGATGTCAAGTTGATTTTTTTTCTTGAGGATTTTTCATGTATTCAGCCAGTGTGTGTGTGTGTGTGTGTGTGTGTGTGTGTGTGTGTGTGTGTATTAAGCTGGAGTCTTAACTACATGCTATACCATTCATCATGAGTGTGTTTGCATGAGACCATAAGTTACAAACCAGCAAACCACTTTCCTGCCTAGTGTTAATACAATGTGTGAATTATCATTGGCTGAATAATTGAACCCAGAATTGTCTCTGTCCATAGACCAAGTGATGAATTTCAGAGGAGGGTGAACTTTGGAAGGATGGACACGTTCACCAGATATGGATTCCTGGAGATTGAACCGGTTGGTTCTAACAAAAGGGCCCACAGGTTGAGGGGGCAAAGGCCTCCTTTCTAAGCCAGCAACTTCTTTACTCAAACCACAAAAAGCTCCACACAACCCTATCAATGAATCTGGAGCAGCCCCCAGCATTGCTTCCTGTGCTGTGTGAATCAATCATAAAGCCCATCCATCATGAACTTTCAAAACCCGCTTCCACTGCAGATTCCAAGAGCACCTCTCTTCTCTTTACGCCCTCCGTTATAAGCATCTGCTTCTGCTCCTGTGGTAGCCCAAAGCCCATTTTGAATGAAGGGAAAAAAGCAAGGCAAATGTGTTGTTTCTGCTTATATTTATGGCTGTTTCCATTCCTCCCTCTCCCCTCCATGCGTGGTGCTGCTGACTCTGAGGTAACACACATATTTGTAGCGTTGGCAAGAGCAATTTAAAGGAATAGCAGATTTTGGAAACGGGGAGGGAGGGAGGGAGGGAGAGAGAAGGAAAGAGAGAAAGAGACAGGGGAGGGTGTCGGAGATAAACCTTATTAGGTTTCTTTTGCCAAAGGAGAAAAGAAACGATATTGACTTAAATGTGAGGAATTTAAAAGGGTCCATATGTTCTCACTCTGAGCTTTGTTTCTAATAGATAGGCAGAAATCTTTGAAGTGTGGATTGGCTCAGTGGGGGGCATGCTTCTATAGAGAAAAAGATGCTAGAAGAGAGGATACCAAGGCCATGTGAAAGTCTATTAACCATGCAACAACAGAGAGAGAGAAGCAAATCTAGTGATAATGTACATCTGTTTCAGCGACTTTATAAGCTTTGAACATTTTTTTTTATGTGCTGATAAGTGGATCCTTTTCTTACCATAACTTAGAACTTCAAAGGAGATTGTGTGGATAATGCAAATTGCTGAAATATGAGATTTTCTTACAAAAGAGGTTTTTTTTTTTTTTTGAACACTCACCAGCACACACACACAAAATTCAGAAAGAGAGATGGGAGGGCGGGGGAAATAGCAAAAGAGGACAGAATTAAGGCTAATTGATGCCACAGTCTTTCTGGAGCAGTGCGGAAACTTGACCAAAATTGATTTTAGGGAGGAAAAAAATAAATTTAAGGGCAGCGATGGGGCGGGAGTGAGCCTATATTAAAATGTCCTCCCCCCTCTTTTTCAAAGGGGAACATTTTAGGAACATTTGAGGCAGAAGTTAGTGGCAGAAATGAACCTCTGTGTCTGTTGATGCTAATAGAGGCCTCCGGGATGCATAAGGAAATGTGACAGGAAGCATGGAGTAATTTGTCCAGCTTCAATGGATTATTCATTTCATCCTTATGATAAGCTGAAGAGTTGAAGGAGATAGTACTTTGACTTACATTATATAACTAGCAATAACTAGCTCAGTTCCCTGTTTAATGAAATGAAGGACTAGAGTTGACATTTATTTTATTTATTTATTATTTACATTTATATGCCGCCCTTCTCCGGAGACTGAGGGCGGCTTACAGTCTATGAAGCACCATGCTAAGTGCTCGGCAGTAGCCTTCATTCCATTGTATATGCCTGCTTATTACTAGGACTTTTTGGCCCCCCCAAGCGGCATTTTTACAAAGTCAGCTTATTGCCCCCAACAATCTTGGGTCCTCAATTTACCTACCCCGAGAGGATGGAAGGCTGAGTCAACCTTGAGCCTGGTGGGATTCGAACCGGCACTAATTGCAGGCAATTGAGCTAAGTGCTAGATGATTAACAGCCTGCACCATGATATCCAAAATCTGAGGGGCTGCCCCAAAGAAGAGGGAGTCAAGCTACTCTCCAAAGCACCTGAAGGCAGGACAAGAACGATGGATGGAAACTAATCAAGGAGAGAAGCAACCTGGAACTATGGAGAAATTTCTCTAAAAGGAAGAAGGCGGATGGGCAGGCCGACCAATTCAAATCGTCCCTACCACCTCTCCTGAGGTGGTGCAAAGTGGTTGAATTTCACCACTGAGTGAAATTCATCCTTACAAGACCCCACATTCAACCAGCCTGACAGTGAGAACAATGAATTGGTCGAATGACTTATTAATTATGGGTGGTCCTTCACTGGAGGTTTTAAAGAAGAGACTGAACAATCATTTAGCACTAAGCGGTAGCACTTAGACTTATATACCACTTTAGAGTACTTAACAGCCCTCTCTAAGCTAGTCAGAATCGAACTGCTGGCACTCAGCAGAATTAGTCTGCAATACTGCATTCTAAGGGACGTGGTGGCTCAGAAGCTAAGACACTGAGCTTGTTATCAGAAAGGTCGGTGGTTCGGTGGTTCGAATCCCTAGTGCCGCGTCACCGAGTGAGGTTCCGTTTCTTGTCCCAGCTTCTGCCAACCTAGCAGTTCAAAACATGTAAAAAAATGCAAGTAGAATAATAGGGACCCCTTTGGTGGGAAGGTAACAGCGATCCATGTACATGCCTTCGGTGTTTAGTCATGCCGGCCACATGACTACGGAGACATCTTTGGACAGCACTGACTCTTCGGCTTTGTAACGGAGATGAGCAGCGCCCCCTAGAGCCGGAAAGGACTAGCATGGTTGTGCGAGGGGAACCTTTACCTTACTGCATTCTAGCCACTGTGCCACCAGAGCTACCATTTGTCTGAATTGTCTTGAGCAGGGAGTTGGAGTAGAAGACCTCCAAGGTCCTTTCCAGCTATGTTATTCTGATCATTGGCCTCTGAAATTAAGCTAGGACCAACAACTGAAGAAACCTTACAATTCTAAGGTACCATCAGAAGGTCAGGAAAGGGGAGAACTGCCCTCCAAAGCCTCAGTAGGCATTTGACATTGACTCAAGAGGCTGGTTGAATGTGGGGTCGTATAAGGATAGTTACTCAGTGGTGAAATGCAACCACCTCGCACCACCTCAGGAGAGGTGGTAGGGACAATTTGAATTGGTTGGCCCTGCCCATGCCCACCCACTGCCTTCCTTTTAGAGACTGAGTGCTACCAAGCCATGCCCACAGACGGTAGGGACAAATTTTGAATTTCACCCTGTAAGTTACTCAATCTGAGTCAACACATAGCAGCTAAACCACTCTGTTCTAGGGCCTAACAAGGTTTCATAGTGCAAAAATGAGAGAAGGAAAATGGGTGATGAGTTGGTATACAAAAAAGTTTGGCTATCAAACGTCAAGGAAACCATGCAAGCATAGAACTACAAGGCTAGAAGAGACCTTGGGTCATGCCCCTGTTGGAATCTGATTCTGAGGGGGAGGGGGAGCAGCTGACAGGGAGTGGGAGTGTGGCTCCGGTGGCTGTGGAGAAATGGGGGAAGGGCACAGTCCAGTTGGGCCTTCAGAGGAAGACCCAGGCCCACCCGCTCTTCATCTTAGGGCATGCAGGGAAGAATGAAGAAGGGAGCAACATGGGTTGCAGGGAAGAAAAGGGCCCTGATTCCCTTCATTAGCTGCAGCTGGGAAAACAAGATTTAAAAAGGGTGTTTGCGCACAGCACCTTGCTGGAAGCAAAGCATGTATTATCTTTGTCAAGTCTTATCTGGGTTCTGCGTCCTCCCAACTGTGTGTGTTTCGTTATCTCTTGAAGTCTGCAATTCCTTCTCCTGCCCTGTCTCGTTAATTGCTGCAGCATGGTTTGTGTTGGTTTTTATTTATAATTTAGATGTACTTTGGGTTCGGACTGAATTTTTTCCCTTTAAAACCTGTTCTTGGGAGAGTTTTTTTTTCTCCAGCCAAAAATAACTGGACATTGGGGGTCAAGTTGGAGTTATTAAAGGGACTTTACCTACTTTTGTGACTTTGTTGCTTTTGTGCCATGCCCCAGGTCATAACACCTTGGAGGTATTCTAATCCAACCCATTGCATAGGGCAGGAGACCTTATGACACCTGGGAAAAATAGCTGTCCTATCTTCTTTTGAAAAGGCCCAGCATTCGCCTGATTCTAAAATGCATTATGGAGCACAGAGCATGCAGCTTCCAGACTCCCCCTCTCTCCCCTCCCAAAAAACCCCAATGAGGGTAAATAAAAGATCAATAAGCATGAAAGGATGTCACAGCTCATTCTCCTACCACCCCAAAGTGCCTGGATCAAGAAAGTTGTTGAGTTACAGGAAGTCAGGGCCCGACCGAAAATTAGGGAACTGCCCCATCAGCAAGAACATTTCAACGGAGAACCAATTACCCAGAAAACCATTAATCTGGATTTTTGCACAGAGAAGGAGCTTGAACTCAAAGCCCCCTTCCAGCGCTGTTTCCATAAAGCCAAAGATCCTTTGAAGATTATTTGGAGCCCGAATGAGGTGTGGGAGGTGGGGTGGGGAGAGCTGTCTCTTCACATGGATCATCAAACTCCCTGCAGCAAATCTCTAAAAACTGAGCCGGAGAAATGCCCTTTGTTATTTACATTTCGGAGTTCTATATAAAACTTGTTTTAAAAAACCGTGCAAATCTTTCCAGTCCTGCACGGAACGAAGCCGTTTTGAACGCGTTGATGACATGGCAGGAGACAGGAATTCTGCCTGGAACCTGGACAGCATCCCTTTTGAACGGGGCGCCTACAGAAAGGCATCCAAGCTTGTGTCATGAGCTATAAACACTGCTGGATGGAGCGCTGTAATTGATTTTTGTTCTGTGTTTGTCAAGCTGGCCAGACTTAGGTTGCAAAGATCAAAGCGGTTGGCTCACAAAGGGGGGGCCCACCCCCCTCCACTGCCACCTTCATCTTTCCGCTGGCTGTAATGATGATAGCATTGCATCTGCTTCCCAGTTGTAAGTCCAAATTCCGACAGGCTCCAAGTTTCCAAGTGCAATCCCAGTGTTATTTTTCCGAGAAGGAGGCAACTCACTCTGTCCTCCTCCTCCTCCTCTTCTTCGTCTTCTTCCTTCTCCTCCTCTTTCTCCTTCTCCTCCTCCTCCTTCTCCTCCTCTTCCTCCTCCTCCTCCTCTTCTTCCTCTTCCTCCTCTTCTTCCTCTTCCTCCTCCTCCTCCTCTTCTTCCTCTTCCTCCTCCTCCTCTTTCTCCTCCTCCTCCTCTTCCTCCTCCTCCTCTTCTTCTTCCTCTTCCTCCTCCTCCTCTTCTCTCTCCTCCTCCTCTTCCTCCTCCTCCTCTTCTCCTCCTCCTCCTCCTCCTCTTCCTCCTCCTCCTCCTCTTTTTCCTCTTCCTCCTCCTCCTCCTCTTTCTCCTCCTCCTCCTCCTCTATTCCTTCGGCAATTAGTCTTGGATGTGGAACATCTGAGCTGCAATATGGCCACATCTGTTTGCCGCTAAGGCCCATTGACCTCAGCAGGGCTTCACCAAGTTGCAGTGCAGTTGTCAAATGCAAGGGATGGGATAATGGAGCACTTATCATTTCACAACCAAAGTGAGGATCGGAGCATTTGTTTTAAGGAGACAAATGCCCATTTCAAAATAAAACAAAAACCCACAGCAGGGAATATGTATGTTGGCCCTAAACTGGTGTCGTGACAGTAGCCTTCCAATATTTGAGGGGCTGCCACCAAGAAGAAGGGGTCAATCTATTCTCTGAAGCACCTGAAGGCAGGACAGGAAGAAATGGATGGAAACCTATCCATGAAAGATCCAACCTAGAACTAAGGAGAAATTTCCTAGAACAGTTACTTATGGAATGTCTTGCCTCCAGGAGTTATAAATGCTCCAGCACTGGAGGTTTTTAAGAAGAGACTGGACAACCATTTGTCTGAAGGGGTGCAGGGTCTCCTACATAGGCAGGGGGTTGGACTAGAAGACCTCCATGGTCCCTTCCAATCCTATTATTCTGTTATTCTATTATTCTGTTATCCTGAACTTGGAGGAAGAAAGAGAACATCTTGGATATAGTTGGTTGGCCACTAGGACTATTCCAAGTCCAACTGATCTTTGCCCTGTTCCAGCAAATCTCTTCTTTCCTTTGAATGTTCTTGTTACATTGCCATTGTGGGTCTTTACTGAATTCCTGGATCTCCTCCTAATACTGTTGGAACAGTTGTATGGTTCATTGTCATTTAGGGTTCATGGGGGGAAAAAAACAATATTTTATCTGGAACTTGGTTACGTGCCATTTTTCCAATTTTTGCAGGGTAAAATATTTAAACAGTGACAAAAAACGAAACAAAACAATGTGTACTCAAATAAGAGAATATGGATATGCTGTTCTAGGGAAATCTATGTACAAAACCGAACGTATCAGCAAAACTCATGAATAACGGCATTCCCTATCTGTTGAAAACATGCATCTACTTAGGCATGCTAGGAAAAAATGTGTACAAATGTCTAGCAACTCTATATAGATTTGGAAATACCAAACTAAATTCCAAACAGAAGAAGCGTCATTTAAAAAAGAAGAAGAAAACAGAGTGAAATCGTGTTAGAAAATTTATCTGTCCCATTCCATTGGTTTTGGCTGGATTTAGTTACCACAACCCTTTGATGGATGGCACCCTTTGATTCTGATTTTGTAAACTCCCCCACCCCCTTTAAAAAAAAAAAAAAGACAACAACCCTAAAGTACTTGGCTCCCAGGATACACAGTTTGTGAAATAGACAGTGGCAGAACTCATCCTGTTGAAATGGATTCTGGAGAATTCATTGCAGTCTCTCCGTAAGCTCCCCTCTCCACCCTGGTGTAATACAAATGTTTGGCATGGACTTCAAAATGGCATCAGACATCTTCAATCCCTAAGGATTTTTCTTGGAGAGAGAAAAGAAAAATCTTCCATTAAAGAGAACAAGCCAAACTAATCAGAACAGGACAGAAGTAACAAGTTCATAGAATGTATGGCAAATTAAACCTTTTTTTTTTTTTCCTGAAATGAAGCCCTGAATAAGAGATGGATTTATTTATTTCTCTTGTTCTTTCTATGAAAGTAACTTGGCCGCATATATCTAGCCATAAATTAGGATGCAGAAAATGCAGAAGATCCCTGTTGAATTAGACCGAAATTATATCAAGGTAGCTGGTCCCTTCTTTTAATGGTTTCCAATATCATGATTAAGAATATGAAACAATCCTTGTTAGAAGGGAAGAAAAATCCATGCCTTCCAACATCCGTGGCCAACCAGATGCTCTCAAGAGAATTTGCTAGCAAAACATGAAGGAAAACATAAAGCTCTTTTATTTCTGATACTTGGAATCTGGGTTAGCAACAAACCACGTCCTTTTCATGTAGAAGATTCTCTTTTCCACCCCCAGACTTCTTAGATAGGCATTGGAAAGTTTGGGGAATGTAGAGCAAACAATGTAAACCAACATTAAGCAAACTTTCCTCTCCCCTGGAAGTCTGTATCATTGACATGATTGAGTATAGCTAACCTAGAGAAAAGAAGGACTAGGGGCGATATGATAGCAGTCTTCCAATATCTGAGGGGCTGCTACAAAGAAGAGGAGGGAATTAATCTAGTCTCCAAAGCACCTGAAGGAAGCACAAGAAACAATGGATGGAAACTAATCAAGGAACAGAGTTAGAAGAGCCACTCTCTAGAACCCCAAAAGATATATCCATTGTTTTTTCTTTTAATGATCCTCCCAAGGTATATCTATTAAAATGGAAGAAGTATTGGTTTAGCCTGGCAAGATTCTGTCTGTCGGGTGTTAGCAAATTGAACTTTAGATGGATGATTCGATGTCATTCTTGGGCTGGGCCTGACCGTCTACCATCTTAATTACGGCTCTGCCCCAAATCTCAAAACTAGCATGTGTGTGAGAGAAAGGAAGTGTAATACAATGAAGTAAATACAATCAAGTGTTTGTCACCTCCACACATTGTCTGACCAAGATATTCTCCACCCCAGAAGAACTGAGTAGAACCAGCATTTTACTCCACCGTAGTGCTTGAAAACTCCAGATGGACACCAGGAACTGAAACCCTGTAGAAAGTTTGAATGCAGAGAGCTGTGGAGATCTAGGAAACCCAGGGGTGGGCTTTAAAAAATTTAGCAAAGGGTTCCCTGCCCGGTTGCTGGATGGGTGTGGCCATAGTGGGCGTGGCCTAGTTGACCTCCTGCATCATGGTGTGGGAAGACATTTTTGACCTCCCCGGGCTCTGGAGGCCGAAAATGGCCAGTCTAGGCTCCAGAAGATCTTTGGAAGCCGGAAACAGGCCTATTTCCAGACTTCCCAAACTTCCGGGAGGCCTGTTTTTTGCCCTCCCTGGGCCTCCGTACGCGCCCTGAACTTACCTGCATCTAAAACAGGCCTCATGGGGACTCCTGGGAAGGCCAGGGTGGGGTGGGCGGGGCCAGCCAGGAGTGGGATTCGGGGGTTCTCCGAACTGCACAGACTCTTAGCTAAGGGCTCTCCCGAATCCCTGTAAAAACCCCCAGCATCCCACCTCTGAGGAAACCTGCATCGCAAGAGGCGAAAAAGAAGGAAACGGCTGAGTCATCCATGCATATCTCCTCGGGAGTAAAAAAAGTCACAGTGAACAAGCTGCCAAACCTGTCAGAGACACCTGAACTTCAACAACCGTCTTTCCAACCGTTGTTATCCTTCTTCGTCTTCTTCTTTTTTTTTTTTTCAAAAATCCATCGGAATAAAGAGCAAGAGGAAGAGAAAGGCACGGCGTTTTTTTCACGGTGCGCGAAATACCTGCCAAAACTCCAAACTTGTTAAAATGATACCGATTCTCATCAGAGGGAAAGAGAAATGACACCCCAGCCTTTGTCTTTCGAAGCATGTTTTATTCATTGATTGGGAGGAGAGAACAGGGTAGACGGATAGAAGAAACTGTCTCCGAGGATATGGTTGGGGTCCTTTCCATGAGGCGACACCGACACAACTAGCGGCTATTGAGAGAGGGCAATAGCTGGACTAGAATTCAAATGACTGTCAAAAAGTAGAGAGCTGCGTGGACCCATCATCCATGGACATTGAGCTGGGTGCATGTTTTGCTGCTAAAGTTTAAAACTCCCTAGGAATGTAGTTTTGGGTTTTTAAGATCGTCTTTCGTTTCCTTTGGCCTTTGAAAGAATCGTGGAACTGGAAGGCTTACCCAAGCCTGCTTTTTGCAATCTTTTCACTGGGGTTGAGTAGGATTCCCTGGACAGAAATTGTCCCTGGTAGATGTTTATCTGAACTTTTCCTCCCTGACTGCTTCCAGGGTTCAGATTTTGCATTCCTGAGATAACTCCGAGAATGAGTCCTTTAGATCCTCAGACATAAATATTTTGGCACATCTCCTCTTGTTCCCAGGAGGCATATAGAGTTAGGGCATATAATCAACTTGGAATGAGTTTCCAGATGATGGTCTGAAGGAGCACAGCCTGCTCGGTTTCAAAACCTCTGTAGGTACGACTCTACTTGGTGCCTAAACTTTCTTTTTAAATTAACCAATGATTCATGCTGCAAAAATCAATCAGTTCAGTTGTGGGTGCTCCAACACGAGAGATTTTCAAGAAGAGATTGGACCATCCTTTGTCAAAAGTGCATAGGGTATCCTGCTTAAGCAAAAGGTTGATCTAGAAATAGGGTTGGGCTGATGGGGGCTTGCAGGGGCTTAGGAGAGCCCCTAGCTAAGACTCTGCGGGGTCAGAGAGCCCACAATAACCCCAGAAAAACAAGCAGCAAGGGAAAACTCTTAATAGGCTTAATTGAATTTTTGGGCATTCAACCAAGAGCATTTCACACCTGGTAAAAGTGTTGCAAGCTAGATAAACAATCCACTCAGAGCTTGCCAGGGAGAGCCATTGAGAACATCAGATAACATAGCCAGTAGCCTCCGAGGGGATTAATTCCCAAATAATAAGAATCACGTAACCAGAAACTCCACTAAGACTCAAAGATCCCTCTCTACAGTCACTACTCTTAACCCTGGTTTCACCCATGCACAGAATAATAAACAATTTTTGATATATATCTTTTTTTAAGTAATTAGGGCAAAGAAGTGATCTTGAGTTGGCCACACCCGCCCAGTCACATGACCATCTAGCCACACCCACCCAGCCAGTCATTAGGACCAAGAGCCCCTTGCTAAAAAATTTGAAGCCCACCCCTGGTCTAGAAGACTTCCAATGTCCCTTCCAACTCTGTTATTCTGTTATGTTACACCTCTCCATGCCCATCATGGATAGATATACCAGAACAGATATACCTTTTTCACTAGAAACCTCTTTGGGAGCAAATGAACACGTTTCCAGTACAGGAAATTCTCTTGAGAGCTTCCGGTGGACCATGAATGTTGGAAGGCATGACCCCGTCTTCTCTCTGGCAGTGTCTCAAATATTGGAAGACTATTATCACATCATCCTTAGTCCTAAATAGTATAACAGAATAGTAGAGTTGGAAGGGAGCTTGGAGGTCTTCTAGTCCAGCCCCCTGCACAAGCAGGAGGCCCTCTACCATTTCAGACAAGAGGTTGTCCAGTCTTTTCTTAAAAACCTCCTGTGATGGAGCCCCCACAACTTCTGGAGGTAAGCTATTCAACTAATTCATTGTCCTCACTGGTAGGAAGTTTCTCCTTAGTTCTAGGTTGCTTCTCTCCTTCATTAGTTTCCATCCGTTGCTACTTGTCCTGCCTTCAGCTGCTTTGGAGAATAGCTTGGCTCCCTCTTCTTTGTAGCAGCCCCTCGAATAGAATTTAGAATTTATTTGATTTGTCAATCGCTTACAAGACAATAGATATAAGTATATGCATAGTTATGAATACATAAAATGGGTACATATAAGAAAAATAAAAGAAACAATGGGACAGGGACGGTAGGCACATTGGTGTGCTTATGCACGCCTCCTACAGACCTCTTAGGAAAGGGGTGAGGTCAATAGTAGACAGTCTAAGGTTAAATTTTTGCGGTTTGGGGAAGAAACCACAGAGTCAGGTAGAGTATTCCAGACATTGACCACTCTGTTGCTGAAGTCATATTTCCTGCAATCAAGTTTGGTGCGGTTAACCTTGAGTTTGTATCTATTGTGTGCTCTTGTGTTGTTATGGTTGAAGCTGAAGTATTCATTGACAGGTAAGTCATTGCAGTGTATGATTTTATATACCATACTTAGATCGGACCGAAGGCAGCGTAGTTCTAGTTTTCTAAGTCTAGAATTTCAAGTCTGGTGGCATAAGGTATTCTGCAACGAGTAGAGGAGTGAAGAACTCTTCTTGTGAAATATTTCTGGATTTTCTCAACTGTGTTAATGTCAGATACGTAATGTGGGTTCCAAACTGATGAGCTGTATTCGAGTATTGATCTAGCAAATGTTCTGTATGCTCTCGTTAATAATGTGATGTTGCCAGAGAAAAAGCTATGTAGGATTAGGTTAACAACTCTTAATGCCTTTTTGGCTATGTAGTTACAGTGGGCTCTAGCACTTAGATCATTAGAGATGAGTACTCTAAGGTCCTTTACAGGTCTTCTACTCCAACCCCCTGGCTCAAGCAGGAGACCCTATACCATTTCAGTTGAGTTGGCCGTCCAGTCTTTTCTTTAAAAAAACCTTCCAGTGATGGAGTACCTACAACTTCCTGAAGGCAAAGCCGTTCCACTGGTTAATTGTCCTCACTGGTAGGAAGTTTCTCCTTTTCACACATCTACAATGGTTATTTTGTTTTGTTTTTTTACCGCTTCCCTTTCTGGATTTTGAGAGAAGTGGGGTGGGAGGGAAGAGAGCAAAGCCAGAAGTTCCCCTAGTCTTGGCAAATCACGAGGCGGGTTTTTCTCTCTCTCTCTCTCTCTTTTTCTTTTTTCTTTTTTCATTTTGTAACATCAAAGCCAGTTCTGCTTCTTTGATGTCCCTGCATGCTGTTTAAGGTAAAGCATGAATGAAGAAATGTCAATCTGCAAGGTGTCCGTGTAGTTTATGCTGAACACTGAAGAGGACTTATAGATAAAAGACGAACACGAGGGCTGATAATGAATGTCCAACAAGGAGGTGTGCATATCTAAAAGACGGCACTCAGCTGGAGAATCGCTCGGCAAACCTTAAAACTCTACTTAGCTCAAGTTTGAGAGAGATTAAAAAAGTTTGCCTTTTTTAAAAATACCAGGAAAGTCGGTAGAAAAGTACGCCGTGCAGCTTCTTGGCTTGTAATGCAAATGAAAAACTTTTGCAACCTTCTGACAAGCAAAGTCAATGCGGGGAAGCCAGTTTCACTTAATGACCGTGATACTAACTGGGGCGATTGACTTAAGAACAACTGCGGCAAGGAAGGATGAAAAACTGGGACCAAACTCACTATCTTGCTGAACGATAGAAATTTTCGGTTCGGTTGTGGTCGTGTCATGCCCCTGTTGGAATCCGATTCCGAGGGAGAGTTGGAACAGTTGACAGGGAGTGACTCTGGTGCCTGTGGAGGAAACTGGGGAAGGGCACAGGCTAGCTGGGCCTTCAGAGGAAGACCCAGGCCCACCCCCTCTTCATCCTAGGGCATGCAGGGAGGAACGGAGAAGGGAGCAACGTGGGTTATGGGGGAGGAAAGGGCCCTGATCCCCTTCATGGGCTGCAGCTGGGAAGATTGTTTAGAAGGGCAAACTGCACATGACAAAGTTGCTGGAAGCAAAGCGTACATTATTTTTGTCGGGGGGCTTATCTGGGTTTTGGAATCCTCCCAACGGTGGGTGCTGCATTATCTTTTCGAAGTCTGCAATTTATCATCCTGGCTTGTCATGTGAATTACTTCAGCGTGGTTTGTGTTGGTTTTTTTTTTATTTCTAATTATCTTTACTTTGGGTTCGGACTGCATTTCTACCCTTCATAGACTGTTTTTGGAAGAGTTTGATCTCCAGCTGAGGATAACTGGACATTGGGGGGTCAAGTTGGAGGCATGAAAGGGAATTTATCTGCTTTAGTGATTTTATTAATTTTTGTGCCATGCCCCGAGTCATCACAGGTCATATGTCAAGGGCCTCTCTACAAGTAGTTCTCAGTTTACAACAGTTTGCTTAGTGACTGTTCGAAGTTATGACAACACTGAAAAAAAGTGGCTAATGACCATTTTTCACACATAGGACCGTTGCACATTGGTCCTGGGATTTACTTTTGAATGCTTGAGAACTGACTCACACTTACAATGGCTGCAATGTCTCAGGGTCATGGGACCTCCTGACAAACAATGGGGAAATCAAATTCGCGTAACAACTGTGTTATTGATTTAAACAACTGCAATGATTCACTTAAGAAACGGGGCAAGAACATTTGTAAAACGGGGCAAATTTCTCCCTGAACAACATACGTTTGGGGCTCAGTTGTGGTCGTAAGTCAAGGACCTCTGTACTGTGTTTCATTCATGCTGCCCGGGGAATTCTGGGAGTTGAAGTCCAGCCGTCTTCGAGTTGCCAAGGTTGAGAGACATTGCTATGATTGTGATAGCCTTCCTTTTCATTTTCCTTTCCTTTGACGCTTCATTCGCCCTGCCCTATCCCTGCTCCGTTCCTAGGGACGCGGTGGCTCAGTGGCTAAGATGCTGAACTTGTTGATCAGAAAGGTTGGCAGTTTGCTGGTTCGAATCCCTAGCGCCACGTAACGGAATGAGCTCCCATTCCTTGTCCCAGCTTCTGCCAACCTAGCAGTTCGAAAGCAGGTAAAAATGCAAGTAGAAAAATAGGGACCACTTTGGCGGGAAGGTAAACAGCGTTCTGTGCTCCTTCCGCGTTTAGTCCTTTAGATTCAATAAATCCTATGGATGATAGCAGACCCCAGAAGAAAGGGATACGAACCAAAGTTTTCAGCTAGGATGGTTTCAAAATATACCAGAACTATTTGTAATCCTGATGAGCCGTTGCTAACTGTGAAACATAGGTTTGCAAAGTATGGCTAAGTTTAAAACAGGAAGAATGAAACTGTTGGAGATGAGGAACTGAAAGTAATATATACCGGTGTTTACAGAAAGTGACGGTTAGTGAAGTTGTGAAGCGTGTACTGGTTAGAAAAAAAGTATAAAGGGTAGGGTGAGGGCCCTTTGTTTTATGGCAGTCCTTGAAGGAGGACCTGCTGTATGTCATTGGATCCCCATTGCGATGGCTTATTAATGTAAGTGTATTCCTGCTATTATATCTTTTATATCTATTCATTTCTTATGTTCCAAATTCTTAGAAACAATAAACCTCTGATCTTAAAGTAAGAATTTTTCTTTGCCTGTTTCCTGTTGGTATTTTCTTATGGCAGCATGAATCCAAATTCCAACTCCTGATATTGCTTCAGGTCTCCGGATAGCCAGATGACTCTACATGGCATTTCAACCGCTCCCTGCCCTGAAACCAGAGTCGAACCAGCAGCCTTTGGCATTCTTGAAGCTTTGCCAGTTTTCTCATAAATGATCATCGTTCCCGAGAAATTTCACCGATCTTTTAATAACTTGGAATAATGGGGGGATGTGCTCGCTTTCTTTCTTTCTTTCTTTCTTTCTTTCTTTCTTTCTTTCTTTCTTTCTTTCTTTCTTTCTTTCTTTCTTTCTTTCTTTCTTTCTTTCTTTCTTTCTTTCTTTTTTTTCAACCAGGGTTCCTTTGTTCAATGGCCTAATTATTTGGATGGTTAAGGGAAATTCTTCCCAATATTTAACCTTAATCAAATCTTTCTGGCTTCAAAGGGATCTTCAGGTAGATAAGAGCTAAGATGAAGGTGGAACTGCCTTTTTTGGGGTTGCTTAACTGGCCCGAGAAGATGGTTTTTGCCTGTCAGAGAATAAAAGGGACGACATTTCAAGAATCCGTTCTCGAGAACTTGAGACGCTGAGTCATTGGAGGAAGATGAGCAGCTCTAATAAAAAGGAACAGGGGTATCGTTTCTTCTTTGGCTTTTTATACTTAAGATGTGAGGCTTAGCCCATGAAAAGATTAAAAATAAAACTGGAGAGGATGCCCAGAAACCCATGCAAGACTTTGAACACTTGTTCTTATGTTTTATCTTTTTTTTAAATTTTATTTTCGATCCTTCATTCAGGAGGGCCCAATTGAAGGGCGACGGAAACGCCAAACTTACATGACCTGTGACATACTATTTTATTTCTTTGGATTCTGGGGTAAAAAGAAGAAGAAGAAGAGATGGATCCAGTTAAAACGGCAAATCAAGGCATTCAGAGATCCGGTTTGGGATAATGATGAGCAAGATGGCTTAGAAAGCAGAGGATTTTTATAGGAGGCAGCAAGGATCAAGCAGTATTTAAAAGAGATTGAACCTCATCTCTGAATCTCTTGAGAAGAATAAAGTCTCAACTTATAGCCATTGATATAGTGACCGTTCAA
Organism: Bungarus multicinctus; assembly: GCA_023653725.1. Taxonomy (NCBI): domain Eukaryota; kingdom Metazoa; phylum Chordata; class Lepidosauria; order Squamata; family Elapidae; genus Bungarus; species Bungarus multicinctus. The sequence goes on along the minus strand of CM042839.1, from coordinate 6,104,194 downwards.
AGTTAAAACAGCACTGAAAAAGTGCCATTTTTCACACTTAATGACTTGCAAAATAGCAATAGCACTTGGGCTTAAATACCGCTTCATAGTACTTTACAAGTGTACAGCGCTCTGTAAATGTTGCCCCCAGCAATCTTCCAACGTTTGATGGGCTGTCAAGAGGAGGGTCAACCTATTGTTCAAAGCACCTGAGATCAGGACAAAGAGACACAGATGTCTATGGAGATTCTCGGCCATTCAGGCTATAGTTCTCCCAAAGATGCTTTTTTTCAAGAGGAAACTGGACTTTCTGGTTTTCCTTTGACGATGTTTCACTTCTCATCCCAGAAGCTTCTTCAGCTCTGATGGGATGATGGATGGGGAATGGAATCCAGTCAGAGCTGAAGAAGCTTCTTGGATGAGAAACGAAACATCGTCAGAGGAAAACCAGAAAGTCCAGTTGCCTCTTGAAAAAAAGCACTTTTGGGTCAATGGTGGGATTCAATTTTTTTCACTACAGATTCTGTGAGCTTGGCTTGGTGGGCGTGGCAGGGGAAGGATACTGTAAAATCTCCAGTCAGGGGTGGTATTTGCCGGTTCTCCAAACTACTCAAAATTTCTGCTACTGGTTCTCCAGAACTGGTCAGAACCTGCTGAATATTTGGGTTATCAAGGAGAGATCCTCCCCAGAACTAAGGAGAAGTTTTCTGACAATGAGAAGAATGGAACGGCTTGTCTCAGAAGTTGTAGGTGCTCCATCACTGGAGTGCCTAAAGGTTGAATCATGGCAACTGGATGGAACTTGGTTAATGTGAGACGTTTCATTGTTCATCCAGACAACTTCATCAATCAGAGCATAATTAGTTAGGCAGAGAGTCGTTGGAATGTACCAACTTTTCACACAACAACTTCAGGGTTTCCCCCCAAAAATGGCTTGCAATATGACGAGGAAGACTCAACCATCCAGGTCAAAGATGCCTCAAGGTTGAATCATGGCAATGGGACCAAGTTAATCTGAGATGTTTTTCATCACTGGAGGTTTTTAAGAAGAGATTGGACAGCCATGTGTCCAGAACTCTATTAGGGTCTCCTGCTTGAGCAGAGGAAGTTGGACTAAAAGACCTCCAAGATTTCTTCCAACAGAATCTGTATTCTGTGTATTCAGATTCTGTGGATCTGTATTCTATTCTATATTTGCCACATCCCCATTTTAAATCAAAAGCATCTAATTCCACTTCTTTTTCTGAATACATCAGCCAGAGCAGAGAAGTGAGGGAAATATTCTTGGAGACGTCATTGGCTATGGGTACCACAAAGGAGATTTTCAATGCAGGTCAAAGATTGATTCTGACATGTGCTGAACATATATTTTATCTCTGGAACTTGATTCTTCCCAGGAAAGGCCAAACCAGAAAACTTCCTTTTTATCAACAACTCTTCTTGTCTGGACCAGATCAAAGAAAGGTTTTTTTCCAGAAGTGGGATTTTTATCTTTCTTTTCTCTCTCTCTCTGTTCAAAACTGGGCCTTTTGTTTCTTCCCTGCTTCCTTCCTTCCTTCCTTCCTTCCTTCCTTCCTGCATGCCACCCTGTTTCAATTTTTTCTTCTGAAATGCTATTGTTGGGTCTAATTAGTTACTCTCTCTCTCTCTCTTTTAAACCATCCATCACATTGTTGCTGAGAAGTTGAGAGAGAAAGAGAGAGAAGCCATGGGTTGCTTTGCTTATCTAATAGGGCTCCAAATATTTGCAGGGAAATATAACTATTGAATAAGATCTGCTTTCAAGTGTCAAGTCCTTAGCATGTCAGCTAAGGGAAAACTCCTGACAGGTATTAGGTGAAGAATAAGCATTGCCTGACAAGGATGTTTGCAGCAAAAAAAACCCACATCAAAATGTAACGTTGAAGAAGAAGATGGAAGTGAAGAGGGGAGGAGAGGAGAGGAGGAAATTCATCTCTCCCTCTCTGTCTCTCCCCCCACCCCTTTTTTTCTTTTTGCTTAAGTAGGAAACTTTTACTTCTCCGTGTTAGGTTTGGAAGAATTTCAGCTTTGCAAGTTGACTAAGTTCTATTATTCTCCATCCTCCGTATATGTACACCTGCCCACATTCTGCTACTGGCTGGTTCTGATGAAAAGGTTAATGGATGCAGCTCATTAAATGGTTCCTGAATTAATGGCCTGATTTGGGCCAGCCTATAATGGCAGTCCTTCCATACCAACGGTTACAAGAAGGTGATGCTAGGATGCCACGAGGCTTTCCTTCTGTGGTAGAAAGCATCTCAGGTGCTCAGTGGAGCGCAGCTGTGCAGAACCCAAGAACAACCTGGCTTGGGTGAGATTTCTTTTTGGTTTCTGGTTAATGCTCAGACAGTGTTTGCGCAGTTTGGCCTCTCTTAAACCAAGAATCGAAACTGGGGGACCATTTGGTGGTTAGCAGCCCCCTGAGATCCTAGCCAAATGCTCGAAGAGACAAACGATGTCAATTCAGAGTGAAGGTTGCCCTTTGAAGGCCAGAAAGAAGAGCAAAAATGTTCTTGATAGAGGTAGAAAGAATAGTGGTTACTCTACGCACCAGATAAGAGAAAGGTTTCCACTGTCCAGTCATGTTTGTTTCTAGGAGGTGTTCACCTCTGTTTCCTAGCTGAGGGAGCCATCATTGTCCGAAGACATTTCCTTAGTTATGTGGCCAGCATGATTATATCCTGAGGCACACGGAGCGTTGTTATCTTCCGACCAAAGTGGTACCTATTTATCTTGTTGCATTTCCATGCTTTCGAATTGTGGGTTGGCAGGAACCCTAGACATCATTTCATTTTGGGGATCTTGGTGTCCTAGTGGACAATTATTTAAATATGAGCCAGCAGTGTGGTGCAGCTGTCAAAAAAGCCGATACAATTCTAGGCTGCATAAACAGAGGGATAGAATCAAGATCACGTGAAGGGTTAATACCATTTTATAAGGCCTTGGTAAGACGATACTTGGATATTGCATCCAGTTTTGATTACCACGATGTAAAAAAGATGTTGAGACTCTAGAAAGAGTGCAGAGAAGAGCAACAAAGAGGATTAGGAACTGGAGGCTAAAACATATGAAGAACAGTTGCTGGATTTGGATATGTCTAGTTTGACGAAAAGAAGGACTAGAGGAGACATGATAGCAGTGTTCCAATATCTCAGGGCCTGCCACAAAGAAGAGAGAGTCAAGCTATTCTCCAAAGCACTTGAGGGCAGGATAAGAAGCAACAGATGGAAACTCATCAAGGAGAGAAGCAACCTAGAACTAAGAAGAAATTTCCTAACAGCGAGAACAATCAGTGAAACAAGTTGCTTCCAGAAGTTGTGAATGCTCCATCACTGGAGGCTTTTAAGAAGAGATTGGACAGCCATTTGTCTGAAATGGTATAGGGTTTCCTGCCTGGGGGTTGGACTAACAGACCTTCAAGGTCCCTTCCTACTCTGTTGTTCTGTTCTGTTCTTTAATGCTGGGTGTAGATAAGAGAGGAGAGGTCCATCTACAGATCAAAGACTGAGTAGCATGGTCAGATAGGGTTGAAAGAAATCTATCTGAATGGTTGCTGGTCCGGATAAGCCATCATGGATCAAATAGACTGAGAAATTGCTTCCCTACCTTACTAAGAAGCCTGTGGTCTGACATTCTTAAAAAGGATAGAATTCAACATGCTGGCGATATATAGATCCCGATAAGGTATGCATAGGGATACAATTCCTTTGAAGTTTAGCTTAGCTAAAAACAAACAAGTTTGAATTATGTTGCCCCTTTGAGAAAGGGGATGGGGGAGGAAGAAAAATTGTGGGAGGTACAGGGTGGTTAGTATCTGCAGTTCTGGAGGAAAATAAGAAATGGCTGCTTAGAAAATAAAATAAAAATCAAAGTCTTTGCTACAAACAGCATGTCTACATCAGAAAAAAGTCTAGCCCAGCTAGAGTGGGAGGGAGAAGGCCTTTAGATGTAAGGGATTATGAAAGAGTGAATATAATTTGCAGATAAAATGCAAGTGATTAAGTTAATGAAGGATAATTTTGCCAGTTTGAAAACTATAATTAATAGGAATTAATTGTTTATTTAGAAACTTAGCAGAGCTCTGCTAATACTAATAATAACAGAGGAAAAAACATCAAAAGTGATGCCATTGGAAGCTTGTATAATGAAGAAATGATCCAGATGTTCATAAAAGCTTATAAAGCACTTTTTTTTTAATAAAAAAGAGAGAGAGATGGAGCATGTATCAAGAACTCGGATGATAAAAAGATGCTACTTGCTGTTCTGCTCTTCTTTTAAACACATCCTTTCTGAAATAATGATTATCATTTATACTTTCATCTTAAGTTAAATAGCATATGGCTTTGGCTGATTAAAACCCCCTCCTGATATTTAATCAGCATCTTAGTATCATGTTTCCAATGGAGGCTGCTGTTGCCCTGCTGATAATAGAAGCTTTTTAAGCAACATCTAAAGTCTCTGGATCAGAGCTTCTGGCTAGAGAGAGCCTTTGAGCTTCTCCTTATGGAGGAGCTGCAGAAATATCTCTTGCTGGTTTGTGGGTTTTATGGACAACTTCAGTAGAGTTGAAAAAAAAAAAAAACACGTTTGCTTCAAACTTTCCGTTCAAACAAAGGCCCCGTTTCTCCACTCCTTCCTTTATATATCATGGATTTCAAATATGGACCCAGGACAACCTGGGCCAACCAGCTAGCCAAGCCCATTTCAAACTAGCTGGTTGTGGAAGTCCATCTGGTTAAGCTAGGATGAACCTTGAAAATCAGATGACTTCATAAGGGTGTGCTTTGCACCCATCAGGATTCGGAGAAGTGAGTGGAAAGAATGTGGGGGTTGTTCCCTCTATATAGTGAGTTATTGCCCTGCCAATACAGGTCGTCCCCTACGTATGACAGTTCATTTAGTGATGCTTCGAAGTTACAACATCACCGAAGAGTGGCTTATGATCATTTTTCACCCTTACGACCATTGCAGCATCCTCACGGACAAGTGACCAAAATTTGGATGCTTGGCGATGGGTTCCTATTTATGACGGGTTGCAGAATATGTGGAGAAGCAAAGTCAACAGAGAAGCAAGGTTCACTTAACCAGGTTTATTAACTTTCACAACTGCAACGATTGTGGCAAGAAAAGGTGTAAAATGGGGCAAAACTCATGGAACAAATGTCTCGCTTAGCAATGGAAATTTTGGGCTCCATCGCAGTGGTAAGTTGAGGACTATCTATACCAATGATGTTTTCTCCATGGTAGTTCCTTGCTTGAGTGACCAAATCACTTTGTCTTCCGCAGCCAAGACCCAGATAAGCAGTGTGATGATCCAGGGTGGGATACAAAACAAACACAGTCACAGAAAACAGGTGAAGCCCCTTTTATTCCTTCACTTTGCTTCCAAGCTCTGAATATCCTTGACAGAAGACAAAAAATTCCCATACAAACAGTTACAAGAAGGAGGAAAAAGGCAACAGAAACCAGGCAAGATAAGGGCTGAAGGACGTCCACAGATAATAGAACACACACTGGGAAGGTTGCCAAACTCAGAGAAGAACCATAAACTAGAGATATTTCCATGCTTTGTTTCCAGCGTTCGCCCATACACAGGTCTGTACTCTTATTCAGTTGTCACAGCTGCAGCCCATGAAGAGGATCAAGGATCCTCCTCAGTAGATCACATCTCTCCCTTATCCTCTCCTCCCTGCGTGCCCTAGGATGGAGAGGGGATGAGCCTGGGTCTTCCTCTGACTGCTCAGCCGGCTTCTGCCCTTCCCCAGCCTCCTCCACAATCTCCAGAGCCACACCTCCACTCCCTGTTGGCTGTTCCTCCTCTCCCTCAGAATCCAACTCTACCAGGGGCATGACAAGCAGGGATTAACACCAGACAAACAATCAAGAAGAAAACAATACCCTAATCAAAGAATTGTTAGAAAGAAATCCACTCACTCCCCCTCACATTGATGGAACAATCTACTGTATACAAATTGGGAGCAAACCCTAGACTCACTAACATTAGTAGTAGTGAACAAAGTTAGTAACATTGATGTTAGTGAAAAGAAGGACTTGGGGAGACATGAGAGCAGTGGTCCAATATCTTCTACGAAAATGACAGGTCAAACTATTTTCCAAAGCTCCTGAAGGCAGGACAAGAAACAATGGATGGAAACTAATCAAGGAGAGAAGCAACTTAGAACTAAGGAGACATTTCCTGAGAGTGAGAACAATAAACCAGTAGAACGACTTTTCTCCAGAAGTTATGGGTGCTCCAACATTGGAAGTTTTAAAGAAGAGATTGGACAGTCATGTATCTGGAATAGCAGAGGGCTTCCTTCCTGAGCAGGGGGTTGGACTAGAAGACCTCCAAAGTCCCTTCCAACTCTATTATCTCACTGCTGGCTGGGGAATTCTGGGAGTTGAAGTCCACAAGGATGGATACCCCCCCCCGGTGTAAAGTGTCTTTGTATAAATACAAATAAACTGGATTCAGTGCTGTGGATGGAAACTAATCAAGGAGAGAGCCAACCTAGAACTAAGGAGAAATCCCCTCACAGTGGAATGAGTTGCAGCCAGAAGTTGTGGGTGCTCCAACATTGAAGGTTTTCAAGAGGGGATTAGACTCTTGTTTGTCTGAAATGTATAGGGTTTTCTTTCTGAACGGAGGGTTGGACTAGAAGACCTCCAGGGTCCCTTCCAGAGGTGGGATTCTACCGGTTCACACCTATTCGCTAGAACTGGTTGTTAACATTAGCAGTTCGGAGAACCGGTTGTTAGAAGAAATTACTGAACTAATCCTGTAAGGAAGGCAGAAAGGAAACATTCTGGTGTTGCTTACAGAAAGTGCCTCTCTGTTAACCCTTATTACATTCTTGGCAGGACTAGACTTCCTGTCTCAGGAACATCTCTGGAGTTTTTTTCCCCTCCTTTGCTGGTACTTTGCTTGTGTGGAGTGATCATTCAAAGTTACAATGGCACTGAAAAAAGTGACTTATGACCGTTTTCCACACTTACGACTGTTGCAGCATCCCCACAGTCACGAGAGGCCAGGCGAGGAGATGTGTGCCTCGATGTGAGTGATGTTGAGTTGGCCACGCCCAGCCAATAACATGACCACCAAACCACACCCACCACCTAAGCCACGCCCACAGAACCAGTTGTTAAAAAAATTGAATCCTACTCCTGGTCCCTTCCAACTCTGTTATTCTATGTTCTGTGTTACCTAGTTGGGTAATGAAAGATCTGCAAGGAAACCACTAAGCTCAGAGAGTACCAAGGATGCCACAGTTCAACCTTGAGCTACAAATATTTTCTTCTATTAATACTTATGGTTTCTTGCCATTGGTCGTGCTTGCCAGGAAGAGAAAACTAAAACATCTGAAATGCTGCTATCTTACCCCTCTTGCAAGGAATAACAAAGACTTTGACTCTGCCAGGGTCTCTCTGCCTTTCTCATTGTTCTATTTTGCTTGGTTTTCTGTTCTTTTTTTATAGCAAGCAGATGTGTAAAATCACACACCCCCTTTCAGATCAGAAGCAGAAAAGGGATAGCAACCGACAGTATCCTCAAGGTATTTCCTGACAGCTGCCCAAACAAAATGCAACACATTTCTCTCTTTCTTCTTCCTCTTTTCCTTTTCTTTGCCTTCCTCTCTGCTCCCTCCCTCCCTCCCTCCCCCCTTTTTGTGGTGAACATCAGAGGAAAAAGCTGCAGATAAAACCGATGCACGTTTGGGATTTCTTTCTGAGGCTTCACCGTTTGATTCTTTCCTAAGTGAAAAGCATTAAAATATCAGTTAACCTGTTTTGGATGGCCTTCTTTCCCAGGAAGTGTAATAATAAGAATAGTAATAGAAAGCCTGCGGAGATCTCAAGTTAATCGAACTATGTTTTGGAAGGGTGAAGAATGGTCGCGGGATGAAGTTCTGTTACTAAACAAAGCAGTGGCCTTTTAAAAAGAGGGCTGTGAAAATATTTACAGACCCCTCACATCCTGGATATAAACTGTTTCAACTCCTTCCCTCAAAATGACGCTATAGAGCACTGCACACCAGAACAACTAGACACAAGAACAGGGTTTTCCCAAACGCCATCACTCTGCTAAACAAATAATTCCCTCAACACTGCTCAACTCTTTACAAAGTGTACACTACTATTACTGTTAATCTTCTCATCACTCCTTATCACCCATCCACTCCCACTTGTGAGTATAACTTTGTTGCTTGTATCCTCTGTTTCCTAGTATGATTTGATGTTGATTGTACCCTATGACTATCATTAAGTGTTGTACATTATGATTCTTGATTCTTAACGAATGTTCCTTCTTTATGTACACTGAGAGCATTTACACAAAGACAAATTCCTTGTGTGTCCAATCACACTTGGCCAATAAAGTATTCTATTCTATTCTATTCTGTTCTGTTCTGTTCTGTTCTGTTCTGTTCTATTCTATTCTATTCTATTCTATTCACACAAAAGCAAAGCCTGTTGTGGTTGCTTTAAGTGTGAACACCTTAGGCATCTGTATGCTTGCTTTTATGAGGTGACAATCTCAGCTGCCCTGGTATTTGTTATCTTCCCCTTCTGCTTTATAATTCAGACCTAATTGTGGGGTCCTTGGACAGGATACGCTCCTGTAATGATAGAAGTGAATATTTGTAGCTCAGTGTTTAAAGGTGGGCTCCTTGGTGCTGTCTGAGCTTGGTTGTTTTCTTGCAGACATTTCATGACCCAAGTAGGTAACATCATCAGTGCTAGAAGGGAGGATATTTGTGGAGAGGAGGAGGAGGAGAAGGTGGAAGAGAAGGAGAGGAGGAGGGGAAGGGGGAGGAAGAGGGAGAGGAGGACTGTGAGGTCCTTTGTGGTCTCTGAGCTTGGTTGTTTTTTTGCAGATATTTCATGACCAAACTAGGTAACATTATCAGTGCTAGAAGATAACGGGATTTGTGTGGAGGAGGAGGAGGAGGACTGTGAGATCCTTGCTGTTCTCTGAGCTTGGTTGTTTTCTTGGAGACAGTTCATTAACTAACCAGATAACATCATCCATGAACACTGATGATGTCCCCTAGTTGGGTAATGAAATGTCTTCAAGCAAACCACCCTGCTCAGAGAGCGTCAAGAACTCTGCAGTTACAAATATTATCTTCTATTGATCAGACTTAATTTCTATTCATTATTTTGGGCCAGTCTTTTTACAACCTGGCAACTCAAAGATGTGTGGACTTCAACATGTTGGGTGAGGGAAATCTGGGAGTTGAAGTCCACACATTTTCAAATCGCCAAGTTTGAAAAACATTTGTTTTAGAGTTTAAACAATCCAGCCAATTTGCTTAGATGTGCAACCTACTGCTGGGCTTCAGTTTCTTGGGCTTTTTAGTTAGAAGCTTCTTGCTGGCTGATCCACCCTCTTCTGTATTGCTTCAGCATAAAAGCAAGGGTAGGATTATTTATGAATTGCCTTGCGTATTAAATTGAAAAGAAAGGCAGGATACAAATTAAATTAGGGAACTAAACATGCTACCAAACTCCCAGCTGTTGCACCAGCTGTAGTCTATCTAATAGAAAAGAGCTCTTTGACAGCCATTGCCTTATAACCTTCCAGATAGGAATATCATAATTTACACTGTGTGGTTTTCTCTTGAGAACATATTTGGCAGGATTGTTTGTTTTAAACAATGTTTTCAAAGTATGGTTCAGATCACATTGGATGGAGTAAGAATTCCCAGGCTACACATTTGTTTTAAAATCTCTGGGGCAGTCACAGAATGCCAGAAGTTCTAGAGAAGAAGTCATCAGAGAATTTATATTTTTAATGTAAACCCCCACCCAAAGCTATTAAATGTCTAAGATTCAGTTAAATTAGGTATGGTTATGACTTTTAATTATGACAACTCAACAATGTGGTGCAGAATTTTACCTAGATTCGTGTATTCCAGATACAGATCCATGGAGATCTACTTTAAACAGCAATGATATCTTTCCATTGAAACCTGGATTTTGATCTATAAGTAGATATAAAACCTAGAGTAAGAAATATAGAATGATATGGTTGGAAGCAGGAGTCCTGATACCATTTCAAACAAATGGCCATCCCATATTTTCTTGCAAACCTCCAGTGATGGAGCACCCACAAGTTCTGGACGCAAATATTCTACTGATTAATTGTTCTCACTGTCAAGAAAGTTCTCCTTAGTTCTAGGTTGGATCTCTCTTTAATGTTCTTCCATCTGATGCTTCTTGTCTTGCCCTCAGGTGCTTTGAAGAACAGGTAGACCCCTTCTTCTCTGTGACAGCCCCTCAAGTACTAATGTCAATTCATAAAATATTTCTATGGTCTTTTTAGAATTGCCAACAGAAAGGGAGAGGGGAGCAGTGCAGAAGCTTGCAAACCATAAATGCATTCCATAAATGTTTCAAAAGATAGTAACCAGGTGACCGAAGTTTCTGCTGTGCAAAATTCTAACTGGAGAACATGGTTGATGACTCTTAGCTATGGATGTGTCCCATTGGAGAATATGAATTATGATACACACAGGGGGTGTGGGAAAACCAGGGTCAAGGGTGACAATGAATGATGTGTCTCAGAGTCGGCTACACCCAGGCAGTGCCGGACATGTTAACTCCCAATAAATCTTTTTGAAGTTTTGGAAGTTTGACTTGAGAGAGTAAATGGAGGTAACTGCCGGAATCCTGATGACTAGAAGACAACTATCACAGCATCCCTAGTCCTTCTTTTTTTGTTAAAGTGGACATACCTACGTAGTTCTCTTAATCGTTCTTCATACAGTTTAGCTTCCAGACTGTTTATCCTCTTTATTGCTCTTCTCTGCTATATTTATATTTATATTCAAAACATAAATATGTATTTTATGCAGGCCCCAGGCAATGTCTGGTGTTGGGTATGGTTCATGCTTGCTGTCAACAATTGTGATATTTTCTTCCTATCCAACATCAAGTGAAGAAGCTCTGGGGTTCTACAATAAATGTATCGCTAGATCCCTCAACACTGTTCAACTGTTTACAAAGTGTACACTACTATTACTGTTAATCTTCTCATCATTCCTTATCACCCATCCCCTCCCACTTGTGACTGTAACTTTGTTGCTTGTATCCTCTGTTTCCTAATATGATTTGATGTTGATTGTACACTGTGACTATCATTAAGTGTTGTATCTTATGATTCTTGATTCTTAACGAATGTTCCTTCTTTATGTATACTGAGAGTATTTACACCAAGACAAATTCCTTGTGTGTCCATTCACACTTGGCCAATAAAGTATTCTATTCTATTTTATCCCCAATCCCTTGTCCCATCAGCTCAGAAAAAACATATACTTCTTTTTGTTGTTGCTATTGTCTTATCAACTTCAATAACATTTGGAAAGAGATTGTAGCCTGCAGTTGAAGAGAGAAAGAATACATCCCAGAGCTGTAATAGGGAAATAATAGCTTTTGCAGAAATAATTCTTGGATTTTCCAAAACTTTGTGGGGAGATAAACTGTTCAAAAAAATCATTTTAAATTCTCCTTCCTTCCTTCCTTCCTTCCTTCCTTCCTTCCTTCCTTCCTTCCTTCCTTCCTTCCTTCCTTCCTTCCTTCCTTCCTTCCTTCCTTCCTTCCTTCCTTCCTTCCTTCCTTCCTTCCTTCCTTTTGAGCAGAGCAAGGCTACACACTGTGCTGTAGGTGTGGGTTGTTGTTGTTTTGACACCTGGAAAGGAATCTTGTGAAGTTGAACAGTGTTGTTCTAACAACAGATGGAAATTTGTTTTGGAAGAAATGCAGTTTGGGGAAATAGTTGCTCAAAATTGGCAGGCTCAGGGATAAAAACATCTTTCTTCAAAAAAAAAAAAAAAGGCTTCCTTTTTTTCTTTTTTAAAAGAACGCTGGAACACTAGCCCAGATTTATATGTCTTGTGAAAGGAGTGACAAGGGCAAAAAAACATTCAGTTGAGATGCTTTGTTTTTTTTAAAAAAAAAATAATGATGAAGTGAAAGCCCATCCAGTATTTATTGGTGGTGCTTCAGAAGATTAAACAGACAGAATTGCTGTGGAAATAAAATATTCATTTGCAACAGAGTGAGGTCCCATTCATTACTCGCTGCTTCTGTCAACCTGGATCTTTTGTAGAAAGTACAAGTGTGGTTTAAAGAGGAGAACTGGTTGGTGCCAGCGTTTCATTGTGGTTAGGGTTCATGGCTAGGGCTTGGAGATTAAATATCCAGCTAACCATAAAGCCCACCCAGGAGACTTTGGGCTAGTCCCTCCCCGATTGAGTTCACACATTGCACTAATTATAATGACGTTTCTTTTGGGCTTAGGGCACTTCCGGACAGTGCTTATCGGTGCCACTGGGTGCCAAGCCATCGATAAACCTCAATACATTACGATGATCAACCTCCTGCTTGGCTTTTGCAGCAGAAAAACCAGACGTGGACTGTGCCCCAATTCTTGCATCCGACATCCGCAGCTCTTTCTGCCCCCCTTTCCTGTTTAAATTAGGAGTATTATGGGTAGGGCTAGTAAAGGGAAAGATTCCCCTCAAACACAGTCGTTTCCAGCTCTCTCTGGTGCTCATCTCCATTACAAAGCCAAAGAGCCAGCGCTGTCCTAAGACGTCTCTATGGTCATGTCCATTTTCAGCCACGACGGCCTCCTGCAGCCCTCTGCCAGTGAAAACTGAGCTTGGGAAAGCCATGCATATACATCCCGGGCTCTGTTTTCAGCCACAACGGCCTCCTGCAGCCCTCTGCCAGTGAAAACTGAGCTCGGGAAGGCCATGCATACACCTCCCAAGCTCTGTTTTCAGCCACAACGGCTTCCTGCAGCCCTCTCCCAGTGAAAACTGAGCTTGGGAAGGCCATGCATACACCTCCCGGGCTCTGTTTTCAGCCACAACGGCCTCCTGCAGCCCTCTGCCAGTGAAAACTGAGCTTGGGAAGGCCATGCATACATCTCCCAGGTTCTGTTTTCAGCCACAACGGCCTCCTGCAGCCCTCTCCCAGTGAAAACTGAGCTTGGGAAGGCCATGCATACACCTCCCGGGCTCTGTTTTCAGCCAAAACGGCCTCCTGCAGCCCTCTGCCAGTGAAAACTGAGCTCGGGAAGGCCATGCATACACCTCCCGGGCTCTGTTTTCAGCCACAACGGCCTCCTGCAGCCGTCTGCCAGTGAAAACGGAGCTCGGGAAGGCCATGCATACACCTCCCGGGTTCTGTTTTCAGCCACAACGGCCTCCTGCAGCCCTCTGCCAGTGAAAACGGAGCTCGGGAAGGCCATGCATACACCTCCCGGGCTCTGTTTTCAGTCACAACGGCCTCCTGCAGCCCTCTGCCAGTGAAAACTGAGCTCGGGAAGGCCATGCATACACCCCCCGGGCTCTGTTTTCAGCCACAACGGCCTCCTGCAGCCCTCTGCCAGTGAAAACTGAGCTTGGGAAGGCCATGCACGGGCCTCCTGGGCTCTGTTTTCAGCCACGATGGCCTCCTGCAGCCCTCTGCCAGTGAAAACGGAACTTGGGAGGGCTGAGTGCATTTTCACTGGCAGAGGCTGCAGGAGGCCATCGCGGCTGAAAACGGAGTTTCAATGAGTGACATCGAGCTGGCCATGCCCACCCTGGCCGGACTCCCCCCCGACCCCCAAGGTCAAACACAACCCTGATGTGGCCCTCAATGAAACCAAGTTTCACACCCTTGACTTAAACCGACTCTCTCTCTCTCTCTCTCTCTCAGTCAGGTCTATTTGATGGATGCCAGCATCTGATCATAACTTAGCTTTCCAAGGCACTGGAGTTTATAGAGCTGTTTGCAATTGTCTGTTGGAGATCCCAGATCTAGGTAAAAAGCAGACAGTTGTGTTCTGTCCTTGTCATGATTATTCCTGTCACTGCTCTCACCCTTTCCCCCTGACAGGTCTCTGGGAACTACCTTTTGGTTTTCCTTCCAGTTCTGCTGAGTTTCTCCCTGACAAGGCACTAAATTCAACTCTTGTCTTTCAACCAAGCCTGTTCGTTGTTTCCAAACAAACTAAAACTGGCATCTGTCAGTTCTTTAGGCCTTACCAAGTTCTTGATAGCTTAGACATGGCATGAAATTCTGCTTGTATTTTCAGCTGTCACCGGGGCAGGAGTGGTTTTATTAATATGATTATTTTGACAGTTATTTTTCTTCTGGCTTTTTTTTTTAAAAGCCAGCACAGTTTCTTGCTTGACAGCTGAAATAAGGCTTTCCAAGAGCATTTAAATAGCATTTAATTGGAGTCAGGGTTTACCCTGAAATTGGAAGGTTATCACACAAAGGACTTGCCACCAGACTGCACATAATGTTGCTTGTTTTGGCTTAATAGGGTGTCAGAATCTAGCCATTGAGTGATTTAGGCTGGGTTCACAACCAAGGCATGTGGAGTCATGGTATATTCAATATACAATCCTAGGCTGTGTTCACACAGTTCACTTAGCTGTGATCTACAATGTTCAGTAATTAGATCCTGACCATACTATGTGCCAGGGTGTTAACATAGCTATTGTTGTTAAGTTGCAAGACACCAATTTTGTTAAATAAATGGAGAAGTAGGATCCCATGGGTAATTCCTGTTGGAAATTAAAACCCATTCCTAGAAAAATGAAATATTTTAAATATACTAAAAAGGCAGAATATTTCCCTTAAAAGAGAAGTAGAAACTCAGAGAGGCAGAAACTCAGCCCCCTCCCACCTTCGTTAATGGGCCATAAAGGCCTGGGTCAGTCTATTCTACATAACAAAGATCTACATCCTTCAAGCAGTGCCATTCAATTGCCCTTCATTGCACCACCCACCAAGTTTCAACCAGACTTAGCACACAGACAACCTACAAAGCTAGCTGTGACCTCTGACAGCAACCAATCATAATACTCTTCCTGTGTCCCAGGAAGTTCAAAGCCAGAGAGGCTATAAAACAAAGGCACTCTCAGCATCTCTCCCCTTTTCTTCCAATGTCTCCCCACTTGGAACTGAACCCAGATGGACATTTCTTCCAACAATTCATTTCAATTTTATTGTAGACATTATGAGTCAGTTCTTTCAATTTTATCAGTTGCAATATAAGATGCACCCTTGGCTTGATTTCTGTGTTTTAATCATGTGAGAATGGATATATTTTCATGTGTTGGGTGATTGATTTATTAAGGAAATTTATACAGCCCCCCAATTCATTCAGGGTGACTCCAGGCAGCATACAAAAATAAAACCCCAATAAACTCCTGTCCCTCTGGTGACAATACTTGATGACTGATGAAAAGCATATCACCTGCTGTTCCCAAGCCCCAAGTCAACCAACGGGACCTGAACTCATGGTGTCCTGGTAATTGGCCCAAAGTTGGCCTTTATGCTGTAGGAAGTTAGCACCTACCCTTCTCCTAGAAAATTGAAATAGCCTAGGAAATATTAAAAAGGCAGAATATTTCCCCTAAAAAGAGTAGAAATTCAAGAAGCAGAAACTCACTCAAGAAGCAGAAACTCACCTTAGAAGCAGAATCTCACCCACACCTATGTTAATGGGTGGGCCATTAAGGCTTGGACCAGAATACT
This sequence comes from Bungarus multicinctus, assembly GCA_023653725.1. NCBI lineage: Eukaryota > Metazoa > Chordata > Lepidosauria > Squamata > Elapidae > Bungarus > Bungarus multicinctus. Next base: position 6,088,651 of record CM042839.1, on the reverse strand, counting down.
TTACATAAGAAGGAATTCCAGGTAAAGCTATAGAAATTGCCAAAAGCCCTTTTAAGGGCATAATCACCCAGCAAGGCTAGACCAAACCTGGAACTCAGGACAGCCTACAGAGTTGCCCCTGGGAGTCTGACAACCAATTAGAATATAAGCTCCAATTCAAATCCCAACAGAGGGTATAAAACCCAGCACTCTCAGTACCTCAGCCCTTTTTTCCTTTTTTTCTTGACCTTGAAGTATGTGATCAGACTTCTCTGGAGCTCCAGGCCATGTGGTCTTGTCCACTATTAAACTTTCCAAGCAGCCTCCATGTTTCCAGTATCTTTTTCCCCACTTGGAACTGAACCCAGAAGGATATTTCTTTCAACAATGCCTAAGGCAGAAATAGAACTCACTGTCTCCTGGTGATTGGACCAAGGTCACCTAGCCAGCTTTGATGGCTTAGGTGGGATTTGAACTCATGGTTTGCTGCTTTCTAGTCTGGTGCCTTAACCATGAAACTAAACAGGCCCTCTTTATGGCATAGAAAGTTTGAGGGCTACCACAAGACTGGCGAATCTGAGCTATTTTGTTGGTTCTTTGAAGGAGGCTGCAGTGCTTAGTCTAGGACAGCGCCATACTCCCCTGGAATGGCTCAAATTGCTCTTTGCATTGCGATTAAATGTTCCCCACCTGGCCTAAAGGAAAAAAAGACACAAAAAGAAAACAACCTTTGTCTGGAACTGATTAGCTGTCCTGTTTTGCTTCTGGCATGTTCGTTTTTTTCAGGTTCAAAAGCCATCTTATCGCCTACCAGCAACTACCAGCAAACATGGAGCGTTATCCCATTATCACTCAGGGATCAATGTGTAACTTTACCTCCAGAAATACTTTTCCAGAACCTGGTTTCCCAGGCACACTTTTGGGTATGCTCTTAATTAATGTCTGTGACTAATTTTAACTAGTTCGCTGAAATTCATCCTACATCCCTATGCAATTCCTCCCCCCAAATTCCACTTTTCTCCAGGTTGATATCAGAATCTGGAAACCCTTTGGAATCTAGTGGTGGGATTCAAATTTTTTTATTACCAGTACTATGGGTGTGGCTTGGTGGGTGTGGCAGGGGAAGGATACTGCAAAATCCCCCTTCCCTCCCCACCCCACTAACCTGCTTTACAGCTCCATTCTCCTGTGCAGGGCAACCAAAGGAGACCCAGCTGATCAGCTGGGACTCAAGAGGCAGAGAATAGAAGGGGGCGGGGCCAATCAGAGGTGGGATTGGCCGGTTCGCCGAACTATTCAAAATTTCTGCTACTGGTTCTCCAGAACTGGTCAGAACCGGCTGAATACCACCCCTGATTTAGTGACTGTTCAAAGTTACAATGGCACTGAAAAAAATGACCTATGACTATTTTTCACGCTTACAACTGTTGCACGTGATCCAAATCCAGATGTTCGGCAAATGATTCGTATTTATGATGGTGGCCATGTCCCTTTTATTGACCTTCTGACAAGCCAACTCAATGGGGAAGCCAGATTCGCTTAACAACTATGTTACTAAATCACCACCGTGATTCGCTTAAGACAAGCATTATTTGGGGGAGGGATACTTCTGCAACCAACTGAGAGAATCATAGGTTTGGTTAAGGGGGAAGCCAGGTTCATTTCACGACTATGTTACTAACAACTGCAATGATCGTGACAAGAAAGATTGTAAAATGGGGCAAAGCTCCCTTTACAAAGGTTTTGCTTAGCAACCTACATTTTAGACTCAGTTGTGGTCGTAGGTCAAGGACTGCTTCTGTTGCTGTCTTTTTCCCTTTCTTTTCTTTTCTTTCTTTTCTTTTTGCATTTTTTAAAATTCCTCCATTCTTTTTCTGCATTCTCTCTTCGCCCTCTTAAAACCTCTGTTTTTAAATTCCTTCTTCCTCCTTTCATTTTTTTGGTACAATTTTGACTCTCGTATATTTTGACGGTACCCATGGAAGTCGATCTCCCACTGTGAAAATTGCCCTTCAGAGAGAAAGGCAGCAGTAGCAGCTAAGGAGATTTGGGGGGGGGGAACCCCATGAGCTCGCAAATCAGCAGGCATCTGGAGCCATCCCTGGAATTAGTTCCTATCTTGTATCAAACGCGTCCCTTCCTCCTTTCTTTGAAAGCATGCAAATTGGATAAGGTGGCCTTGGGGCAGTATTTGAGGTTCAAAGACACACATTTGTGGAATGTGGCTTCCTCGAAAAATACAGATACATCTTTACATATACCGGTATATCATTTTAGCCATTATCTATCCACCATGGGAGGAAGGCTTCTTTGACATCCCAAAGGTGCTTCTTCCGCATGGATCTGACTTGATAAAAAGTGTCAATGAAAGAGACCTAAAAAGATGGATTGATAATTTCAGCAAGTATTGTGGGCCCAATTGGCAAAAAAAAGGTCAGGTAGATGATAGATGAGAGAGAGAGAGAGAGAAAGAGAGAGAGAGAGAGAGGATGGATGGATGGATAGATACGACATATAAGAGATAGATGATAATTAGATAGATGATAGAGAGAGAAAGATATGGATGGATAGATATGACATATAAGAGATAGATGATAATTAGATAGATGATAGAAAGAGAGAGATATGGATGGATAGATATGACATATAAGAGATAGATGATAGAGAGAGAGATATGGATGGATAGATATGACAAATAAGAGATAGACTGATAGATAATAGATGATAACTAGATAGATGAGAGAGAGAAAGAGAGAGATGACATATGAGAGAGACAGATGATAGAAAGATAGATGAGAGAGAGAGATGGGTGGTTGGGTAGATATGATATATTAGAGATACAGATAGATAGATAGATAGATAGATAGATAGATAGATAGATAGATAGATAGATAGATAGATAGATAGGTAGGTAGATGAGATACTAGAGATACACAGGTAGATGATAGACAGAAAGAGGAGATAGATGGATAGATATGACATATGAGAGATAGACAGATAGATAAATAGAAAGTTAGAGATAGATAGATATACTAATGATGTTGCATTTTGATCTTAACTTACTCTTTAAATAATTAAACACACAGAAACAAGTTACTTTCCATCCATTGCTTCTTGCCTTTTGTTGCTTTGGAAAATGGGCTGTGTTTAGGCAACATAGCAGCCAGATAATAACCATTATCACCGCTGTTGATTTTTCAGATAGGAATGCAGATCTATTATGAATGCAGATCCGTCATGAATAAGGCCCCCCTCATTCATGATCTGATCTCTGAGGGGGGAACGGACCTGATGGGCATCACCGAGACCTGGCTGGGCCCAGAGGGAGGAGTCCCTCTTGTAGATATGTGCCCAGCCGGGTTTCGGGTCTTTCATCGGCCGAGGGCCCAGGGGAGGGGTGGGGGTGTTGCGATGATTATTAAGGAAGATCTATGTCCGAGGGAGTCCACTGTCTCTCAGACGACCGGGTGTGAATCTCTTTTCGTGAAGTTCGGCTCCAAGGTACAGATGGGCTTGTTGATCGCATACCTGGCTCCCTGCCATGCATCATCTGCCCTGCTTGAGCTCCTCGAGGTTATAGCCGGCATAGCGGTTGGGACCCCCAGGCTCATGGTCATGGGGGACTTCAACCTACCCTCTGCCGGCGGTACCTCGGGGACTGCTCAAGAGCTCATGGCTTCCATGACAGCCATGGGCCTGACCCAGCTAATTCGAGACCCTACTCACGTGGGAGGTCACACCCTGGATTTAGTTTTTGTCTCCGACCAGTGGCAAAGTGATCTGGGTATAGAGGATACAGCTTTAGAACCACTGTCATGGTCAGATCACTTACTCCTAAGGCTCGACTTCCATTCCGCACACCCCGACCGCAGGGAGGCGGGACCATTAAAATGGTACCGCCCCAGGCGCCTGATGGACCCAGATAGGTTCCTGATGGAGCTTGGGCCACTTCCCGAAGCTCACACACACGACTCGGTCGAAGACTTGGCTACCACCTGGGAAAAGGTGGCTGCTGGGGCCCTAGACCGAGTCGTGCCCTTGCGGCCTCTGACCCGGCACCGATCCCAAGTGGCTCCTTGGTTCTCCGAGGAGCTAAGGGAGATGAAGCGCCGGAAAAGATGCCTAGAGAGCAGTTGGAAGGCCAGCCGCTCTGAATCTGACCGAACACTATTACGTTCCTATATTAAGACGTATTTAGTGGCGATGAGGATGGCGAGGAAGACCTACCTCTCCACCCTTATTGCGTCTGCAGAAAACCGCCCAGCCGCACTGTTCAGGGTGACCCGCTCCCTCTTGGAGGTAGAGACACGGGAAGATCCCTTACAGGGACGAGCTGAAGAATTTTCTAAGTTTCTGCAGGACAAAATCACTCAGATTCGAAATGAACTGGACTCCGACTGGGCATCTCCGGGTGGGAAGGTGGGGGTGGATATCGGCGAGGTCAACTGGGTTGAGTTCGATCCTGTTACCATAGAGGACGTGGACAGAATACTGAGGGGACTGAATGCTACCACCTGTTTGTTGGACCCGTGTCCCTCCTGGCTGGTCTTGGCCACCCGAGAGGTGACTCGAGGCTGGCTCCAGGGCATTATAAACGCTTCCTTGAAAGAGGGGTTTCTACCCGCCTCCTTGAAGGAGGCAGTGGTACGACCTCTCCTCAAGAAACCGTCCCTGGATCCAGCACTGTTATCAAATTACCGTCCTGTCTCCAACCTTCGCTTTGTTGCGAAGGTTGTAGAGACTGTGGTGGCACGTCAGTTCCCGCAGTACCTGGATGAAACGAGTTATCTCGACCCCCTCCAATCGGGCTTCAGACCCGGGCACAGCACAGAGACAGCATTGGTCGCGTTGATGGATGATCTCTGGAGGGCACGAGACAGAGGTTGTTCCTCTGTCCTGGTGCTGTTAGATCTGTCAGCGGCTTTTGATACTGTCGACCACAGTATCTTATTGCAGCGATTGGAGGGGCTGGGGATTGGAGGCACCGTCCTACGATGATTCTCCTCCTTCCTCTCCGACCGTTCGCAATTTGTGTTGACAGGGGGACAGAGATCGACCCCAAGGCCCCTACTTTATGGAGTGCCTCAGGGATCGGTACTCTCGCCCCTATTGTTCAACATTTATGTGAAGCCGCTAGGTGAGATCATCCGTGACTTTGGGGTGGAATTCCATCAATACGCTGATGATACTCAGCTATACATCTCCACCCCAGACCACCCCAACGAAGCCGTCAAAGTGATGACCCGATGTCTGGAGGCCGTGCGGGATTGGATGGGTCATAACAGGCTTCGTCTCAACCCGACCAAAACCGAATGGCTGTGGTTTCCTGCTCCCAGATACAGTCAGCTTGTTCCCTCGCTGACCATAGGGGGAGAGGTACTGACCCCTGTGGAAAGAGCGCGCAATTTGGTGGGTGTCCTCCTGGATGTACGGCTGTCTTTGGAAGAACATATTGCAGCCGTCGCCAGGGGGGCTTTTATAAGATTCGTTTAATCTACCAGTTGCGGCCCTTTCTGGATCTGGACGCACTTCGCACAGTCACTTCCGCCCTCGTTATCTCCCGCTTGGACTACTGCAACGCTCTCTACATGGGGCTCCCCTTGAAGAGTCTCCGGAGGTTACAGTTAGTCCAGAATGCAGCCGCACGGATGATTATGGGCGCCCCCAAGGACACCCACATAACACCACTTCTCCGCAGACTGCACTGGCTTCCTGTGGCCTTCCGGATTCGATTCAAGGTGGTACTATTAGTATTTAAAGTGCTCCATGGCTCGGGACCTGGCTACTTACGGGACCGCCTTCTGCCACAAATAACCTCCCGCCGCCCAGTACGCTCCCACAGGGTCGCCCTGCTTGGGATACCGCCACCTGATCGTTGTCGGCTGGCGACCCCAAGATTACGTGCTTTCTCTGTGGGAGCCCCCTCCCTTTGGAACTATCTCCCCCCGGAGATACGAGACACATCGGACATCTTAACCTTCCGGCGTGCAGTCAAGACCTTACTTTTTAAGCAGGCCGGCCTAGCCAATTAAAGGTTTTCTGAGATTTTTAAATTTTAGATTCAAATAAGACTTTTAATTCTATTTGATGGGACTCAATCATTTACTTATTTACTTATTTTACTTATTTTACTCATTTATCCTATTTTCATCTATCTATATTCAATTCTGAGTTAATTACTGTTACTGTTGACTGTATCTTTATATGTTTAGACTGTACACCGCCCCGAGTCCCTTTTGGGAGAGGGAGCGGTATAAAAATACGATAAATAAATAAATAAATAAATAAATATTAATCAAATCCCTGCCTGATAGTGATATCATTTCACATTCCTCTCACTTGAATTGCAACAGGAACTCTCCCGTTGCTCCAGATGGGAAGAAAGTAGGATTTGCCACATCCCCAAAATGAAAATTGTCTTGAGAAAGATCAGAGAAAGACGTCATTTCACTTTGTTCATGAAAATATACTTTTGTATGGAAAAGTCCCATGGTATGTCAACTTGGCCAATTGGAATGTCCTTAACAACCCAGAGATTAAACAGATCTTAGTTTAACTCCCTTGTAGGCTGGACTCAAGCAAAGCCCAATATCAAAATCGGGTCTGCTGGTTTGGGACACGGTGTACATCTAACTGTGGTTTATTCTATAAACCACCTTTAAGCAGACAGACTTAGCTTGACACGTGAATGAATGTAGAGCACAATAACAGAGCTTCAGAAGGAATGTATATGATCTTTAGATAAGGACTGCCCATATATATATATATTTTTCCAGCCCTGTATTTGAAGTTTACAAAATAAAGTGCTTTATGTTGAAATTTGGATTGAATGTTCTGCTCTTCTTTCCAAGCTAGTTGGGAAAATGAAAGCATTAAATCTAGCTATGGTCTGAGGTTTCTTTCCCCTTACATCTGTTCCCAATCCTTAGTCATTTGCTCTCTTCTGGTACTCTAATAGGTTTCCTTATAAAAATCCCCCACACTTAAGACAAAAGCTGTGCTTGTTATAATGAGCTTAAAATATCTAATGGTTCTTCTTGCTCCAAATTGCTTCAAAGTTCTTCACCGCACCATATTAAAATTTGGGAGGGAGGGATTTCTGCTTAATATATCCTTTGAAAGGCTATTTTGTAAAAAGGCTATTTTCTCTTTTTTTCAGCAATTAGAATGGGAGGAAATCCACTGAAGGAGTTCTTTATGGCATGAGTGGGGGTGGGAATGAAGCTGCTAGATTTGTGCTGTGAAAATCACAGGTGGCTACAGGTGGCAGCAGAGTGTTGGTGTGTCTGGGGTCTCTTTTCTGCCATCTAGTGGGGACTCAGAATATTGCAGTCCAGGACAAGAGTGTCATGCCCCTGTTAGAGACTGACTCTGAGGGAGGGGAGGAACAGCTGACAGGGAGTGGAAGTGTGATGCAGGAGGTTGTGGAGGAGGCTGGGGAAGGGCAGAGGTCAGCTAGGCAGTCAGAGGAGGACCCAGGCCCATCCCTTCTGCATGCTAAGGGCACGCAGGGAGGAGAGGATAAGGGAGAGACATAAATGATGTGGTCTACGGGGGGAGGAAAGGGCCTTGATCCTCTTCATGGGCTGCAGCTGTGAGAACTGGTTAAAAGGACGGACATGCGTATGGGCCAGTGCTGGAAACAATGTGTGGAAATAATTCTAGTCTGTCATTCCTCTCTGAGTTTGTCATCCTTCCCAGTGTGTGTTCTGATATCTGTGGAGGTCTTCAAGCCCTTATCTTGCCTGATTCCCTTAATTGCTTCAGTGTGGTTTGCGTTGTTTTTACTCTTTATAATTTATAGGCATTTTTAGTTTAAATGGCATTTCCTCCTTTTCGTAACTGTTTGTGGGGGAGTTTTTTGTCTCCAGTCAAGGATATTTGGAGCTTTGAAGCAAAGTGAAGGAATAACAGGGGCTTCACCTGTTTTTGTGACTGTGTTTATTTTGTATCCCACCCTGGGTCATCACAGAGAGTATGAGGTCCTTACTGCTCTCTGAGCTTGGTTGTTTTCTTGCAGACATTTCATTACCCAAACTAGGTAACATCATCAATGCTAGAAGACAGTAGCGGGGAGGTCTGAAGGAGTTGAAAAGTTTGAGGACTCCTGATAGGACTTTTGGACTGGAGTAATATCTCCTTTCTGCTATTAACCCTGGTTGCTTTCCTAATAAAAGAAGTCACGTATGGAACGTTCTGTAAAATAAAAACCATACACAACTATGACATCCTCAAGAATAATTTGGCCAAGGCTCTGTCCTTTGGTTGGTTGGTTTGCCTTCCAGATCAGGGTTCCTCAACTGCTCAATATCAACTCCCCCCAAAAGTTGATGAGACTATCCAATATTATTGTTATTCGTGGTGCTATTAAAGCCATATTTTATTTTATTTTTTGCAACGTCTGAAGATCATGAGCAATCTGAAGCTTCATGAAGGCATCTGAAGGAGCTGTAGAGTTTGGGGAATCTCTGATGGGACTTTTGAACTGAAGACTCTTCCATTCTTGTCCTGCTGCTTTCATTTCTCCTGCCAAAACCACCGCCCTCCAATACTTGATGGCCTACAGCTTTTGTGACCTAGTATTTTCTTTCTCTCTCTTCCCCCACACAACCTTCTTCCCTTAAAAGACTTGATGAAGCATTGTGCTTTCTCGCTCCCCTCTCCTTCTTCTTCTTACTTTTTTCTACAGGGGTTTTATTAAGAAGGCTGGAGACAGTTCTCATTAGTCTCAGTGCCACCTTTTATCACTTATCAGAGGAACAAGCAAACGGAGAGCTGATTCCTTTGATCACGGCAAAAGGAGAAAGAGTATTAAAAACCCTATGAAGATCTGCTAAGTAGAAACCGGGAAAGACAGACTGAGGCGTGTTTCAAAGGAAGAAATGGGATTGAAAGTTGCCAGATTTGCTTGTAACATATTAAAGGACTGTAGAGGCAATATATCCAACTGCTTATGCTTGGCTTGGTTTTCCTTTCCTTCCCTCCCTCTTTCTCCTTTGTTTTTTTTAGAAATGGGAAAACAGGAATACATCAACGGGAAGGGCAGGTGATCAACAAGAGCCAGAAGGGGGAGAAAAGAAAACTTGGGAGGTGGGTTTCGAGGGAATTCAAAGATGTAAGTAGGGAGATGGCTGAAGAACAAAGGGAGACAAGATTGGCACGTGAGATTGGGCTCCTGGGAGACTAAAGCTCCGTAGTATTCTTCCTTTGTGGGAAAGAGCTGAGTTTCTTTCTTTTTGTTTTGCAAAATTAATCATGGTATAAGACCGGGTGATTTGAGGGATCTTCTCTACTTTTTTTCCTACATCTACCCATCCCTATCCATCTCTTCTGGTCCATCCAGAGGTGGTCTTCAGCAGGTTCTGACCAGTTCTGGAGAACTGGTAGTGGAAATTTTGAGTAGTTCAGAGAACTGGCAAATACCACCTCTGACTGGCCCCGCCCCCATCTATTCTCCGCCTCCCGAGTTTCAACTGATCGCTGGGTCTCCTTTTGTTGTCCTGCACAGGAGAACGGAGCTGCAAAGCAGGTTAGTGGGGTGGGGAGGGAATGGGGATTTTGCAGTATCCTTCCCCTGCCACGCCCACCAAGCCATACCCACAGAACTGGTAGTAAAAAAATTTGAATCCCACCACTGGGTCCATCAATCAGGATATAATCAAGACCAAGGGAGGTACTAATACCAATCTATAAAGCCTTAGTAAGACCACACCTAGAGTACTGCATCCAGTTTTGGTTACCACACTATAAAAAAGATGTTGAGACTCTAGAAAATGTGCAGAGAAGAGCAATTAGGATGATTAGGGGATTGGAGGCTAAAAGATACGATGAACCTGTTGCAGAAACTGGGCATGGCTAGTCTAGGGAAGAGAAGGACCAGGGGAGACATGATAACCATGTTCCAATATTTGTGGGGCTGCCACAGAGAGGAGGGGGTCAAGCTATTTTCCAAGGCACCTGAAGGTCAGACAAGGAATTATGGATGGAAACTGATCAAGGAAAGAAGAAGAAATAAGGAGATATTTTCTGACAGTGAGAACAATCAATCCATGGAACAGAAGTTGCATTCATCATTCAAAGTTTTCAAAAAGAGACTGGACTGCCATCTGTCAAAAACGGTGTAGGGTCTGCTTGGGCAGAGGGGTCATACTAGATGACTTTCAAGGTCCCTTCCAAGTCTTAATCTGTATCTGAATCAGAAGAGCCATCTCTGTGTGTCATCTACTGCCGATATAATGGGTGGAAGGAATAAGAAGCTTATTTGTGGGTTGTCATTTCATGCGAGCACAGCAGCTGAAACCATCTGTAGAGATCCTAGGTCTTCATTTAACATTCTTGGATATCAAACATGCTGCAGGATTGGGGTCTCCCTATTTAATTTTTTTCCTAAGACTGGATTCCAAGCAGCCTTGGACAACTAAGCTGATGTCTCCCAGAAGGCCATAGAAAGTGAAGGTGGACCCAGCTAAAAGCTAGGGGAACCAATCACAAACCCACATATTCCATAGTAGCTTCTGCATCCTCTTCAGCTTGGAACCACGAATAGTTTGGGCGTGGCAGCCTGTCAGATTCCAGCATGAGGTTCTCCCATGGAAATGTTGTTGGGACATAAAATAATAAGCAATAACATGCTGGATCAAAGAAAAAGCCAAGATAAGTTTCCACATTGCACCACTCCAATAATGTGGCTTGTTTTGTAGGTTCCAGCTGCTGTGGTTGGGTGAGCCATTAGCATTTCATGTAAAGCCAGCCAATTGCATCATACTCATGGCATAAGAGTGACTTATGAACCTGGCCTCAGTGCATGATAATAATAATTTAAAAAAAACACTTTCCCCTTCTAATCAATCTTGGTTTCTGGTGATTGTATATAGCCACATCCCTGAAGTTGACTTCATCTCATTTTAGAAGTGGTTTGTCAATGCCTGTTGGGATTTATCTGGATTTCCCAATATGACCCTGTTAGTTTCTGCAATTTTTCTCTCCACATATTAACCAGGCCTGGCCTTGTTTCATTAAGAAAGGTCAGTCAAGTGCAGATAGAATCTTCTTGCTGTGAACAATTGGTGCTGCTTTCATCTGAATCAGGCGTATCCAACCTTGGCAACTTTTACGACTTGTGGACTTCAACTCCCAGAATCCCCCTGCCTCTCACGCTGGGGAATTCTGGGAGTTGAAGTCCACAAGTCTTAAAGTTGCTAAGGTTGGACATCTTTTGGATCTAGATCAAGGGTGGGATTCTACTGGTTCGGGCCAGCTCTCTCTCTGTCTCTTTCTTTCCTCTCTCTCTCTTCTCTCACTCTTTCACTTTCATTTTCTCTCCTCTCTCCTTCTCTTTCTCTCTGTCCTTCTCTCTTTCTCTCTCTCTCCTTCTCTTTCTCTCTCCTTCTCGCTCTCTTCTCACTCTCTTCTTATCTTTCTCTCCTCTCTCTCTCCTTCTCTCTCTTCTTCTCTTTCCTCTCTCTCTCTCCTATTCTCTCTCTCCTTCTCTCACTCTTTCACTTTCTCTTTCTCTCCTCCCTCCTTCTCTTCTCTCTGTCCTTCTCTCTTTCTCTCTCTCTCCTTCTCTTTCTCTCTCCTTCTTGCTCTCCTCTCTCTCTCTCTTCTTCTCTTTCTCTCCTCTCTCTCTCCTCTTTTTCTCTTTCTCTCTACTCTCTCTCCTTCTCTCACTCTTTCCTTCTCTTTCTCTTTCTCCTTCTTGACTTTCTTGGTTCTCAGCATTCAGTGAGGTTAAACAATCTGAGGCAACTTCTCATTGCAGCAAAAAAAAAAAAAATCAGCTAGGAAATACACTGAATTTCAACTGTCCTCTGAATCATGTAAAGAGAAAGAGAGAGAGTTCACTTTTGTTCTTCCCCTCCCCTCATTATCTGATAGTTCTTTAAAGAGTTTCAAGTTTTACTTTGCCTCCTTTTGATCAGGAGGAAATGGTAGTGCAGGGAAGGAAGCACAGCTGTGCCTTCAGCTTTGAACTCACCAGGTTTAAAAGTCTGCAAGAATTTTTTTTTTTCCTTTCAGCTCTCTCTCCAGCCTCGTGATAAAGGGAGATATTAAATTGTCCTCAAGGATTACTAGAAAGGTAAATTCTTCAATTCAAAGCTTGCAGTGGAACTGTGTTGGGTGTGTAGTTTTTTTCAAATTTAAATCCTTAATAAGGTAAATGGCCTGTTTTTTATTTTTTGAATCGTGGGTCTCAATTCCAACTGTTTTCTTTCTTTCTTTTTTGGGGAAAAATAAAAAGTTTAGCCTTTTCTTCTAAAGGAAGAAAGAGGCTGGTTTTATGGCAGGCTGCTAGAACTACAGATGGCATTTAATGTGGCAGCACCATCTAGTGGCACCATAAATTCATAATCGGCTCAAGGTTGACTCAATCTTCCATCCTTCTGAGGTTGGTAATAGAAGAACCCAGATTTGTCTATGGAGTTTCTCTATCAACTCAGGTCATGGTTGTCCCAAAGGTGTTTTTTCAAGAGGCAACTGGACTTTCTTTGTTTTTTCTTGGAGGACATTTTGTTTCTCATCCAAGAAGCTTCTTCAGCTCTGACTGGATGCTGGGGAACAGAAGGATTTATACTCCTTGAAGACAGCTGGTCATTTGCAAAAAGGCTCCACACCCATTTGCACCACTCAGGTGACCTTGAGGACACAAACAAACCTCCACGTGATTTCAAGGACTCTCTAAAAGGATGAAAATGACCAGCTGTCTGCAAGGAATATAAATCCTCCCATTCCTTACCATCCAGTCAGAGCTGAAGAAGCTTCTTGGATGAGAAGCGAAACATCCTCAAAAAGGAACCAGAAAGTCCAGCTGCCTCTTGAAAAAGCACTTTTGGGAAAACCCAGATTGTTGGGGGCAATAGGCTGACTCTGTAAACCACTTACAGAGGGCTGCAAAGCACTGTAAAGCGGTACATAAGTCTAAGTGCTATTGCTATTGCAGGCTAACTCTGCTCACTTCCAAGAGTTCGATTGTCATGCCTCTGTTCGAATCTGATTCTCCAGGGAGAGGTGGAACAGCTGACAGGGAGTGGGAGTAGGGCTCTGGTGGCTGTGGAGGGAACTGGGGAAGGGCACAGGCCAGCTGGGCATTCAAAAAAGGACCCAGGCGCACCCCTTCTTCATCCTAGGGCACGCAGGGAAAAACGGATAAGGGAGCAACATGGACTATGGGGGAGAAGGAGGTCCTGATCCCCTCATTAGCTGCAGCTGGGAAAATAGGGTAAAGAGGGTGTTTGCACACAGCTCCTTGCTGGAAGCAAAGCATAAATTATTTTGGTTTGTCAAGTTTTATCTGAGTTCTGGCGTCCTCCCAACTGTGTGTGTTTGGTTATCTTTTGAAGTCTTCAATTCCTTATCTTGCCGTCTCGTTAATTGTGCAATATGGTTTCTGTTGGTTTTTAATTTATAATTTATATGTACTTTGGGTTTAGACTGAATTTCTTCCCTTTAAAAACTGTTCTTGGGAGTGTTTTTTCTCCAGCTGATGATAACTGGACATTGGGGGTCAAGTTGGAGGCATTAAAGGGACTTTACCTACTTTTGTGACTTTGTTGCTTTTGTGCCACGCCCCTTTGGGTCATCACATCAATCCTGATCAACTCCAGATTGACTAAGCCTTCCATCCTTCCGAGGTGGGTAAAATGAGGACCCAGATTGTTGGAGACCATAGGATGACTCTGTAAACCACTTAGAGAAGGCTATAAAACACTGTGAAGCAGTATATAAGTCTAAGGGCTATTGCTATATGCCACCCTGACTTTTAGAACAGATAATCCAGTGGTGCCTTCACCGTGAGAAGGATGGGCATCATTTCTAATTATATTTAGAAAATATATTTATATTAGCTGGGGAATTCTGGGATTTAAAGTTGCCAAGGTGAAAAAATACTGTCCTAGAGTCTTGGGTTACTCTAGACTTCTTGGCCTTGATTTCTGGTTCGGCGTGCCTCTTATCTAACAGTATTCAGTCTATGTTCTCAACATCTTTACCATCAAAGGTAAACATCTCTATTCACAGTAATTTTAACGGATGTGAAAATGGGCTCAAACATTAATAACTTGTAACATGGATCCCAGAGGATGTTCAAACTGTTCCAACCAGATGTTACATGCTCATGAATGTGTCATTGGAGGTTTCTATAAAACATCAAGCAGATGTTAGCCATCTCCTGTCTCTTTTGAAATGAAATAGCATAGGATTTGCATTTGGTTGGTCACCCGTGATTGGTTTCTTTACAAGGGTTCACGGAAGCTTCTGAAGTGCCAACACACACACACACACACACACACACACACACAAACTAACCATCTAATCAAAAGAGAACAGTTTATCTCTATATTAGTATACTTAACAATAGCTCTTAGACTTATATACCGCTTTACAGTGCTTTTACAGTCCTCTCTAAACGGTTTACAGAATCAGTCTCTTGCCCCCAACAATCTGGGTCCTCATTTTACCAACCTCAGAAGGATGGAAGACTGAGTCAACTTTGAGCCTGGTGAGATTTGAACTGCCAAATTGTAGGCAGCCGGCAATTGGCAGTCAGCAGAAGTAGCCTGCAGTACTGCACTCTAACCACTGTGCCACCGGTGGTCCTTTATTGCTTACCCTGATACAACCAAGGGTGTCTATGCATTCACACAACACAATTAACTCCTTTGCTGATAGGGGACATTTTCTGGGTTTCGGTGAATCGTAAATGAACCACATGGACTGCTGTAGAACACACGAAGCCATAAAAATCTCTCTTACCCACCCAATAGAATGTTAAACATTATCCCAGGATAATTTTGCAGGATCCCAATCTGGGTTGGTCACTGGGACCAGAGGTTTTTGTCTTCTGAGCCTTTGGACTCCCTGAAGGTGGGCTCCAGCATGCGTCCAAAATCTCAGAAGATTGGTCCCAGTGACCAACCCAGATTGGATCCTAAACAAGGTTATCATACAGTTTTTAGGTCTGTACCTGTGACTGGCTGTAATGGAGGTACACCATCCTACAATGGAGACACCTATAATGGAGGTGCACCATCTTGATGTCTGAGCCCACCATAATTTCTTTTCACAGCTCTGTCCTTGGTTTTTAAACAGTATCTTCCAAGCCAAGATCCAAACCTAAACCTCATTTTATTTGTCTTAACAGTTAAATGGGATCAGAATCATATGAGCTCAATTCAGTCTAGTTCACAAGATTGCCCCTAGTGTCTTTCATTATTCCTCCTCCAGTTGGATTAAAAATATACAATCTGAAGGCAATTTTTGCAAGGACTCTGGGGGTTGCACCCCAAGTTTCCAGTGGCCACTTACATTCCTGGACTTTTAGGCAGGGTATCCTTGCCATAAAGGTACAGACACATAGAGACAATAGCTCTCAGCTGCAGAGTTGGAGATGTCTTTCATTTCTACTCTACTATCCAAACACAACTTGCTCTGGAAGAAAGGAAACTCAAATTTTAGAAACTGTCAGCATCAAGTTCTGCACATTTATTAGGTGATGTCCGAGGGAACACTTTTACAAAACAGTTCTGGATCTCTTTGCAATGTTTCCACTGGGTGATATCTGAATTTTATCATAAGAAGAAGGAGTGAGAAATTTTGCTTTCTCCACACAACAAATCATGTATTAAGCTGTCTACTCCAGAGGTGGTATTCAGCAGGCTCTGACCAGTTCTGGAGAACCAGTAGTGGAAATTTTGAGTAGTTCAGAGAACCGGCAAATCCCACTTCTGACTGGCCCTGCCAATCCTATCTCTTCTCTGCCTCCCATCGAGTCCCAGCTGATCGACTGGGTCTTCTTTGGTTGCCCTGCACAGGAGAACGGAGCTGGAAAGCAGGTTAGTGGGGTGCAGAGGGAATGGGGATTTTGCA
This sequence comes from Bungarus multicinctus, assembly GCA_023653725.1. Lineage (NCBI taxonomy): Eukaryota > Metazoa > Chordata > Lepidosauria > Squamata > Elapidae > Bungarus > Bungarus multicinctus. Next base: position 6,072,808 of record CM042839.1, on the reverse strand, counting down.
GTAACCTTCCTCCAGGAGTGGGGAGGGAATTTTACCTTTTTTTTCCTTCCCCTGCCATGCCCACCAAGCCATGCCCACCAAGCCATGCCCACAGAACCGGTAGTAAAAAAAATTGAATCCCACCTCTGGTCTTCTCATATATTTTTTCCCCTCTAAGTTCTCAATATCTTTCAAATCTTTCTATTGGAAAAATGTTCCTGTCTCGTCAAAAGCTGCATTATATTTCTTTCCCTTTCTTCTCCTCATTGCACATATTCCTGTACTGTCAGTTCCTTCAGCGTCAACATTTTCTGTGGAAATTTCTTGGCCTTCCTCTCGTCCATCTTCTTTTGGAAGACCAAGAAGTCTCTCCCAAGCTCATATGCTAAGGAGATCATTGTTTCTAGCAATGGTAGGTAGTACCGGTGACCAGGGTGTTTTTCTAAACGCTGTAGGGCCCTTTCTCCAAATTCGAAGGCACTTTTGAAGTTCTCCAGATCTTTGTGACATACAAGAATGGCGCAAAGGGTGGGGACCAACTGAATGGGCCTGTGTTTTGTGAGCTTCTCTTGCAAAGCTATGGCCTCCAGAAGATCTTTCAAAGCTTTGCTGTATTGTCCTCCTCGAAGGCAGCTGTAGGCCTCTTCCAGCTCAGGCCTTGTTAAGAAGTCAATGAATATTCGCGATGTCCTGATGAACTCCATGGAGTATAGAATCCGCAAATAATCCTGGAAAGCTAGTTTTCTCTCCAGGATGACTTCATCCATGAAATTGCCAGTCAGGATCTTTTTGGGAAAGACAAGGTCTTCCATTTCATCGTAAAACTCTTTAAATAGGCTTGTGTGCAGCTTTTCAAAATCAGAATACCGGCGTTCAATCATTGATACGTTGCTATCAAAGCTGCCAGTCTGGATGATGATGATTTGATACTTCTAGAAGGGATACACAAGCAAAATATTTTAGGAACGTCAGATGGAAAGGGAGTCCCAGTCATCTGGAAGTTACCCTGAATATGGGTTGTGTTACTTTGAATATTTGCATTTTAGTTTAACACAGTGTGCTGGCTTCTTGCCATGATGGATGATTTAATCTTATGTGTTAATTTATATCCGTGGTTTAGTCAACAATCCATGATCCAAGTACAGTACTTATGGCTTAGTACTTTGTGTGACTTACTGGGTCACACATAATGCTATGCCACAACCTATGGTTTACAACTGGGGTACCACCCTATTCAAAACCACGATGCTTGTACTAAGGTGCAATGTAGCTTAATCCAATAATTGCTATAATCACTATATTTGTGGCTTATAATGTGGTGTTAACCTAACCATTGAATTCTTAGCCATGATTTAGTACAACAAATTAAACTATACAGCCCAAATGAAGTTATTAGAGTTGTGATTGACTCAACTGATGAAAGAGGATTTATTCAGCTAGAAAACTGAGCCATCTTAGGTCAACACAGGTTGCTTCAAGCCCTAGGCGACTTCTTCTTCTTCTTCTTCTTCTTCTTCTTCTTCTTCTTCTTCTTCTTCTTCTTCTTCTTCTTCTTCTTCTTCTTCTTCTTCTTCTTCTTCTTCTTCTTCTTCTTCTTCTTCTTCTTCTTCTTCTTCTTCTTCTTCTTCTTCTTCTTCTTCTTCTTCTTCTTCTCCTCCTCCTCCTCCTCCTTCTCCTCCTCCTCCTTCTCCTCCTCCTTCTCCCCCCCTCCGCCTTCTCCTCCTCCTCCTCCTCCACCACCATCACCTCCACCACCATCACTCTTTTGTTAGCTTATTAACTTACCACATATTTAGAGAAAGCCTTCTCTACAATTTTGGCTGATGGGATTTCAAAAAGCACTTTGACTTCTCGGCAGTTTCGTTTCTCCTTTCTCCAGTATTCCTGGAGTTCCTTAGTTGTCATGGAAGAGTTGGGGTTTTTCTCATCTAAAATTAGAGCCATGGATTATAGACAGTGTGCTGATTTAGAGTAATGGCCTGGATAGTAAGCTTCATGTCATCTTTAGATCGCACGGGGGACTCATATAGGTCAACTCCAAGCAAATAGAGACGGGCCTTTTCTAGATTTCGATTTGATCCCTTATCATCAACTCTTACAGGAGGAAAGATTTCATAAGATCCCTTATTCACAGAGGCTTTGCCCATGTAGTACCCAGGAAGTAGAAGCCCTAGCTTATATTCCCATAGGTTGTTCTTTCTATGATGCCCCAAGAGCTGCTCTGATCACCTTAATTATTTCCAAATAGAAGGATCATGAAATAAATTGTATGCAATTATACTCCTCTCTGGGTGGAGGCTTCGAAGTACTTCTAGCAGGACTACCAGATTCTGTAGTTCCCCTATGCCTGGGGTGTCAAACTTGATTTCATTGAAGGCTGCATCAGGGCTTTGTTTGACCTCAGAGAGTCAGGGTGGGTGGGTGTGACTGGGGTGGGAATGGCCATCGTGGGCATGGCCAGCTCAACATCACTCATGTCAGGGACAACTGGTGGCCAAGTCCTAAGGCAGGACTTCCCTGAGACCTTCCCTCCCTCCCTCCCTCCCTCCCTCTCATTATAATCTCCTTCCTTCCTTCCTTCCTTCCTTCCTTCCTTCCTTCCTTCCTTCCTTCCTTCCTTCCTTCCTTCCTTCCTTCCTTCCTTCCTTCTTTTTCCTTCCTTCTTCTTTTTCCTTCCCTCTTCATTCTCCTTTCTTCTTCCTTCCTCTTTTTCCTTATTTTTCCTTCCTTGTTCTCTTCCCATCTTCCCTTCGTTTTTGTCTTTCCTCTTCCCCTTTCTCCTTTCCTGACCAAAAGGGGAAACATTTCTCCTTTTGTTTTGTTGTTAGTTTGTTTTGATAGCCCTCTGCCAGTGAAAACAGAGCCTGGGGGTTGGGGCATGCTTCATTTTTGCTGCCAGAGGCACCACTGGCTGGTTCTTTGCTGTTTCCAGTCTGGCCTGCGGGCCTTGAGTTTAACACCCCTGCCCTATGCCATCCATCTGGTAAACTCGCAAGATTGTTTTTTCTCTCCATGTACATGTATACCTCCAAACTAGATTACATAGTCTAGTGTTGTTTCTCTGTGTCATATAATATATGTAGGTATGTGGTATATGCATTATCTTTTTGTAATGTTCATTTTTTTTATTTATTGGATTTATATTGCTGCCTATTCGCCCATGGCAACTCAAGGCAGCTTACAAGTTATAAAATCGCATTTAAAACAGCAAAACTAGTAAGAAGAATCAAATAAATTAATATAATAAAATCATCCTCCATCTCCTACCCACCAATTACGTGGAGTATATTGGAGGTCGTGGCCCTTTGAGAGCTATATGCAATGAAATTTAATTTTAATGTATGCTGTTTAGTGCACATTCAAAGTGAAAATAAAGTTATTCTCAATTCTGCTTATTATTTTTTAAAGGGATGCTAACCTTATACTCACATATCAGGAGGCCAAATATTTTCCCCCAGTTACACAATGGTGGAAAAGTTTTCATTAGCTAGACTGTTCTATTGCCCTATGATTATTTTGCCTCTTCCCTGATAACTAATTGCTATATTAAACTATTTCTCCTTTTTACTATATTCTTATTGTAAGGGCCATTCAAAGGCCGTAATAAAGATATTTCATATTATCATCTTTAGAGCACTGAAATAATTTTAACTTGGAATGCTAGGGGAAGATTGTATAAACTACATTGAGTTAAGCCACAGTTAACAAACCATGATTGCTGAATGCAATGCAGTACATTGAGCAGAATCGTCATATTTTATATATTTTCAAACCCGCCATTTCTCCAAATGTTTTAATCTTCCTCAAAGCATATTCAATATTTTCTAGTGGCTGTTGCAAAACCAAAACCAAGTCATCAACCAAAGCACGAAGTTTATACTTGATGTGCTTTAATTTGTAATCCTTTTATTTTTTTATCTTATCAAATGTCCCTGTTTAGTAGTTCCAACACCAAGATAAGTAATAAAGGGGATAAAAGACCCCTCTCCCATCTTTTTCCTTTCTGGATTTATTCAGTTCTGTCAAATCCCCATTCACTACAATCTGAACTTTCTGGAGTGTATACATGGACATCAATCCCTGTCAAAAGGCTGGTCCATTCAAATTCAGAATCAGAATGAACCAATAAGGACAACTGAATTCAGAACCACAGGTAGGTAGTTGTGTTGTATCACCATTCTTAGCAGTACCTTTCCAATGGTGGGGCTGATGGGATTTGGGATACAAACGATCTGGAGCAGGGGTCTCCAACCTTGGCAACTTTAAGATTTGTGGACTTCAACTGCCAGAGTTCCTGCTGGCTGAGGAACTTTGGGAGTTAAAGTCCACAAGTCTTAAAGTTGCCAAGGTTGGAAACCCCTGATCTGGAGGACAGCAAGCTGCCTATCCTATAAAATGGCTTACCTGGTTGGTTGGTGGTCTCTTTTGCTTCCTGGATTGCTTGACATGAATTCATATTTTCATAATCGTCCTCGTTACCAGAATGGACTCTAGGAGGCTTGGATGTCTCTGTGGAGTCTTCCTGCCCTTCTTTTGCTCCTGAGTAGGACTGGATCTCATCCATCGCACAGCTTCCAGGGAAAAATGGAATTGGTACGTATAATGGTAGGTGGGAATGACCTTGAAAGGTGGAGGGAAGAGAAGCCATCTAGGGAATGGTCAGATAAGAGGGGACATGGCGCACAGATGCATAACAGGGATAAGAAAAAAGCCTCATCAACTTATCAAAGAGATAGCGAGAGATTTCTCCTATCAGACTTGCAAGGTTTAGTTAATGTAGCCTTACAATGAAGTAGAAATAGCTCAACTGGACATATTTCTTGTTTGCTCTACCTGAGAAATCTGACAGCATATCACAGGAAGCTTTTCAAACATGTTTTCACCATATTTGGTTGCATAAGGTGCAGTTCATGCAAAACACACAACGGACAGAATTCTCTTACAACCATGTAGCCTACTGTCCTCTCTAACAGGAAAAACAATACAGTTAGGAATAGACATAGTCCTAAGCAAAAATCACAAGCAAGCATATCCCACCAGTTTGAAACTTACCTACTCTTAATTAAGATAGACCAAATCCTGACCTGGTAGAATTTTGGAAATGATTTGATATGCTGTCAGGGTCTTGCCTCTAAAACGCGGCGATAGCAACCCTTCTGGCTTCCTTTTGAGTTCTCCAGAGACAAATAAACATTGACTTTCACTTTAGATATCTTCATCAACTTCTCTATTTTATTCTAACGAAGGAAGTTTAGCTGAGCTTCCTCATTTTTAATCTCATCTGTGCTGTTTTAAGAAGTTGGTTGCTACAAAAAGGCATGAAGACTCTGAATTTTTTGAAATATGATACCTGGTTCCTTTCATATGAGGACGAGGTCTTGATACACACCCAATAATCTTGTCAATGTTGAGAATAGCAATCTTCAAATATCTGTGTGTAATAGTGAAGCTGGGATATGTATTGATAGCCCCGGATACTTATTTTTCTACTTTTCCATGAAAAATTTCCCCAGAAATGTCTGGATTGATTGAGCTAAGAACCAGGATTCTACAGTATAGTATATAAAATCATACATTGTAATGTCCTACCTGTCAATGAATACTTCAGCTTCAACCATAACAACACAAGAGCAAACAATAGATACACACCAAACTTGATTGCAGGAAATACGACTTCAGCAACAGAATGGTCAGTGTCTGGAATACTCTACCTGACTCTGTGGTTTCTTCCCCAAACCCCAAAAACTTTAACCTTAGACTGTCTACTATTGACCTCACCCCTTTCCTAAGAGGTCTGTAAGGGGTGTGCATAAGCGCACCAATGTGCCTACCTGTCCTATTGTTTCTTTTATATTTTATTTTTCTTATATGTATCCATGTATTCATAACTATGTTTTACTTATATCTATTACCTTGTAAGCAATTGACAAATAAATAAATAATAATAATAACTAAACTGAGGAAGGGCACATGGGTTTTTGAAAACATTTTTAAAGATCGGTGGATTGATATCGCTTTATCTCACATGAGATGTTTTGGCTTCTTTGTTCTTAGAGATTGTGTCTACTGGTCTTTGAAAACAAAAATATTGTATAAGCAGCTCCAAAACTCTACAATAGGGCAGAATGGAAATACTTTTAACATTCAACATAGTTAATTGATGATGATAGAATTTGGAACATATTTCAGGGTTTTATATCAAATGTTTATTTGGAAGGAGATTCACTTCATTTGGAGAACATCTCAGATAAGTGCAGCCTCTCCATGTAAGGACAACTCACTATGGGCTTTATGTGGAATGCCTTGCTTGAAGTTGTGGATGCTTCATCACTGGAGGTTTTTAAGAAGAGATTGGACAATCATTATCTGAATGGAATAGGGTCTTCTGCCTCCAAGGTCTCTTCCAATTTTGTTATTCTGCATTCTGATTTTCTGGATTGCCATTCGTTCTTTGACCATCTACCTCTTGCCAAGGGCTCACCAAGTCAGAATTCTCACCAAGCCAGAAAATCAAAATGCAGAATGAGGTTCTCACCAACGAGAGATATTTCTAGGCTACAATTTCCCTGATGCCTCAGGTCCCCTTGAACTTGTTAAAGTAAATGGAAATGAAGGAAAGAGTCTCCATCCAGTCTCTGCATTTTTAAAGGATTAATATTTATCAGTTATTGCCTGTTAAGCAGGCCGTGGTTGAAATAAACTCTGCTGGTATGTGAGCAGACGGCTTTTTGACTATAAATATAACATTCAAACTGCTTCCTGTCAAAACTAATAAAAAACCCAGTAGCCCAGGACCTTCTGATTTATCAGTCTCTAATCCAATCTCTCAGCAAAAAATAAAATGGCTTAAAATAGCTGCTACCATCTAATAATAGAATTGTGCTACCAGAAGTGTTGCACTGTCATTTAAGTTTCTGAGAATTCTGGCTGGTAATTTCCAGTCCAACATGATTCTTTTTCAGTTGTGATGGCCTACAGGATCTTGAAATAGGTTGTTTGATGTTGGGGTGAGGTATTTATTTTCGAAAGATGAGATTTGGGGCCTAAAGGATTCCCCCTCCCCAAAAAATATGATTGTGGGAGACTTTCTTCATTTTGCGGAATTCAGAATGATTGACATCCTTAAAAATAGAGTGAGCACATCATTTTTTCAAGTCACAGCGAGAAACTTTTCAAAGAAAAGGAATCTGAAGTTGGTTCCTCAACCTTTTAACTAAAAGCCCACCAAAAACAGAGCTTGGGTCACAGATAATTAATTATTCTTTGGGTTTAGTTTATGTGACTTCAGATACTATAATTTGTTAGCTGAAGAATATGGTTTAGATCAGAGGTAGTATTCAGCCAGTTCTGACCAGTTCTGGAGAACCGGTAGCGGAAATTTTGAGTAGTTTGGAGAACTGGAAAATCCCACCTCTGACTGGCCCCTCCCCCATCTCTTCTCCGCCTCCCATTGAGTCCTAGCTGATTGGCTGGGTCTTCTTTGGTTGTCTTGCACAGGAGAACGGAGCTGGAAAGCAGGTTAGTGGGATGGGGAGGGAAGGGAAGGGGGATTTTGCAGTATATCCTTCCTCTACCACGCCCACCAAACCATGCCTACCAAGCCACACTTGCCACACCACACCCACTAAGCCATGCCCACAGAACCGGTAGTAAAATTTTTGAACCCCACCACTGGTTTAAATCTCACATGCACACACCCCTTATTCAACAAACTGGGCTTTCGAAAATGATAAACTATATTTGTGTGTGAACCAGGATGCATTCTTCTATTTTGTGTCACTCTGTTTACAGACATAGAGCAATTTAATTTTTTTGTAAATATCCCTCCCACCACCAAACCTCAGTTGGAAAACAGATTCTCATTTTAAAAGATGCTTGATTTTTTTTTAATATACCGTGTGAGATGAGGTGAGCATCCATTCAGGTTTAAAGAATACCATTTCAAATTTTTGGATAGACTAGAAGCCTACTGCCCTTGTCAATATTTTATATGAAGACAATGGGGCATTCTATTTCTTCCCTTTCTTTTCTTGTGGAATTCTTCAGTGTTGACTTACCTTCCTTGTGTTTTAAAGAAATAGACAGATTCGAGTGTTTTTAAAAACGTTTATTTAAAAAAGGAAATAAACAGGGTAGAAATGCAGTACAACACAATCATCAGTCAACAAGGTTGCGTGAAGAAATCCAGAATCTGCAAAGAATACCTATATTTTAAGGGGGCATAACCTGCGCCCTGAGAGGTACCTCTTTCCAAAGCTGCCTACAAGTCAAAGTTTAGACTTCTGAAGAGAGTGATCCATACTAGTTTGCTCTGAAGGAAAGGGAAAAAAACGAATGTCAGAAGGATAAGAAAGTGCAAAGAGACCATGGTTAATTTCACCCACTGATTTTAAGATCTACCCACACGGGACCTTCTGCAGAAAAAGTCACCCTCTAGCTTCAGTGTTTAAAAACAAAATATGAAAAATGCCTTGCTGATATAATCAAATAAATAGTTTGTTGGGATTCGCTCTAGGTTGAAGATCTGAAGACTTTCTGGATCCTAACCAACCAGGCTTTCGAAATCTGAAGTAATGCTTGTTTATAAGCCAAGATCCCTTCTTCTCAGAATCAAAGGAAATAGCTTGCATAAGAATCTTGTTGTTATTTTTTCAAGGCCCAATACTTCATGTAGATTTGTCATTCACCCCTCATTTCTTATTCTTCTCCAGGTGGTCCAGAATGATGTCTAGTTTCTTCTCCTTGTTTTTTAGGTTCTCCTTGCATAATCTGATCCATTAGGTTTGCTGTTGTCTCATTGGCTTGGAGGTCATGGACTGGAAATGTACTATATCCTTTCCATTCATCCAGGTAGTCTTGGAGATCGGCGGCTACGTTGCTCAGATCTGAGTCATCTTCTAGATTCAGGTCCGAAGTGCTATTCAATAGATCGCCATTTTCTTTTGCTTCATGCATCATCGCGGTAATTTCCATGCTATCGTTGTCCTTGATATCTGGAATGCTGTCCGATAAGATGTCGTGGACTATCACTGGTTCCAGACCTGGCGTGTGCCACTTGACTCCAGAAAACTCCAGGATTTTTTCCACTGAACTGCAGGAAAAGCAAACAATTTCATCAGATGGAGAGCTGATCTTCAGACTGTCCAACATAGATTGGCCAACGGCCCTCAGGGGATGGAATAAACCCTTGAAAAAATTCTGATGTAGAATAAGAGATATTCTGAATTGTTTTATAGGCTACGGGGAATAGCATCCTTGATTGCTTTTCTAAACAAAACAAAATGAAATATTTGCATATTATTATTTCAATAAAAGGGGGCAATGCTTCTCAGTATTTTGAAAACTGTGGAAACATTTTTGGAATTGTGTGTTTTGGTTATTTTTTTCCCATAGCACTTAAGGAAATCCTCATATTTACTCTGGGAATAAAACAAACCTTTCATCTGACAGCATTTTACAATATTACTTCTTTTACTGATGCTCTTTCCAAGAATTATTGCTTGATGGACTGTTTGGAAATCCGTTAATAACAGCTTGAACAATGTCATACAGGTTGGTCTAAAACCCTCTTTTGGATTAGATGCTCTGATTCTTTCCTCTAGAATCCAAAACCGATTTTGGATACGAGCTTCTGCAAATGGTTCCTATGTGTCAACACTGTTTTAGCAAGCCAAAGAACAGAAAGAAGAATGGGTACCTTCTCCTTGTTCTAAAACAGCAAAGGCAACATAAAATAGTTCCATGGAAGCATCTCCAGCACTTTGCTGTCTTCATTTGTTTGAGCTTTTGAGGTGGTTCCAAAAGCTCTTCTTGTCCTAATACTAGATGCCAAAAGGTCCCTCTTGGCTTGGATGGAGATATCTGAATGAATTCCCCACCTCTATGACCCTGGGCTACCTGGGGTTGCCTTTGTGACACCTTTCAGCTCATGCTTTCTGTGTGCATTGTTCCAAACAATTTGCATACTGGCATCACATTGGTGCAGAAGGGCCAGCAAAGTAGCATCTTTCTAAAGCTAGAGTTTAAAAGGTGAAGCTTCATCAAGGAAGGAGCTCTGAGATGATGGAAACCCCTTAACCCCTTGATGATCATCATCATCATCATTTAAATGATCCCATAATTCCATGCAGGGTGCTGTCTGACAATTGAATGGAACTAGCAGATCATTTAATGGCTGGATGCCCTTCCTGTCATTAATGCGAGTTTTGTTTAGCAGATGTATCCTCATCGTGCCCAGAGAGAGACATATCTGCCTCTACATGCTGTCAATGTCTGGAATACTCTACCTGACTCTGTGGTTTCTTCCCCAAACCTCAAAACGTTCAACATTAGACTGTCTACTCTTGACCACACCCCTTTCCTAAGAGGCCTGTAGGGGGCGTGCATAAGCGCACCAAAACGTGCCTACCGTCCTGTCCTATTGTTTCTTTTGTTTTTCTTATAAGTATCCATTTCATGTATTTATAACCATGTTTATACTTATACCTGTTATCTAATAATTGTTTGACAAAATAAATAAAATAAAATAAATAAATAAATAAATACCTAGGATCAAACTCACAGCCTCCTGATTGTGATGTGAGAGCTCCACCTCTAGTTTACACCCGACCACTTTCCCTTAACCGCATGATAATGACTCAATTTTGTAAGAAGAGACTTGCCGTTGAGGCAAATCTTTGTGCTGGAAACATTTTCTTCTGGGGATGATGACCAACGTGGTCCAATGAATATCATCCCAGAACCAGTTTTCATTTGCATGTTTTCTTGAGATATCTCTACTTCAAGAGATGTCGTAAGTTCCTGTGGGAGGAGAGATTTATCTTCTTCTCTTTTTCCATATCCTGGCCTCCTGCAGATGCAGTCATAATGTGTTTTCCCAAGATCTGGTTTCTTGTTCTTGATTGTGAAGTTTCTGCCGTTTTCCTGCTCTCCATTTTCTCAGCATAGCTACTTGTTGGCACCGCCATACTCTTTGGGCAAGATGAGCGAACTATGATAGTTGTTGGGCTACGCAGAGATTCCGAGCACAACACAGGACTGATGCCACGGCAACTTAGCAACCTTTCAGTGTCATTGCTTATTTCTTGAAAAGAAAGAAAACAGGACAGTCCAGGTGCCTCCTGAAAAAGCACCTTTGGGACAACATATGACCTGGAGGACTTGAGAATCTCTACGGACTTTTTGCTTATTTCTTGGTTTTGCTTTTGTCTAACATTCAACTCTCCTTCCCAGATCTTCTCTTCAAACAGCTTCTGGGGTGTTTTGGGGTTGTTCTGACCAAGGCTTCCGAGACCGTAATTACGCACACGTTTATTTTAAAAACAAGTCTTGTTTTATTGCAACACTGGGAATTATTTTCAGTCCCAGCCGGGAATGAATTATAACACAGTCCCTCAAGATAAGCACCCACCTTTCTTTCCTGTAAAGTGCTGCCAATAAGAGAAGTGTCTAACGAACTAGAAAAAAACAACCAAAGTACAAAAAGCTTCAAGAATGAATATGAACTGAATGAATGACTTTGCTTCCCGCAAAGGTTTCGTCACCTTTGCCTGTCTTTTATACCTTATGGGAGGGGCAGTTACCTCCCAGCCTTATTCCCGAGTCACCCCTTTTGTGTCAGCAGCTTTTGTCTTCTTGCAGCTCTGTGCACACTCGCACTGGGAACAGGCTCCCCTTGTTTCTCTGCCTCACTGCTGCCAGACTCCAGAGGCTCCGGAGGCAGCACCCCACTCCCAGATGGTCCTGGCCTCATCTCTGCATCGGACGCAGGACCGTCGTCCAAGTCCTCTCCAGACTAACGGACTGGTTCCCGTTCTTCCCCACTGTCTTATTCCGCTGCCATCTGCACAGGCTGCTGGGGAACCACAACAGGGGAGAAGAATCAACAGACTGCAGATGCAAAAATGAATGGAGCATGGGGAAAAAAATACCTTCTCTCGCTTATACGGAGACACTCGGCAATCAGTCAGCTTGAAGTTGGAGGAAGCGAACCATGATTGACTGACAGTTCTGCCATAGGTCAATTTCATTGAAGGAAGGAAGGACAAGCAGAGAGTGACTTGTGCAAACTCTAGATCACGGGTCCCCAACCTTTTTGGTTTCGTACACCAGCAGTAGTTGTTTCAGCACCATGTGTATGAGATAGGTAGCCATCTATATCTATCAAATAAATACATAAAATAAACCATTGGTTTAAAAAAAAATCCCATTAAAAACAGAAATGTAGTATATATTGGAGCTGGAGACCCACTGAGAGCTGTATGCAACAAAATTTCATTTTAATGTTTGCCAATTAGTGTACATTCAAAGTGACAATAGTTATTCTACATCTTAGTGTAAGGCATAAATTACATCTATTTTCGTTATTTATCTTTCTCCATCTATCCATCCATCCATCCACACACAAAATTTTATATCCGTTATTATACAGATATTGGTAGATGGATGGATGAATGGATGGATGGATGGAAGGTAGATGGATGGATGGAAGTTGGATGGGTGGATGGATGATGGATGATGGAAGGTAGATAGATTGGATGGATAGATGGAAGGTAGGTATAGTTTGTTTCTTTATTGTCTGTCAATGTTTAAAAACGGTGCACATATTTTATGCAGAGATTTTAATACATTTTAAAGCATCTATACGAAAACAATCCTAAAGATCTGCATAGATATAAAAAGAAATCCCTTTTTTTAAACGAATTTCTCTCCCCTTATGCATTCGCACGCATTTGCACACGCACTCTCAACAGGTGTTCCTCCATTTTTATTCTTTGCTTTTCAACTGTACCTTGTCATTTTTATTATTAATAATTATTTTGGGGGAGAAACAATAGAAATGAAAGAATCCCCCAATAAAGATCTACAGTAGATAAGCGCCGATTATAATTTGCAATAGCTGGACAGACACATGGCCCCGCCCTCCTCCGAATGACGTCATCAATCTGGGGGCGGGGGCAGCAGCAGGAGGAGGAATGGTAACGTTTTACCTTTTAGACTGAGCCTCCGCTCTCTTTTCCCTCCGCTCTTTCGGTTTTTGGTCCAATAGAAAGCGAGGTAGGCGAGTCCTTGGGAAAACTCGCCCAATCAAATCAACCGATCTCGGCGCGTACGTGGGCAGGCATGTGGGGAGGTGGGCTTTCTTCCCTTTTTAGCCACTCATCGAACAGGAGCGAACCCGGCCAGCCAATCCAAGCGATTCGTCGCTACCGCTCAATCTAGCATACTGGTGAGGGAAAAAGATGGAAATTCCCTCCGTCTGACAGAAAGCGAGAGCGAAAGGGAGAAGGAACCAGTCGCAAGGAGCGACGCCTGCTCTCGCGTGTTCCAATTGGCTAAGCGCGGGGACGGGGCGGGACGGAGCGGGGCGCTGGCAACCCAGCAGCGGGGTTAGGGTGCACTCGGCGAAGCCGCTCGGCGAAGCTCCTGAGGGGATGGGGATGGTGGCGGTCGCCGTCGCTCCCCTCCTTGCCCTCGGGGCACCGGGAGGCCAAGAAGCCCCGCTGCGGCCAGCTGCGCAGGGACGAGAGAACGGTAATGGCGGGAAGCCGGTCGGGAGCGGGATGCGCCGGCCATGGCGCTGAGGGGGGGAAACGCGTCGCGGCGGGCTCCGTCCCTTCGCCCTCCTTCCTTTGGGGTCTTCCATGGGTCACACCCCCCCCCCCCCCAAAAAAAAAGACCGCGGCGGCCGGCGAAGCGCCCCTTCGAGGTCGCGGCACAACAGCCCTGCGAGGTAGGCTGGCCTGAGAGGAAAAGTGGCCGGCCCAGATTCCCCCCAGGGAGAGGGGGGGGCCTTTGGGGCAGCTGCTTTATTATCTTTATCATTATTATTTAATTGTTAACTTATTAAATATGAAACTCAGTCAACTGATCATTTTAAAATGTATCACAAATATTGACTGGCTCTGAATAATAATAATAATAGTGATTATTATCATTGTGATAATGATAATATATTATTATAAAATAATAATAATAAGCCAATGGTATTTGTGATGCATTTTTGAATGTTCGGTTGACTGAGTTTCACGTTTAATGAATAAAGTATGTTGTTGTATCTGCTGTTGTCTGGAGACTGGTGGAAATTTAGCCATTCAAGTTCTAAACAAGGAACTAAGGATGGTTAAGGTTTGAGGAAAGGGGCAGTTCCAAGCGGGGTTTTGGGGTTTGGGGGTTGTTTTTTTTGGGGGGGGTAAAATTATGGTGTTTATGTCTGATGAATTCATGGGTGACTTGGGCCCAGTCCTCCCTCTCTTTCAGTCCAACCCTCCTCGCAGGATTGTTGTGGTGGGGAAAAGAAAATATTAGGTATGTTTGCCGCCTTTGAGTTATTTCTCAGAAGCAATAAAGGCAGGCTACTTAAATTAATAGATTAGATTTATCATCTATGTATCTATATGCATCTATCTAGCTATTCATCTCTTATCAGTTTGTGTCTGTTCATCCATCCATCCATCCATCTATCTCCATATCTGTTGTCTGTCTAACTCTGGTCTCTGTCTGTCTGTCTGTCTGTCTGCTTACCTACCTACTCTCTATGTTGGTCAGTGTCTCTATTCATCTATCCACCTACCCATCCATCCTCATCTGCCTGTCATATGTCTGTGTGCATGTCTCTCTCTGTTTATGGCTCTGTCATCTATCTATCAATCCATCCATCCATCCATCCATCCATCCATCCATCCATCTATTTATATCTGCCTGCCCCCACCCTCTCTCTATCTTACCTCTCTGTCTTACTTATCTGTCTATATCTATCTCACTTATCTATCATCCAACCATCCTAGGAAGTCTTTTTAAGTATCATTCCAAGGGCTCCAATCATAATAGATATAATGACAAATTTCTTTTCCCATAAGCATTCAACTTCAATCTGCACGTTCCAGTAGTTTGTAAGTTTTTCCCCAATTGTTTTTCCTCAGTCCTAGCATGACCCAGAATAGCAACGTCAATGAACCAGGCTTTCTTCTTGTCATTAATTGTTCTATCAGGCATGTGAAGAACAAAGATGCGTGTCGGATCTTGAAAGTCCCATAAGATCTTAACCTGTTTTTTCTCCAAAACCTTTTCAACTTGAGGGTCCCAGGAAGTTGTCTTTTTAGCTATATTCAAATTAAAGTAAAATTTCCAATGAATAATTCTGCAACTTGGTCATGTGGTTGCTTGAGGTTAGTTTGTGAAATTTTGCTGCAGCCTCTGATCAAACATTTCAGTTGTTTTATCCTTTTTCATGTTGAATTTTTGCTTTTTTGCAATTAGTTGGCAAAAGTTATTATTCACAATGTTATGATGGTGCTGGCAGCTGCTCCCCTCCTCATTGACTCTTTTCCTTTAAATGGCTTCTTTATTATATTCTCACACACACACACACACACCCCTGCTTGAGACATAAGAGGGAGCTCCTCAAAATGTTTAGGATATGTTTGTGTAAATTTCAGATAAAGTTTTCTCCCTCCTCCCCTTGTATTCCCTTTTGGGTTTCACTTTCTCATTTAGGAGCCGCCTTTTGTCTGGGCAGGTTGACAAAACTGCCCAAAGTTTGTATATATGTGTATGAGAATATATGTGTATATGTACCTATGTGCCTGTATCTGTTCATATGTGTATCATATATGTACTGTATAATTATATATATTTGTGTGTGTGTGTGTGTTTGTGTGTATGTATTTATGCCAGGTAAACACGTCATTTTTCATTTGTTTTCTTAAAGGTGATGAAAAAATGGAGTCTTGTTTACTTCTAGACATGATCTTAAGATTTTTTCACTCTGAAAGTTAACGTTTCTATGGATTTCTTATACTTAAAAATAGACAAAGGTTCTGTGGTTTCGTCCTTTTAAAACGTTTATTCTAGAGAACAGTAGATTTTGTGCACGTGCATGTCTATATCATAAAAATACTTCTTATAGTACCTGTATTACTTCATCAGAGTTCTTGGGTTTGTCTTTTGCAATCAGAAAACAAATACTGAGACCACAATATCACTTAATAGAAAGAGATTTATAGGAGAATCACGATCATGCCTATTCTGGAATAAAGCCTAATTAAGTTCAGTCGTGCTTCATTGTGAGTTAGCCTGCACAAAAGGGCAGCTGTGTTGTGGCAGAAGCCTTTGTGGACTAGAATCTGTTTTTGCAACATAAGCCAGGATGGGGTCACTGGTTTGCTCAGGCTGAAACTTCAGACTGAAGTGGTTCATGTCTTAATTTAGTGAGCTTAAATACGTATATGCAAGTCTTATGATCACATGGAGTCTCTTTGCATAAATCAAACTGAACCACAAAGTTAGCAGTGAGCTGTAGTTTTCCACACTAAGGGCAAAACTTTGGTTAATAGTTCTTTGGGAAGAAACCAGAGTTTTATATGTGTTATTTTGTCTTTTTATAAATCATTGTTTTCTGTGTATAGTAATGATTATTTTTCACCATAGACCAGTCTTGAAAGGTGCACTGTATCTCAGTTGTTACTTGTTGACCCTTATTTGTTCATAGCATTTCTATGCTGTCAACTTCGTGCAGATTCTGGGTGGCTTGCAGCTGTATAAAACCTGTAAAATTTTATTAAAGTAAAATAACCACTCAAAACAAAACGGACCTTGCTCTCAGAATGACTTCTACATTCTACATTCCTGGTTGGATCATTTAGGTAGTTGTGTTTGACATGGAGGAAAAAAAACAACTTTTTTTTTAACCATTCTTTTGCTTCCCAGGCTCATAACTGAACCCTTGTTTCAATTCCTATATTGATCTTTGGTTCAAACATTATACCCTAAGGTTATTTCTTTTAATGAAGTTTGGAAGCTGGCTGTTTGTTGCAGCTATTCATTACTGATGTTTTAAGTCTAGGCTTTCAAAAAGTAACACTAGCCTTTCCTTGAAAAGTCTTCCATTCTCAATTACGCCTTTTCTTTCTTTTTATTCCTATTCCCAAGATTGAAGAGATGCTTTCATTTGTTTGCATTCTTAAAGAAAAGAACTATTGTTTTTGTGAAATGCTGGTGTATCATAATGTATTATTGGTAGTTCTACTTAAACTGAAAGATAAATCAAGTGACTTGTACAGTTTATTTTAGGTGATGATCAAGCGTCTCAACTCCAAATGATTACAGATGTGATTCTTCTTTTGCATCTTGAATTCTCTTGATAAATAAACTATAAATATATTAATGACTTTCCAATTGCTTAATAGCTTTACAAATTTCTTTGTCTAATCTTATTTAGCCTGATTTTTATTTGGAAGAATATCTTCCTTAAGAGATTATTCTGACATGCTGCCACTCAGATATTTCCATAAATATCCATGATACCATATTTGCCAAAAATGTGTTATTCTAAGTACTACCTAAACATGTATTTTGGTAATTTTTCACTATAGTCAGATTGTGAAATTAACAAAACTCTTGTCTTTATTTATTTTTTCAAGAAAATTCAAAAATGTTTCAATTACTAAAAGGAAAAAAAAGCTCTTATTTGTGAGAATAGCTGTCCACTCAGTTCAAGATACTAAGAAGGATTGCAAAGATGAAATCTAAATGGTCAGTTTTGTGGTGGCGATGGTGTGATGATGACTCTATTAGTCAATTTTATTGTGCAGAGAAATTCTTCAGCATGACCTTTGTAGCTGTTTGAACATGTTCTCCTTCTTGCCAGCTGGATGTTGTCATAGGTCTATAAAAATCAGTGATGATGCTTGCTTTCAAAAGTGTCTTGTTTTCCTGTCCTTTACTCTTACTATGGTATCCTTTAGCCTCTAATGATGTTTTCCTTTATTTTTATGCTTCAGGTCATCTATTCTGGATTTAGCTCAGTAGGACATGGATGAAGAAAATTAAGTCATTATTGGAGCTGGAACTTTTTTTTTTTTTTTAAAAGCCTCTCATTTACAGTTATGCTGCCAATCTGAGTTTCTTTGGAAGATTCTTCTTTTTCAACTTTTTACAAAGCTTGAAGCACAATGACTTCGGGTTTGTGGAGTCAAGAGAAAGCGAGCTCTCCATATTGGGAAGAGCGTATATTTTATTTGCTTCTCCAGGAATGTAGCATTACAGACAAGCAGACTCAAAAGCTATTAAAAATACCCAAAGGTAGTATTGGTCAGTTTATTCAAGACAGGTCTTCTGGTGGGCACATCAGGAACAACCCTTCATCCAAAAGCAAGAAGCTACAAATAGGAATCAAGATTTTGGAACAGCCCCACGTGGTCCTGTACGTCGACGAGAAAGAGATCGTTGATATAGAGGAAAAAAGAGCCGAGCTGCTATTGGCAATCACCAATTGTGAGGAAAGATACAGTATATTTAAAAGCAGAAGCAGGCTGCGTAAGGGCCTCCACATCGATGTTGGTTCTCCAGTGAAAGTACAGCTGAGATCAGGAGAAGAGAAATACCCTGGAATTGTTCGCTTTAGAGGACCCTTAATACAAGAGAGATCCCTGTCGGGTATATTTTTCGGAGTGGAGCTTCTGGTAAGAATTGTCTTTCTTTTTTAATGTAGATTGGTGAAACATACTTTCTGGGATCGTTGAGTGTGCATTCTAAAAACCCGCAAAGTATTGGTTTAATTCATTTATTACATTTGTGTCCCTGTCTTCCTTTTAGGATGGAAAGATTGTGTGGGATGGTTCTCTATACCATTTTATCCTTGCAACGTAGCAGAGGTAGATTGGGTTGAGAGAATGTCTGTGTGCCAGACATGAGTTGCTTTTATGATGAATATCTCTGCCTAAATTTCAATTTCTCATTTTCTGGATTTTCTTGCAGTTTGTTAAGCTAAAAAATAAGCAGATTCTATAGCGGTTCAGCATATTGCGTGGAACAGGCCTCCCTAATCTAAGGTCTTCCCGTGAGTTGTAATTTCTATGAAGATTATGAAACTTGGGGCCTTCCTCAGCTCAATATTTGGCTGAACTTCACAATTCATTTTCCTTTTCCTTTTGTAAATACAGGAAGAAGGTCGTGGTCAGGGCTTTACTGATGGACAGTACCAAGGCAAACAGCTGTTCAGATGTGATGAGGACTGTGGAGTGTTTGTTGCACTAGACAAACTAGAACTGATGGAAGATGATGACAATGAACTGGAGAATGACTATGCAGCTCCAGTTGACTCAATGCAGGTAGACCTTCCTCCTTTGGAACTCAACTCCAGGGTTTCTGTGAAGATAGGGAAGAATATAGAGTATGGGACAGTTATATTCTGTGATGTCATACCAGGAAACGAGAGTTTAGGATACGTTGTTGGAGTGGACATGGTAAGAAATTAAGATTTTTATGATTTTTTGCATGTGTGTTTAAAATAGTACATGCAATATTGCTGGTGGGTGGAATCCTTGAAAACGACTTACGGCAGTTGTGTAAATCACTCTAGTATATTTTTTAGTTATCAGATAAAATGTATGTTAACTTGCTTTGGGGGGGATAATCATGCTTCTTGGATTACAGTATAGCAACAGAGAATCTTCTCTAGGGCATTTGAATCTTACAGTACAGTATTACTTTGTTGGACAACAAACAATGAACAAGATTACATAAGAGTTTAACAGGCTTTACTTTATGTTCAAAATGACTTGCCAAGTTAAAAAAGAAAATCTTGTCCTTGATTCTAATGATAAGCATGTTTTATTGAACTCCGTTCTTTTCTGAGAAAAATGGTGACGGGTGTCAGTTTTAGCCTCTTGAAGGAATATAAAAAGACTCTTTGGTGTGAATTTGAATTCCACCTCTTAATTTGTAATGCTCAAGAACACTTCAATAATACTTGCTGTTCCTCACTTTTTTCCTGAAGTTCGTTTCTATAATTGGAAAATGTACAATAGCTTTCAAGTAAAAATACTGAAATCAAATGTTCTACTTCACAAAATATCCATAGGTATTTGATGTAGCAAAATGCTGTTTGCACATTGAATATAATGGGTTATACTTGCATAGCCTCACTTGGTTCCACTTAGAACTATGAAAGATCAAAACAGTTATCTTTCTCCTCAGCCTTTCTATTTTCTCGGTAACCATTGACAGTGGCTGCATTTGTGTAACTTCTCAAACTGCTTACAAATTGGGCTTTGTACCTCAATAATTGGGAGTTTTTTCTTAATTGTGACACATGATTATTAGTAGACGAATCTTGTGTGTTTCCGTCTGAGAAGTGGGTTTCCAGCATTACAAGAATCTACCTTTTTTCGTGATGGCTTGTGCTTTCAACCTGAGCTTTGCATAGCCTTTGCAAATTTTTAGTTAACATCCTGGTTTTCTTGAATGCATTCAGCTATTCTCTTGAGCTATAAGGAATAAACATATTATAAAATGCTTTTTAGGATAATCCAATTGGAAATTGGGATGGAAGATACAATGGACAGCAGCTCTGTAGTTTTGCAAGTGTTGAAAGCACACTTCTTTTGCATATCAATGATGTTATCCCAGGTAAAATTTTATTTTGATTTTGAGAAGTGTCTCCAGATTTTAGCAGGTTGATTAATGTCCAGTTGTAGCTTTATATTTGGCCTTTGCAGTTCATTCTTAAAGTAGATATTTCAGTAACTACTATATTACTGGGCATTGTTTTTTCTTGGTAATGTTTTAATTCTGGAAATGTTTTCAGAATCTTTAAAATGTCATGTATTTTTCCCTAAACTCATTAAGAGATGCTACAACAGTGCTCTACAGGTAGTCCATGGCTTACTATCACAATTGAACCCAAAATTTATGTTCCTAAGTGAGACCGATGTTAAGTGAGTTTTGCCCCTTTTTACAGCTTTTCTTGCCACAGTTATTAAGTGATCACTGCAGATGCTAAGTTAGTGTCACGGTTGTTAAATGAATCCATTGACTTTGCTTGTCAGTATGGCACAAAAGGTGGATGACAAGACCTCAGGACACTGCAGCCATCATAAATATGAGTCAGTTGCCAAGCATCTGAATATTGATCCTGTAACCATAGGGATGCTGCAATGGTTAGTGAAAAACCATCAGTTTTTCCCAGTGCCGTTGTAACTTTGAACAGTCACTAAAGGAACTGTTGTAAGGCAAATGTATTTGTCTTAATGGAATGCTGGCCTTCTCGACTATTTCCAGATGATAAAGCTTGAAGACTGAAAGTCCCATTATCTGGCAGTGAATTTTCTACTTGAGAAATTGTCTTTGTTTAGTAGGATATTGTGTGGGTTAGGGAACTGGAACAGTGTTGAATGGAAATGATGCGGCTGCAGTTCACATTCCTGAATAATTATCCATAATGATTTAAAGGCTAGTTAAGAACACTTAAAAACCTGTAAGAAATGATGCATAAGGTCTCGCCAGGTGATTCTAATTTTTGTATAGCATTTGTCTACCGGATGATGGGATTGTTCACTTTCTTTAAAAGGAATATGTTCAAAAGATGCCCACATATGCTCTGATAAAAGAATTGGTGTTTGTGAGAAGAGCTCAGAACCACAGGCAATCTGTTCTTTTCTCCATATTATTAGAGTGCCAGTTTTTCTATTCACAAAGCTTTAATAATACTGTAATCCCTATGCTGCATGCATGAGTCAACTGTTTTGCACTGGAGGAATATAGTGACTTGAATAGGATGTATTGAGGTTAGCTGATTTGCTTAGAAATAAACCATAGAATCTAAATTACTAGATGGCCCTTTCATGGTTTTTCAAACTTGACATTGGTGATGAAACTATTTACTTGGCTGCTTTGCCAAGGAAACTAAAATATCTGAGCAATCTTTGGAACAGCAGATCATATATTTCTAGGGAAAGGACAGCTGGATTAGGAGACTTACCTTTGGCTTGCTCAGGAGAAAGACAGAAGCTTTGTAGGTATAAACAGAACCCAAGGTTTCACTGGTTGAATTTGAGAGAGATGAGGTGCAGATAGGAGTAAGACAACATCAGAATTGCTCAGATGGATTAGTATAAAGGTTTATTTAGTCTGACAGACTGTTCCAACAATGGCCATCTGAGAAAGCCCTTATTTAATCATTAAGTTTTTTAAAAACAAACTTCCAAATCGTTCCTAAAGAATGGTAATTTATGTTATAGTTCCATTATGACAGGTATTATAATTGAGGTATCATGTTACAGTTTGGCTTATCTCTCTGTGTAAATCTTATACATCAGGACTTTCAGGCCTCTTGAGGAATGTCTAATAATGCGTCTCCTGTTTTTGATTAATGTTTTGAAACTAATACATTTGTTGTATAGCGTGCTCTTATACTTTGTGAAATATCTAAACTCTGCTCTGTTTTAGAGGCCGTGTCACAGGACAGGAGACCTCCCAAACTTGCTTATACTTCCAGAGGTGGTGGTGACAAAGCTTTTAGTCATAGCAAGCCAAAGTCTACAGGTACTATGACTCAACATTTTAGTGAAACTTATAGTGTTGTTTCTTAAATGAGGATTGCCATGTGCAGTCTCTTTATGTTGCTATTTAAAGGCAAGTGTGACTACTAAAACAGTCTCTCCATCAATATCAGTGAAGATATTCAATGTTACTTTGCTGTATTCCTTATAAAGGTTTGAACATATCAGCATTTTTAATTGGTATCCATATATATATATGGAAAAATAAATGTGTTATTACACCAATTATGATTGGACCCCTTGGAATGATACTTAAGGGATTTCCTAGGATGGTTGGATGAAAGATAAGTGAGATAGATAGACAGACAGATAGGTAAGAGAGAGAGGTAAGAGTGAAAGGATAGATAGATAGATAGATAGATAGATAGATAGATAGATAGATAGATAGATAGATAGATAGATAGGAATGGAAATGGATATATTCATTTTCCCTTGAACCCCCTGGATTCATTGCTTGAATTTTCTGTGCTTGATCCTTCAGATGAAACGCAAGGAGCGAAATTGCTCCTCACTTGCAAATGTCACCTGTAAAATAGCAAGAAAAGGGGTTTACGTCGAAGGGTTAGATGTATTGCAAAAGGATGTCCAAATTTCAGCAGGAATCATGAGAACTTTTGCATAGGTGCATATTTCTAGGATTATCCCAAGGTCCTGCAACACACATGTGAAGCCACTTGTGAAGAAAGTTCGGTTGCACCATTCTTAACCCGCTGATCTTTCCAGTCTGCTGAACAAGACTGGACATAGGCATTTTCTGCCTTGCATATTAATATTACAACGACTACAGTTAAACAGTCCATATCTCAGTCATTCAACGTGTTGATTATGATGTATGAGTTAAGAGTTTTGGGGATTTGGTGGCATGTAAGTTTAAATCACTTACCGATGTTCATTCCTTCTAAAATATTAAGCCTGAAATTAGTGATCCATATATGGTATTAATCTTACGGACATTATTGAGAAACAGAATTGTTACCTGATGTAGTTTTGCTTTCTAAAAGGTACTTTGTGTATAGCTTGAGATGTAAGCTGAGAACAGAGCTGTTCTTTAAAGGGTTGGGACGTATGAAATCATACAGTATTGTAGTGATTAAACTAGATAACCTGCAGTTGTGTTTCTTCCATTAAAGTCATACCGTTCTGAAGCATACAGACTTTTCTAAGAACATCAAAGCTTACTTGTATATATTCTTCCTTTCTGACATGGCCTGTTTTTCAGGTGCACTCTCTGATCCAGGAAACAGAAACAGAACAGAATTTTTCTACGCTTTAAATGGTTCCTCAGTTGATTCTCAAGCACAGCCAAAATCAAAAAATACATGGTATATTGATGAAGGTAACAAACTGGATTTTGATCACAGATGTAGTAACAAAATATGAACTGTAATGCAGAGAATTCTGACAACTGTATTGACTTATATTTTTTGGAAGTGCTTTGATTTTTCTCCCCAAACTGCAGCTTTCCTTGTATTGCTGCTTTGAGTCAAGATGAGCATGGGCCATCATCCACTACCTACTTCCACAACCTCAGAGGAATTATTTTACACTCTCTTTTGATCCAGCAACTTATCACAAACAGCTTTTGAAAGTTTCCCTTGATTTTTTTTTTTTTTAGCAATTCCATGTAGTAGCAGTTAAATCTCTTTTGGTTAACTCCCAGTTCCTTAATTCATGGCTGTAGTTTAACAGATAACTGAAGACTTTTTCTTCAGCCCAGGTTTTATGGTAATTTCTCAGTCGTGGTAGAAAATAACCCAACATTGCATGACAGCTTGATCTTACTCTCTTTATTAAACCAGTTGGGTTGCAGGCAGAGTGTGCAAGACGCTTATAAATAGTAATGTGCTATTATATCAGGTTCTGACCTCATGCACTGTGCTTTGACTCATGATTTATTTATGTGTCTTCAGGAGATAAGTTGGTGAATGTGTCCTTTAGGGCTCTGCTACTGATTGTGATACTCTGCTACTGATTAGGGCCTCTCTGCTACTGCTACGAATTCACGAGAGGTGTAGATTTCATTTTTGTTTCCCAGTAAATCGTGGCTTCTAGATTACTAAGATCTGGAGCACTGTTTCTCAGCAACTATGCGGTGCCTTGATTTCAACTCCCAGAATTCCCTCGCCTGCACAATCTAGAATAGCAGTTTGAAGCAAATAGCTTAACGTTGACCAATAAGCCTCATATTTTTAAATAGCTGACCCAAAATACACAATAACTCTTGAATATTAAATAGTCCTTAAGTATTGAACAAGATGGAATTGTGGCTTCAAAGGTTTCTATGTTCAAGGTTTTTTTGTTGTTACATCAGCTTTTCCTGCTCTGCCCAGCTGCCATTGACTGTAGGAGTCTGAGAAAAATAAGAGAGACAATACCCAATTTATTTGGAGCATGTACCAAGCTCACATGATATTCTGTATGAATTTGGAATGAGTCCAGGATCGCAGTTTCTTCCACCCAAATTTGGAATTGCTGTGAACTATTTGTCACCTGCTGTAATGTATCACTAAGAAACTTTGTAATAATTATTTACGAAATTTAATTGGTTTGCTGATCAGTATAGCAGAAGCTCAGATTCTTGGTTATAGTCCTTGATTATAGTATTAGTAAAATCTACCTGTTATCTCATTGTGCTTAGCAAGTGCCAGTAAACTGTTTTAAAGCAATTTATTCTTCCATGATAGTCACAGAGAGAGAGAGAGATTCCATCACGTTTTACTCATTTTTTATGAAAAGTGCATCACATCTGTTTGGGTGCCTTAATATAAGTTGTAATTTGTAATCTGTGCTGATTTCTTTGCTTCCCTCCAATTCAACAGTGGCTGAAGATTCTGCAAAATCACTCAACGACTCCTCCTCTGGGTTTGGAAATTCTTCCCCACCGCTGCAGCCTGCTCCGTCAAATAGTTTATCTTCCGAAAACAGATTCCATTCCCTGCCTTTCAGCCTCACCAAGATGTCAAGCACCACCAACAGTTCTATATCACACAGCCCTCTCTCCTTATCTGTTCAGTCGGTTATTGGGGAAGGGACCTCCGGACCAATCCAGGAGAGTCCACCAGCCACCGTAGCCCCCATCAACATGCACGGCCTCGAAGCTGGCTCTTTAGCAGAAGTGAAAGAGAACCCTCCCTTCTACGGAGTAATCCGTTGGATCGGGCAGCCGCCGGGGGTCAACGAAGTGTTAGCCGGGCTCGAGCTGGTAATTACTGTCAGATTTGAGAACCGACGGGGAATTCCTGCCCACCTCTTAGCCCTGCAGGATCTTTTCGTTATGGCCTTTCTCTTAAATTTCCTGGCTACAGCTTGACTCTGACGTCAGGCCAGGGGAAAACTTACCGCCAGGCTGAAGCCAGCTCAGAATTCTGATATACGGATAGTCTTCGAGTTACGGCCGTAATTGAATCTGCAATTACGGTTGTAAATCATGATGGTCATAACATAGGTCTCCATCAGACCCAATTTTAATGATCTTTTTTTTGCGGCCATTGTTAAGTGAACCCATTGTTTGCTGGAAACTGGAAGTAAACTCCGGTTTCCGGCAAAAGTGTCAGGCAAACAGCCATAAATGCAAGCCAGTTGCCAAGGGTCCAAAATGTCACATGATTTTGTGTGTGTGTGTGTGTGTGTGTGTGTGTGTGTGTGTGTGTGTGTGTGTGTTCGGGTGCATTGTAATTCTGCACAGTCGCTGAATGACCAGTTGTAAGTCAAGAACCAGTGTTTCTGTGACCCATTGTGCTAAGTGAGGAGGGACGGATGTAAAAAGAGACACTACATCAAAGGAGACCATGATCTCTCCAGCAGCCACATTTAATCTTTGTAGTTTTGTCAGAAATTGTGTGGATGATGTGCTGTTCGAGGGTTGGGTTGGGAAGCGTAAGCGTTGCGACCGCCATTTAGCCAGGTTTTCACGGAGAGGTTTCTCGTATCGCTACAGTTTCTGTAGGCGTGTAGCACTGACAGAGAAGTGCAGATTTCTCATTTTTTCTTCTTCAGGAAGATGAATGTGCAGGTTGCACCGATGGGACTTTTAAAGGAACCCGTTACTTTACCTGCGCACCCAAGAAAGCTCTTTTTGTCAAGCTGAAAAGCTGTCGACCTGACTCCAGATTTGCTTCATTGCAGCCAGTGTCCAATCAGATCGAACGTTGCAATTCCTTAGGTATCGTCCACCTTTCTCTCTCTCTCTCTCTACAGCTTTGCTTTAATTCTGAATTGGAGGGGGGAAAAAAAAACATTTCTAATGATCAAGTAAGGTGTGTGTGTGTGTGTATGCACATTTGTGAGAAATAAGTGCCTGCACATGTTTCCGTCAAAACAATGTTGGTCACGAGAATGGAGAAGTGGGCGGGCCTCTGTGACTTTGCTGGACTACGTAATGGGCTTTTGATATTTCCATTGTGCTTGTTGCTAATGTGGGATGATGAAAAGAGAACAGATGTAGCTTTAATTTCCTGACTTGTTTTCCAGCTTTTGGAGGCTATCTCAGTGAAGTGGTCGAAGAAAACACTCCTCCAAAAATGGAAAAAGAAGGATTAGAAACAATGATCGGAAAGAAAAAGGGGATCCAGGGTCATTATAACTCCTGCTACTTAGATTCCACCTTATTCTGGTAAATAAATTAAAAAAAAAACTGCATTTCAAGCCTGAGATGAAGAAAACACATGATATGCATTTTTCAAAATTAAACGAAGTTACACAAATCTAAATAGCATGCGCATGATATTTTTGTGACCTGCCCAAAACGTGATCACTTGACTGTGGGGATACGGTAATGGTCATACATGTGAGGACTACAAAGTTTTTCAGTGCCTTCATAACTTTGAATGGTCATTAAATAGGGTAGTCATTAAGTGAGGAATATTATGTATATTAGGGATTTATTTTAACCTTGTAAGTTGCCCAGAGCTTAGGTTACAGTCTGGGAAAGGCAGTATGTTTAAGACAAAGAATCAAAATTAATAACTACTTCTTGTCCTGGATTTTTTTCTGTTTAAGTGTTTCATTTTCTGCTGATTGAGCCTTTGGTACTTAATACGGCTCGCATTCTTTTTTCTAAGGCAAAATGGTCTCAATTGTCTCCATTTGTCTTACATGGTGAGATTAGTTGCTGGTAAGGTATTTGTCAAACATATTTCTCAAAATCTCACAGAATCTGTTTAAAAGCATCTCTTTCTGTGATAGGACACTTCCTGACCGGAAGGTGATATTTTATTTATTTATTTATTTATTTAATTAAACTTTTATACCGCTCCCTCTCCCAAAAAGGGACTCGGGGCGGTGTACAGCCTACTAAAAACACATAATAAATACTCAATAAATACAATTAAAATAAATTAAACCAAATTGATCCGGCTGTCTAACCCAAAAATAGAGTTAAAAATTAAAAACTAATAAAACCCCGATTAAAATTAAGTTAAAAAACTAAAAATACAGTTACTGGGCCAGGCCAGCCTGTTGAAAAAATAGGGTTTTCACTGCGCGCCGGAAGGTCAGAATATCCGTCATAGCCCGTATCTCCGGGGGGAGATCATTCCAAAGGGAGGGGGCTCCCACAGAGAAAGCCCGAACCCTCGGGGCCGTCAACCGACAACGGCCGGGCGGCGGTACCCCGAGGAGGGCAACCCTGTGGGAGCGTACTGGGCGGCGGGAGGTTGATGATGGCAGCAGGCGGTCCCGTAAGTACCCAGGTCCCGAGCCATGGAGCACTTTAAATACTGTCAGTACCACCCCCATATTTCCCCCCCCCCTCACTTTTCCAGTTTGAAACTTATTTTCCCCCCCCCCCTGTTTTTTCAGCCTGTTTGCATTCAGTTCTGTCTTGGATACAGTCTTGCTTCGGCCCAAAGAGAAGAATGATGTAGAATATTATAGCGAAACTCAAGAACTGCTACGGACAGAGATCGTAAATCCCCTTCGAATGTAAGTACAGATGAGCTACCTCTAAAAACATTCCAGCTTTGGTGGGAAATGTCAAAAGCTTCTTCTACAAACAAGAAGAAGATGTTCGAAATGGTTCCTGGAAAGTTGAACAAGAAGCTTGAAAACTCCTGCTACAATTTTTATCTGGTTTTTACCTCTTTTTGCTTGTTTCCTCCTTTTGGTTTGCGGGCAGCAGTTCAAATGGTTGTAGATAATATTGTGGACCATGCTGCTTCTTTAGATTCTGCCTCTTGGGACTCGATGTGCCTTTTCAGACTTTTCATCTTTTACCTTCTAGATATGGATATGTGTGTGCCACAAAAGTAATGAAGCTGAGAAAGATCCTGGAAAAAGTTGAAGCAGCGTCAGGATTCACATCGGAAGAAAAAGGTAAGCTCATTCTGTAGTATTATTAATGAGGAAGAACTGAAAGGATCTTTCACGTTATTAAACAGAAGTCTAGATAAGATCTTACCAGCACCACCATAATAAACCCCTTTATGTTCATTTGGTAGCCTGTCCTTGTTTTAAAGACTGTGCTTAAAATAACAAATTAATGAAATTCTACATCTATAGATTCTTAAAATGATTAAAGACAAGTGTCAGATCATCCCCAAATCTAGAAAATATTGGTTTCCCAGTTATGTGTGGTTAAGAGTTCACATTTTAATTACTATTAAAACCAAGTTTTGAGGCGTGGTTTCTGGCAGTGTTTTGTAAGTTTATATTTTTGCTATTATTTTTTTGGTTGCCTGTACCTTGATATCCTGATGAAACACTCTTTTTTTCAGATCCAGAAGAATTTTTGAATATTTTGTTTCATCATATTTTAAGAGTAGAACCACTCTTAAAAATAAGGTAAACACGGTCTTTGGCTCACACAGGAGAAATTTTAAAGTAACAAGAGTTATTTTATTATCTATAATTTATAATCTTGAGGATAATTTCCAACAAAAAGTTACGTCTGGGAACAGCCTGCAAGCATCTCCATTGCTTTTATTTGTGTTTAGTTTTGTAAACTGTAAACATTTAGCTATGCCTTTATCTTGAGAATTTGGGGATATTTCAAAAGCTCTTATTGCTGCCTCATTTCACTTAACTTCACTGATAAATGTCAGTTATGTCTCAACATTTATCTGCTATAGTAGCATCAGGTGTGGAGAATTTGTGGTCAGCTCAGTATTGCTAAATTAAAACTTGCAGCACTCAGTCTCTCTATATATATAAATATAAATTTAATACTTCACAGACTGGTACGTATCAGCTATTTAACTTTTGAAATAATCTCTTCATCAATTTAGGGAATAATTTATTTCAGGATCAAATCTGGGTCGGTCATTGGGACCAAAATTCTAGTCTTCCGACCTTTTAGACTCATGTTGGAGCCTATCTTCAGGGAACTTTTCTCCAGCAGTGTGTGTACTTTGTTATAAATATATGAATAAATAATAATGTATTCTTATATTTATAACTAAAGGTTTGGAAAGGATCTTAAAATCCAAGTCATCTGGTTTCTTTCCAGATGCAGGAATCTATTGCTACAGGATTCTGCTGTAACTCTGAAGACAAATCTGGTTGCAGTAGTAGTAGATGATACTTTTTAAAATCAATATTAAGTGTCAAATACGCTTGTATCTCTCTTGTCAAATGCACTTGTATTTCTCTTCTTAGATCGGCAGGACAAAAAGTCCAAGACTGCTATTTCTATCAGATTTTTATGGACAAGAATGAGAAAGTTGGAGTTCCTACCATACAACAGTTACTGGAATGGTCTTTCATCAACAGCAATTTGAAATTTGCAGAGGTTTGCAGAAAGATTCCTCTTTTTATAGTTTTACCAATCAGTGCACATTTTGCTGGCTGGTGTTTGATCAGCTTTCGAGAAGCTGAAGCATGCAAGTGTCTCCACAGTAGTTCAATACATTCTTAATTGAATAGGAAGTGACTCTTCATTATGATGAATGGGGGATTTGCTTCTTCAATAGATATCAGAAGAACTTCCTTGACTCTTTGCTTGAGCTATTTGTGCAAATGATTTATTAATTAAAGCATAGGCGGGGAACTCAATGTATCCAGATGTTCCTCAGCTTAAATTCACCGCTGCCTTGTGTGAATGACCAGTGGAAAGGGATTCTGGGAGTTCTAGTTCAGCATCACCTGGAGGCCCATTAGTTTCCTTCTTGCTTTAGATCAGGGTGTCAAACCTTGGCAATTTTAAGACCACTAGACTTCAATACCCAGGGCTGTGGAATTCTGGGAATTGAAGACCACAAGTCTTAAAAGTGGCCTTAAAAGTGGACACCCTTGCTTTAGATTAAGTCAAAGATAGGACTAATCTGTATGACTGATTATATGTATACCAAACCTTAAGATCTTTTTGGATCCTTGATTTTGAGAAAGCTATTTTTTAACTTTGCATTAGGGGCATCAGGATTTAATAAACTGAAATAGAGAGAATGAAGTCTCTTGACTAAAACATATATCCTTTTTCTGTTGCCTTTTACTAGGCCCCATCATGTCTGATAATTCAGATGCCTCGATTTGGCAAGGACTTCAAAATGTTCAACAAAATTTTCCCTTCTCTGGAATTGAATATCACAGACCTTCTGGAAGACAGTGAGTTTAATTATGCCTCATGATAGTGCAATAAGACTGAATTTCAGTTGAAATGAATTCCATGACATTTGATGAACCTGGATACCTTCACCAATAAAATGAATCATCTTCAAAATAATGCGGAATGGAGTTGCTGTGCACCATAAAAATCTTGTTTCAATGGAGATACACAAATAGAATCAGGATCTGAAATGTTCATTGCAGACTTTAGCAGAGCCATAACAATAGTTGATTTCCAAACTGCTCCAGTTTTGTTCATAATACCTTTTCTCAGCTTCCTAAAATAAATAAGTTCTAACTGCCATTAGGAAATAAAGAATACAGATATCCTAGCTCTTTATGAAATAATCTTTTACTAGGCTGTCTGCTGGATAATTTATTCTGTTAGGATGTAATGTATTTAAGTTGCAGGCCCACAAGACTTAATTTTTCCAACAATTCCTGGAGAAATTGTGAGGGTTCCCCCCCATTCCCCCTCTTGTTTTCACCCGTTCCTTCCTATCTGCCACACCTGTTCAGTTCTTAACAGAAAAATCTAGAAGAGCTCTAAACTTCCAAATATGACAGGGCACATTCTTTAAATTAATAGTATTTGTACATGAATAGAGTGAGTTAATTTTCTTTTACTCAAAAGTTTGATTTTCTATTTAAAAGAAATCGTAGATGTGGGTTCTGTTTATTCAGAATGGTAGCATCCAGCACAATGGGTGTTCTTCCTCTTGTAAAATTCAGCTCCGAGACAGTGTCGTATCTGCGGAGGACTTGCAGTATACGAATGTCGGGAATGTTACGAAGATTCAGACATTTCATCTGGTAAAATCAAGCAGTTTTGCAAAACTTGCAATACGCAGGTAAGTTGTTGTTTTTTTCTTTCTTCCTTCCCGAAATACCCTAAGAATTTGTTTTTGATATTGCTGTCTTGTGTGAGAACTGGGTTCTTTCAGAAAAGGGGCAAGATTGTAATTCCCTTTGCTAAACGTTTCTTCCCTCCATCTCACGATAGGTTCATCTTCACCCCAAAAGGCAGAGTCATAAATTCAACCCAGTGTCGCTTCCGAAAGATTTACCGGACTGGGATTGGAGGCACAGCTGCATACCTTGTCAGAAGATGGAGCTCTTTGCCGTTCTTTGTATAGAGACAAGCCACTATGTGGCTTTTGTTAAATATGGCAAGGAAGATTCCTCTTGGCTCTTTTTTGATAGCATGGCTGATCGGGATGGTATGTTTTCTCTTTGTGAACTCTCAACTGTTGGCCTTGGGCTTAAATTAACGAACTTTTTAGTACTTAACATCTGTCATGAGACTCCTTGTGTCACGGTTCAAGCAACATTCCTCAGTCTTTCAACCATGGCATACACTTTTGTCAACGTTCCCCAGATAGTAGGGCACCTTGTTGAGAAAAGCTAGGTCATTGCTGTAGGCCAGGGGTCTGCAACCTCAAACACTCAAAGAGCCATTTGGACCCGTTTCCCACAGAAAAGAAAACAGGAGCCTCAAAACTTGGGTAGCCGTGGCCAACTCAATGCCACTCCCAAACAATCACATGTCCCTACCACCACCACTCCTACCCAGGTTTTGTGGCTCCCGGTGTTTTATGTGGGAAATGGGTGTCTCTCTCTTCTCTCCCTCCCTCTCATGTTTGTTTTTCGTGTTTTACCTTCTCAGGCCAGGTGAGGAGTGACTGGGAGGGGAGGGCAAGAGGCGGGGCTAGCCATCACCCAACAGGGAGCCACAGCAGACGGCCAAAGAGCCGCATGTGGCTCCAGAGCTGTGAGTTGCTGACACCTGCTGTAGACTAAGGCCAAGGAGATGAAAAAAATAAATCTCTGCTCAGCTTTGAGAGTTCCAAAAATTACCAGTATATCCAAAATGAATTTAGATGGTGGCAGGATATGGAAATTTGAAGGAGACAATATAATAGAATAACAGAATTGGAAAGGACCTTGGAGGTCTTCTAGTCCAACCCCTTGCTCAAGCAGGAAACCCTAAACCATCTCAGACAAATGGTCATCCAGTCTCTTCTTAAAAGCCTCCAGTGTTGGAACACCCACAATTTCTGAAGGCAAATCTTTCCACTGATTTCATTGTTCTCACTGTCACAGAATTTCTCCTTAATTCTAGGCTGCTTCTCTCCATGATTAGTTCCAATCCATTTCTTCTTGTTCTGCCTTCCAGGTGCTTTGGAGAACAGGTTGACCTCCTTTTTCTTTGTGGCAGCCCCTCAAATATAGGAACACTGCTAACATGTCACCCCCAATCCTTGCCCCCCCCCTCAATTAAAATAGACAAACCTGGTTCCTGCAACTGTTCTTCACATTTTAGCCTCCAGTCCCCTAATAATCTTCATTGCTCTTTTCTTCACCCTTTCTTTTTGAGAAACTCATGTGATTGATTCTGAAACGGGTTGGAGATTGAAGTTGGCATGAAGTAGAATGCTTCTCACCTGGGATTACATCATCTCCCAAAGTTGCCTTTTTCAAGAAGCTACTGGACTTTCTGGTTTTTCTTTGAAGACTTTTTGCTTCTCTTCCAAGAAGCTTCTTGACCTCTGAAGAAGCTGAAAGATTCTGGAGAAGCGAAACGTCTTCAAAGAAAAACCGGAAAGTCCAGTTGCTTCCTGAAGAAAAGCATCTTTTGGACATCCATGACCTGGATGAACTGAGAATCTCCATAAAACATGTCGTCATCTCAGAACCACATAGTTTGGGCTGTTTTATTGTCCTCCTGGGATAATCCCATGTCTTCTTTTCTCTTTCAAGGAGGTCAAAATGGTTTTAACATCCCTCAAGTGACTCCTTGTCCAGAAGTTGGCGAGTATCTGAAAATGTCACTCGACGAATTGCACTCTCTGGACTCGAGGAGAATCCAAGGCTGTGCGCGAAGGCTCCTTTGCGATGCTTACATGTGCATGTATCAGAGCCCTACAATGAGTTTGTATAAGTAGACATGGAGGATTCTCGTGAGAAAGGAATACTGGACTGTGGCCCAAGAAAGCTCAACGGAGCTGTCGGGTTCTCGGCTTGTGCGTCTGTTGCTGGCAATGGATGCTTCGAAGGGTATGGAAATCAAAGAACTAGACAGAAGAAGCAGCTATTTTAACAGAAAGGGGGAAAATGGAACCATTCTACAGTGCGGTGTTGTGTTGCTAAAACACTTGAGTGTTTTCGCTCTTGGACATGTGTGCGTGTGTGTGTGGGTTTTTTTTTTTTTAATAAAAAAAAAGTCTAAATGAAGCAATTGTAATGTTTAGGTTGTGTTTCAGAAAAACTGTTTACGTAGACCGAAGATTACATCCCCACTGGAGCCTTCTGCTGATTCTTCTGATCCTGCACAGCCTAAAGAACGAGGACTATATTTTGGGTGTTGTATGTTTCCCAGTGTTGTATCCATTGTGTCTGTAAGACAAGCCTTACGACCTTGGCATCAAGAGGTTTTGCTTCTTGTTTTGACCTGGAATAAGCTAACTCACGAATCCCAAAACATCTCTAGCGCACTAAGTTGAGTGTATCAATGCAGATCTATCTGATCACTTCCTTGTCACCCTGGACCAAGAATGCGCATTGTTTTCTTTGTAGCAAATGGGTTCCTTCCAGGAAAAGGAAGAATAATGATCCTGCAACGTTGCAGCGGTACTCGGAATGAGCTCCAGAAGTGGCCTCCCTTGGCAAGATTGTCCTCCCTTGCACAACTTCCTAAGTCCTGTTCCACGCACTTGATGCCATTTGTAAAGTCATTTCTGGGAATGTGTGGATGAACCAGTATGATGTCTTTCAATGGATACGCCCATCTTCAAAGCTAATCCTGAAAGGCATTCCATTGCTGTCTTCAAGCTTGATTTCCATACTGAAATAATCCTGAAAACCTGTTTTTTTTTTCCTAAACGAGTTTTGGAAACTTTTCAGCACATATTCTGCATGCTGCTTGGTCAATTTCCCCCCCCCCCCAAATATCCAATTATTTGGAAGGTCTGAGGCTATTCTCCTTTCCTCCAGTGATGAGGGAAAGACCCTCTGACAGCTTGCAATTCAGGGGTGAGATCAATTCATATCAGTTCAAGAGCTGTCGTAGGAATCATTCAAAAAACACTCCATTAAATTATCTTTCTGTGTTCTGTTAGGTAATAGTTTATGTGTTCACATGCTTCTGCATCTAGAGGGCAAATTTGGATTACGCCAGCAATCCAGTCTTCTAATACATTTGTTCCACAGTTCTGACCAAGGGAATACAAGTCAAGTTTAATCCCATCAAAATATTCTTTGCTGTTTCGCGAGCTGCATAGGCTGCCTTTTATGGTTATAGCGGATTCGCCCAATGGGACTTTTAGGTACTGTATGTTGATTTGTTGGATTCGACAGTGTCTTCAGGTCTATGACAGCTTGCCATGGCCAACTTGCTGTGGGACAACCCACCATAGTACAAGAGTTACATTAATATTGAAGAAATAGTGGAATAGAACCATTAAAGGATGCCAAAGGAGGGACAAAATGAAAATGTGAATGACAACAATTACAATATTTTTCAAATTATTTTAATTGTTGAATTGTTCCATGGTGAGTTGGCCATGGCGAGTTTGCTGCATCGAGCTGTCCCACTTCAGTGTCTACCAAGTAGGATTGTGAGGGCAATAGTCGGCATATCATACATTTGAGATAAATGTACCTATAGACAACCATATGTAATAGTAGCATGTTTAAGACCTCAATTGCTAGTTGTTATTGTGCACTTAACTTTTTTTTTTTTTGTCTCAGGGAATGCCATGGAAATGAAATCTGTTGTCTATTACATGGAAGGAGAACATACTTTTTTCAGTTTTGTGCTTTAGAAACCATACTCCCTCATTTATCATCTCAAAGGATTATATTGAGCCAGTGTGTAGTTAAATCATTTGACTTGCCGTTCAGTACATGGCAAAACATTACTAGCTTGTGTGAAGTATTCAATGTTGTATTGAGCATTTTTATGAACTGTAGATGTAATAGCTTTTCTGCAGTTTGGAGGAAAACCTGCTATCATTGCCTTAGATACATTTTGAAGACAGCAGCTGAAGACATGTCTTGAGGTGAGAAAAAAAGAAAACCATGAATGAAGTAGAAACAGATTGTATGTTACGAAGTAGATCTTTTATATATATATATATATATATATTAAAAAAAACTTCAGGATGGATGGTGGATGCTGAATGTCTCTTAAGATCAGTTTGCTGTAGGGAAACTGATAGAGTAATTAGGCATCTAAAGCTTTTTTCAATGGTTTCTAATTGCCCAGCAGGGCTACCAACTCATGGCATTAATTCTCATTTGTGTAACTCGTGATTGGATGTCCTTCTTGATCCTGCTTTTCCTTTGAACATTCGTGGGAACTCCAAGTCTCAGAAGGTAGTTGGGAAATTGTGGTTTGAGAACACGTAGGGCTCCAGTTGGCTTGGACTGAGATGAAAATGGCGATCTTGATGGAGCAGTAGGATGGAGGAATGTGGGCAGGAAGCGAGCAGTAATTGAAAGAATTGATGGAAAGAGATACTGATCAGAAAAACAAGCTCCATCTTTTTGTCAGGTTGCAGGGGTGTGGAGAATAAGGACAAGAACACATCCATACATCATCCAGAGTTGTTCTCGGGTCATCTGAGGATGTGGCTCTAATCCTAGAACAAATGTTTATGTGGAGGTGAGATCTGAATAAAACAACAGGGTCTAGAAAGCTGGCGGCCAGCTGAATCTTGGGAACTGTCTGCATTTTAAAATAATCACATCAGAGGTGGTGTATGAGATTTAGTTCGGCGGTTTGGATATATAATGAACCTTTCCAGCTTGTTTCCTAATATTGCAGTCGGAGGGAAAGTCATCGCTGGTGTTAAGACTCCCTTTCGAATATGCAGTGCAATAAAACATACATGGCAATCGCTCTCCATCCCTTTCCTTGCTCTTTTCTATTTTCTCTGTTTCATCCATCGTGATTTTGGCATTTTGATAACCACGCTCTAAAAGGTCTCCTGCGGTACTATGAAAAGCGAACTTTTAAGCCATTGCCCTGCAGAAGGAACTCAGCAGAAGTGAAATCATTTCATTTTTGAGACCGTGTTTTCTATGTCTGCACAGACTTTGGTGTTGTAAGCAAAACATTAAAAGTGTCGTCTTTTGCTTTCCCCCCGGGGCTGAGATTGTCACACAGAATAGCGTTTGAATCAAAGTGAAAGCTGAATTGGATTTTTATCTTGACCTGAATTGCCTCTTTCAAGGTTCGGGTTTTATTTATTCTGCCATTGTAACAAACTTAACGTTCTGCATTGGCTTGCACAATTTTTAGGAAAACAAAAATTAAAGATTTTGTGGTTTTGAGTGCAGTTGTCTCATAGGGTGTCTCAACTGAGAGTTTAGGAAATTTTTCAGACTGTGTGTGTGAAGCCTTAATTTCTTCAGACGAGAAAAGAAATGATACCCTATATTATTTCTGTACTAATATTTATTAAACTCATCATTTTTTGTGGCTGTGTCATTTATTTGTAATGCTGGAAAGGCATCCATGTTTGAGGGGAAATGATGACCACATTAAAAATTTTGTGCTTTACTCACTGCTTTTGGGGGTAAAAGAGAAGAACTTTTATATATGGTGTAAGAGAAAAGAGCAATTATAGAATTGAAGAAGCTTTAGACAAGCATGCAGACCTGAGAATTACAGCCTAAAAGCTTATTTATGCTGAATCCTGTCATAGGTTATCCTGTTACGTACATATGCATTGAGTCTGGCATTTTTGAAAGACTCCAATGTGCAAAGAAAATGACTGGAATTGATATGTTCCCAGAAGGCATCCTCCAAAATAAGGATTATTTACAGAGAATGTAAGAAAATGGATTTTTTGTTCCAGATGTTGAAAAGCTCTTCCTTAGAACATAAAGGCCTTGTGCACTATTGCATTTATAGTTGCTGTTTGCAGCTTCAAGGCCTTTCATAAATGAGCATCATCGGCATGTCCCATCCGGTAGAGAATGGAAGATGGGCAAACTTTGCTTCTAGTGATCTTGTGTAAGATGGACCGATGGATGGTCTAGATCACGGGTGCCAAACTCATGTCGTCACGGCATTGTCATGTGATGTATCGTGACTTTCTCCCCCTTTGCTAAACTGGGCCAGTGCATGATGCATCCGGCCCGTGGTCTAGATAGCCCAAAATCTGACAGCCAAAACATTTCTCTATGATCTTAAGCCTGTTAATAGGCTTCTGGCTATCAAAGCTGCCATAGACACACAACACTGCATGCCTTTTCATTTCCCGACAAGTTTTAATACATTCTCAACACCAATTTCAACTGTGGGTTTCTAAGCATAGGTGCATTTGAAGCAAACCTTTTTAATTCCTTTAATTATCTTGATGTTTGAAAGACAACTTTGTATTCAGTTTTGTTTGCAGCTACATTAGATTAAATATATATATATGCTCCAGATGCCACCTTGTGGAATTAATACACAACTGCTGTAATAACACCCCCTCCTTAAAAAAAAATGACAACATTGGAAGGCTTTGTAGTAGCATTTGGAATGCAACTGCACCACATTAATTTTTCTAAGTGCCAATTAATTTGTTCGCATACACCCAGATGTTGTACATATTGAGGCAGTAGTATAATTTCTGGGTTTTATTTTTTTTAATGTATCCAAAGGTTTTAGTGAAGACAATTGCATTTGTACTTCATGCTTAGCCAAAGGTTAGCCAAAGGAAATACCATTAGCTGATTAAAATATTTCACATCCTGGCTTGTGCTCGTGAAATAATGAGCTCTAGTGTCTTTTATGATGAAGCGAATCTCCTACCCGCCTAACATTTCTGTGCAGCATTGTACAAATAAAATATTTGGGGAGATCAGAACTGCTGTCGCTAAAATGCAGCTCTATTGGGGAGCTGGAAGAAACGTGAGACTTGGTTTAGGCCAGCTTTATGAATTCATACCCAACAGAAAAAGACACGTTTTTTTTTGTTTTGTGATTGTGTCTTGACTTGAAATTTATACCTCACTATGGACCAGTTCATTGAAGATTAAATTAGAGCTTTTCTAGGGAGGCAGTCATAAATTATGCATGTAATGATAGTCCTCGACTTACAAAAGTTTGTTTAGTGACCGCTCAAAGTTGCAACGGCATTGAAAAAAAAAAGGGACCATGTGTCAACACTTACAAACTTCGCAGCATCCCCCGGATCATGCGATTTAAATTTGGAGACTTTGCAAGTAACTCATATTTATGACAGTCATGGTGTCCTGGAGGTCATGTGGTCATCTTTTTGTGACCTGACAAGCGAAGCCAATAGGGAAGTCACAACCATTTTTTTCTACCTTAACAACTGCAGCCCTTCCCTTAACAATTGGGGCAAGGAAGGTTGTAAAATCGGACAAACCTGACTTAACTGTCTCACTTAGCAACAGAAAATTGAGTTCGATTGTGGTCGTTAAGTCGAAGTTACCAGAAGATGACACTTGTTCTTCATCACAAAATGGAATAGGGGAAGGGAAACTGACAATAACAGATAATAGATAATCAGAGTTGGAAGGTACCTTATAGATCATCTAGTCCAACCCCCCGCCCAAGCAGGAGACCCTACACCATTTCTGACAGATGGGAGTCCAATCTCTTCTTGAAAGCTTCCAGTGATGACGCTCCCACAACTTCTGAGGGCAACTTCTGTTTCATGGGTTGATTGTTCTCACTGTTCCTCCTTATTTCCAGGTTGAATCTGTCCTTGTTCAATTTCCATCCATTATTCCTTGTCTGGCCTACAGGCACTTTAGAAAATAGCTTGACCCCTTCCTCCTCTCTGGGGCAGCCCCTCAAATATTGGAAGACTGCTTTGCTGTCTCCCCTGGTCCTTCTCTTCACTAGACTAGCCAGGCCCAGTTCCTGCAACCGTTCTTCATATATTTTAGCCTCCAGTCCCCTAATCATCCTGGTTGCTCTTCTCTGCACTCTTTCCAGAGTCTCAAACTCTTTTTTATAGTGTGGGTGACCAAATTACTGCTACTGAAGGCTATATAGAATACTGTATGCTTGAAAGTAACAATTGCACTCTCAGTATGCTCTAGCACTATTTGAGTCCAACCTGATAACTCCTGTTAACCTCAGTTAATCTTTCCCCATGACCAGTAGGAGGCAAGCAATGCCAAATAATTTCCTTGCAAAAATTTCCCCACGGAATAGGCTTCCAGATCTACTGTGTATTGACCCTCAACAGGAGGAGTTGGAAAAATTCATTTCTGGAAAAGCAAATTTTTGTTTTCTTTTTAAATGAATTTATTCTAAGGAAAGTTTGACTTTCCACCTTAGTTGGTCACTAAGATTTCAAGATCTCAGCAACTCAATTTTTTTTTAACCTTTTAGCGACCAAGAATAAGCATACTTGAGAGTTAACTGCTTTTGAGCAGAAGAGGAGAAAGTTTCAGGTGATAAACTGGAAATCCTCTTTGTTTGGGGTTGTGGTCTCACTATCTCTTGATTTACCTCTGAATACAGAATAATAAAATTGGGACCTTGGAGGTCTTCTAGTCCAACCCCCTGCTCAAGCAGGAAACCCTACATACCACTTCATACAAACGGTTCTGCAACCTCTTCTTAAAAACTTCCAGTGTTGGAGCATCCACAACCTCTGGAGATAATTTTTTCCATTGATTAATTGTTTTCACTATCAGGAAATTTCTCCTTAGTTCTAATTTGCTTCTTTCCTTGATTAGTTTCCATTCATTGCTTCTTGTCCTGCCTTCAGATGCTTTTTGGAGAATAGTTTGATTCTCTCCTCTTTGTAGCAGCCTCTTAGATATTGGAACATTGCTATCATGTCACCCCTAATCCTCTTCATTAAATGCTCTGGCCATCAGGCCCCACCCAATCTGACCACCTTGAGGGAATTTGGCTCCGGATTGAAGGAGGGGGAAAATGGATTTTTAATAAAGTACCCAAATCCCTGCCAGGCAGAAGTAGAGGAGCAAAGCCAGTTGGCCCTCCTGAAACAAGAATTTATTTTAACCAGAAGGGAGGCATTTGAAGGACCAGCCTTGGAAAACACCCACTGGCTGAGTTCATTCAACTCTGGATAACAGATAATCAGAGTTGGAAGGGACCTTGTAGGTCATCTAGTCCAACTCCCCGCCAAGTGGGAGACCCTACACCATTTCTGACAAATGGCGGTCCAATCTCTTCTTGAAAGTCTCAAGTGATGACACTCCCACAACTTCTGAGTGCAAGCTGTTCCATTGGTTGATTGTTTTCACTGTCAGAAAGTTTCTCCTTATTTCCAAATTGAATCTCTCCTTGAACAGTTTCCATCTATTCCTTGTCTGGCCTACAGGCGCTTTAGAAAATAGCTTGACCCCTTCCTCTCTGTGGCAGCCTCTCAAATATTGGAAGACCACTAATATTTGACCACTCTCAAATATTGGAAGACCACTCCCCTGGTCCTTCTCTTCCCTAGACTAGCTAGGCCCAGTTCCTGTAGCTGTTCTTCATATGTTTTAGTCTCCAGTCTCCTAATCATCCTGGTTGCTCTTCTCTGTACTTTTTCTAGAATCTCAACATCTTTTTTATAATGTGGTGAACAAAACTGGATGCAGTACTCTAGGTGTGGTCTTACTAAGGCTTTATAGAGTGGTATTAGCACTTCCCTTGATCATGATTGTATCCCTCTGTTAATATAACTTAGGATTGCATTGGCTTTTTTGGCTGCTGCTGCACACTGCTGGCTCCTATTTAGCTGGTTGTCCACTAAGACTCCAAAATCCCACTCACAATTACTGCTATTGAGCCTGGTTTCACCCAATGTATATGTGTACTTTTGCTTTTTCTTGCCTAAGTGTAGGACTTTACTTTTCTCTACATTGAATTTCATTTTGTTAGATACAGCTCAGTGTTCTAGTCTGTCAAGAACCGTCTGGATCTTGAGCCTATCTTCTTGGGTATTAGCTATTCCTGCCAGCTTAGTATCTTCTGCGAAAATCGATAAGAGTCTGAGGTCCATCTTTAGCCCCTGAGCCACCATTTTTATCTGACCTCTGCTTATCCGTAACAAAACATCTATGCAACAATGACTTGTATGGCAACGTAGACTTACTGGGTTGGTTCTTTTGTTGTGGCTGTCCTAGTCAGCGTGACTGATTTGCAGCATTCCACTGTTGCTTCGACATCTTTTCTCAGAATATAAAAAGTGAGTAGATCTCAAGTCAATCATTTGTGAGACTACTTCTCGTTTTCTTCTTTGTTGAGATGTATATCTTACTTTTCTTCCAGGGATGCCAAACAGACTATTTACATTTTTTTTCCATATAAAAATCGATCTGTGAGATCAGCTGGGTTTTTTTAAAAATCAGCTAAGGCTAAGAAATCATGATGTAACCGAAGGTTGACTCTAACCCTGACCTAGTCCTACTCCATAGCCACTCCAGTATATCCCTCTGGCTCTTTGCTTAAATGTTCCTTAGCTTCTATCTTTTATAGCAGAGGTCTCCAAACTTGGCAACTTTAAGACTTGTGGACTTCAACTCCCAGCGTAGCTGGCTCAGGAATTCTGGGAGTTGAAGTCCACAAGTCTTTAAAGTTGCCAAGTTTGGGGACCCCTGTTTTATAGGGACAGAACAAGGGGTTGAGGGTAGCTTGGTTCACATTTTGCCTATCCATGGTTGTTCTACCATGATTGATAGAAGAAAGTGTCGTTAGCTGGATGCACACATAATATTAAGACATAAACTCTGATTTAGTACACAGTGAGGGGTTCCCTCAGTGGGCAAAGGTGTGAATCATGGTTGATAAATCCCAATGGTGGATTCCACCTGATATAAAAGTGGATTCCACCTTCCTCTTCATCATTATCCAGCCTCACGATCCATCATGATTTCAAGTGATGGGTGAACTTAGACACTGGCCAAAGAATAACGTGTCTTATGTTGCAGTTCTGTTTAAACTATTTCAGTTTAAAGCGGATCTTTCTCAGCCCTACAAAGAATTCCATCAAAACTGAAGCCTTCTGAGCTAATCTTTTTCTTTCTGTCTCTTGTTGCACATTGTACTACTACTAATAATAATAAAGATTATATATAGAGAGAGCATTTTTTGATCTCAAGACCATGGACACGATTGGCAAAAAACCAAAGAACAACAACATAAAACCCCCTACTCCCAGGGCTCAATTATAATAAATCATTGAATAGGTAATGCATTATACAACATTTAAATGTATAAAGAGTTGGGCAATCATAATTATTAATAAATGCCAACAGATGAACCTCTGCTTCTTCCACCATCTCTCTGTTACCTTTTCCAATCCAGATAACGATCTAAGATCATGAAAATGGAAGAACAGCTGTTAAAAATGTAAGCAAAGCCCAATATCGTAT
The DNA here is from genome assembly GCA_023653725.1 of Bungarus multicinctus. Lineage (NCBI taxonomy): Eukaryota > Metazoa > Chordata > Lepidosauria > Squamata > Elapidae > Bungarus > Bungarus multicinctus. The sequence goes on along the minus strand of CM042839.1, from coordinate 6,029,585 downwards.
GGAATCCGACTCATAAATCCTTACCTCTAGGCCCCCATTATTGCAATCATATGGGCTCTTCCCTAATGGCTTTTCTCCCTGAATATCTAAAGAGGTAGCAATGTGTAACTGATTATCTCCTGAAAGAGAAGTCCTGCGGATCAAGTTAGGCCTCCTGAGATTTCTGCTCGATTGTGCAGCAGGGATGGCATGGAGGGGATTTATGAGGAATGCAAATGTTGTAGAAAGATGCGGGTGAAAGATGCTTTGGAGAAGCAGCAGCTGGGAAGTGCCATCGCATCTCAGTAGGTTTGGAAGTTAAGAATTGCAAAGCAGTGGTCTCCAACCTTTTGGGCATCAGGGAACAGTTCCACGGAGAAAGGTTTTTCTCTGAAGGTGTGGTTTTGCATGCTGCCTGCATCCCATGAAGGGGGCTTGTTTGAGTGGCCTGGTTGGTGGCATGCTGTGGATCAGTGCTGGCCCATGGACCAGAGGTTGGGAACCCCTGTTCTAGAGAACAATCATCGCTTGGCTTGTAAATTTAGCCAGGGGTTTGTTCTCCAAGCTTGCTGCTCATCTCTCGGACGTTTCGTTACCAAACTAGGTAACATCATCAGCAGGGTTTTTGGCTGAAGGGTCTTATTCGTTTGTGTAGCTGGTCAGTTGGTCTTGTGACCGATTGAATCACAAGATTCAGAGTCCCAGATTCAGTCAACAACTTCTCTTATCAAACATGGCTTAGGATAAATATAAAAAAAAAGGCGTGAGAGTTGTTACAGGAACTAAATGACGATTTGCACAATCAGGATTGTGTACTGGTTCCCCACCACCATGTAATAGCAATAGCCCTTAGACTTATATACCACATCACAGTGCTTCACAGCCCTCTCTAAATGGTTTACAGAGTCAGCCTCTTGCCCCCAACAATCTGGGTCCTCATTTTACCCACCTTGGAAGGATGGAAGGCTGAGTCAACCTCAGGATGAAACTGCTGGCTGTGGGCAGAGCCTGCAATACTGCTTTCTAATCATTGTACCACTGACCCACTATGTAATCCATACTGCTAAGCAAATAAAATAACCCAGACAGCAGGATGTTTATTAAGCACTAACGAAATGTAAACAATAAAAAAATCAATAAAACTTTTAAAAACACAAAAAAGGTCACAAAAAGGGGATCGTATGACCCCAGGACACTGCAACCCTCCTAAATAGGAGCCAGTGGCCAAGCATCTGAATTTTGATCACATGATCAGGCAGGGGGTCGTAAATGTGCAAACAGCCATACATCACTTTTTTTCAGTGCCGTTGTAACTTTGAATGGTTACTAAACACTGTTGTAAGTCTTTGTAAACAGCAATGGTTTCTGCCCCACATTTTCTAGTCATACCACAACTAACTGCAATGACTTACTACATATTGACTTTACAAGAAGATAATGTAGAAAAGACAGTATGTAACCTAAAATCACCCCTATCTATTGGCCCCGATGGATTATGTGCATACTTCTTTAAAAAGCTCTCTTCTACCATAGCGGAACCCCTAAGCATTATATATGAGATATCATTCAGAACCAGCTCCTTACCAAACCTATGGTCCTTAGCTATCTTCAAAAAAGGTGACCCCAGCCTGGTTGAAAACTACAGACCAATCTCACTGTGTTGTGTCATGTGCAAAGTGATGGAATCAATCATTAACCAATTCATCACCCTCCACTAAGAGTCAAACAACCTACTCTCCAAAAAACAATTTGGTTTCAGGAAAAAATTGTCCTGCAATCTTCAACTCTTACACTGCAAAAACATATGGACTACTCTAATTGACCAGGGTAAAGCTATAGACGCAATTTACATAGATTTCTGCAAAGCCTTTGATTCAGTAGTACATGACAAACTACTGTTAAAACTAAATCTTATGGCATTTCCAGATCCCTTCATAAATGGATTACTGCGTTCCTGTCAAATAGGCAACAAATAGTAAAAATAGGGAGCACTATATCAAACCCTGCTCCAGTTAACAGTGGTGTCCCCCAAGGCAGCATTCTAGGACCCACACTCTTTATACTCTATATAAATGACCTTTGCAATCACCTTATAAGCAACGGCATCCTTTTTGCGGATGATGTAAAACTATTCAACAGCACCGACAATGCTACTGTCCTTCAAAACGACCTTGATTATGTGTCTGAATGGTTAAACAATTGGCAACTCCAAATCTCGACAACAAATGCACTGTCCTACACATTGGTAAAAATAATCAGTACACCAAATACAAACTAGGCAGATATGACCTCATTGACGACCCTCACTCTGTCAAGGAGCTGGAGTTCTCATATCAAATGACCTAAGCGCCAGAGCTCACTGTAACAGCATTGCCAAAAAGGCATTAAGAGTTGTAAATCTAATCTTATGAAGCTTCTGCTCCGGAAATATCGAATTGCTAACTAGAGCATACAAAACTTTTGCTAGACCAATACTCGAATACAGCTCTTCAGTCTGAAATCAGCACTATATATTGGACAATAATACAATTAAGCGAGTCCAGAGGTATTTCACTAGAAGAATACTACACTCCTCTGCTCGCAACAGAATACTCTATATCACCAGGCTTAATATTTTGGGCTTGGACAACCTTGAACTACACCACTTATGGTTAGACTTAAGTGTAGCACACAAAATTATCTGCTACAATGTCCTACCAATCAACGACTACTTCAGCTTCAACTGCAACAATACAAGAGCACACAACAGATACAAATTCAATGTAAACTGCTTCAAACTCGATTGCAGAAAGTACTACTTCAGCAACCGTGTGGTCAATGCCTGGAATGCACTACCTGACTATTGTTACATCCTCTAACCCCCACTCCTTTACCCTCAAACTATCCACTATTGACCTCACCCCATTCCTAAGAGGTCTGTAAGGGGTGTGCATAAGGGCACCATCGTGCCTACCGTCCCTGTCCTATTGTCACCATTTATTCATACCTATTTCCTATATTCTTACTCATGTTTATACTTATACCTATTATCTTGTAAGTGATTGACAAAATAAATAAATAAAAAATAAAAGTCAAAGGCGACCAGTGCATGTTACAATCCTCCTAGCTCCCCCCCCAAAAAATCCCCCCTCCAGTCATACCATCTTCTCTGCAATCTTCTCATTCCGTTGCATGAGTGCCTCCACGTGTGATGGCATTTGCACCAACTGTGCATCAGGTGAAGCAGAAGAGAGAGAACCAGAAGGCCCAGGCCAGCAGTTTTGATCTTCCCTGGCTGGGGGGCAAAAGTTGCTTTGTGATAAACAGACCTCTGTGAATATATTTCCTCCATCCTCCTTCCTTCAACTCTCCAAGCAGGAGGCCATTTTTCATGAGGTCATCTTCCCACACCGGTGTCATTTTCTACCAAGGTGTTGTATATCACCTCTCGGAGGTGATGGTGTTGCTTGTTGTTGAACACAGATGAGTCCGTCATGCTCCATCTGCTTTGATTTTATTTAGGGTTCCCTCAAGGGCCAGGGAAGGCGGAGAGAGAATAATAATGCTTCATCCCATCTGCTTTTCCTACAGTCAGCATCCCTTTGAATTATCACATGTTCCTAGTGGCTGGCATATGCTATCACATAAAGCGACATGGAAGTGTTGTTCTCCAGCTGTTGTGTTGACATAGTTTCCAGCCAGTCATTAACTTCCAAGAACCAGGAAGGGAAAGGTGTAGCTGAGGTGAAATAAATTGGGGGTTATTTCGGAGAATTGTCAAAGGAAGGAAATTTTCCCCCCACCCTGTCTATTATTTATGCTAGATCCCAAATCTGGAATTGACACCCAAATCTGGAATTGACACCCAAACCTGGAATTGACACCTAAATCTGGAATTGACACCCAAACCTGGAATTGAAACCCAAACCTGGAATTGACACTTAAATCTGGAATTGACACCCAAATCTGGAATTGACACCCAAATCTGGAATTGACAGTGTCACCCAGCCAGGTACGTTGGTGAGTAATAGAAATTATATGGGAGTCCTTGGCTTACGATTCCAACTTTAATTTAAAATCGGTGCTAACTAGCAAACCAGGGCTAGCACAAGTAATTTTTGACTTACAATCTTTCCCTTTATGACCGTACAAAGTTACAACAGCCCTGAATTTTTTTTCAGACTTATGACAGTTGCAGCATTCCTGTGGTCACGTGATCCAAATTCAGAAACCTGGCAACTTGGCATGTATTTATCCCGGGGTCATGTGATCATCTTTTGTGACGCTTTGACAAACAAAGTCTGGGAAAGACAGATTCACTTAATACAACCATGTGGTAAACTTAATAACTGCAGCGATTCACTTAACAACGGTGTGAAGAAAGGTTATAAAAATGGGGCAAAACTCACTGAACTGCTGCCTTGCTTAGCAACAGAAATTTTGAGCTCAACTGTGGTTGTAAGTCAAAGGTAAGTCAACTGTGGTCCCCAAGCTCTCTGATAAAGCCACGTTTTTGGAAAAGCAATGAGGTGGGTATCTCGGAAGGAACAATGTTCCATAGAGAAAGGGCCACCACCAAGAAGTTCCTTTTTCTGTGGTCCCATCAGAGGTACATTCCTAATCGATGGGACCTGCAATATGTGTCATGCCCCTGTCAAACTCGGAGGGGGAAGCCGAATAGCTGACAGGGAGTGTGGCTTCGTTGGCTGTGAAAGAAACTGGGGAAGGGCAAAATCCAGCTGGGCAGGGCTGGGAACAAGGGAGAGGGAATTCAGAGGAAGACCCAGGTCCACCCCCTCTTCATCCTAGGGTACACAGGGAGGAACGGAGAAGGGAGCAATATGAGTTGCATGGCTTATGGGGGAGGAAAAAGCCCTGATTCCCTTCATTAATGGCAGCTGGGAACACAGTGTATAAAGGAGGAAGCTGCACACAGCAAATTGTTGGGAGCAAACGTGAATTTATCGGGTATTGTCATAGCTTATCTGTGTTCCCAGAGTCTTCCCAACTGTGTGAGTTTTACTGTGCTTTCAAGTCTGAAATTCTTTCTCCTGCCCTGTCAAGTTAATTACTTCAGCTTAGTTTATTTGGATTTTTAGTTACAGTTTGTATGTACTTAATTTTCGGACTGAATTTCTTCCACTTAAAGATTGTTCTTGGGAGAAGTTTTTCTCCAGCCAAAGGTAACTTGGATGTTGGGGGCAAAGTTGGAGATAATAAATTGACTGTGTTGCCTTTGTGCCACGCCCCTTTGGGTCATCACAACATGTTTCATTATATGGTTAGTTGAAAACTGAATGGCCAATATCTAAAGATGCTACAGCTTTCTTCTGAATGTAGGCCATGGAGTTGATTAATTAATTAGATTAGACAGCAGTTCTTCTCTTCAATTTCAGGGTTTTAATTCCAATATATAGCTCCCACCTCCACGGTGATCTTAAAAAGATAAAGCAATGTCTGTATGTGCCCAACTCTTTCAGTTAAAATTAAATTCTAAATTCCTTATAAGAAAAAGTCTGCAGGTTTTTCTTAACATTGCATCTCAGTCACATATGGTTTGACTTTTTTTTTTTAATATATACTGTTATTTGCATTATTGGCATATTAAAAAAGAATGGTATTTTTTTTTGGTGCCAAAGCTTTGAATTCTTCAATATGACTTAATGCTTGCAGTTTTGCAATACGACAGCACCTTCACGTGGGTGTATTGCAATGCGAATCCCTTTTTTTTTTTTTGGCAATCATTATTTTATTACGTCCTACGACTTATGAGTTCCAGCTGTAGTCCCCCGCTTTCAAGTCTTGTGATCCCCTGACTACCATATGAATTGTTGATTAGAGTCCCTTTGATTCAGTTGATTACCGTGAATAATAGGGCAAGGAATGCTATCAGCATTTTGACTTTAACTATAACTGTTACAATTAATTATAGGTTTAATTAGCATACATGCCTGGCAGACGAGAATATAGCATTTCATAGTTAACAGATGACCCTGAAGCTTTAGCAGGAAGTATGACACCAAAGCTTTTGTGATGGAGAATTATTAATAAATGGCTTCCATTGTTTGATGTTCTTATTTATACAAATTAGCAAGCACTACATAATCAACTTAAACTGTATAATTTATAATAATTGATTTCATTTTGACTGACCACCGGTCAGTCTCTGGAAGAAAAATGGGCCTATTAGGATAACTTTAATCCTAAACATAGCTAATGAATCCTATTACTTTAAGGTCATATTTGAAGCTTTTGTTAATTGTCAGAACCATTTTAAATTGATTAGAGCTAAATTAAATCAATGTAATGTTTAGAGAAAACAATATTTCTAATGGATGAGGCTGGGCTGACCTCGAATAAACATATTTATCAACCGATTTCAGTGAATGAGATGGCTACCAGCCGGCCTCATAATTCATGATTGTCTATAATATGGGAAATGTCACTATCTTGGCAATTAATTATGTCAGGTTATAAATCTGCTGTTTACCGTTCACCGTTTGCCAGTCAGAAGACTTTGACAATTTAGAAAGCAAAAGGGCTAGGTAAGGTCCTAAGGTATTTTAACATATGAAGTTTTTAAAATGAAAAAAGAGGGGGAAGGGGGAAATCTAAAAGTCAAACTTCTGTTTTGGGTTAAAAATAATATCCTTCCTAAATAGTGAGCAAGAAAAATTACCCTAAAAAACATTCCCATCATCTCTCTAGATAGTGAGATGGGCAAGATAGAAAGCGAATGAATGAATGAATGAATGAATGAATGAATGAATGAATGAATGAATGAATGAATGAATAATTTACCCCCACTTTATTTTATTGATTAGCCCTTGGACCATATCAAAGTTCCAGAAACAAATTATTACTAGAATTTGATTAAAGTAATTTAAAATGGAATTGGATAAAATACAATTTAAAATGAAATTGGAATAAGATATGATTTAAAATGAAATTGGAATAAGATATGATTTAAAATGAAATTGGAATAAAATACAGTCTAAAATGAAATTGGAATAAAATGAATGAATAAATAAATAATGCATGCAAACTTGTAATAACATCAGATTGTGTTTTCCACAACCCTGGGATGTAGAAAAGGTGTTGAAGGAAGAGAACATAGAATAATGGGGCTGGAAGGGACCTTGGAGGTCTTCTAGTCCAACCCCGAGAGATGAAAGGCTGTGCAACCAATGGGCAATGCATCAAAAAAGAGATCCATGCAGACAGGTTGAGATGCCAGTCTCAGCTTCCCAAGCTCGCCAACGGGAGGAGAATTCCAAAGCCCATCCTGGAGCCCACTAGAATACAGGTAGTCCTCAATTTATGACCGCAATTGAGCTTATAATTTCTGTCGCTAAGCGAGACCGTTGTTGAGTGAGTTTTGCCTGCTTTTACGACCTTTCTTGCCGCCGCTGTTGCAAAGTTCGTCCCGTTATACAACCTCGCTTGCCATCGTGTGTCAAGTGAATCCCTGCAGTTGTTCAGCTAGTAACACCGTTGTTAAGTTGAATCTGGCTTCCCTCGTCAACCTTTGCTTGTCCGAAGGTCGCGAAAGAGGATCGTGGGGCACTGCAACCGACATAATTACATGCCAGTTGCCAAGCATTTGAATTTTGATCAATGGGGAATGCTAACAATGATTGTTAAGTGTGAAAAACGGTCGTAAGTTGTTGTAACGGTCACTAGACACTGTTGTAAATCAAGGACTACCTGCATTCTTTTCATTCTTGCAATGCCCTAACGTCCCATGGCTGGCTCCTTCTGCCTTGTTTAGCTATTCATTAGGACTTCTGTTTGGCTGGGGACAGGTAAACGAGGACCGAGTTTACCTGTGAATGCCTCCTTTTGGCGGCTTTTCAAAACTTAATAACTTTACCAGCAGCGACTCAGCCCCTGTTTGGCCTCTGAATTATTACTGTGGGATGAAACATTTCTTTAACCAAACCAGCCCTTTAATATCTCCCCCATCTCTGTTATTAGATGGACAAATGAATTTTCGCTTTGAACATAACACGTGGCATTGTCTGAAAATTGCCAGTATGAACCGAAGTTGGCAGGTGCTTTCGGCCTCTCCTCGTCGGTGATTGTCATTTATTATATGTTGCACCTTTATCTGTCAAACGTCGCTCTGCTCGATATTGATTTGTGTCTGCTTGCGCTCAAAGGTCACTTTGATCAACATACTACAAAACCAGAAAAAGTAGGCTGCTGACATTTCATTACCTGGGTGGGGTGGAGGGAGAAACCAGAGGCCTAAAATAAATAAGAATATGTTTGAGAATCGAATTGAGTGGAGGGACTATAATTAAGAAAAAGACTGCTCTTGGAGGTTAAAGGGGGAGGGGGAGGGGGAGGAGGAGGAGGAGGAGGAGGAGGAGGAGGAAGGAAGGAAGGAAGGAAGGAAGGAAGGAAGGAAGGAAGGAAGGAAGGAAGGAAGGAGGGAGGAGAGGAAGGAAAGAAGGAAGGAAGGAAGGAAGGAAGGAAGGAAGGAAGGAAGGAAGGAAGGAAGGAAGGAAGGAAGGAAGGAAGGAAGGAAAGAAAGGAGGAGGAGGAAGGAAGGGAGGAAAGGAGGAAGGAAAGAAGGAAGGAAGGAAGGGAGGGAGGAGGAGGAGGAAGGAAGGGAGAAAAGGAGGAAGGAAAGAAGGAAGGAAAGAAGGAAGGAAGGAAAGAAGGAGGAGGAAGAGAAGGAGGACTGTGGGGTCACTGGTAGTCTCTGAGTTTTCTTGCAGACATTTCATGACCTAACTAGGTAACATCACCAGTACAAGTCTTCCAATATCTCAGGGACTGCCAGAAAGAAGAGTGGGGTCAACCTATTTTCCAAAGCACCAGAAGCCAAGACAAGAAACAATGGGTGGAAACTGAACAAGGAGACAATCAACCTAGAACTAAGGAGAACTCAGAACAATCCATCAGGAGGACAGCTTGCCTTCAGAAGTTGTGGTTGTTCCAACACTGGAGGCTTTTAAGAAGAGATTGGATATCCATTTATGCCTGAAATGGCATTAAGTCTTCTGCTTCAGCAGAGGGTTGGACTAGAAGACCTCCAAGGTCCCTTCCAACTGTGATAATGTCCTATGTTCTCAATGCCTTCTCTTTGGAATTTGTGTTGGCATAAGAAGCCAGAGAGACTGATGGAGAGAAAATTGCAGAATGCCAAGCAAGGCATTCACATGCGTTCCTCGGGCCCTTGAAACCAAATCAGTGGTCCACTTCAAATTCCTCTTACCCTCAATTGAAGATAGCAGAAACGATTTCATCGCCTAGCTCTCTAAACTGATGATTATCTGGGGTGTCAAGCTGCACCTGTTCAGCCTACAGCTATGTTTATAACAGCAACTAGCAAAGTTTGCCCAGCCGTTCCCTTTGATTGCTATCCTAGGTTGCACTCGGTCTCTTTGTTTTGGGGTTCCTGCTTCAGGTTTTGGGGACGAGTTAAGCAGGTTGCGACAATCAATAATCACCATTTATTATCCGGACCTGCAATCGTAGATGTTGAGACTCTAGAAAGAGGGCAGACAAGACCAACAAAGAGACTAAGAAAGTGTTGTGGTTCGCCGGCAGCAGGTGTGGACGGCTGAGGCCTCGGAGAGCGAGGACTCGGATGAGGGGCCTGCGTGGGATGCAGGGATGGGACCAGGACCATCAGGGAGTGGAGGGCTGCCTTTGGAGATTGTGGAGGCTGGCAGCAGTGAGGAAGAGGTTCCCGAGGAGCCTGTGCCCAGCCAGCATGTGCGCAGGGCTGCTCAAAGGAAAGAGCAGCTGCAGCAGCACGGGTGACTCAGGAGTAAGGCTGCAAGGTAAGGGCCCCTCCCTTAAGAGACAAAAGCCAGCTGAGAAACCGGAGTTCTTTGCAGGAAGCAAAGAAATTTTTGCACTCAAGCCTTGTGGACGTTCGGGATATCTTGGTTGGTGTTTGGAGACTCTTTGTGTTTGAAATATATCTTAGTCACTTTATCTAGTGTTCTTGGCAGCCTTGCACCACCTTGGCAAGGCTCCTTCTTATCAGAGACAATTAGTTTGAAACAGCCTTTTAACCGGGAAGGAACAGAATTCGTAAAGAATCATTAAAAGGTTTTGCTGTTACCTCCGTTTCATGTTTGTTTGCTTGGAACAAAGTTTGGGTCAGAACAGGAAGTGAAGGCTAAAACATAGAAAGAATGGTTTCAGGAATTGGGTATATCTAGTTTAATGAAAAGAAAGACTGAGGGGTGACATGAAGACAGTGCTCCAATATTTGAGGGGCTGCCCCAAAGAAGAGGCAGTCAAGCTATATCTCCAAAGCTCCTGAAGGCAGGACAAGAAGCGACGGATGGAAACTAATCAAGGACAGAAGCAACTTAGAACTAAGGAGAAATTTCCTGACAGTGAGAACAATTCATCCGTGGAACAATTTATCTGCAGAGGTTGTGGGTGCTCCATCACTGGAGGCTTTTAAGAAGAGATTGGACAGCCATTTGTCTGAAATGTTTCCTGCTTGAGGAGAAGGTTGGACTAGAAGACCTCCAAGATCCCTTCCAACTCTGTTCTTCTGTTCTTCTGCCCCTGATTTTGCTTCAGTGCTTTCTTTCCTCCTTCTCTTTATTTTCCCACAGTTGCCAAAGTCTTGGTACATGTTACGAAAGGAGAATTTTTAATGACCTTCCTACTTTTTTCAGGGACTTTAAATCCACTCCCCAACTCTAGTGACCCATCCTCTGATTTGTTTTCCAGCTTCACCGCTTGGCCCCAAATCCCAAACGATCCCTTTGGGAATCTCTCCAGAGACTTTTGACAAATGTACTCATTCAGCTTTTTTTTTCCTTTTTTTCTTTTTTTTTGCATTTTTGGAACGTTGGCCTTAGAATTTTAAATTGCAGATTTCCCAGCGTGTGATTCCCAAAAGGTGGTTCTACGTTAATAGAGCACAACGGGAGCAAATTCCCACCGATCCAAGCAGGGCAGGAAGGAGGAGACGGATCGCGAGAGCGAGACGTTTTCTTGTCACACAAACCGCTGGTGGCACTTCTTCGCTTGCTTGCTTGCTTAATTAGCCCAAAGCTGAAGTTTCCAGGTCTTTCAAAAGGGGCTGCTAATTCCTCCCCCCCCCACCTCCCTCCCCAGTTTTTGCATATGACATTAATGCAGCTGGAGCCGGTGTCAATCATATCGTATTGACTCTCCAACTTGTAAACAAAGGCACGAGACAATTACAGGTTCAATACGATCACTGGCTTTGCCAAGACCTGCCAATTTGCTCTTTATGACTCAGGAGACAAAGATTTGCCCCCCTCCCCCCCCACCCCCCCAAAAAATGTCCACATCAGGGGAGGGGGCAGGAAGAAACTCCTCTTATGTCAAGCAAAATACATCCTCTGCTATTGGAAAAAAGAAAACCAAAATCAAACCATCTCTGTTTGCAAAAAGAAAGAATCTTGAAGCGGCCATGTGGAGGCTGTTCTCCTGGTGCTTGGCCCAAAGTCACCCAGGATAATTGGCCCAAAGTCACCCAGCTTTCATGCCTAAGGCAGGACTAGAACTTCCAGTCTCCTGGTGATTGGCCCAAAGTCACCCAGCTTTCATGCCTAGGACAGGACTAGAACTTCCAGTCCCCTGGTGATTGGCCCAAAGTCACCTAGCTTTCATGTTTAAGGCAGGACTAGAACTCCCAATCTCCTGGTGATTGGCTCAAAGTCACTCTGCTTTCTTGCCTAAGGCAGGATTAGAACTCCCAGTCTCCTGGTGATTGGCCCAAAGCCACCTAGCTTTCATGTTTAAGGCAGGACTAGAACTTCCAGTCTCCTGGTGATTGGCCCAAAGTCACCCTGCTTTCTTGCCTAAGGCAGGACTAGAACTCCCAGTCTCCTGGTGATTGGCCCAAAGCCACCTAGCTTTCATGTTTAAGGCAGGATTAGAACTTCTAGTCTCCTGGTGATTGGCCCAAAGTCACCTTGCTCTCTTGCCTAAGGCAGGACTAGAACTCTCAGTCTCCTGGTGTTTGCCCTAAAGTCATCCAGCTGGCTTTGATGGCTAAGGCAGACTACAACTCACAATCGCTTGGTTTCTACCTGGTGCCTTATCCACTTGAACAAACTGTCATTTGCCGGATGTTTTACTGTTGGTTGAACTCTTCCTGAAAGTGGCCGATTAATAATTTAATTCTGACAGCTCTCAATCCAAGGCCCCGATTTCAGCCTGGCAGCCAAAAACTTACAAAATTTGCAAATGTATAGATATGGTTTTTACTTCCCCTCCCCCCACTACTTCCACACAACATGTGATCTCCTGCGCCATCCCTCCCGCCTCCCTGCATGCATTAAACAAATTGCACAGCTGAATAGCTTTTCTTAAAAACTGGACATCCACCAAAAAGAAGTTTGGCAGGAAAGACAATTCAGCGTTCTTCTTTTAACAATGGACTGACTGACTGGCACATTTGAAATGCAAGGGGATTTTTTTTTAAATTTTTTTTTGGGGGGAGGGGGGGTGCGTCTTTGTTCCTCTTTTCGCCCTTTGAGCTGATAAACAGGAACAATGGGAAACAGCTGGGACAGGAAAACATTTGAGGTTTGGATTTCCAAAGCCAGCAAGAAGCATGCCAGTTTGCATCTCCTGCCTTTGTGGGTGGGTGGGTGGGGGGGGGGTAGTTGGCAACTGAGCTGGGTTTTTTGGGGTGGGTGGGTGGGTGGGGAGAGAAACGAGAGAAATACAATCCATATTTTTAAATCAAACATTACATATTTATTAATGTGCAGCTGTCCTTTTGTTGTGCGTGATTGCTACACCCTCCACGCCTGTTGGATGTAACACACACTGTCCATTGGGAGGGGGGAGGATGGAGGGAGGGAGAAATGGTCTTCTGGAGTTGGGGATGAATCTCTAAGAATGGAAGGACTCAGAGGAAGGAGGTTTCTCGGGGCAAAACATGGGACGAGGCATGTGCCTCACGGTGATTTGATTAAAATCACACCTCCTCTGCTGTGTGTGTGCGTGTGTTCCAGTTTTCAAAGGCATTTGATGCTGTATTTATTATTTATTTATTTAGGTTTTATATACCGCCCTTCTCCCGAAGGACTCAGGGCGGTGAACAGCCAACTAAAATACATGTAGACAAATATAAATAGTTAAAAAAGAATTAAACCCTAGGCTGTCCCTATAAAAATCTAAAAACCCCAATTAAAATAAATTAAAACTTTGTACACCCATCCCAACTAATCTAAAAACCCCATTTAAAATCCCATTTGAGTCAGCTCAGGCCGGCCTGCTCGAAGAGCCAGGTCTTCAGGTCACGTCTGAAGGCCCTCAGGTCACTGGTCGTTCGTAATCCAGGGGGCATCTCATTCCAAAGGGCGGGTGCCCCCACAGAGAAGGCCCTATTCCTCGGGGTCACCAGACGACACATAGAAGGCGTCGGGACCCGGAGGAGACCCTCTCTGTGGGAGCGCACCGGTCGGTGGGAGACTACTGGCAGAATGCGGTCTTGTAAGTATCCTGGTCCGATGCCATGGAGCGCTTTAAAGACCAAAACCAGTACTTTAAAGCGAACCCGGAAGGCCACTGGCAACCAATGCAGCTCGCGCAGGAGGGGCGTCACGTGGGAGTATCTCGACGCCCCCATAACCACCCGCGCGGCTGCATTCTGTACCAGTTGAAGCCTCCGAGTGCTCCCCGCAGGGAGCCCCATGTAGAGGGCATTACAGTAGTCCAGACGGGAGGTGACCAGGGCATGAGTGACTGTGCGTAAGGCGTCCCGATCAAGAAAGGGCCGCATCTGGCGTATCAGGCGAACCTGATAAAAAGCCCCCCTGGAGACGGCCGTAATATGATCTTCCAAAGACAGCCGTACATCCAGGAGGACACCAAGATTGCGGGCCCCTTCTGTGGGGGTCAAGATCTCATCCCCAATAGCCAGCGATGGAGTCAGCTGACTATATCGGGCCGCCGGAAACCACAGCCACTCGGTCTTGGAAGGGTTGAGTCGAAGCCTGTTCTCGCCCATCCAGTTCCGCACAGCTTCCAGGCAACGGGCCATAACCTCCACAGCATCGTTGGGGTGGCTTGGGGTGGAGATGTAAAGCTGAGTGTCATCAGCATACAGATGGCATTTCACCCCAAAACCACGGATGATCTCTCCCAGCGGCTTCATATAGATGTTGAACAGAAGAGGGGAGAGGACTGACCCCTGAGGCACCCCACACATGAGGGGCCTAGGGGTGGACCTCTCCCCCCCCATCAACACCAATTGCGAGCGGTCCGAGAGGAAGGACGAGAACCACCGCAAGACGGTGCCCCCAATTCCCAACCCCTCCAACCGCCGCAATAGGATACTATGGTCGATAGTATCAAAAGCCGCCGACAGATCTAAGAGGACCAGGACAGAGGAATAACCTCTGTCACGGGCCCTCCGGAGATCATCTACCAACGCGACCAATGCTGTTTCAGTACTGTGCCCGGGCCTGAAGCCCGATTGGAACGGATCTAAATAGGATGCTTCCTCCAGATACTGAGGGAGCTGACGCGCCACCACACTCTCAACAACCTTCGCCACAAAGGGAAGGTTGGAGACAGGACGATAGTTATTCAAAAGAGCCGGGTCCAGGGAAGGCTTCTTGAGGAGGGGCCGCACCACCGCCATTTTCAGGGCGGTCGGAAGCGCCCCCTCCGTCAACGAAGCGTTGACAATCCCCTGGAGCCAGCCTCGTGTCACCTCTCTGGAGGTAGAAACCAACCAGGAAGGGCACGGGTCCAATAAACATGTGGTGGCATTCAGCCTCCCCAGAAGTCTGTCCACACCCTCGGCGGTCACAGGATCGAACTCTTCCCAGATAACCGTCTCAAGACCTGCCCCAGACACCTCCCCCGGGACCACCCAACTGGAGTCCAGCCCATCCCGAATCTGGGCGATTTTATCATGCAGAAATCGGGAAAACTCTTCTGCTTTACCCTGCAAGAGGTCCTCCCGCGCTCTCGGCTCAAGCAGGGAGCGGGTCACTCTAAACAGGGTAGAAGTCAGTCTATACCTCCCTCAGTCCTGCTCATCAATTGAATCTGTCTTTTCATTCAGATAAATATTCAGGCATAGGGGTGTTTTATTAGCCAGGATTTATTTATTTTATTTATTTATTTGATTTGTCAATCCGCTTACAAGATAATAGGTATAAGTATATACATAGTTATGAATACATAAAATGGGTACATATAAGAAAAATAAAAGAAACAAGAGGACAGGGACGGTAGGCACATTGGTGCGCTTATGCACGCCCCCTACAGATCTCTTAGGAAAGGGGTGAGGTCAATAGTAGACAGTCTAAGGTTAAAGTTTTTGGGGTTTGGGAAAGAAACCACAGAGTCAGGTAGAGTATTCCAGACATTGACCACTCTGTTGCTGAAGTCATATTTCCTACAATCAAGTTTGGTGCGATTAACCTTGAGTTTGTATCTATTGTTTGCTCTTGTGTTGTGGTGGTTGAAGCTGAAGTATTCATTGACAGGTAGGACATTGCAATGTATGATTTTATATACTATACTTAGATCAGACCGAAGACGGCGTAATTCAGCTGTCTTCTGGTGTGGCCTGGCTTGTCAATTCTCCAGCCCTCTTTTTCTACTCCAGATGGACACAAATGGAGATATGGCCACCCTTTTGTGGGAGAGAGAGAGGGAGGGAGGGAGGGAGGAAGAATAAGAGAAAAGAATGGGGAAGGAGGGAGAAAGGAAGGAAAGAAGAATAGAGGAAGAAAAGAAGGATAGGAGAAAGGAAAGAAGGGAGGGAATAGAGAAGGGAGGAACAGGAAGGAAGGAAGGATAAGAAAAAAGAAAGGGGAGGGAGAAAGGAATGAAAGAAGAAAGAATGAATAGGGGAAAGAAGGAAGGAAGGAAAGAAAGAAAGAAGGAGGAAAGGAAGGAAGAAAAGAAAGAAGGAAGGGCCGAAGGAAGTATAAGAGAAAAGAAGGGGAAGGGAGGAAGGAAAGAAGAAAGAAAAAATAGAAGAAGGAAGGATAGAAGAAAAGAAAGAAGGATGGGAGAAAGGAGTGAGAGAATGAGGTAGGAAGTGTAGAGAGAGGGATGAAGGAAGGGAGGATAGGAGGGAGGGAGGGAGGGAAGGATTTATTTATTTTATTTTATTTATTTTTATTTGTCAATTGCTTACAAGATAATAGGTATGAATATAAACATAGTTATGAATACATATATAAGAAAAATAAAAGAAACAAGAGGACAGGGACGGTAGGCACGTTGGTGCGCTTATGCACGCCCCTCACAGGAAGGATAAAAGGAAGGAAGGAAGGAAATTCAACTCCAACAGTTGTGTGAGTTGAATCTGAACTTTTCGGCTTTCCTGATAAACTTTCCAATGGTTCCAGAGACTGGTTGGTTTTATTTTGCTACAGTTTTGGACTTGCCTTTTTCTTTCTCCCCAGTTTACTCATACAAACGGGTAGGTACCCTAGAACATTCGCTCCACTTAATGAATAAAAGAAAAGTAGGAATGGGAAGACGTGAAGGAAGAAGCCAAGGCAAATGACTCGCAGGATTACTTAAAAGCCCGTCTATGATCTTCGCCTTCAGAAGAAAATTTGCAGCCCAACTCGGCGGGCGTCGCGGCAAAGATTCCCGCCCATTTGTTTCTTCCAGGGTTTGGCATTGTCAATTTCCATTGACTGCCGACTAAAAGGCGCACTTTATCATCATTTGTCTGGCGCAGAGACCGTCTTTGATGCCGCTGCCTTCATTCCTCCTGGGCTGCAGCTGTCATAACTTCATTGGCTTTATAGGGGCGAATCCCTTTTCCCGGCCCCCCCTCGGTAATTGCCTAATAGACTCTTGTTTGCTTTTAATATTTGTTATGCCGTGCAGGAAAAAATAGTTGTTGACACGGCAAGGGAGGGATGGATAGGAGCTCTGAGTGTCTTAAGGTTGGCTGTCAAATATGCATACAGGGGCAAAGAAAATTTGCAGAAGAGATGAAGGGGGGAAAAGTCAGGTGCTTTACTCATGGTCTACCTCCTGCTTTCCATTCATGGGTCAATAGTTCTTTCCATAGTACTTTCCACAGGGTAGGTACCTTTGTGCTCTGCAGATCATACCTACATACCTACCGAATAGACTGGAAGGGATGGTTGAGGACTTCTAGTCCAACCCCCAAGCTCAAGCAGAAGACCCTGTACCACTTCAGACAAGTGGCTGTCCAGGATTCTTCTTCAAAACCTCCAGTGATGAAGCACCCACAACTTCTGGAGGGAAGCCACTGGTTAATTGTCCTCCCTGTTAGGAAGTTTCTCCTTAATTCCAGGTTGCTTCTCTCCTTGATTAGTTTCCATCCATTATTCCTTGTCTGGCTTTTGGTGCTTTGGAAAACAAGTTGACCTCCTTTTCTTTGTGGTAGCCCCTCAAATATTGGGACACTGCTCTCGTATCACCCCTGGACCTTCTTTTCACTACAGTAGCTAGTGAACCCTTCCCCCCCTCTCCCCCTTTCTCTCCCTCCCTCCCTCCCTCCCTCCCTCCCTCCCTCTCTCTCTCTCTTCTTCCTTCCTTCTTGATTGCTTCTACTGATTCTGTACCACTGCTATGCATTCAGACACATCAGCATTGTGCTTTATAAAATATACTTTAACCAAATCTCAACGCAAACGAGCAGGTAAAAATCATGTCTCAATTCTGCTTGGAAGCAAGATGAATAGAATAGAGTAGAGTAGAGTAGAGTAGAGTAGAGTAGAGTAGAGTAGAGTA
Organism: Bungarus multicinctus; assembly: GCA_023653725.1. Taxonomy (NCBI): domain Eukaryota; kingdom Metazoa; phylum Chordata; class Lepidosauria; order Squamata; family Elapidae; genus Bungarus; species Bungarus multicinctus. The sequence goes on along the minus strand of CM042839.1, from coordinate 6,011,918 downwards.
GAGTAGAGTAGAGTAGAGTAGAGTAGAGTAGAATAGAATAGAGAGGAGAGGAGAGGAGAGGAGAAGAGAAGAGAAGAGAAGAGAAGAGAAGAGAAGAGAAGAGAAGAGAAGAGAAGAGAAGAGAAGAGAAGAGAAGAGAAGAGAAGAAAACCATAAGAATAGAATATTAGAATAGCATAGCATAGCATAGAATACTTTATTGTCACTTTGAATATACACTAATAGGCATTCATTAAAATGAAACTATGTTGCATACAGCTCTCAAAGGATCTCCACTTCTAATATAAACATAAACATGGCAAGATAAATAAATAAATAAATAAATAAATAAATAATAAATAAATAAATAAATAAATAAATAAATAAATAAATACAAAAGTATGCACATACCCACATATATTAAAGATCTGTAACACTCAAAAGTCAAGGGTCCTTTAATCGAAACTCATTCCATTGGTTTTTTTAAGATGATGCCCAGAAATTTCTGACCAGGTTCAGTTCACCGCAGTTGCACACAGTCAATCGGACCAGAGCTGGAAGGGACCTTGGAGGTCTTCTAGTCCAACCCCCTGCTCAAGCAGGAGGCCCTATATCAGAGGTGTCAAAGGAACATGCAAAGGGCAAGCTTTGAGTTTTTGACTGTTTTCAACAGTCAACCTCGCCCTTGCACAACAATTCTTGGAACGGTGAGAACTTCCTTGAACGATAGAAAACCTACCAGAGTTCTTTGCTTTCCACGCAATGTTATTGCTGGCCATGAAAGAGTGCTATTTCCTCCTGCCTTTGCTGCTGCCCCCAAACTCACCCCGGGAGGACTTTTCAAGAGCAGATGGCAGCGGTGCTTCTGAATGAGGAGTAAACCAGCATTTTTTCCCCCTCTGCCATCTGCCCAGCACATTGAGTTGCCAATGTCAGGCGCTGCATTTTAATAAACTAGCAGAGTGGACTTCTCTAAAATCCCCTGGCTCTCTCTTGGAGTTTGCTAAGGGTAGCCACTTCTGGCAGATTTGCTGTTATCATGGGAACCTGTTGGATGTGCCAACAGAGGGCCTCGAGTTAAGGCTTGAAGGATGCTTAGCCTTTGGATCAAAAAAGAGAGAGAGGAGGAAAAGGAGGAGGAAAAGGAGGAGGAGGAGGAGGAAGAGGGGAGAGGAGGAGAAAAGGAAGAGGAGGAAGAAAAGGAGGAGGAGGAAAAGGAAGAAGAGGAGAAAGAGGAAGAAGAGGAAAATGAAGAGGAGGAGGAAAAAGAAAAGGAGGAAAAGGAAGAGGAGGGGGAAAGGAGGAGGAGGAAAAGGAACAGGAAGAGGAGGAGGAAAAGGAAGAGGAGGAGGAAAAGGAGGAAGAAGAGGAAAAGGCAGAGGAAGAGGAAAAGGAAGAGGAGGAGGGAAAGGAGGAGGAGGAAAAGGAAGAGGAGGAGGAAAAAGGAGGAAGAAGAGGAAAAGGAAGAAGAAAATGAAAAGGAGGAGGAAAAGGAAGAGGCGGAAAAGGAGGAGGAGGAGGAAAAGGAGGAAGAAGAGGAAGAGGAAGAGGAGGAGGAAAAGGAAGCGGAGGAGAAAGAGGAGGAGGAGGAAAAGGAGGAGGAGGGAAAGGAAGAGGAGGAGGAAAATGGAGGAGGAGGAGAAGGAACAAAAAAGCAGTCCCAACTTTTCATCGGGCTATCAATTCTTTCCAGACCTCTTGAGACAAAACATAAAACTGAGCTACAGAAGGAAGACCCATTCAGGGAGGCCTCTTTGAAACTTGTCCCGTCTCTTACAAAAAGAAAAAAAAAAGAATAAAGTTAAGGACCTCTTCATGCTTTTTGTGTACGTTGTGTGTTTTGCTTTTCGAGCCAGAAGGAAGAGCCTCTACCTGGACATCAAGTGTCACAAGCTTTCAAGGTTATAGAGATACGAAGAAGGAGCTTATTGCATTGAAGATGCACAGCCAGGCTCCCCTCTCTCCCGTCCTCTTAGCCTGGAGGATGATAAGGTCTTAACTCCGCTGCGTTTCTGGAGATAGTTCTTGTATTTATCCTATGACTTCTTAAGCCCAGGATGAATATGTAAATCGTTCCCGTTGTTGCCTTGCTGCTAACGTAAGAGGACGTTGGATTTGCACCCGGGCAATCCCGCATTCTAAAATTGATTAATATTTGTTTTCAAAATGACACGGCGGTGATGTATGGATCCTTTTCCAACTTAAATTAATACTTTGAAGAGATGAATGGTCTCAAACAGAGGATGTGAAAGTTCAAGCCGGGGAAATTTGCATATTTATATTACAACCAACTGATAATAATTGTTGAAACAGAATGTAATGTAGTTCGTTTTTCATTTTAATCTGGTCCTACTCAAACACAGGACCTCATTAACTTCATGCAACTAATACGGCGCTATCAGTCCAGGTAGAACAGGTTTCCCCTGAATTTATGAATTTCAAAGACCGGTTTTCATCAGCATTACAACAGGTGGGTCGGGCACTGACCCCTGTGCTTGTAGAGGACTGTGTGTGCCCCAAGAAACTCAACTTAGTGGAAAAATCTAACTCTGAAGGAATCCTGAGGGCTTAGACTAATTCATTAGCTGGGGATGTTGGAAGGATCGTTCTCAGGGCCGCCTTTGAACAAGATGAAATTAGATACAAATTTCAAGCAAAGTATCCCCTCTCATTCTGCTACCTCCCTGGTAAAATTAAGATGCTCTAGCTAAGGAGGGGAAAATGGAAAATAGGGTAGGTGTGTTTTTTTGGGGGGAGAGCAGTAACAACTCTTGCAATTTCTTTTATTCTTAGGTTCTTTTCTTAAGGTTGGGTTGTGGGACATACGTACCTAGAATTTGCTGGACCATGGTTTGCTTAAGTCTGCATTACTATTACTATTAATCCTTCCATCCTTCCTTTCACCCATCTCCTCCCATGTATGACTGTATGATTGTAACCTTGTTGCTTGTAGCTTAACGATTTATATTGACTGTTTCCTAGTATGATTGGATTGCTTATTGTATCCTATGACTATTATTAAGTGTTGTACCTTATGATTCTTGATTCTTGACGAATGTATTTTTTCTTTTATGTACACTGAGAACATTTGACAAATTCCTGGTGTGTCCAATCACACAAGAATTCTATTCTATTCTATTCTATTCTATTCTATTCTATTCTATTCTATTCTATTCTATTCTATTCTATTCTATTCTATTCTATTCCATTCCATTCCATTCCATTCCATTCCTTGTTCTCTTCTCTTCTCTTCTCTTCTCTTCTCTTCTCTTCTCTTCTCTTCTCTTCTCTTCTCTTCTCTTCTCTTCTCTTCTCTTCTCTTCTCTTCTCTTCTCTTCTCTTCTCTTCTCTTCTCTTCTCTTCCCTTCCCTTCCCTTCCCTTCCCTTCCCTTCCCTTCCCTTCCATTCCATTCATTAGCCCACCTTGGGGTTTTGTATAACAGACTGAAGTAGTAATTAATCACATGAGTTGAGTTCACAAAACTGGATTATCTGGATTATCAGTTGTCTGGATTTTGCTTCATTGTGCATAATCTTGCTTTCGTCAACATATATAACATGCATCTACAGCAACTTTTGAATGTCTATGGAGACTCCCAGTCATCCAGGCCATGGTGGCCTCAAAGATGCTTTTTCAAAAGGCAATTGGACTATGTTGTTGAAGATGTTCCTCTCTCGTTTTTACATTTTGCTGAACTGAAGAAACACTGAGGCCTACCATCTATGGTTAACCATTTGAGTCGTGGCCTTTCTCTCTTACAGAGCAACATATTCAGATGTACATTTTTCAGAGGGATGTGGTTGTTTCGAATGGAATTCGTGATAAAAATTTAGAACAATACAATCCATATCTTCACAGTTCAGGCATGATGGTGTGTTGGATTCTGAGCCAAAGTCAAAACGAAACTCAATGAGTCTTTTTCTGGATTGGAATGAACACTATTTTCTTTGTTGTTGGCATTGCCTTGCTGGAATTGGCTGGTTTCTAAATGTGTACTTTTCTTTTATGCTTAAGTGTGACAAATAAAGTGAGTTTGATTATAAGTTAATTGTGTTGTGATGTTATGGGGTTGACGTTATTTGTTCTTAATAAGGATGCTTTAATTCTGGGGTATGGATGTTCTTGTTTCAGACTTACTGCGCAAGTCTTATTTATATATTTATCATATACCGCAGATATTTCCAGTTTATCGTAACCTATCTTGAGCTGATAAGGTAATGATGGCATATAAATTTAATAAATAAGTAAAAAAGACATTCTAGATATGTATTTATCTACTGAATGTTTACCTACTGCAATCAAAAGGTTTTTAATGGCTTCTGATATCATTTTGCAAACATGGGTTGGATGTCAAGAATGCAACCTAATGCAAGATTGCATTAAACATGATTAATATTACAATGTGCATTTCACTAGATATTCATACCTCAGTTTTATCAGATTTGCATATTATGTATGGCCTGGTATCATAGTGGAGAAATAATATTTTGAAGAACATAGACAGGAAGAAAAATCCCCACATATTAGGGCCATTCCATTAAATTACCCTGCATTTCATCCCTACCTGTTCTCTCCCAACTTGATGAAAAATAAGTAGTTTAGAACTTCTATCTAAGAGAAGGTGATTTATAGAACTTCTCAAGGGGGGAGGATGGTATCCTTGCACTTTTTTTAGGAAGAGATGGTGAAAGGATATGTGTGAATGCCTTGACTTTCAATGCATGAGTTTCTTTGCCTTGATTGACAGCAGGGGTCTCCACACTTGGCAATTTTAAGAATTGGGGATTTCAAGTCCCAGAATTCCTTAGCCAGCCACTGCAGCATCCCTGATTTTTCATGTTTAATTAAATCCCAAACAAAAAGGCTTCTAGGAGCCTTCTTTTTCTTCTGAAGAGCAGGGTCAACCTAAGCGCCTGATAAGAAGCAATGGATGGAAACTTATCAAGGAGAGAAGCAACCAAGAACTAAGGAGAAATTTCCTGACAGTTAGAACAATTGATTAGTGGAACAGCTTGCCTCCAAATCCTGGAGATTTTTTTAAAAGAGCTATTTCTCTGAAATGCATTGGGTCTCCTTCTCGAGGAGGGGGATGAACTAGAAGACCTCCAAGGTCTCTTTCCACTCTGTTATTTTGTTCTGTTTGCAGTGGGATGTTTGCCATCACTAAGAAGTGAATCCCACCATCAAGAAGTGGTTGGAGAAGGTTATATCCTGCCTCAGAGAAGTTTAGAGAAATACAGCTCACCGCCGACACCTCTAAGCCTTTCCCCTGTACTAAATATCCCATTCTGGCCTCACCTGTAGCTTTGACATCTCATGCAGCTGGGAATTGGCATAGGCAGTCACCTTGCTAAAAAATATTGCCAGTGGAATTTCACGGATCTGGAATATGTGTGGAGGCTAATATTAATTTCAGGAGTTGGGGATGACAGTTGGCATACTGGGATGGCGCTGGTTGGAGGAGCCTGTTGAGGTTCCTCAAGATTGAGGCTTTATGTAAAGTCAGCTTACCTTCAGAAATTATGGGTGGAAAGATCCGTTGACTTGAGTTGAGGTTCCTTAGGATTGAGGCTTTGTGTAAAGTCAGTTTGCCTTCAGAAGTTGTGAGTGGAGAGGCCCATTGATTTGAGTTGAGGTTCCTCAGGATTGAGGCTTTGTATAAAGTCAGCTTGCCTTCAGAAATTGTGGGTGGAGAGGCCCGTTGACTTGAGCTGAAGTTCCTCAAGATTGAGGCTTTGTGTAAAGTCAGCTTGCCTTCAGAGGTTGTGAGTGGAGAGGCCTATTGACTTGAGTTGAGGTTCCTCAGGATTGAGGCTTTGTGTAAAGTCAGAGGTTGTTGAGGGCTCCATTACTGGAGGCTTTTAAGAAGAGACTGGACAGGGTTTCCTCCTCAAGCAGGCAGTTGGACTAGAAGACTTCCAAAGTCCCTTCCAAACTCTGTTATTCTGTCCACCCCCCATTTCTCTGCCCACCAACTCAGTGGAGAATGTTTAAAGCTTATTTACGCTCAGGAATTACATATCGGGGAATATAATACAGACACTAGGATCCTGTGAGACCAGAGTTCCTTCTGCCTATGGAGATGTTTTCCCTGTCATAAACTGGAAACACCAGGCTATTCCTACTCCTTATCCCTCTCCAGCTGAGTCAATCAATGGCTATCCCGAGAAAGCTTGTTATGGCATGTTATGCATCGTGGATTTTGATCATATCAATCATAATTGAGTCAGATGTAATCCATCTGACTTTTGCTCCACTGGGGTCATCAGGGAAGTGATGCCTCACTTCACATCAATTACCCCGCAGAGCAAGGAGGTGGGTGAGCAGTTCTCTTTGATGGTTCCCAGCTATAAATAATTGTATATTGCGGTAGTTAAGCTGGCTCTTGGGCACACTACGCTACCATGAATTTTCATTTACTTTATCTAGGAAGCTGTTAGGCCTAGTGGGTTGAAATAGGGGGAAGTTTTATGGTTTTATATCAATCTTTCCCATAAAGATGTTTGATTCTTACACTTACTGTTCCCGTTACAGCCGCACAGCCAGCTTGAATTATTCTTGAGTTGACGCCTACCCTATAAAGCAATTAAGACTATTTCCAGATTAAACGAATGGAAGAAACATGGCGGGGGGAAAAAGATGCCAGAGGCCACAGTGAATAATTGGAAACTTATATAAAATATGCCAATAGGAACCAAAGCGAGGTGAAATATTGCCAGGGCCACCTGTCCTATTGCTGAGAAGATGAATCAACTGCCACGGATGGTAGAGTTTGGAAGAGATGAAAGGGCAGCAAAATATTTTGGTGTGCAATCATTGTGTTTTCATTACCAGGATACAGAATAGTAAGATTGAAAGGGATCTTGGAGGGCTTCTAGTCCAACCCCTTGTAGGAAATCCTACACAATTCCAAACAATCTCTTCTTCAAAGCCTCCAATAATGGAAGACCCACGACTTCCAGAGGCAAACTGTTCCACTGATTTAATTGTTTCCATTGTCAAGAAATTTCTCCTGAGGCTCAAAAGCTGGCCGGTGGCTTGGGGCCAATCACCAGGAGACTGGGAGTTCTAGTCCTACCTTAGACATGAACTCTTGCTGGGTGACTTTGGGTCATTCCCTCTCCCCCCTCTTAGCCCCATCCACCTCAAAGTTTACTGTGGTGGGGAAAATAGGAGGAGGAAGGTGTGTTGAATAAGTTTGCCACCTTGAGTTATTTCTAAAAAATAAGGGATAATTCGTTTGTGATCAAATGTGTGATAAAATAAGTGGGGATACAAATAATAGAATAAAGGAAAGTAAAATAAAATATATACTGAAATTTGCATTCCCATAAGCATATACAATGACTTGTAGTCTCATGGGTTCAACTAGTAAAAATCTAAAACCAAGGAAGGAGCATCTTAAAGGCTCTTACTCCCCATATCATTCACACTATTTTTTGGGGGGAGAAGGAAGATTGGAAAACCCGTGGTCAGAAATGGTATGTTTTGGGAACGACAGTATTAGATGACCTGCTGGGGATTCAAAGGAAGCACCAACCACCTTTCCCTTCTTCAATACAAACATTTTCATTAAAGTCATTCATGTCCCAAGCCATTTCAATGCCTCTTGTTCGGTACATTTGTGCCCGTTATTGAAATCTTGCTGGGTGAATAAAACTTGTGAATAATTCATAATGGATGGGCAGTTTGAAGATCTATCTGTAAAGGCTGGCTATCATCGTCTTCCATATTTGTCAGCAAGGATTTTCATTTCCTTCCTTCCTTCCTTCCTTCCTTCCTTCCTTCCTTCCTTCCTTCCTTCCTTCCTTCCTCCTTCCTTTTTTCCTTCCTTCTCCCTCCTCTCTTTCCCTCTCTCCTTCTCTTTTTCTTATCTTTCTTTCTCTTTCCTTCCTTCTCCCTCCCTCCCTTCTCTTTCTCTCTTTCTCTTTCTCTCTCTTTCTCTTTTTCCTTCCTTCTGCCTCCCTTCTCTCTCTCTCCTTCCTTCTCTCATTCTTTTCTTTCTTTTTCCTTCCTTCCTTCTTTTCTCTTTCCTTCCTTTCTTCTCCCTCCCTCCCTCCCTCCATTCTTTCTTTCTTTCTTTCTTTCTTTCTTTCTTTCTTTCTTTCTTTCTTTCTTTCTTTCTTTCTTTCTTTCTTTCTTTCTTTCTTTCTTTCTTTCTTTCTTTCTTTCTTCCTTCCTTCCTTCCTTCCTTCCTTCCTCCTTCCTTCCTTTCTTTCTTTCTTTCTTTCTTTCTTTCTTTCTTTCTTTCTTTCTTTCTTTCTTTCTTTCTTTCTTTCTTTCTTTCTTTCCTTCTTTCTTTCTTTCTTTCTTTCCTTCCTTCCTTCCCCCTCCCAATCCGGCAAATCTTGCAAACTGTCATAAGGAACAAATAATCACTTTTCCACCCTCCCCTCCATCCCACCCCATCCCACTCTTAAAAATGCAACAAAGGAGACACACACACACTCACACACACACACACACGAGCTGTGGTCTTTGTATAACAGTTAACATTGTCGCTAGTAATCAATTTATTTCATTGGGAAGGACAGTAGCCTCATGATGAGTCAAAGACCTTTGGAAACGGTACATCTGTGCCTGTTATTTAAGAATACTCTCTGGCACAAAAGGGTGGAATACATTAGAAAACAAAAAATATGTCAGCGTACAGAAAGGACCTATTGTTATCTCTGACACAGAGGGTTTGAGACGTGGCAAATGACACGGGATGTTTCCCCCCTTGTTTGCCAGTCTCTGTAATAAAGTTTTTTTTTTTTTTTTGGGTGAAAACGCTGTAATTGATACCCAGAAGACAAGGGATTTAGAAGCCCATTTTCTCCTCCTTTTCCTCCCCAGCGATGCCAACCATATTGTAGCTGGAACACACTCCCCCCCCCTTTTTTTTTTTGGTCAATATCAGGAACCTTAAAGCAGAATCGATAGAATCCTCTTCTAATGCTTGGCTTTAATGGCAGCTGCTTTGATGTGAGAAGGGATCAATGCTTGTTTGCCTTCAATAGGAGCTGAAAACTCCAGGGAGGTTTTGGGGAAACCGAGTCATCCCTGGATGAGTCCACGGCCTACATTTGACATCCGTGGCTCTCCCTCCCTCCCCCACACCCCTTTATTTATTTTCCTAGGGCTGCTGTTCCAAATAGTCTTGCGTGGAAGGGGTCTCATTAACCTTTCCTTCTCCTGCGGTGCATTGTAGCAGAGGTTGAGACATATGTGTTAGGGAAGAGGTGGTATTCAGCAGGTTCTCGCCAGTTCTGGAGAACCGGTAGCGGAAATTTTGAGTAGTTTGGAGAACCGGCAAATGCCGCCTCTGACTGGCCCCACCAACTCCATCTCTTCTCTACCTCCCACTGAGTCTCAGCTGATCGGCTGGGTCTTCTTTGGTTGCCCTATGCAGGAGAACGGAGCTGGAAAGCAGGTTAGTGGGGTGGGGAGGGAATGGGATTTTGCAGTAACCTTCCCCCAGGAGTGGAGAAGGAATGGGATTTTGCACTATCCTTCCCCTGCCACATCCACCAAGCCATTCCCACCAAGCCACGCCCACAGAACTGGTAGTAAAATGTTTTGAATCCCACCACTGTGTTAGGGGGAATTGAAATGACAGCTCCCTCTGTTTTTGCTCTGCCGATCAGGTCAGTTTTCAAGCATCCCTAAAGGTGAACTTTTGTCCAGAGCTTCCACTAATACGGAGATTACTTCTCGACCCTCTACAGTAGAGTTTCTCAACCCTTAGCGCCTGTAGGATGAGTGGACTTCAATTCCCAGGATTCCCCAGCAGGCCATGCTGACTAGAGAATTCTGGATGTTGAAGTCCACTCATCTTAAATTGGCTACGGTTGAGGAACACTGTTCTACAGTGATCAGTCCTTAAAACCTCACCTGTAAAATGGGCATAAATAGTGAATTGCTATTTTAAAAGAGAAACTACCACAATCAAAATTTTAAAAGGGAAACTAACATTTCTTCTTGGTAACTCTGTGTTTATCTCAAGGAGATAATCCAGCTGCCTCAATGTTGCAGCCAATCTTTCTTTCTTTCTTTCTTTCTTTCTTTCTTTCTTTCTTTCTTTCTTTCTTTCTTTCTTTCTTTCTTTCTTTCTTTCTTTCTTTCTTTCTTTCTTTCTTTCTTTCCTTCCTTTTTTCTTCTTTTTTCTCTTTCTTCCTTCCTTCCTTTTTTATTTCTTTCTTCTCTCTCTCTTTTTTGTTTTTTCTTCTGTCTTCCTTCCTTCCTTCCTTCCTTCCATCCATCCATCCATCCATCCACCTATCTGACTATCAGAATCATTCCAGTCTGAATCACATTTGCTAAGCTACTGCTAAATTTAGTTGACCTGATTCTTCCAGACAGATCTGAGCTATTTTGAAATAAACTGAACTATGTTTCAGGTGCTTCTTTGTCATTATCTCTTTGTACTTCAAAAACTTGCTTTGGGTAGGAATCATGGTTAGTCCCTTTTTTGGGAGAGGGGGCTGTATAGAAATCTAATAAACAACATAAACACAGACCCAAGGATCAAGGCTGCTACCATGAAGTCCATAAAATCTTAGAAGGTCCCAGAAAGTAAAATGTTCATTGCAGCATTCTAGTGTTGATCAATTTAGCAGATATTCTTCCTAAAGAGATGAAATAGTAGCAAAAATATTCTGAAGGATGTACTTTCTCTGTAATCCAACTTCATTTTTCTAGAATGTAGCAGCTGAATGAAGGAAGCAAAATTATATACTTATTTGGCTACTGAGATAATGTCAGCTGGCACCAGTGAATAAATATGGAAACAGTCCCATTCTACCTGAGTAGGCCAGCAGACAAAATTCCTACTTGAAGTAAATTTAAGTCCACCAAACCAAAGCAAAATCTCTCTGATACACAGCAGAGTAAAGATCAGGACCACGGACAGCTCCAATTCAGTCCCTCTGGTGGAAGTTCTGGACTATTCAGATCTATTCTAGCAAGAAGGTGCCCTTGTAAGAGTAACGCTGTCGTGACTCAACTGCCATGAGTTACGACCGTAATTGCGGGTTTCAATTGCTATCGGCTGAGGACTTCTTGTAATACGTATCTGCTACATAATCAAAGCAAACCGTCCAAAGTTTTAAGTCAGGGGGAAACAATAAGTTCTCACAAGGACGAGGAGAACTAGCATATGGAATATCGGAGGTGCAAATGAAGTCGAGAAGGAGGAAAATGGACTGGAACGTGTTTTGCTAGGATACCTTCAAGTCTAAGGGGACCATTGATTGGAGAACACGCTGTCAGTTTTACCTAATTAATTTCTGCAGCTAGTTTCATCATTAGAATGGAAATTGCAAGAAGCTGGATAATGCACAAGTTGAATTTTTCTCAGGAGCCCTTACAGGATTGTTATGGGGCCTTGTCTCTGTACAGGTAGTCCTCAACTTATGACCACAATTGGAGGCTGCTAAGAGAGACAGTTGATATGACCTAAAATAGATATCTAACATCAAAAATGTCATCCAAAAAGCACAACAAAGAATATTCTTTCTGCACCAACTCAGAAAGCTCAAACTGCCCAAGGAGCTGCTGATACAATTCTACAGAGGAATTACTGAATCTGTCATCTGCACCTTTATAACTGCCTGGTTTGGTTCTGTATTACCCAGACATCCTCCTAGATCTAGGTGGATCCAGTAAAGGGGAGTGAAACTTCAAACAACTTCTGCAAAACTCAACAAGCAGTTCCATTTTTTTCCCCAAATTCCCCCGAAGATTATTTTGTGCTGTCAGACAAAGGAAAAGATTTGCAAAATGAAGCAATCTTCTAGGTTGCCCTTCAGAAACCTGGCCGATATTGAAACCAGACAATGAATATTTTCCTCCTGGGAATCTTTACCTTACCAGATCTGTGATTAATCTCACTGGCCGTTGTGTATCCTGTACATGTTGTCAAAAACTCAGCATGGATCTGCCTGTGAAAATGCCTCTTATTAAGAAGGAGGGAGAAGGCTGGCCAAGAGGCGAAGACTATAACTTTGTGTCCTTCAAGATATTATTGATTCCTATTTTTCATTGAGTTTTTTTCCCCCTATAACATACAGTAGAAATTAAGTTTCATGTCATGGATTTTTTTTTTTTTAATGTTGTGTGAGTTACACAATGAAGCTTTGTTGGCTTACAAAGCTGTGAAGCTGAATCAGGCCTCTTAAAGATTTCATTCTCTTTGAATAGTGGTCATTATGTCGGGCTTGACTACAGTAGCTTGAATGGTAGCTAAATAAAAATTGTACATTTTTCTAAGCTTTGTTTTTTTTGCTTGAGAAATTCATCTTAAAATGAAGAGCTCCCTCTACCCACCATCTTCTCTTTCTCTCCTGCAATATGAGATAGAATAGAATAGAATGCTTTATTGGCCAAGTGTGATTGGACACACAAGGAATTTGTCTTGGTGTAAATACTCTCAGTATACATAAAAAAGGAACATTCGTTAAGAATCAAGAATCATAATGTACAACACTTAATGATAGTCATAGGGTACAATCAACATCAAATCATACTAGGAAACAGAGGATACAAGCAACAAAGTTACAGTCACAAGTGGGAGGGGATGGGTGATAAGGAGTGATGAGAAGATTAACAGTAATAGTAGTGTACACTTTGTAGATAGTTGAACAGTGTTGAGGGAATTATTTGTTTAGCAGAGTGATGACTTTCGGGAACAAAACTGTCCTTGTGTCTAGTTGTTCTGGTGTGCAGTGCTCTATAGCGTCGTTTTGAGGGAAGGAGTTGAAACAGTTTATGTCCAGGATATGAGGGGTTTGTAAATATTTTCACAGCCCTCTTTTTGATTCGTGCAGTATACGGGTCCTCGATTGAAGGCAGGTGGGTGGTAATTGATCTAAAATTTGGTGGTATTATCAGGAGCAGACTTCCTTCCTTCCTTCCTTCCTTCCTTCCTTCCTTCCTTCCTTCCTTCCTTCCTTCCTTCCTTCCTTCCTTCCTTCCTTCCTTCCTTCCTTCTTTCCTTCCTTCCCAAAACAATAATAAAAAAATACACAGAGAGCAAAATACCCTTTACCTTCCTCTCCAATAGGCCTTATATTCCCAGATATTTTTTATCTTTTAATGCCTATCTTATATGCCTATCTTTTTACTAATTTTCCTATACCCTGGAAGTATGTGTGTGTGTATTTTCACGAATGCCTGCTTTCAGTAGCTGGATTTTGAACGCTGTAAATGATGAATATCAAACTCTGCCTTGGTTGCACAACTGGTAACACCAAAATGTCGTGGTGGCTATCTCCTTTTTTCTATCCATTGGTGCTCACCCAAGATTTTTTTAAATGGCCAGTCAACACATCATCACTATTTTTTAGCTTTACCTCTGACTTTCCAAAGTTTCAGAGCTCGATATTCTGTTTTGCAGTGATTTCTCTGGCTTTGCCGCCAAGCCTGCCATTATCAGGTAAAGCGTTCTCTTCAACTAGGGTTGACACATCTCGTTTCAGAGGTCTGATTTGATTAGGTTTTCTATTTCCACCAAGGACAGTTTCAAAGATCACTTTCGCTGACGTATAATCAAAATTATTGATTTTTTTTTTTCAGACAGAAATGTAAAATGATTTTTTTCCCTTTCTTGATAGGTATCTGCATAAGTACCTGCTGAGTAGGGTTAAATGCACGGCAAGCAGGTGTATCTTTTTGGTTCCTATCCTTCCTTCCTTCCTTCCTTCCTTCCTTCCTTCCTTCCTTCCTTCCTTCCTTCCTTCCTTCCTTCCTTCCTTCCTTCCTTCCTCCCTCTCTCCCTCCCTCCCTCCCTCCCTCCCTTCCTCTCTCTGTCCCTTCATTCCACCTCTCCTTCTTTCTACCTCCAGTCCAGAGGTGGTATTCAGCAGGTTCTGACCAGTTCTGGAGAACTGGTGGTGGAAATTTTGAGTAGTTCAGAGAACCAGCAAATACCACCTCTGGCCCCGCCCCTATCTCTTCTCTGCATCCTGAGTCCCAGCTGATTGGCTGGGTCTTTTTTGGTTGCCCTGCACAGGAGAACGGAGCTGGAAAGCAGGTTAGTGGGGTGAGGAGGGAATGGGGATTTTGCAGTAACCTTCCCCTGCCATGCCCACCAAGCCACGTCCACAGAACTGGTAGTAAAAAAATTTGAATCCCACCACTGCTCCACTCCCTCCTTCCCTCCCTTCCTGTGTCTCCCTTCCTCCTCTCCTTCTCAACAATTGATGGAATATAGACTATGTGATTGTAGATGGATAAGGGATGCAAAAATAAGGCCAATGGATCCTTGAGATTCCCAGATGAGTCACTTCAGTCAATATCTTCATCTGGATTTATACAGGTAGTCCTTGATTTATGAACCATAACTGAGTCTGAAATGTATGGTGCTAAGTGAGATGTTTGTTGTGAGTTTTGCACAAGTACCTGCTGAGTAGGGTTAAATGACAAGCAGATATGTCTACTTAGTTCATGGAATTCTGGAGCTCAGGCTGGTGGTCTGTTCATTCTTCCTTCTCAACTCAATGTTCAGGTTTTGAGCGCCACTGCTGAGGGACGGATTGTACTCAATGCAACAAGGCTGCCTGCCTCCATCAAGCAGTGAAGCCCAGAAGATCTCACTTGATTAATCCCAGAGATTGCATTGACTGGAAGAAATTTCTATTTAAGTAGGCAAGTCTCAGCCAAGAAGAGAGAAGAAGGGGGAAAAAAATTTAAGGATAGGAAAGGAATCACCTGTAATGGCCGAAAATTTAAACAGGAAGCATTTTCATGTTTAGTCTCGGCAACTCAGTTTATTCTTTGCTCTTGAATATACAGCATTCTTTGGAATAAATATAGGTTGCTTTGGAATAAAACACCATTCAGGGTACTGCATTCATTTTTATTACCCAGCAAGGATAATTTTAATTTTTTCCCAGTTTAATTTTTCTTAGTTTCATTCCAAAATTTGACGCAACTATTCTGGTACAACGTATAATTCATATAGGTCACAGGAATACCTAAATATTTTGCCATCTTTTCAATTTGGCCAGCGGTTTTATCCATCCATTTTTTGGGTTCCTCCCTTGTCTTTAATCTGTCCATCCAATCATCCATCCATCCATCTATCTGTCTGTTAGCCAGTGAGTCCCTCTGTCCATGCAGTCAACCATCCATATATCTATCCATCTCTCTGTCCATTTGTCCATCTGCTCATCCACCTGTCTGTCCATCCATCTGTCCATCTATCTATTGGCCATCCATTGATCTCTCCATCTGCCCATTTGTTTGCCTTTCTGTCTATTTGCCTGTCTATCCATCCATCTGCCCATCCATCTGTCTGTCCACTTGCCACCTATCTGTAACTATTATTTTGAATGCTCGTGTCAAGTCGGGGGTAGGCTCACTTGACTTTACCAGATCTTGAAGCCACAAACTGGCCAACTACCTTACATCTAACACATCTTGTGAGAAAGTACCCCAAAAAAGTGGAAGAAAAAGAAACATGCACAAGGAATGACATGGGAACAAGGATTGAATGAAAGTCTGCTGAACCTGTTAAGAGTTTGGAAAGGGTGAGAAATTTATGATGAACGTCAAAAGGGGAAAATTTGAGAAAGAGAACGATGCAAAAACAAAAAAGGGGGGGAATTATTTTATCGAGCAGAACCTTGGACCAGAGCTAATAGCCAAGAGATAAAAAATGGAGAAAGTGTTGATCCAACCCAGGACAGGAAATCTATGAATGGATCTGATAGAAGAGGCCAGCAAGAATTGGCAGATTTACAGGACCAGATGGAACCTTGTTGCCTTGTTGGGCCACCTGATCCTTGCTCGGCTGGGAGAACCACACTGCTTGTCACTTGGAATAATGGCAATGCAACCGTGATACCATTAACCCAGCAGTTTTAATTGAACAGTGTCCTTGCTTCACAGGGACCCAGAGAGAGGAAACCCAAGCATGTTTCTCTCTCAGCTTTTCCAGTTCCAGATCATTTACGATGCGATGGAGTTTTGCAAGGGGGAAAGAAACAAACAAGGACAAGTCTTGTGGAAGCTTTTCGACAGCAGAGTTCTGAAACATGGGAGCTGCTTCTCCCAGGTTCAAAATGAGTGGCCTTTAATCAGTGGTGGGATTCAAAAATCTTTTTACTATCGGTTCTGTGGGCGTGGCTTGGTGGGCGTGGCTTGGTGGGCATGGCAGGGGAAGGATACTGCAAAATCTCCATTCCCTCCCCACCCCACTAACCTGCTTTCCAGCTCCGTTCTCCTGTGCAGGGCAACCAAAGGAGACCCAGCCGATCAGCTGGGACTCAATGGGAGGCAGAGAAGATGGGGGCAGGGGCAGTCAGAGGCGGGATTGGCCGGTTCTCTGAACGACTCAAAATTTCCGCTACCAGTTCTCCAGAACTGGTCAGAACCTGCTGAATGCCACCTCTGGCCTTTAATGTACGTTATGGTTTTTTTGTGCAAAGGGAAAAAAAGAAGGAAAAATGAGTCACTCGATGTTCCTCACTCTGCTCCATGGCTATCCCTGGTTGAGAGGCAGAGAAAAGAAAACACTCTGCACACCTACTACACCTGATCTTAGCCAAAAACCAAGACATAATTTAGTAGCAATGTTCCTAATTGTTGTTATGCTCTTATTACATAGGTAAAGTTAACGATCTCTTTTGTCCATCCATGTCCAACTTTAGGAGTGGTGTTCATCTCATTTCTGCAGAAGTGAAGTCATTTCATTCCTTCTAGATGAAGGAACCAGCGTTGTCCAAAGATGCTTCCATGGTCATGAGGCCTGCATGACTCTACACCAAGAAATGCTGTTACTTTCCCACCAAAGTGGTACCTGTTTATCTACTCCCATTTGCATGCTTCCAAACTGCTAGGTTTGCAGGAGCTAGGGCAAGAATGGGGACTCACCCCATTGTGTAGTGCTGGGGTCTTGAACCCAAGTTGAAGATGTCCCTGAAGATGCAGAACAAGTCCCTGAAGATGCAGAATTCAGCAATCTGAATCATTCATCTTTCCTCAACTATTTTTGGTCCCTGGTGATACAAAGAGAGAGAAAGAGAGAGAGAGAGAGAGAAAAGCAAGATGATTTTAAAATTCCTGTCCTGTTGATTAAGAGAAAGAGACAGCAAGCGTATGCATAATGGCCCAGAGATAATTAATCTAGGAAACAAACATTAGCGTGAGGAAGCAAGTGTGAGGCTCAACAATGAATTGTTAGGAAGATATTGTGTTTTGCACATGACCCATTTCGCTGAAAAGGACTTAAAGCTGCCAGAAAAAAAAAAAAAAAAAGCTTTCAGATTCTCATGGGATCCAAGCTGACAATACTTAGGGACATCCAAATTTATTCCTTCACTCTCATTGCTTGATTACAGAATTGTGTATTTTCAGGCCAATGTAGTTTGAGAAGAATTAGTCCAAGCTCTGCCCACACTTGACAGATTCAGATTGTCCTGTCTCAGGTTCATACACCAAAACTACTTTTCTGTAAAACATCTTACCTAAAACCAGCTCCATCTCTTTGGTTTATTTTATCAGATTCTCAGATATCATATCCATCCCACCCACCTACCAAAAAACCCCACTCAGGAGGGTCCAATATCTTATTTTGATAGTAGGGTGGAAAGCTGTACGTTTTTTAGTAGGCTGTACACCACCCCGAGTCCCTTTTTGGGAGAGGGAGCGGTATAAAAGTTTGATTAAATAAAATAAAATAAAATAAAAATAAAGCTATCCATTACACTGATCCTTATCAACTCTGGCTCAGGTTCAGTAGAACTCCCTTCCCTTTCTAAATGCAATTGGTTGGAATTGAATCTGGGATCTTTTTCATGCAAATCACCTGCTCCATTATTGAGGTGAATATAGAAGTAGAATGTAGAAGTGTAGTAACAAAGGTGCTTTTTCAAGAGGCAACTGGACTTCCTTTGTAAAGGAATACAGATTATACCAAACCTTCTTTCTTGGTTGTTTACAGTTGGGTTGGTCTACTACCCATACTTTTAGCCAAATGAAAATGTGGATGAATGTCAAAAGGAGAGATATCCATGAACAAAATTTGTCATGCAAACAGAGCCCAATTAGACCTTAGAAAATTGGTGCAAACCCAATTCATAATGCTGCAAATCAAACTGCAGGATGAAACGTTTGAAAGGAAGTCACTATATGGAATTTACCTAGCTTACATTAGAATTGGAGATCCCAACCTTAACCAGAATTTTCTGCCTGGCGTTTAAACTTTATCATGTGTCTGTGGTTTGAATCGAACGTGTTTAGAACAAATGAGTGAATTTCTAAAAGGGGGTGGGGGGAGAAGCCATTGAGCTTTGAGCATGATAACATTATTAATACAGTTATTCCAGCATGTCATATTTCATAGCATAAAGCTTGTTTCAAAACCCGGAGTCCTTCTCCATTAATTATATTTGAAGCACATGCATCCAGAGCAGAGCTGTTGAGGTTGTCTTGTTCTATTAGTTTAACAAGCCCTGGTATTAATGAGATTGCTTCATAATTGAACCTTTTCATGGGTCCCTTGGTTAAGAAATTATGCTAATCTGAATTTGCAAACACAAGACATTCATCATACTTGACGAAACAGTAAACATCAACAGTGATCCACGTGGAGCGCAAATGCACCGTTAATTATTACAGGAATGAACAAGCCTCATTATTTCATCTTCAGGGATGTTGGGACACATTGGAGAGCATCAGGAAGGCAGAATGCGCCAACTCTCCACTATGTGGCAGCAGGGTCCAGTTAACTGAAGCGAGTCTTCCACGAGCCGAGCTAAAGCAGTTCTGACGGGGGCAACCTGAATAAATCTTTGCACGCAAAAGTATTTTGAGGAGAGGTGAACATAGTGCTGCTTGAAGAGAGTTCAGAGATTTTGGGGGTGGTGGTTGATGATTAGTTTTGATTTTTGGATGGATGGATGGATGGACTGCCTTGCAATAAATAAATATGTCAGCCATTTCTTCCAGCAGAAGAAGGACCCGGAGGACTTTGGCCAATAGGACAGCAAGTTCACATGGTGTCCCACAGGGGTTAGCTAGAGTTATTTAGGAAAAAGGAGGAGGAGAAGGTAGAAGAAGAAGAGGAAGAAGAAGAAGAAGAAGAGGAAGAAGAAGAAGAAGAAGAAGAAGAAGAAGAAGAAGAAGAAGAAGAAGAAGAAGAAGAAGAAGAAGAAGAAGAAGAAGAAGAAGAAGAAGAAGAAGAAGAAGAGGAGGAGGAGGAGGAGGAGGAGGAGGAGGAGGAGGAGGAGGAGGAGGAGGAGGAGGAGGAGGAGGAAAAGAAGAGGAGGAGGAGGAGGAAGAGAAGGAGCAGAAGAGGAGGAAGAGAAGGAGCAGAAGAGGAGGAAGAGGAGGAGGAAGAGGAGGAGGAGGAGGAAGAGAAGGAGCAGAGGAGGAGGAGGAGGAAAAGAAGAGGAGGAGGAGAAGGATAAGGATATTTTTCTCCCTAGCATCTGAAATGTCTAATAATTATCATAAAAAGCAACCATTATCATCATGAATGAGCTCAATTATCAAATGTTGACAAGTCTAAATTTTTGTTCAGTTCTTGGAACCTGCAGTGCATCCCTGCTAGGATATTTTTCACAGACCGGCAATGATTCTGGAGAACTCTGACTCAGCAAAGATCCAGAAGCTTATTTTCTTCTTTAAAGTTTTCTGGATAAAACCAAATCTCTCTCTGCCTCATCGATCTCCATCTACAGATAAGCAGCCTTTGACAACAAATCAGACTGAAAATACTTTTGACAAAATCTGCAAGAAGTAGCAGCATTCGGCTTAATTGTGCAAACTGTTGCACTGTTAACTGTGCATGCGAGGATGAGTAAGATTGATTCCAATCTGCACTGTGTTCTTCCATGTGCTTTGGAGCCAGGAACATGAGGTACAGTTACGGATAGCAAAAATAATAATATGCTTATAGGATGAAATATGCCTTTATTGTGGTTTGGTTTGCCAATCCCTCCACCCAAAAAAAAAACCAAAAAAATTACATTTGCTTGGCCTGAATAAATGTCTCATAGAAATAACTGGAATGCATTGCAAGGTAGAAATGTCCATAATACTGAAAAGGAATTGGTGTAATATCTGGGATTATCTAGACACATTCAGCGTTAATATGATCTTAATATTGTTTTGAAAGAAAAAAAAAACAGTATCGCCTACTTATGGTCTTCTCCATTATACAAATTACATCCATCGTTTCTAAGGATGAATGGGCTTGTTGCTTGGAAAACTGACAGCCTGGGTTCGAGACCCGAGCGCCACACGACAGATTGAGCTCCTGTCCTCACTCTAGCTCCTGCCAACCTAGTAGTTCGAAAGCATGAAAATCATCCCACTCCTTTTAACGACCCCGTAACCCCTTCCGATCTGCTGAGACTCTGCCTCTCAGAACGCCATTGGGATTTGGGGAGCAACACCTTTGGAATTCTGGGAAGTTCTGGGTGCTCCATCACTGGAGGTTTTTAAGAAGAGACTGGATAGTCACTTGTCTAAAATGATATAGGGCAGTGGTGGCTAACCTTTTTGGGCTCCTGTGCCAAAAATTGCGCTTGCACGCTTGCGTGCCAGCACCCAGAGGTCAATGCGCGTGGCCTCCATGTCCCTTGAGCATGCGTGGACGATTCCCTCCCATGTCCCTTTACCTGCACTGTGCCTCCCAGCTGATTTTCGGTCCATTTGAGGCCTTTTTCGGCCTGCTAGAGGCTTGAGGGAAGCCTCTGCAGGCTTTGCAGGCCGAAAAATGGGCCCGTTTCATCACTTCCGATATTTCTGAAAATACAGGAAGTGATGAAACGGGCCTATTTTTCATCCTGCGAAGCCTGCAGAGGCTTCCTTCAAGCCTCTGGCAGGCCGAAAAAGGCTCAAAAAACAGCTGGGAGGTGCATGCATGCACAGTGAGGTATGTTTGCTTGGGGTTCGCACACAAATGACTCTGCGTGCCATCACGGTATAAGGTCTCCTACTTGACTCCTGTTGGACTAGAAGACCTCCAAGGTCCCTTCAAGCTCTATTCTGATTGATGATTGATGGACTGGTAGTCTCAACCGATCTGAAGAACTAATACACGCCACCGGGATGAGATGTTTCTGAACTGTACAGTGGCTTGAACTCCAACAAGTTTGCCAGCCAGCAGGGATTAGAGAGGGGTTAGAAGGCTAAAATTGACACCTAATTAGATTTCATTTTAAAGTCTAGAGATGCAGCAATTATGACTTCTGAATAAAAGTGGTTGTTATTTGGCAGGGCAGCCCAAGCAGTGCACATAATTATAATAATTATTGTGTACCTAATGATATCTAATAGAAATCAACACTGCAAATAGCAAATGCTTGTAAAGCATTCCACAATATGGCCTCCAGTTAAGGGCAAAGGAAAGAACAAAAGGTTCAGGCACTGGCAGTCTTATTGTTTCCCAAGCATCCCAGAGAACGTCTTGTATCACTGTGTCGGTTGAGATGGTTAGGAAGAAGCAGGGCAGAAAACAACCCTAAAGAACAAAGCCAGTGTTGATGTAGAGCAGGGATGTCCAACCTTGACAACTTGAGGACTTCTTAAAGTTGGGGAACAGGGTGTTGTGGTTCACCGGAAGCCTGCACAGACGGCAGTGGAATTGGACAGTGGGGAATAATGCGGACCAGTCCGGGAGTCTGGAGAGGACTCGGATGAGGGTCTTGTGTCTGATACAGAGATGGGGTCAGGGCCATCTACAAGTGGTATGCTGACTCTGGAGCCTCCAGAATCTGACAGCAGTGAGGCAGAGGAACAAGGGGAGCCTGTTCCCAATGCGCGTGTGCACAGAGCTGTTAGAAGGCGAGAGCAGCTGAGACAAAAGGGTGACTCGGGAGTAAGGCTGGGAGGGGATTGCCCCTACCCTAAAATATAAAGGAGGTACAAAGGTAGAGAAACCTTTGCAGAAAGCAAAGTCGTTTGCTCTGTTCAGATTAAACCTTGAAGCTCTGTGTGGACTTTGTAGTTCAGTTGTTTTTTTTACAGTTCATTTGGCACTTTAGTTGTTGGCAGCAATTCAAAGGAGAGAAAGGTGGGTGCTTATCTCGAGGGACTATTTGGGACTCATTACGGGCTGGGAATGAACATAATTCCCAGCGCTGAAATAAAACAAGAGTTATTTTGACTAAGCGTGTGCTTAATTACGGTCTCAGGAAGCCTTGGTCAGAACATAGGGGAAGTTTAGGGGACTGGAGGATAAAACATATAAAGAAGACTTGTGGAATTGGGTATGTCTAGCTTAATGGAAAGAAGGACTAGATATACTAGCAGTATGTCTAAGGAGTTGCCATAAAGAAGAGGGGATCAAGCTATTCTTCAAAGCACCTGAAAGCAGGACAAGAAGCAATGGATGGAAACTAATCAAGGAGAGAAGCAACCTAGAATAAAGAAGAAGTTTCCTGACCATTAGAACAATTAATCAGTGGAACGACTTTTCTCCAGAAGTTGTGGGTGCTCCAACACTGGAAGTGTCATGCCCCTGGTGGAGACTGACTCTGAGGGAGAGGAGGAACAGCTGACAGGGAGTGGAAGTGTGGCTCCGGAGGTTGTGGAGGAGGCTGGGGAAGGGCAGAGGCCAGCTGAGCAGTCAGAAGAGGACCCAGGCCCATCCCCTCTCCATCCTAGGGTATGCAGGGAGGAGAGAATAAGGGAGAGATGTGATCTAGTGAGGAGGATCCTTGATCCTCTTCATGGGCTGCAGCTGTGACAACTGAATAAGAGTACAGACCTGCGTATGGGTGAACGCTGGAAACAAAGGATGGAAATATCTCTAGTTTATGGTTCCTCTCTGAGTTTGGCATCCTTCCCAGTATGTGTTATTTGTGGATGTCTTCCAGCCCTTATCTTGCCTGGTTTGTGTTGCTTTTTTCCTTCTTCTTGTAACTGTTTGTGTGGGAGGTTTTTATCTTCCGTCAAGAATATTTGGAGCTTGGAAGCAAAGTGAAGGAATAAAAGGGGCTTCACCTGTTTTCTGTGACTATGTTTGTTTTGTATCCCACCCTGGGTCATCACAGAAAGTTTTTAAGAAGAGATTGGACAGTCATATATCTGGAATAGCAGAGGGCTTCCTTCCTGAGCAGGGGGTTGGACTAGAAGACCTCCAAGGTCCCTTCCAAATCTATTAAACTGTTTCTGTTTCACTTGTGGACTTCAGCTCCCAGAATTCCGGCACTGATGGCTGGGGAATTCTGGGAGTTGAAGTTGAAGGATGGTGTAAAGTGTCTAATGTATAAATACAAATAAACTGGATTCAGTGCTGTTCAGTCTTCCCGTCTTCCTGCTAATGTCCCTCAGAAATGACTTGCTCAGGAAACTGGAACTCCTCCTTCACCGATGCTAAAACGAGGGCCGGAAAAACCATTGCTGCAGTTTGTTGCTGATGGTTGACAGTGAGCTATTTATTTCCTTTAAAAAAACTCCAGATAGAATCCATAGCTGGCCAGAGCAATTCTGCGTAATGTTTGCTCTGCAACAGCCGAAGGATTGTATTTATGTAATTAAGGCAGGGGGGGCCCTGCCGATACAGGTGATGGGCTATAGATTTTAACGGGTCTCCGTTTGCAGAGATGGCAAACCGTCCTGACTCCCCCAGTTTTCAATTACCTGCCTGAACCAGGCAAAGCAGAGAGAGGCTGAGCAAGCATTTTGTCCTGCGGTGTTTTTCACTCGCCTCCCTTTAGCTACATGAGAAATAATGTCAGAAGGTCTCCAGAGATCAAGACCATGCAAACTCTACCCAAATGCTCCGTCAAGGTAGAGGTGTTGTATGCAGAAATCTACATTTTGAAGCCCACAAAGTCTTTTTAATTGCAGGTGGCGTGATGCGAGGGTCTTCTACATATTCTTCGTCCACTATCCCAGGGGTCTGATCCAGACATAAAACACCCATGTCTCAGGGCATGTCCCATCCAAAACACAGAAGCTTGAATTGTGTCCACCTTTCCAAGTAGACCAGACACTAATAACAATAGTTCTTAGACTTATATACCGCTTTACAGTGCCTTTCCAGTCCTCTCTAAGCAGTTTACAGAGTCAGCCTCTTGCCCCCAACATTCTGGGTCCTCATTTTACCGACCTCGGAAAGATGGAAGGCTGAGTCAACTCCCAAAGTCTTTCCCAGTTATGGTTACAACTTTCCACGAAAAGGAAAGGAAAGGAGAGGAAAGGAAAAAGGAAGGGAAGGGAAAGGGAAGGGAAGAAAGGGGAAGGGAAGGGAAGGGAAGGGAAGGGAAGGGAAGGAAAGGAAAGGAAAGGAAAGGAAAGGAAAGGAAAGGGAAGGAAAGGAAAGGAAAGGAAAGGAAAGGGAAGGAAAGGAAAGGAAAGGGAAGGGAAGAAAGGGGAAGGGGAGGGAAGGAAGGGAAAGGGAAAGGAAAGAAAAGAAAGGAAAAGAAGGGAAAGGAAAAGGAAGGGAAAGGAAGGAAAGGAAGGGAAAGGAAAGAAAGGAAAAGGAAAAAGAAAGGAAGGGAAAGGAAGGGAAAGGGAAAAGAAAGAAAAACGGAAGTGAAGGGAAAGGGAATGAAAGGAAAAAGAAAAGAAAACATATAACGCATCTGGAGGCATTTTAGAAAAATGAAGATAGTGTCTCACCGGTTTTTCTATTTTCAAATGAAAATAATTTATTAACTATTTTTAAACGAGCGGACTTTGATGCTCCCTGAGCTTGGTTGATATCTTGCAGATGTTTTATGACCCAAACATGGTAAAATCATCAAATGCTAGTCATGTTACCTAGCTTGGTTCATGATGAAATATCTGCAAGAAAACAACCAAGCTCAGAGAGCACCAAGGGCCGTTCGTGTCAACCCTGAGCGACAAATATTCTCCTTCATTATTTCTAAAAGTCCAAAATTAGTGCCCATGAGACCTTCTTGCCCACCCTTACCTAAAAGGTTTTAATTCCTTGAAAATTCAACCCATGAAGAGTGTAAATCAGAGAGGCAAGGACATTATCTCCTGGTTGAGAGAAATATGTAAGAAGTCAGCATCCCAAGGGATGCGTGAATTGGAAGTTCGAATTGTGTATGTATCTATCTGTCTGTCTCCGCAGGTGCAGCGCAGGTTTTCATTGGCTGGTAAATTGATAGGAAGCTGTTTATTTCGCAGGACAGGTCCAAAACTGCACCAATCTAGCCAGGAAACATGGGGCCAACATCTGCATTAGCATATGGCTGTGCAGAACTGTGTGGTGAGCATAGAGAACAATCCTGAAATAAATGATGGCCCAGAATAGAGCTTGAAGCTATTGGAATCCTGGGGAAATGATGCAATTGTTGTCTTGACTGTAATAAATCAACGAGATGTTATTTTACAAACCTAGGAAAAGCAGAATGGATTATTATTATTATTTTTAAAGGGTTATTTCCCCCCCACGCTAAATTGGGAGTGGAGAAAGGAAGGCACATGTAAACTGTTGAAATGATTATTTGCAGAGAAAATTCTCTCTCTCTCTCTCTGTGCCTGCCTGCCTGCCTGCCTGCCTGCCTGCCTGCCTCTCTCTCTCTCTCTCTCTTGATATAGTGGTGAACTGTCACACACCTACTCAGAAATCAGTTCTGTTCTTTGCCTAAATTTGCTTGCATTTAATTTGCCTTTTAAAATAAACTACACAAGGAAATTGAAATAAGCATATTGGACTCCTTCTTAACATGTATGTCTTATAATTCTATTTTATCTCAAGGTAAGAATGTCAATAACCCTTATATAGCAAAAATGTGTTATTTGCATCTCTCTCTCTCTCCCTCTCTCTCCCTCTCTCTTTTTCTTTCTCTGTCTGTCTGTCTGTCTGTCTGTCTGTCTGTCTCTCTCTCTCTGTCTCTCGTTCTCTCTCTCTCACTCTATCTCTATCTGTCTGTCTGTCTCTCTCTCTCTTGTAGAATCTGTCAAACTTGTGTGGTGGATGAAGTCTGATGAAATCAGAATCCACAATCCTCAATTATTATTATCTCCGGGTAAGACATCGAATTACATTGGTCTTGTTTTAATATTTAAAGAAGTTCTTTAAATGTTTGCTGCTGTTTATGCCATTTTCCTCCATTTCACCATTATGGTCCTGGCAGAAAAGTCCGTCTCTAGGATAAAGGAGAAGAAGAGATTCGCTAAAGGTTTCGCCGTGTTCCTTGGCCACTTGTTAAGAGTCAGTTTGCTTGAGCATCGTTTATTTAGAGGAGACAGTTTTGACATCTATACATGACAGAAGACGAGTGAATGAGCTGAATCAAAATTGCCCATGGCTGAGTTTTCAAACAGCAATTGGGGACTCCAGGGAATGTATGTGACGAAAGGCAACATTGTTGGGAAGCTTCCTTACCTAAAGTCTTAGTGGAACCGATAATGGCACCAAGACACCATGTTTTGGTGCTAACACTCTAGTGGAACATCTGATCTTACCAACACACCATATTTTGGTACCAACACTTTAGTGTGATGACACCAAGACACCATGTTTTGGTACCTTTGTTAATTTTGTTGGATTAAGGTTCAATTTTGGCCATCAAGGGCTTGCTCCAGTAGGTACCACTACTAGGACGAAGGAATGAAAAAAGTCAAGACAATAATTCTTAACAGAAATGTGTGTAGTTCATTCAATTCATGGCATTATTCTCCATGCATTCAAAAATTTCTTTTTTGTGTACTAAATTATAATAAAACATTGCTAATTTGCTGATAAAGTTTGCAGCCTTGGCAGGGGACCTTACTTTCAGCACTTCTCCCTGAAATGAAATAAGTTGGTTCTGCATGCAATATAGATGATACAGAGAAATAATGATGCTGAGAACAACAGTCTTAAAACTCTAATAGTTTTAAGCTTCAAACATTGATAAACGTGTTCTAAGCTAGAAAATCATCATCATCATGTCCCACTGCTACCACCACTACCACCAGCCACTATCATACTCATCACATAGTCACTTGTCAACTCATAAAACATTTCTATGCCTGTTTTAGAGTTGCCATGAACCGAAGGCAGGGGAGAGAAATTTGAAAGAGCATTGCAGCAGTTTTGAACCGAAAATGCATTCCATTTTTTTATCTTGCAAAGATTATAGCTAGGCTACCAGAATTTCTTCTGCGCAAATTTGGAGAACATGATCGATAACTCTTGGCTATGAACGTGTTTCGTTGGAGAATATGAATTATGATTCACCCAAATGGGTGGGGGAAAACAAGGATGACAGTGAATTACATGTCTCAGAATTGGCTTCCTACAGGTAAAGCCGACATGTTTGCTCCTATTAAATTCTTTGAAGTTTTTGAAGCTTGGCTTGAGGTTCATGGTTTAATTAGGGCAACTGCCAGAATACTGACACTACTAAAAAAAATGAATTGAAATGAATGGAAAATAAAATTTTAGCAGATTATTCTTTTTTTTTTTTTTACAAAACAACATCAAAGAGAAACGAAGTATATTGCTTGCATCAGGTTCGAGAGATAGAGGACAAAGTCTTCCATACTTAAGCTTTAAGATGTGCCTCGATTTTCAGTATGGAAGATCCTATCACAATTATGACATTTAACTGAACGGAAGTAGGGTTAGGGTGCGTTACTGATTGATAAATAGCTTATGCAGCATGCACATAGACCGTGATGGATTAAACTATCCAATGGGAACCCAGTTTGTCCATGAATAGAAGCACACAGAAGCTGGCATTTGCACGCATTGTAAGATATTGTAACCTGCTATCAAAAACACAACATCGGCATTGTGTTGTGTGTGGTTCCATTGCAACCTGTGCAGTCTACATGACTATGTCTCATAAAGACACAGGAATTCATAAAAGGGAACTGTGTGCATTATAATCACAACTGTCAGTAAAACTGAGCATTCTTTGTTCTGTTTTCCATAATAATAGCAATCTCACAGACGATCCACTAAGGTGCATTGAGCTCAGAAACTTCACCTGATTATTACATTCTTTGGTGGGGGAAGAGAAATTTACTATTTTCTGGAAGGGTAGAGAAAGATAGGAATACATCTCGGAAATGTTCTCTATTGCATTTATATTTAACAGAACTGCAAGCAACTGGCAAGTCATTTCCATGCTTTCTCTCGTTCTGTTGTGCTTAACTTAATGGGCTGCATCATTTGGAATTAAGTCCTTCAAATCCATATTCTTTTTGAAGTTAACCTGGTGTAATAAATCAGAAGTCATCCAATGGACTATTCTTTCTATAAACTTTGCTAGATGCTCTTAGGTGTACCGATTGAAGAGAATAGTTGTAGCTTAGGGTTGAACTGTGGGGTCCTTGATAGTCTCTGAACTTGGTGGTTTGCTTGCAGACAATTCATTATATATGCAGGTAACCTGTAGCTAGCACTGATGAAGTCACATAGTTTGGTAATGAAACATCTGCAAGAAAACCACCAAGCTCGGACACCATCTTTGATGACCTGGGACATAGCAAAAAGACAACATAGTCAGAGAATAACTCTGGGTCCCTTGATTAGCTCCAACTTTGCCCCCAGTGATCCGGTTACCTTCCGGTCTGGAGAACAACTCTCCCACGAACCTGCAACAGCCTTTGGCTGCAGATATTCCAATTCAAACGTTGTAAACAGAAAACTTTAAACTATAAATCCAACAAGGCAAGATAAGGTAATAAATCTGGCAGGGCAAGATAAGGAATTCCAGAAGTGAAGTAACACGGCAGTAAATCAAACCAGTTGGGAGGATGCCAGCAACTCAGATACCAGCAGCTAACACTAGAACTCAGTGTTTGTTTCTGACAACCGCCCCTCCCATCTATCTCTCCTTTAAACTCCACCTCCAGGTGTGCCTTGTGAAGGGAATCAGGGCCCTTTCCTCCCTCGTAAGCCATGCAACCCCCATTGCTCTTTTCTCTGTCCTTCCCTGCGTGCCCTAAGTTGAGGAGGGGATGGGCCTTGGTCTTCATCTGAACCACCTCTCCCTTGTTCTACCTCTTCCCTGCTCTGCCCAGCCTGACTTTTCCACTCTTTGTCAACTGTTCGTCTTCCTCCTTGGATTCAGACTCCGACAGGGGCCATCAAGGACCTCATAGCTGTTAGGGGTTTCTACTGATTGCTTTCGTTGTTTGTATGTCCAACTATGTTGGAATGAGGTAGTTCATAAGATTGCTCTTGTATTTAAGATCAAGCCTCCAAATCATATCCAAAAGCAGATTGCCTGGGAAATGACTACCGATCACCACTTTCCCAATGGTGTCTTCTTCTGGGGAAGATTCTTCAGAGGAAGTCCAGCATTACCGGATGAATATTCTGCAACAGACAACCAGATTTTAATATATGGGCTTTGCACCTTCTCAGAGGCACGCTATGTCTTCACAAAAAGAGAGAAATGCATTATTATTATTATTGTTGTTGTTGTTATATCATCATCATCATCATCATCATCATCATCATCATCATCATCATTATTGCCAGTTTGCAAAGATAATTCTGGGGTAGCAGGTTGATTCCTCTGTGTTAGAGGCACCAAAATAACCAAGATGATATAAGGTCTCCTGCTGGAGCAGGGGGTTGAACTAGATGACCTCCGAGGTTCCTTCCAGCCCTGGATTGCTGTGCCGTTTCAAAGCAGCGAAGCCCTGCAAACGAAGCAAAAATGGCAGCTGTCAGTCAACTGGCAGTAAGACTTGCCTTCCCCTGTCCCTGCCTCCTCCCAAGAGATTCAGGTGTTAATAAAATCAGCAAGATGAAAAATAGATAAATTATTGCAAGCTATGAAGAGCTACGGCATGCCACGCCTCACTAACTCCCAATACCACCTCATTCTTAACAACAACCGTCGAAAAAGAGATGCAATTTCATCCTTTAGTCAGGATCATACAAAGGCAGGACAAAGGAGACAAGATATTGCAATCCAAAGGTCAGTAACCCACTCACTTGTATAATTATAGCATTTCATTTCTCTCTTCCAGGCTGCTTGGGCTGTGTGTGTTAGTAAATAAGTCTCTAAAAAATCAATTTAAAATAAGATATCATCCATAACTAGAAAGTTGAGCTTTGCTGTCTCAAGAGTCCGCTTGAGAGAACAAACCCATGTTTTCAATTTATTCTCTCTCTCTCTCTTTCTCTCCCTCCCTCCCTCCCTCTTTCTTTCTTTCTCTCCCCCCTCTCTTTCTGTCCCCCCTTTCTCTTTTTCTCTCTCTTTCTCTCTCTCTCTCTCTTTTTCTCTCTTCCCTCTCTTTCTCCCTCTCCCTCTCCCTCTCCCCCCTCTCCCTTCCTTCCTTCCTTCCTTCCTTCCTTCCTTCCTTCCTTCCTTCCTTCCTTCCTTCCATCCATCCATCCATCCTTCCTTCCTTCTGCATTGGGGTGGCTCCCGTTTTCGGGCACAAGCGATCACACACACGGGTGTCATAGGAAGGCTGTTATTTTTGTATCGTCAGCAAAAGTGTGTGTCTTCTCTCTCTTCCTTCCTTCCTTTCTCTCTCTCTTTCTCTTCCCCTCTTTCTCTCTTCCTCCCCCTTCTCTTTCTCTGTCTCTTTCTCTCTCTTTCTCTCTCCATCCCTCCCTCTTCCTCTCTCTCTTTCTCTCTCTCTTTCTCTTCCCCTTCTCTCTTCCCCTCTTTCTCTCTCTTTCTCTTCCTCTTTCTCTCTTTCTCTCCCCCTCTCTTTCTTTCTCACTCTCTCACCCACCCACGTTCTCTCCCTCCATCACTTCTTTCCTCCTTTCCTTTCTCTCACTTCAGAGAACAAGCTGATATGTATAGTTTTTATTCCCCCACCCCCCCTCTCTCTCACACACACACACTCACTACTCACTCACTCACTCTCCCCCCCCTTCACTTTCTCCCTTTCATGATAATTAAAGGTAACTTTTGGACTGGAGCCACAGCTTGTTTATGTAGTAATGCAAGAAACCATTACTGTGTTTCTTTGGAAAACAAAACAACTAGCAAAAACAAAACCAAAAACACAAAAATTCACCCTTGCAACGAGTTGCTTTGGTTTCTGCAAGGAAGTTTCTAAACGGTTTTTACATTTTTTCTGAATTCTATTAGAGGATTTAACACCCACCACCTCCCACAAAGTTTTCCTTTCCCTCTATAAAATTCTAGAATGTCCAATTAATCCAAACTCTAAATCAAATCAAACCAAACGCACCTCTCTCTTTTTTTTCTTGGTAGAAATGCTACCAAGGCTCAACCAAAAGCATCCTCTAACTTGCATCTTCTCCACGTCCCGAGGGCACTGACGAAAAGTGACTTATGGCCATTTTTCACACTTAATGACTTCTGCAAGCATCCGCACCGTCACGTGATCAAAATTCCAGACGCTTGGCAACTGGCATGTACTTGTGACGGTTGCAGAGTCCCGGGGTCGTGACCTTCGGACAGGTAAAGTCAATGGGGAAGCCAGATTCGTTGAATTACCATGTTACTACCTGAATAACTGCGGTGGATCACTTGACAGCAGTGGCAAAAAAGGTTGTAAAACAGGGCAAAGTTCACTTAACAACATTGCTCTTGTTTAGCAATGGAAATTTGGCCTCAATTGTGGCCGTAAGTCGAGGACTACCCACCCTGTAGGTTGTTAAGTGAGTAATGGGCTTTTATATGTGGACACTTGGCACTTCCAGCTTCTGAACTCTACGGTTAAACAACTTAGAACTAAGGAGAAATTTCCTGACAGCGAGAACAAATAATCAGTGGAAAAACCTCCAACACTGGAAGTTTTTAAGAAGAGATTGGATACCCATTTGTCTAAAGTGGTGTTGGGTCTCCCATTTGGGCGGGGGGTTGGAATAGAAGATCTCCAAGGTCCCTTTCCACTCTGTTATTCTACATCGGGGGTCTTCAAACTTGACAGCTTTAAGAGTTGTGCACTTCAACTCCCAGAATACAGATACAGATAATCAGGAGTTGGAAGGGACCTTATAGGTCATCTAGTCCAACCCCCCTCTGCCCAAGCGGGAGACCCTACACCATTTCTGACAGATGGGAGTCCAATCTCTTCTTGAAAGTCTCAAGCGATGAAGCTCCCACAACTTCTGAAGGCAACTTCTGTTCCATGGGTTGATTGTTCTCACTGTCAGAAAGTTTCTTCTTATTTCCAGGTTAAATCTCTCCTGGATCAGTTTCCATCCATTATTCCTTGTCTGGCCTTCAGGTGCTTTAGAAAACAGCTTGACCCCTTCCTCCTCTCTGGGGCATCCCCTCAAATATTGGAAGACTGCTATCATGTCTCTCCTGGTCCTTCTGTTCCCTAGACTAGCCAAGCCCAGTTCCTGTAACCATTTTACATATGTTTTGGTCTCCAGTCCCCTCATCATCCTGGTTGCTCTTCTCTGCACTTTTTCTAGAGTCTCAACATCTTTTTTATAGTGTGATGACCCAAATTGGATGCAGTACTCTAGGTGTGGCCTTACTAAGGCTTTATAGGGTAGTATTAGTACCTCCCTTGATCTTGATTGCTTCCCTCTGTTAATACAACTTAGGATTGCACTAGCTTTTTTGGCGGCTGCTGCACACTGCTGGCTCCTATTTAGCTGGTTGTCCACTAAGATTCCAAGATCCTTCTCCCAGTTACTGCTATTGAGCCTGGTTTCACCCAGTGTATATGTGTACTTTTGGTTTTTCTTGCCTAAGAATTCCTCCTCCAGTCATGTTAGCTCAGGAATTCTGGGAGTTGAAGTCCACAAGCCTTAAACCTGCCAAGTTTGAAGACTCTTGTTCTACATTCTAAATTGCAAATTAAAGTTATTCACTGGGTGGGTTGGTCTGCTGTGGATGATGGTCCTTTCGGCATCTTGCTTATTCTCCAGGGACTTTTGTCTATCGCTTCTTCTCTATCTTCTCCATTTTTCCCTCCAGTTACTGCCCTCATCTCCCACGCCCAGTACAGTCTCCCAGCAGCCTTGGGATTCGGTTAAATGCTTATCATGTAAAACCTTAAGTGCTAATTGCTTAGTAATGAAAACTTTAATTGCTGGGAAATTAAACCTTTAATTGCAAAGTGGCTGGCAGAATGCCAGTCCATAACAACAAAGATTTGCTTTTTTTTTATTAACAGGGGGAAAAAAAAATGTCCTTTACTCAATATTACCCACTTGCCTGCACAATAAATAAAATGGAAATAGGTCTTGAGGGTTTTATTGTTATTATTATTATTATTGTTACAGAGAAGAAAAATCAATCTGTAGAATTCTGCATGTGGCAAGTGCTAATTTCAGCTCTTGGTTATGAGCAATTAAAGGGGAAAAAAAAGAAGAGATGGAATTGAGAAGATTAACTGTGGCGTATTTAGGAGAGATGAATTTAGCTGTAAATATTTTGCTGGATGGGTCTACCAGCTGCACCAATCCAGATGACCACAAGAGGGCAGCAAAGTGTTAAGAGTTTTCTGCCCTCTTGTGGTCAATTGGAGTTGTGCAGCCCAATCTAAAGGCCTGTCCATTCTGCAGTTATACTTCCACATGGAGCAAGGTACAGATAGGAGATGGAGAAGGGAGGGGGCTGTCGCTTGACCAAAATTGGATGTCCAGAGTTGTTTGGCAAAGTAAAGAAAATGATTTTTGATACCTGGAAATGCAGAAACTGTTTTTTACAGGGACATACAGTATCTAGGAAATATCAAAGGGAAGGGAAAGGAAGGGAAGGATAAGGAAGGGAAGGGAAGAGAGGGGAAGGGAAGGATAAGGAAGGAGAGGGGAGGGGAGGGAAGGAGGAAAGGAAAAGAAAGGAAAGGAAAGGAGGGAAGGGAAGGGAGGGAAGGGAAGAAAAAGGAAAGGAAAGGAGGAAAAGGAAGAAGGAAAGGAAAGGAAAGGAAAGGAAAGGAAAGGAAAGGAGGAATGAAAAGGAGGAAAGGGAAGGGAGGGAAGGGAAGAAAAAGGAAAGGAAAGGAGAGGAGGAATGGAAAGGAGGAAAGGGAAGGGAAGGAAGGGAAGAAAAAGGGAAGGGAAGGAGGAAAGAAAGGGAGGAAAGGAAAGAAAAAGGGAAGGAAGGGGAAGGGAAGGGAAGAAAAAGGAAAAGAAAGGAGGAAGGGAAAGGAAAGGAAAGGAAAGGAAAGGAAGAAAATGGAATGGAAAAGAAAGAAAGGAAGATCTTTTCAGAGGCTACCCTCCACACACTACAATAGATAAATCACAGTTACCCTAAACTGGCTGACAGAACTTTAAGCTCTAGCAGTCATCATACACAAAGGGAATTTCTTCTGTTATCTTATTAAATGTAAAAAAAAAAAAAGTAAAAAATAAAGTGCCAGGAACTGATAACACTGCAAGTCCAATGGTGCTGATTTTTCTTTCTTTCTTTCTTTCTTTCTTTCTTTCTTTCTTTCTTTCTTTCTTTCTTTCTTTCTTTCTTTCTTTCTTCTTTTCTTTCTTTCGTTCGGTCGTTCTTGCTCTTCTTCCCCTTCTTCTTCTTCTTCTTTCGTTCTTTCTTGCTTTCTTCTTTTCTTTCTTTCCTTCTTTCTTTCTTTCTTTCTTTCTTTCTTTCTTTCTTTCTTTCTTTCTTTCTTTCTTTCTTTCTTTCTTCCTTCCTTCCTTCCTTCCCTTCCTCCCTTCCTCTCTCCCTTCTTTCTTTTTTCTTTCTTTTTAAAGAGACTCTCATAAATATCAGCCAGCAGTAAGCAAATTTGGCTTATAAAATGTAATAAAAGAACGAGGGGTTTCATCCCCAGCTGTTTCCCCTGACGCACTTCATAGCTTTTCCCCTTTCACTCAGCGAGGGTTGCTGAGATTATAAAGTTTGCTTTTATCTGTCAGGAATCAATATTTCAAACATCGGATAAAAGAGAAAATTGAACTGGGAATCGGTCTGAAATGCTGTAAAAAAAAAACTACAAAGCACAATTATCAAAAAGCACTTAAAGTACTTAATAGGACACACATATAAAAATGCTCAAATTAATGTCAAGGATGTATAATGAGCTCTCCTTCCTCCTCTTCGGCTTTTGATCCAAATGCAATGTAATTCGAAAGGCAGCTTGTCAATACATTTCTCGATTGATAAGAAGTCCCAAGAAGATCCAGCAAATCTACTCTGAACGGATCTGGATGCCTGCTATGTAGGATTGGTTAATATTTCAGTTGATTGAAAACACATTTATTTTTGCTCTGAGTGTTTCAATGCAGCAGCAGGATTAAGTGTAGTAAACAGTTATGAGGAAATAGTGCCCTCTGGATAAACCAAACATTTTTTTTCCGGGTGAGCTTTTCATAACCAACCACCCAGTGATGGGATTCAAAATTGTTTTATTACTGGTTCTGTGGGTGTGGCTTGGTGGGCATGGCAGGGGAAGGATATACTGCAAAATCCCCCTTCCCTCCCCATCCCTCTAACCTGCTTTCCAGTTCCGTTCTCTTGTGCAGGGCAACCAAAGAAGACCCAGCTGATCAGCTGGGACTCGATGGGAGGCGGAGAATAGATGGCTCAGGGTCAATCAGAGGTGGGATCTGCTGGTTCTCCAAACTACTCAAAATTTCCACTACCGGTTCTCCATAACTGGTGAGAACCTACTGAATACCATCTCAGCTCCCCACCCCACTAACCTGCTTTCCAGCTCCATTCTCCTGTGCTGGGCAACCAAAGAAGACCCAGCTGATCAGCTGGGACTCGATGGGAGGTAGAGAATAGATGGGGAAGGGGCCAGTCAGAGGTGGGATTTGCCGGTTCTCACAACTGCTCATAATTTCCACTACCAGTTCTCCAGAACCGGTCAGAACCTACTGAATACCATCTCAGCTCCCCACCCCACTAACCTGCTTTCCAGCTCCGTTCTCCTGTGCAGGGCAACCAAAGAAGACCAGCTGATCAGCTGGGACTCAATGGAGGCAGAGAATAGATAGGGTTGGTGGGGCCAATCAGAGGGGGTATTTGCTGGTTGTCTGAACTACTAAAATTTCCACTACCAGTTCTCCAGAACTCGTCCGAACCTACTGAATACCACCTCTGCAACCACCATAACTGGAAAATTAGATTTTAAAGAGAACGAGATGGGAGAGAGATTTGGCAGGGAATCTAGATGTGAAAAAAGTTTCGGCCAACCATATTTATCCATGGCTTGAAAAAAAATTGGTGTGGCACCAATTATAGAGAAGATGAGAGAAGGCTGGCTTCGCTGGTATGGAGAGCTCCAGAGAACAACACTGTCTACCATGACCAAGACTGTCTACCGATTAGAAGTCAATGGATGGCGATCTCGTGGGCACCCAAAATCGAGGTACCATCAACAAAGATATGCATGCTACGGGCCCTGGAGATTCAGCTGACTGTGCAAAATGGCGTTCTATGGCGGCTATGTTAAACCCATAACTTCTTCACAGGGTTATCTTTAGCGGAGATAAGCAAAGAACATTTGGCAATGACACCCATGAGAGCAGAACCACATGTTACCCAGAGCTACTTCCCTCCTCGGAACTGTGCATTGCATCTTCCTCTTCGATTGTTAACTACAAAGGTTTAACTTAAAGCACAAATGTGCCTGTCTTTGTAGGTGTTTGAATTGTAGCTGCTATTTAAAACTAATCAATGTTTTCTTTTAGTATTTTAATAGCCTGTTTGCAAAGCACCTCTTTAAGGAAAATTTGCACTGTGTTCACTGGAGGAGAAAATGCATTTTTATGGGCAAGGAACAGCTTGTGATAAAACATAGCAAGTTTTCCTGTGCTGCAACTTATATGTGTACATTATTAAGATTGTATATACCTTTAGGGCTTCTGAGAGTTGCTCTTGATTTACACTGAGCCAACGATCAGGAAATGAGAATCCTAGAATTATTTTGCACTTTCATAAATTGACTTTGTCACCCAATACTCCTATTTTTGAGGGATACCCTTAAGTCTACATCACTGGTAAATGTAAGAATCCTTATTTTGCATTTAAGAACTATTTGGTCAAACCCCAGAAGGATTTCCCACTTGATAGATACAACGTTTATGTGAATGTCTCACGAGCAAAGAATACATATTTGGCTATAGTACTGAATTAATCAGGTACTAAATTAAATTAATTAAGGTGGTGGTTTAGAAGCAGGAGGCAGTGAGTTCTATTCCTGCTTCAGATGCAAAAGATCGATGTGTGACTTTGGGCCAATTCTGAACTGAACTGAATTATTTTTTGGCCAAGTGTCATTGGACACACAAGGAATTTGTCTTGGTGCAAATGCTCTCAGTGTCCATAAAAGAAAAGATACATTCATCATGAATCAAGAATCATAAAGTACAACACTTAATGATAGTCATAGGGTACAATAAGCAATAAGGAGATGGTGAGTTCCAGACCCATGAAAACTGGCTGGGTGACTTTGGGCCAATATCCCCAAAGAGGAGGAGGAGGAGAAGAAGAGAAGGAGGAGGAGGAGGAGAAGAGGAGGAGGAGGAGGAGGAGGAGAGAGGAGAGGAGGAGAAGGAGAGAAGAAGAAGAAGAAGAAGAAGAAGAAGAAGAAGAAGAAGAAGAAGAAGAAGAAGAAGAAGAAGAAGAAGAAGAAGAAGAAGAAGAAGAAGAAGAAGAAGAAGAAGAAGAATTTGCCTCTTCTAACCAATTTTCCGTTGACTCTTCACCTACCTATTAAATCACGGTTGAATGTTCTGAGAGGCATACCAGTGTTTGTCTACTTGTTATGCATCTGCCACCAAGTAAGTGTTGCGGTTGTGCCATTGCACAGGAGGCGCAAAGACACATCTGCTTTGGGACTCACATGTCCCTTTAATAAGCAACCATGTCCAATGTTTTCTTCTCACACCTCTTCATTGTCTGGCTGTGGTTTAAAAATACAGCTGTGCTTCCTCCCAATTAAATTCCACAGTGCATGGTGGGTGGGGAAATCTGTTGCTTTGAATTTTATGACAGGCAAGAATTAGCTATATGCATAGACTTCAACCCAAGGAAATATCTGAAGCTTCAGATATCCAAGTTGAATTTCTAATGAGATATGGTGAAAGTAGTGTTTCTGTAAATGTCTACGGAGATGCTCCATCCTCCAGGTCATGATTGTCCCAAAGGTGCTTTTTCAAGAGGCAACTGGACTTCCTTGTTTTTCTTTGAAGATGTTTCTTCTTCAGCTCTGAGTGGATGGTGGGGAATGGAAGGATTTATATTCCTTGCAGATGGCTGGTCACTTGCATTCTTTTAGAGAGCCATTGAGGCCACCTGGAGGTTTATCTGTGTGTTCAGGGTCTGGAAATCCAGACTACAGGAACTATTTTGCACTACTCAGGTGTCCCTGAAGAAACAGATAAACCTCCAGGTGGCCTCAACACCCCTCTAAAAGGATGCAAATGACCAGCTGTGTACAAGGAATATGAATCCTCCCATTCCCCACCATCCAGTCAGAACTGAAGAAGCTTCTTGGATGAGCAGCAAAACATCTTCAAAGAAAAAACAGAAAGTCCAGTTGCCTCTTGAAAAAAGCACCTTTGGAATAACATTTCTGCCAATCACCTGCTCAGTGTCATTCCAGACACAGGTTCAATGAATCGAGTCAGCCTTCCCAATGTAAAAGACCCTTAAGGTTGCATTAAATACAAATGGGGATACTTGGCATCTGGCTCACCCAGGGAGACTTCAATTTACGACCACAGTTGAGCCCAAAATTTATGCTGCTAAGTGAGAAATCTGTTCATTGGGTTTTAAGCTCCGTTTTACGACCTTTCTTGCCACCTTCGTTAAGGGAATCACATCCGTTGATAAGTCAGGAACACGGTTGTTAAATAACTTTGGATTTCTCATTGACTTTGCTTCTTAGAAGGTCGCCAAAGGGAATCCTGAAACCCTGCAACCGTCATAAATATGAACCAGTAACCAGGCATCTGAATGTAAATCATGCGACCATGGAGATGCTGCAATGGTCATAAGTGTGAAAAATGGTCTTGCGTCACTTTTTTGCCATTGTAACTTTGAATAGTCACTAAACGAACTGTTCTAAGCCGAGGATGACCTGTATTTATGACCACTAGGGTGTCCTGGGGTCAGTTGATTGCCTTTTGCAACATTCTGACAAGCCGAGTCAAATGGGGAGACCCGATTCACTTAACAACCATGTTACTCACTGAACAACTGCAGGAATTCACTGAACAGCAGGCAGGTGGCATGAAAGGTTGTAAAACAGGGCAAAACTTACTTCACACATGTCTTGTTTCGTAACATAAATGTTGGGTGGTAAGTCGAGGATAATCTGGACTAGAAAGGCGTTCTGTAATGTTGAAATGTAAGGGACGTGGTGGCTCAGTGGCTAAGACGCTGAGCTTGTCCATCAGAAAGGTCGGCAGTTTGGCGGTTCGAATCCCTAGCACCACGTCATGGAGTGAGCTCCCATGACTTGTCCCAGCTTCTGCCAACCTAGCAGTTTGAAAGCAGGGAAAAAGTGCAAGTAGAAAAATAGGGACCACCTTTGGTGGGAAGGGAACAGCGTTCCGTGCGCCTTCAAAGGCATTTAGTCCTGCCGGCCATATGACCACGGAGACGTCTTCGGACAGCGCTGGCTCTTCGGCTTTGAAATGGAGATGAGCAACGCCCCCTAGAGCCGGAAACGACTAGCGCATATGTGCGAGGGGAACCTTTACCTTTAACATTGAAATCTCTCTCTTCCCACCGAGTAAGACATCACAGTGCCAGAAGGAAGATAATTTACTTTTCAAGCATTATCTTACCAATCAATTGAAAAATTACCTCTATGAATGACAGAACTTTGGACCTTTGAAGTATTTCATTCAAAGAAGCAAACATTAATTACAAACCCAGCCCAACTTTTTGCAGACATAAATTATGGGGACGATCTATTTTCTCCCTCTTTAATTGGAAGTGGTGACCAGCTCTTTAAATTATTACCCGTAAAGCATGAATGAAATTAGAATGCAGGGCAGAGCATTCAGAAGGTTTATTTTGCACCCTAAATAACTCACAGAAGTTGGAATTAGCCAAAGAATACTCAGTGATGGAGCCATTCAGAAAGAACAATATCTTTTGATGAAGAGCTTCAAAATATTATGACCAACAGTTCTAAGCCCTCAAATGCTCTGCTCAAACTGCAGATTCATGAGGGCTCTGTGGCTTGGCCAGAAGCTCAGATCTAATCAAATGAAGGAATGGAGAAGCTATCTATCTATCTCTATCTGTCTGTCTGTCTGTTTGTCTGTCTAGCATCTATCTATCTATCTATCTATCTATCTATCTATCTATCTATCTATCTATCTATCTATCTATCTATCTATCTATCATCTCTATATATCTGTTTGTCTGTCTAGCAACCATTCTTCCCTCCCTCCCTCCCTCCCTCCCTCCAGTTGTCTGTCTGTCTGTCTGTCTAGTATCTATCAATCAATCAATCAATCAATCAATCATCTCTCTCTCACACACACA
This sequence comes from Bungarus multicinctus, assembly GCA_023653725.1. NCBI lineage: Eukaryota > Metazoa > Chordata > Lepidosauria > Squamata > Elapidae > Bungarus > Bungarus multicinctus. The sequence goes on along the minus strand of CM042839.1, from coordinate 5,971,688 downwards.
CACAAATACAAACACATCCGTCTATCTATCATCTATCTATTTCTATCTGTCTCTGTGTTATTATGTCTAGCATCTATCTATCTATCTATCTATCTATCTATCTATCTATCTATCTATCTATCTATCTATCTATCTACTATCTATCTATCTATCTATCATCTATCTTTGCTACCCATTTTGTTAGAAGAAGACTCTGGACAGTTGAGTTGTATAGCAAATTTCCTTATTTAGTTAATTACTTCTACTCTACTCATCTGGAGGGTGAGTAGAATTCAAAACCATCCCCATTATAAGGATGCTGTTACAATGGTAGTCCAATCTGAGTTCTTCACAGGAGATACACATGGTTATCTGCATGTCCACAAAGATTTGGAGAATAGAGGCTAGGTTTCTTGTCCTGTGATGTTGTTACATCTGAAGTTGGAAGGGAAGGGATAGAAGGACTACGTGGTAAGACTTTTATGAATGGAGGTATTTCCTTTCTAAGGAAAGCATTTTTAGCTGTCAGCAACATCTAGAAAATGGGGTTTTCTTCTTCTTCTTCTTCTTCTTCTTCTTCTTCTTCTTCTTCTTCTTCTTCTTCTTCTTCTTCTTCTTCTTCTTCTTCTTCTTCTTCTTCTTCTTCTTCTTCTTCTTCTTCCTCCTCCTCCTCCTCCTCCTCCTCCTTCTTCTTCCTCCCCCTCCTCCTCTCTTCCTCCTCCTTTTGCTGGGGTGGGTCGCCAAGGAAAGGAGCTTCCTTGTGTCTTCCATTCCTTCCCATCCTCCCTTATGAGGTAAGACCCAGGGATGATGTATGACTTAGATAATAGTGTAGGTTAACGATCTTCAGCTGCTCCTCCTAGTCAAACCAAGCAATTTCATAATACAGAACATGATGGATTAAATCATGTGAATGCGAGGGAACATACATTAAAGGAAACGGTCTTTTTGGCACGCTCAACGGCAAAACGGAAAGCACTTTTAGGAAGTTGTATGATGAATTGGCTGCCCTTTTTAATCTATGTGCCACGATAAAACAAAGGACCCTTTTTGCCTGGGTACCTCCTGGGCAATTAGGCTAAAACTTCCTCTCCTGGGGACGATGGTTTGGGATGTCGGGAAGACCTCAGGTTGGTCTTTCTTGTGAAAAAAGTCAGAAATTGTGCGACTTTCCCTGCTTGCTTCTGGGCTATGACGGCATCACCCACCCCACTTTGCTTCAGTCACAACTTCTCTTTCAATTTTCAAGACTCATCTGTAGCTAATATTTATGCATATGACAGATTGGACAACCGTTTGTCTGTAATGGTATAGCGTCTCCTGCCTGAGATTTACTCTGTCTGTCTCTCTGTCTACCTAGCTACCTATCTAATCTATCTCATCCATCATCTTACTCTCTCTCTCTCTCTTATTTCTCTCTCTCTCTTTCTATCTACCTACAGTATCTATCTATTATCTATTATCTATCATCTATCTATCATCCATCTATCCATCCATCCATCTATCTATCTTTATCTACCTAACTCTTTCTCTATCTGTCTGTCTGTTTGCCTGTCTGTCTATTTAGCATCTCTCTCTATATATCAGTCTCATATCTATCTATCCATCCATTACCTATCTATCTATCATCTCTCTCACACACACATATACACAAACAAACACACCTATTTATCATCTGTCTATCCATCTGTCTGTCTGTCCATCCATCCATCCATCCATATTCTAATCTAATCTAATCTAATCTAATCTAATCTCAAAAGCAATGTTTTTGGTGGAGTTAATTTGCACAGTCAACTTGCAAAATGGAGAAATGGTCCTGTATGCCATTCACAGCCATCTGTCCTCTCCTACCCTTCTATATTTTCTCCCTTCTTCTCCCTCTAGGTCAGGGGTGTCGAACTCGATTTCATTGAGGGCCACATCAGGCTTGTGTTTGACTTCGAGGGGGGGCATAGTGGGCCTGACCAGCTTGATGTCACTCGTGTCAGGGTGCCTGTGGTGGCCCAAATGCTCTTCCAGCAAAAACTTGCTCCCGAGATCCGTTTTTGGCTGTGACGGCCTCCTGCGACCCTCTGCCAGTGAAAATAGAGCTCATGAGGGCTGCAAGTGGCCCTCTTGAGCTTTATTTTTGCTGGCAGAGGCAAAAGTCCTTCACTGTTTCCAGGTCGGTCCCATGGGCCTGATCTAAGCACTCCATGGGCCGGATCCAGCCCACGGACCGTGCGTTTGACACCCCTGATCTAGGTTGAACTCTTAACTGGAACTTTCTCCTGTCCTGTCCAAAAAGGGAGAGAGGGAGGGAAATGAAAGAATGACTTGGTTGCAAGGCAACAACAGCACTAGAATCTTTAACTATTTGATTATCTCCTTATTCAGAAAAGAGTTGAACTGGTCGGGTCTTTGACACTCTCCGAGCTTAGTGGCTTTCTTGCAGACATTCCATTACCCGCTTAAGAAACGTCACTGTGCAGCACTGAAAATGTTCCCCATCTGGGTAATGAAATGTCCGCAAGAAAAGAATCAAGCTCGGAGATTATAAAGACCCCGTGTCTTTGTATCTTTCATAGGATCAGCCAGTCAAAAGGTCAAATGCTCCAAGAATATTAATTTGTGGGGGCAATTTGTGCTAGACACAAGAACAGTTTTTTCCCGAAAGCCATCACTCTGCTAAACAAATAATTCCCTCAACACTGTTCAACTCTTTACAAAGTGTACACTACTATTACTGTTAATCTTCTCATCACTCCTTATCACCCATCCCCTCCCACTTGTGACTGTAACTTTGTTGCTTGTATCCTCTGTTTCCTAGTATGATTTGATGTTGATTGTACCCTATGACTATCATTAAGTGTTGTACATTATGATTCTTGATTCTTAACGAATGTTCCTTCTTTATGTATACTGAGAGTATTTACACCAAGACAAATTCCCTGTGTGTCCAATCACACTTGGCCAATAAAGTATTCTATCCTATTCAATCAGGGGTGGGAATCTACTGGTTCAGACCGGTTCTATAGAACCTGTTGTTATGATTCCGCGCAGTCCGAGAACCAGCAAATCGTGCCCCTGGCTGGCCCCTCCCCTCTCCGCCCCACCCAGTCAGTCCTTATCACGCATGCACAACATTACACGCATGCCCGACATCGCTGACTGTGTTCTTCCCTGCCCAGTCACTCCTTAAATTATTTCCTTTTTTTCCTCTCCCGATGATCAGCTGTTCCTATGATCAGCTGTGCTGGGATTCCCCTTGCTGTCTTACTGCTTGCCCCAAGGAGGCTTCCCTGAGGCCCAAAGACCCCAAAAATGGTGTGTATGTGTGTGTGTGTGTGTGTGTGTGTGTGTGTGTGTGTGTGTGTGTGCTGCAAAAAAAAAGGCACGCTCACCCAGTCACATGGCCATGCCCACCTAGCCATGTGCACAGAATCGGTTGTTAAAACATTTGAATCCTACCCCTGGGAAGAGGGTTCCCTTTTTGGCTCTGTCCACTCCTTCCAGCCTCAATTTCTGTCCAGCGTCTGCTTTGTAGGAAATGAACAGGGCCAGCAAAAGATTCACCTAGAATTTCAGAATCCTGAGTGTAAGAACAGACAACCAGCGGAACAGTTTGCCACCAGAAGTTGTGGGTGCTCCATCCCTGGAGGCTTTTAAGAAGAAACTGGACAGCCATTTGATTAAGATGGTTTTAGGGTCTCGTGCCTCAGCCAGGGGTTGGATTAGAACAATGGTCACCAACCAATGGGCCAGGGACCACTGGTGGTCGCGAGAAAACTTTGGTGGTCCACAGAGAAATGTCACCCCCCCCAAAGCAATTAATCCAGGCTGCACGGGAACACAAAGCTGTGCCACCCACATGGCCCATGGGAACACAAGGCTTGTATCACTTGATTGCGAACAACACAAGGTGGTGAGGGGAGGAGAGAAAGAGTGAAGGGGGGGAACTTGCCCCACATGCCTAGTCTGGCCACTGGGCTGCTTCTTTCCACTTCTTTCTTCTTCTGCTTTTGGCTGCATGCAAGGAAAGAAGCAAAAGTCTTTCTTTCTCTCCCCCAAACTCCACTAGAAATGAATCTTTGGGACCCTGCAAGGCCTCCTGCTCCAAGAGGCTGAGACTCATTTCTGGCAGAGTTTGGTGGAGAGAAAGAAAGACTTCTGCTGCTTCTGCTGCTTTCCTTGCCTGAAGCCAAAAGTCTCTCTCTCTCTCTTTGAGAACGGAGCTGGAGATCGTATCCTGAGATCCCAAATAAAGAATGATTTGATTGGTAGGAAAATGGGGTGGGAAATTTTCCTGCAGACTTTTTTTGAGGATTTCCACAGGGTCTCTGGTTCGCGGGATTTAAAATTATGAGTTTGGTGGCCCCTGAGGTCCAAAAGGTTGGCGATCCCTGGACTAGATGATCTCTAAAGTCCCTTCCAACTCTGTTATTCTGTATTCTATACTTACATTTCCCCATCTTCAGTATTTTTCCTTCCCTGCAAAGGATGAGGGAGACGGGACAGCCTCCCCCAACCCTCACATTACCGTCAACAAGCCAGAAATGCAAAGATACGTATAAAGTGTAATTTTGTCTCATTAGCCAACAACACGCACACTTGCTCTTCATCTCTATAATTCATTTCTTATCGGTTTTTTCCCTTCCCCTTGTTCCCATTCTTCTTGTTTTATAGTTTTTGTAAGTTGCCCGTTATGGTTGTAATTTATGGCCAGGATTGGACGGTAGCAAATCACTGAATATTTTCATTGATTAGCCTAAATTGTCTAATCTCCTGTATGTTTTTAAGGAGTTGATTGGGTGGTATTTACTGATTGCCTTCATCTAATTTAAAAATCAATCAATAGCCACAACGAGAGGCAATGGATAAATCGAGTCTAATGTGGCATAACTGCTGCAAATATCCATCAGAGGGCCATTTTCAATCGCATTTGGAGCAGTTTTAATACATAAACCAACATGTCTAATGGTTTTACATCCGAAGCATATCATTTGGCAATAGAGCTTCACCCTGTGACAGCGCCTGATATTTCCGCTGTCTGTTTAGGGTGATTTCCCACCCTGAAAATGAACATATTTCACCATAATAAAACTGCAGCAAATGAAAGGGGAAGAGGAGAAAAAAAAACTGCGATAAACTTCGGTTTAAAGGCACTTTGCTCCATCGTCCCCAAAATGATGGAAAATTAGCATAGCGCTAGTTTTTCTTCGAAAGGATGTGATGCCTTTAAAAAATAAGGCTGCAGATGGAGGAGAGGGCTTACTCCGCGTGTAAAAATTCATTTGGCAAAAGTACGACTTCATTCAGGTACCTTTAGCTGTGGCAGAGGCAAGAGGGTGGTTTTAATTCTTTTTTTTTTTAACAAAAAGACTGATTTGATTTTTACATGGCATTCCTGAAATTCGGCCGTATATTAAGGGCGTAAATGGGGTGGAGGCTGCTTTGTTTTTGTCATTTTTAGAGCGAGAAAGCAGGATCGGTTTACCTCTGCGCCATGGTTTTCAAGCTCATTATGATTGCTTACCACACCGTAACGGTGCTTGGCTTGAAAAATAACTTGAAAGTCCTTCGACCGGCTCCGCATCTCGCTGGGAACCAAAGTTTGCTCAACTTTGCAAAGTGGGAAGTTGACAAAGGCAAAACCAGGGACCACGCTGGTGATTTAAAACACAGAGAGGAGAGCCTCCCCTCCCCCCCATAACTGGCTGTTTTGGGTGAACCTCTGGAAAAACAGCGAAGGTGGAGGTTTCAGGGAGGGCACAGAGAAGCAGAGATTCCTGAGAACTTTTAGCTCTGCTTCTTTTAACTTTAAGCCCCACCCTCTCCCCTTATGGCAGAAAGGGGTGCAAGAGTAGGAAGCTTCTCCGTGGTCCATTACCCCAGAGCCAAAGAACAGGCTTCCTTATGAAGATTTCCCCAAAAATTGATGACTGGTTGATTTGAAAGTTTTATGGGCATGGCCAGGCAAGAAAGAATCTAAAGGATCTTAAAGGTTCTTTCTCCTCCTTTTTTCTCTTCTTCTTTTCTTCCTCTTTTCCTCCTCCTCCTCCCTCTCTTCCTCTCCTTTTCCTCTTCCTCTTTTCCTCCTCTTCCTCCTCTTTTCCTCCTCCTCCTCCCTCTCTTCCTCTCCTTTTCCTCTTTTCCTCTTCCTCTTTTCCCTCCTCCTCCTCCTCCTTTCCCCCCTCTTTTCCTTTTCCTCTTTTCCTCCTCTTTTCCTCCTTCTCCTTCCTCCACTTTTCCTCCTCCTTCTCCCCCTCCCCTTGTTAGTGTGACATAGGAAAGACATGCGAACTCTACCATCTACCTGAACATAGGCAGTCATGCTTAACCTCATTTGTTTTTACAAAAGAAAGCCTTCCCCAGCTTATGAAAAAGCCCAGACTTCTACTCCTGCCCATGTGTGTCTGAGAAAGCCATGCCTGCTTAACAACCTTTCCTTGCCCCAAACATGAGCTCTTGACTACCCACAGCTTCTCCTTGTGCCTGTCAAAGTTTGCCCTGGCGAAAGGAGCACGAACAGACCCTGCCAGTCTGTGAATAAAACTGCGAAAAGACACGGGTCTCTATGCGATCGTAACGTCTTCATATTCTCATCCCCTCCCTCTGCAAATCCGCATAGATAGATAGGTTAGGGGAGATAGACAGGTGCATGAATATGTGCAAAGACGGATGGATGGATAGCTAGGCAACCCTGCAAGGCGGGAAGCTGGATGAAGACACCCGGTTCAAAGCAAGAAGGTTGATGCAACCTGACAGATAAGGTGCTACTACTCCACACCGCGGTTAAAGCTCCTTTTCTCGTTAACAAATGGCTTATGAAAAATCTTTTGAAATGTGATGTATTCCCTCCCCCTTCCGTGCCTAAATTGTAAAGAGTTAGGGGGGAGGAGGAGGAGGAGGAGGAGGAGGAGGAGGAGGAGGAGGAGGGCCAGACTGGGAAAAAAAACATTTCTGCAACATGCGTCTTTGTCGGTATTTATCTTGCCAAGGGCTCTTTGGCCCCCTTGTCATAGCCTTGCAAACCACATTACTTACCCAAACATGCTACAGGGAGACCATGATGGATATAATTTCCAGAAGATTGTAAGGCAGGCGGTTCTAACCGTTAAAATGAAATAAATAAGAATAAGAATTTAAAAAAAAGAAACCTAAGAGAGCATTCTAGGATAATGGAAGAGGCTGGGTTTGTTCTTGCTTCTCTATGGGTCATTAGTTAGAAGGGGGAGGGGGGAGAGACAGAAAGAGAGAAAGAGAGCAAGAAAGAAAGAAGAAGAGAGAAAGTGAGAGAGAAAGAGAGAAAGAAAGTGAGAGAGAGTGGGAAAGAGAAAGAGAGAGAGACAGAGAGAGGAAGAGAGACAGAGGGAGTGAGGGGGAGAGGGAGAGGGAGGGGGAGAGGGAGAGGGAGGGGGAGAGAAAGAGGGAGAGAGAGAGGGGAAGAGAGACACAGAGAGAGGAAGAGAGACAGAGACAGAGAGGGAGGGAGGGAGAGAAAAAGAGAGAGACAGAGAGAGAAGAAGAGAGACAGAGACAGAGAGGGAGGGAGGGAGGGAGGAGAGAGAGAGAGTAAAAGAGAGAGATAGAGAGAGGAAGAGAGACAGAGACAGGAAGAGAGGGCGGAGAAAGAGGGAGAGAGAGGGGGGGAAGAGAGACACACAGAGAGGAAGAGACAGAGAGGGAGGGAGGGAGAGAGAGGGGAGAGAGAGGGAGGGAGAGAAAAAAGAGAGAGACAGAGAGAGGGAAGAGAGACAGAGACAGGAGAGAGGGAGGGGGAGAGAGAGAGAGAGAGAGAGAAGAGAGACAGAGAGGGAGAGGAGAGGAGAGAGAGGGAGAGAGAGAGAGAGAGAGAGAGGAGAGAGAGAGAGAGAGAGAGAGAGAGAGAAGAGAGAGAGAGAGAGAGAGAAGAGAGAGAGAGAGAGACAGAGAGAGAGAGAGAGAGACAGAGAGAGAGAGAGGAGGGAGAGAGGGGAGAGAGACAGAGAGAGAGAGAGAGAGAGAGAGAGAGAGAGAGAGAGAGGAGAGAGAGAGGAGAGAGAGAGATAGGGAGAGAGAGAGGAGAGAGAGAGAGGAGAGGAACAAGCCCTCCACTGCAGGTGCTTCATCCTTTTTGTAAGAAAGCCGCTCGGAGACAAATGATTCTGCCTGGCATTTTGTACACACCGGAGATTGCTTATCGATCCAGATCAGAATATTCAAGCTGGCCCAGAGGGAGAAGGCAGAGTATTTTCTGAGGGAGTTAATAACTTGGCAGCTGAGCTGTCTTGTCCAATTCACTGAATCCGAGTCTCTAATCAGGCCTGAGTTTCTTATTTGGAGGACGGGACCCACAAGCGTCGACGCCTAGCCTTCCACTCTGCCGGCCCAGTGACAGTGATTGAAATGACAGCCTTATGGATGGAGGCTAATCAAATTGTTTATTATCAGCCTAAATCGATAGGTATAGATTGTGGAAACATCACTGTCCCAGCCAACGAAAAGTCATACTAATGTTTCTGGTCCTGCAGATATAATTGGAAACGGTCTTTTCCTGAGGTATCATTCCTTCCTTCCTTTCCTTCCTTCTTTCCCTTCCTTCCTCACTTTTCTTCCTTCCTTCTTCACTTTTTTCCTTCCTCATTTTTCTTCCTTCTTTTCTCACTTCTTTCTTCCTCCCTCCCACTCCTTCTCCCTCTCCTTCCTTCCTTCCTTCCTCAGTTCTTCCTTCCTCCCTCCCCCTTCCTCCCCTCCTTTTCCTTCCTTCCTTCCTTCCTTCCTTCTTTCCTTCCTTCCCTTCCTTCCTTCTTTCCTTCCTTCCTCCCTCCCTCCCCTCTTTTTCCTCCCTCTCCTTCCTTCCTTCCTTCCTTCCTTCCTTCCTTCCTTCCTTCCTTCCTTCTTTCCTCCCTCCCACTCCCTCCTTCTTCCCTTTTCTGAGCCACATAGTTTTCTTAGTAGATGGTTTTGTGTTTTGTGGTTCCTGGTCCTTCCATTGTACAAATCCTGTCTTTTGGAGGGAGGAGGCATGTGAAATGTTTTGATCTTGCAGGATCTCCTCCCCACCTCCTTGGCCAGCCACTTTTAACCATGTTCCGTCCCCAAAATAGAGGAAGGGAGTTTAGAAGCATTCGCTTGCAGCTCTTCGTAACTATGCCATCCTGCAAAGAGTGGAGCTTTCAAAATTATATCTTGCAAACTGTAAGGGGGACTTGCATATTCTCTAATTGTTGGGTTGAAACCTGGGATCCTATTTTGGGTTTTTGGCAGCATCCAGAAAAGGCCTCAAAGAAGTCTACCTTCCCCCTTGCTTTTCCCATAGTTTCTGGGATTATTTTTTTTTTAATCATTATTTTTATAGTATTGTTTTTCTTGTTCAATTGGAGTGTGACTGACATGAGAAAGACAGCGAAATAAATGTTGGCTGCCTCTACTCTTAACTCCATCTTTCCTTTGGTTATGTCATTGTGTCTTCAACATAATGTTTCTTAAAAACAACAACAACAATACCCCTTTAGAAAAGACATGTAGAGAAGAAGATGGAAGCAGTAGAATTTTTTGAAGGAACTGGAGGTTGTTATATGATGATAAAACTGGTTGAATAAAGACATTGAGTAAGACTGGAGTTTTTTTTTCTATCTGATCTTCTTTGCACTTTGGGGAAATTTATTTTAATTTAGAATAGGGCTGGATCAGTAAACTTACCTGTGTTTTCCAACTCACACCTCTTCTATTTCAATTTTTTTAAAAAAAGAGAAGACATCTCATTTAATGCCAGGTAGTAGAGACTTTTTTGGCTTTTCCTTAGTAACAAGCTAGCTAATTGATGTGGGTGAACATTCTGTCTTTTGCTATAGATGGGGAAAGGGAATTCCGTAGACAGATTTTTTTTTTTTTAACAACTGAAATATAGGCATGTGCCAGGAAGGTGGCAGAGGGAAAGATGGATGGAAAACATCAATGGCTTCCTTCAGTCTGTGCCAACTGCTTACACTAAAGCAAAACTTTAGCAAAACAAATTCTGAAGCATCCCAAGAAAAGGGAAATAAAACTAGGAAGAACTTGAGGAAATTGGAGGACAGATTTTGACACACTGTTAATCTGGAACAACTAAGAATATCCTTGGAAGGGAAGGAGGGAGACAGATGATTGATAGATACACGCACAGAGAGAGGATGGATAAATAGACACACAGAAGATTAGATAGATAAATAGATAGATAATAGATGGATAAATAGATGATAGATGGATGGATGGATAGATAGATAGATAGATAGATAGATAGATAGATAGATAGATAGATAGATAGATAGATAGATGGATGGATGGATGGATGGATGGATGGATGGATGGATGGATGGATGGATGGATGGATGGATGACAGATAGATTAGATAGATGGATAAATGGATGGATGGATGAATAGATAGAGTGGGTGGATAGACATACAGTAGATAGATAGATAGATAGATAGATAGATAGATAGATAGATAGATAGACAGACAGAAAGATTAGAAGCACACACTACATAGACACATTACATAGACAGACAGATAGAATAGATAGACACACACACACACACACACACACACACACAGAATGAATGAATGAATGAATGAATGAATGAATGAATGAATGAATGAATGAATGATGGCCATGCCTGCATGTTCGAACCCCTGGCCTTTTTGATATGTTCTACTTGTAAAGTAGAAAATGTAAAAAAAAAAAAAAAACAGCCTTTCCCACACAGTCATAGCTGCCAGCTCGACTTTTTAAAACCACCCCCCTTACCGATGCCTTTGGGAACAATTATGACTTTGGGTTATAAAACATGCATCCTTCTGGTGCCAAAATGGCTCAGCTTCAAACCGCTGGCTTTGAAGTAGGGCTTAATTTTTCATTCTGCTAATTCAGATTCCGGCTGCATCACCATCGAACATCTTCTCCTGGCCTGGATGGTTGAGATCCAGCGGGGTGTTTTTATGTCCTCTTAACGTCAGCTACCCCTTGCTTGACCCCGGGTCCCTTCCCTTCCCCTCCCTTCTCCTCTTTTGAAGTGGGCTGAAAAAAGCAGCGGTCCCTCTGATTAGCCATATTTTTCCATTTCCAGGAAACAAAAGCCGAGTGACACACTCTTGCTAGATTTCCAGCGCCAGGGTGACCTTGCTAAGTCAATGGCCCAGCTGCCCAACAAGGCTTCGCTTATGTTCGGCCATGAATACCGGGTGTCCCAAATGTCAGCAAATGAAAGGGAAATCAGGAGCAAGCCGATGGGAAATCAAGTGTAACACGACCCCTTGTGTGCGATAAGAATCACTGGAGCAGATCCTGTCCCCGTGAAGATGTCCTTAAGACCGAAGAGGGGGACATGACACATCTCTGTCACCCACCATTGGTTGCTATTTAATGACATTGCTGGTACAGTTCTTAGGGTTTCATTCTTTTACCTCAAGTTTCTTTAAAGCAATAATAGAATAGAATAATAGAAGAACAGTGTCGGGATACAAGTAATGCAATCATCAGTTGGAAGGGACCTTGGAGGTAACAGATAACAGATAGAGTTGGAAGGGACCTTATAGGTCATCTGCTCCAACCTCCACCCAAGCGGGAGACTCTACACCATTTCTGACAAATTGGCAGTCCAATCTCTTCTTGAAAGTCTCAAGTGATAACAGTCCCACAACTTCCGAGGAGAACTTCTGTTCCATGGATTAATTGTTCTGTCAGAAAGTTTCTCCTTATTTCCAGGTTGAATCTCTCCTTGTTCAGTTTCCATCCATCGTTCCTTGTCTGGCCTACAGGTGCTTTCAGGGGTGGGATTCAGTTTTTTTAACAACCGGTTCTGTGGGCGTGGCTTAGGTGGTGGGCATGGTTTGGTGGTCATGTGACTGGGTGGACATGGCTTAGTGGTCATGTTACTGGCTGGGCATGGCCAACTCAATATCACTCACATCGAGGCACGCATCTCCTCGCCTGGCCTCTCATGACTGTGGGGATGCTGCAACAGTCGTAAGTATGGATAATGGTCATAAGTCATTTTTTTTCAGTGCCATTGTAACTTTGAATGGTCACTCCACACAAGCAAAGTACCAGTGAAGGAGGGGAAAATGCAGAGAAGTTCCAGAGACAGGAAGTCTAGACCTGCCAAGAATGTAATAAGAGTTAATGGAAAAGCAGTTTCTGTAAGCAACACCAGAATGTTTCCTTCCTGCCTTCCTTACAGGATTAGGCCAGTAATTTCTTCTAACAACCGGTTCTCCAAACTGCTTAGAATGTTAACAATCGGTTCTAGTGAATAGGTGCGAACCTGTAGAATCCCACCCCTGGTTCTCTCCTTGATTAATTTCCATATATTGCTTCTTGTCCTACCTTCAAGGTGCTTTGAATAATAGGTTGATCCCCACTTCTTTGTGGCAGCCCCTCAAATATTGGAACACTACTATCATGTCACCCCTGGCCTTTGTTTTCATTAAACTAGACCTACCCAATTCCAGCAACCATTCTTCATATGTTTTATCCTCCAGGCCCCTAATCATTTTTGTTGCTCTTCTCTGCACTCTTTCTAAAGTCTCAATATCTTCTTTATACTGTGGTGACCAAAACTGGATGCAGTATTTCAAGTGCAGTCTTACCAACTGGTTTCACTTCCCTGGATCTTGTGTTCTGGGATAGCACAATCTAGCAATCATGGAAGTGAACAAATATCTCATGTTTCCTAAGAACTGTTCCTTGGATCTATACATGAGTTAACATAGTATCTCAAGAGTCTGAAGGTCTTTGTGAAACCTGAAGAACTTTGTGGTTACAGGAGCAAAGATTGAAAGTCTCACACAGATGTTCAACTTGCCCATAAGGAGCAGAAATAAGTCCTATCTTCAAACTCCTTGCTCTTTTTACTTGCTCCCAAATTTTTGGTGATGAAAGGAAAGGTCAAATGAAGGTTTCTACTTAACATATTTCTACATACATAGTAGAAGATTCCTCTAGTCTAGATGATCAGAAATAGGCAACAGGTCTCAAAAGGATGGATCCTTTTTATTTTTGAAAGAAAACATTTATATTGTACATTTGTGCTGAGAATAGGTGGAGAAACTCCCACAGTGCTGTTCTAAGTGTTGTGTGTGATTGCAGGTGACTTGATGGAAATATGGTTGTGCTGTTATGCATTTGGTCAGGGGTGTTTCAAGTAATTATCTCTCCCTCCTCTCCGATCAATTCAGGAGGAAGGATTAATCCATGCTTGTTCAACGGTCAACAAGGGTTGACTGAATGGGATTGCAAGAATGGAGATGGGGTTTACAATGATCTACAACTTTCTTATCCACTTTTAATTTTTCCATGGTGAAGATGAAGATCTGTATGGATGTAAGACAGAGGTGGGTCTTCTACTGGCATTCTACTCTATAGACAATTCCCAAAATGAATCAGGTCCTTTTCTAAAACAATTTACCAAGTTTGAATTCTTTAAGCATTGTCCCTTTCCTCTCTCCCTCCCTCCCTCCCTTCTCTGTCTTCCCTTCCCTCCTTCCCACTTTCCTTCTCTCTCTGCCTCTCCCATTTCCCCCTCCTCCTCCTGCACCTCCTTCTCCCTTCTTCTCCCTCTCTCTCATCCTCTCCCCCTCCCCCTCCCTTCCCTTCCCCTCCTCTCCTTCTCCCTTCCCCCCCTCCTCTCTTCCCTTCCTCCTTCTCCTTCTCCTCCTTATTTTGCCTGAGAAAACCCACTTCAAGAAAGAGGACCCCTTCCTAAAATTGAATGGGGGGAGAAAGAGAAAACCTGGTTGTCGTGCACATTACATCTTTAATGCCGTTTTGCTCGCTGTCATGGTAAATAAAGAATATTAATTAGTCAAGTAGCCTCTCTGACAGGCCTTTTGTTTTTACCCTGATTCCTAAATTATGTATTCTGCCGATTTATTTATAGCTCTTGAGTCAGAAATGTAGATGCTTTGTACGAGAGAGGTTGGAAGAGATGTTGGCAAAGAAGTCAGGAGGCCAAGGAAGCACAGCTTTTTCTGTCCCGTGTCTTTTCCCCCTTTTATTTTCATCAAAATGTTCTTAAGTGTATTCATCGCACAGAAAGAGAGATCGCGGAACAGGGAAGTCTGGATTTCAGAGCTGATTCTGTAGGGTTTTTTTTCTTTTAATTGTTGTGAAGCCCATAAATAAATGTTTCTTCCTAAAATGTTGCCCTCATCTCATACAAACTTATTAATTAGTGCTTATTAATTAATTTAAAAATGTACGCTTTTTTAAAAATGATTTTTTTTAAAAAGGAAGAAACAATTAGCTTCCTTATTTTTATTTAGTGTTGAATGCCAAGATTTGTTTAACTACACCATGGGAAGGATCTTCTTCTCCATCTAAACTTGTATTTGTCCAAATGGAAACTTCCACGTGCATGGATTCCAAATCCCAGAATTTTTAGCAATGGTTCTGTTAGATGGGGATTTCTCCCTCCCTCTTCCTTCCTTCTTTCCTTCCTCCCTTCCTTTCCTCCCTCCCTCCCCTTCTTCCTTCCTTCCTTCCTTCCTTCCTTCCTCCCTTCCTTCTTTCCTCCCTCCCTTCCTTTCCTCTCTCCCCTTCTGTCTTCCTCCCTCCTTTCTTTCCTCCCTCCCTCCCTCCCTTTCCTCCCTCTCTCCCTTTCTTTCCTCCCTCCCCTTCTGTCTTCCTTCCTTCCTTCTTTCCTCCCTCCTTTCTTTCCTCTCTCCCCTTCTGTCTTCCTCCCTCCCTCCCTTTCCTCCCTCCCTCCTCTTCTGTCTTCCTTCCTTCCTTCCTTCCTTCCTTCCTTCCTTCCTTCCTTCCTTCCTTCCTTCCTTCCTTCCTTCCTTCCTTCCTTCCTTCCTCCTCCCTTCTTTCCTCTCTCCCCTTCTGTCTTCCTCCCTCCCTCCCTTTCCTCCCTCCCTCCTCTTCTGTCTTCCTTCCTTCCTTCCTTCCTTCCTTCCTTCCTTCCTTCCTTCCTCCTCCCTTCTTTCCTCTCTCTCCTTCTGTCTTCCTTCCTTCCTCCCTTTCCTCTATCTATCCCCTTCTGTCTCCCTCCCTCCCTCCCTCCTTCCTTCCTTCCCTCCCTCCCTCCCTCCCTCCTTCCTTCCTTCCTTCCTTCCTTCCATCCTTCCTAATTTATACACTGCCAATCTCACAATTACATGACCCTGGTAGGCTTGCAACCCAATAGAAACATTATTATAAAAGGTTAAAACACTAAAACAGTGTACCTTCCTTTCTCTTCTTTATAGAAATGCACACCCGCCACTGATGTCATCTATTTAAGGAGTAAACTGAGGTGGGGAGGGTTGTGTTTTTTCTCTTTTTTTCATTTTGTACGTCATACTTTTTTACAAGATAAAGGACGGGAACGTCTTCGGTAACAGAGCTGCGGTTTTTATCCATTGCGCGTATAATATGTGGTCGAAGGCAAAGTAATGCTTTAAAAAGGGTGGATGGCTAGCACGTTTTTAGGCTGAGGTTTTACTGGGATATATGTTTTCAATGGCAGAAATATGTGTGCAATTATGTCTTGTGAATTTGGATAAATCTGCGCTGCTCTTGGTTATTGCTGTTGTTGTTTGCCATAATAAAATCACTTATTTTAAAATTCACACTGGTGTTTCTGGGTTTCTTCCCCTTCAGACATCTTAGTCTTCCTTTCTTTCTTCCTTTGTCTTAACCGCTACTAGCAGTCGCCTTCTGATGCAAAATTTGGTTTCAGAAAGTGCCACTGAATGGCGTATGTTGGCCCAGCCTTTGAATTTCCTACCTACAGGCTTACAACAGGTCATTTAGCGACTTCCAAAGTTACAACGGCATTGAAAAACAGTGAGTTATGACCATTTTTCACATTTACAACCACTGCAGGATTGGTTTTTAATCTCCCTGACTTTTAGAATATACAACTGATTTTTAATCTCATGGACTCAAAACAACAACAACTGGGTTCTGTTATGGAAGAACTAGGCCTTTTAAAATTATTTTTAATTGGTTTTCTCTTTACATACAAATGCTTAATGAGCAGCATACTCTCCGAGTTCATTTGTTTGCATAATAATATTCCTTAAGTTCCTAATTTCTACCCCTGTTGTCCAACCATTGATAAAACAAGTCCCAAGTTCAAAAATATTCCGCATCTTCTTTTTCTTTCAATTTCAGTGTTAGTCTATCCATTTCTGCACAGTCCAGAGGTGGCATTCAGCAGCTTCTGACCAATTCTGGAGAACCAGTAGTGGAAATTTTGAGTAGTTTGGAGAACCGGCAAATTCCACCTCTGTCTGGCTCCGTCCCCATCTATTCTCTGCCTCCTGATCGGCTGGGTCTTCTTTGGTTGCCCTGTGCAGGAGAACGGAGCTGGAAAGCAGGTTAGTGGAGTGGGGAGGGAATGCGGATTTTGCAGTATCCTTTCCCAGCCATGCCCACCAAGTCATGCCCACCAAGCCACGTCTACAGAACCGGTAGTAAAAAATTTTGAGTCCCACTTCTGGCACAGTTCAATTTTTTTTTTTAAATTATATCTTCTTCCGTAGGAAGAACTATGCTTTTTCATAACAGACTCCATTGGCTTTCTAACCTTTACTAAGCATGCTATATTCAACCCAGATATACATATCTTCCTTCCCAGGTATATTGGTAATTCAAAAATCTGTAGGCAAGAGCTGAACATGAAGAGGATATATCCTCTTCATGGGATGAAATAGTTATTAAACGGTGATGTGTATTATTACACCCCGCCTTTAAAGAAAATTCTTTTTATGCCTATTTTAAGCAATTGATTACTCCCTGACTAATAATAGGTGCGCCTTTTGTCAACGAGCTGAATGGAGAAGATCGTAGATAATGTACTATATAATTGTTCAGTTGACTGCTGTTGAAAATTCCCAGCTCCTACTTGAGGAAACCAACAGTCCCGTGTTACTAACTAATTTATCCTGTAAGAGTAATTAGAATTCTCTGCCTCAACAGGACCCACCTGGGGTGCAGCTTCCTTGATGTCATTGTCTTATTTACATAGCTCATACTTCCAGTCCTTCTGCAAGAAAAATTAAGCTGATGTTAGGAAGTGGAGGAGAAGGGATGAGGGTAGAAAGTCTGACCAAAGCAAAATCTAAGTGGCATTCAGCTACAGTATTATAATGCTGGTCACAGTGGTTAAATCTGGGTCAGTCTGTGCATAAACCAGAATCATAGAGCTGAAAGGGACCTTGGAGGTCTTCTAACCCAACCTCCTGCTCAAGCAGGAAACAACCCTATACCATGTCAAATGGTATCCAATCTCTTCTTGAAAACCTCCAGTGTTGGAGCATTCACAACTTCTGCAGACAAGCTGTTCCACTGACTGTCCTCACGATCAGGAAATTTTTCCTTAGTTGTAGATTGGTTCTTTTCTTGATTGGTTTCCATCCATTGCTTCTTGTCCTGCCATCAGGTGCTTTAGAGAATAGGTGGACTCCCATCTTCTTTGGGGCAGCTGCCCCTCAAAATTAGAAGACTGCTATCATGTCACTCTTATTCTTTGTTTTTATTAAACTAGATATAGCCAATTCCTGCAACCATTCTTCATATGTTTTAGCTTCCAGTTCTCTAATCATCTTTGTTGTTCTTCTCTGCACTTTTTCCAGAGTCTCTGACAACTCGAAAAACATGTATACACATTTTATAGTTGACCACAGAAAGAAGTGGGGCGAGTTTCAAAGAGCAGGCAGCAGTGTAGAATCGAAAGTACATTCCATTCATATTTTCTTCAAACACTGATTAGATGACTGAAGCTTCTGCCCACAAAAATCTAATTGGAGAGCATGATTGATGACTCTTGGCTATGGATGTTTTTCATTGGGTGATACACCCAGAAGGGTGGGGAGAAAAGCAAGATCAAGGGTGACAGTGAATTACGTATCTCAGAGTTGGTTACGCCCAGGTAAATGCCAGACGTAAAATGTTACCTTCAAATAAATCTTTTTTAGTTTTGGGAGTGTGGGTTGAAACTCATTATTTAATTGGAGTAACTGCCAGAATCCTGATAGTCTCAGCATATTTTTTAATATCATGACAACCAAAACTGGATGCAATGTTTCAAATGTGATCTTTCCAACCATTCTTATTTTGAAAAAAGAAAGTAAGCATGAAAATAGTAGGCACGAAATATAATGTTCTATATTTTCTACCTTAAAAACCAAAGCTGCATAACACAACCTATCGTTTAAATACATTTTAGTAACATCAGCTTTCATCCCTGTGAAATAGAGCTGTGAGAAATCAGATATTTTTAAGGTGGATAATATGGTGGAAGATTATTATTATTGCTGTTGTTGTTATTGTTGTTGTTATTATCAGTCAAAAGTTTTGGTTGATTTTCATCTTTCTTCAAACTCGCCTGGAACCATTCTCGCTATTGCTTCAATTTGTTTCCAAATTTCTGTTAACTTTTGATGACCCCTTTCAACCCAGGAAAAAAGAAAGAGAGAGAAGCTTGTCTTCACAGCATGGAACATGAACTAGACCTCCTGAATTTTTTTTTTATCCTGGTCCCTATTTTGAAGAGTCATTCAAGTTGAACCATTTCTGCGAGCTTCATGCAATTTGTACAGCCTTTTAAACTAACCCCCTGATTTTTCTTACATGTGAATTCTTGTCATTGCTTCAGCCAATTATCAGCATCTTCTGTAGGTGCCTTTGTTTTCTCTATTCTTCCTTTGGTTAATTGTTTACTGAGTATGAAGTCCTTCAATGACTATGGAGGTCTTGAGGGGGTGGTGATGGATGAACGGAGAAGAGGCTGCAAAACATTTTGCTTCCTCAATTAGATTGAAAGGAAGACTGAGTCAAAATATGATGTGATCATAATAATGAAGTTATTAAAGAACAACTAATAATGAAGAAGCTAAAGTGGTCTGGGACTTTAGAATTCAAACCAGTTACGGAACACTCCAGACTTAACCATTGTCAATAAGAAAGACCAAAAAGTCTGGATAGAGTCTAGAGTCATCGTATGAGTGAGATGGGCAGCATAAAAATTCAATAATAAGTAAAATAATGGACATGGCAATAATTGGAGAGAGAGCAGAATGGAAGACGAAGAACGGAAGAAGGTAACAAAATACAAAAGTCTGCAAACAGAAGTAGAACAACTGTGGCAAAAGAAAGCAAAGGTGGTATCAATTGTAATAGGTGCCTTGGGTGCAATCCCAAAACATCTGGAGCACCATTTGAATACCATCAGAATTGACAACGTCAATTGCAAAAGGCAGCTTGACTTGGAACAGCTTACAACCTGATACGATACCTCTAAGACCATCAAACCTCTGCCTATCCTTGGGAAAGACTCAATGGGTGGATAAAAATTCTGAATCCAATCTAAACATCTGGCTGACTGTGTGATCCAACCATAATGACCATAAGCAAACAACAGTAATAGGAAATACCAAGACTTGCACACAGAGATTGCAAAACATTGGAAAAAATTGAGAATAGAATAATTTGTTTTGGGGGCAATTAAGGGGAATGGCGTGAGTTATTCAACGGAATTTGAATTGCTTATTTATGGAACAGTTTATTCACACACACACACACACACACACACACACACACACACATGCACGCACGCACGCATGCAAAAAAATAAAAAAAAATCCAGCCTTGTTAGGCTTCTGATAACTAATTAAATGTAACTTTTATGATTTCCAGCTTTTTGGTGAGGCTGGAATTATGAAGAACACCGGCCAATCCCGACTATATAATGTATGACTCAATATTTTAAAATCTCTTAAACTCTTTCAAAACTTCCACTTCCTCCCCAATTTGTGGTCCCAATGACGGTAGAACCTTGGAGAGCTGCAAATGGAACGCTGCTTGTAAAAATGCTATTTATAACCCATGATTGTTGGGTTTCTTCCATCAAGTCAACCAAATTTTGACCAAGTGTCCCCTTTGCTTCAGTATCTAAACCCAATTCAAGAGATTGTCCTTTCATGCCATCCTTCCCTTTTTTATCCTTCCAACCAGCACATTTAGTGGTACCCAACAAAGGTGGTATTCAGCAGGTTCTGACCAGTTCTGGAGAACCCGTAAGGGAAATTTTGAGTAGTTCAGAGAACCAGCCAATGCCACCTCTGACTGGCCCTGCCCCCATCTATTCTCTGCCTCCTAATGAGTCCCAGCTGATTGGCTGAGTTTTCTTTGGTTGCCCTGTACAGGAGAACAGAGCTGGAAAGCAGGTTAGTGGGGTTGGGAGGGAAGGGGGATTTTGCAGTACCCTTCCCCTGCCACGCCCACTAAGCCACACCCACAGAACCGGTAATAAAAAAAATTGAATCCCACCACTGGTACCCAAACAATCAACCCATTTTATCTCTAAAAACTACATTTCAATGGTCTTTAATAAAAGGGCATGCATATTTAGATAGCTGTTATGGACGTCGATCAAGCTTTGCAATGGATCATCAATCACCTTTACTTTTCCAAAGCTATTCACCATAAAGCTTTTGATAACATCTCATGCTTAGCCGTGGGAGGATACATTTCAAAACAGCAGCAAAGTCTTTAAATTTTGAAACATTAAAATTTGCTTTTTTTTTTTCATGGACTCCTGAAACAACAGCGGCCCCAACTTTTCCATTCTGCCAAAAGTGATATTTCAGGCTTAGAGAGAATAAATCATATTAGACAGTTTTAAGACTCTGAAATGAACTTTGCAAAAAAAAAATGAGAAGTTAAAAGTAGCTAGAAGGTGATTGAAAAAACAAAAAAGAGGGTAAATAGCTCTATTTGCCTACAAGCTACATTATAGTCCCAAGGAACATTTCTATTATGTATATTATCTATTATGTAGTCTGTTGTTTGACCATTTTTTGTGCGTTAAAGTCAACATGTCGACTTCAGCTGCGATTTCATTTTGTCATTATTATGTATTTTACATATTTTAATAATTCAGTTGTGTATGCTGCGAGAGATGCATATGTTAGATGGCTGGCTTTATAAATTTGCTAAATAAACCAAATGAATCAAATGAGAATAATTCCTAGGTAAGAGATGTTTTGAGATATTTTGAGACCAGCATGTTTGGAGTCAGTGAATTAATGGTCTGTCTCTGGTAAGGTGGACTCTATTTTAAATGTAGATAGAATAGAGTTGGAAGGGACCTTGGAGGTCTTCTAGTCCAACCCCTGCCCAGGCAGGAAACCCTATACCACTTCAGACAAATGGTTATCCAATATCTTTAAAAAAAAAAAAACTTCCAGTGTTGGAGCATTCACAACTTCTGGAGGCAAGTTGTTCCACTGATTAATTTTTCTCACTGTTAGAAAATTTGTCCTTAGTTCTTGGTTGCTTCTCTCCTTGATGAGTTTCCATCTGTTGCTTCTTGTCCTGCCATCAGGAGCTTTGGAGAATAGCTTGATTTCTTCTTCTTTGTGGCAGCCCCTGAGATATTAGAAGGCTGCTATCATGTCACCCCTAGTCCTTCTTTTCATCAAACTAGTCATACCCAGTTCCTGCAACCTTTCTTTATATGGTTTATCCTCCAGTCCCCTAATCATCTTTGTTGTTCTTCTCTGCATTCTTTCTAGAGTCTCAACAAAAGATGCTGGAAATCATCTGAATCTAAATCTCAGACAAGACCTTCTTTCAAAAGGGACATACACAAGCACAGATGTTCAGAGAAGGTTACATTTCCTAGGTCCCAGTAGATGGCATTGCTTCAAAGAAGGCATCTGGAGCATGCCTACTTTCTGTGACCTTGTGGGATGGATAGAAACAGATGGAAAAAAGATGATAGCAATAGCACTTAGCCTTATATACCACTTCACAGTTCTTCACAGCCCTCTCTCAGCGGTTTACAGAGTCAACCTCTTGCCCCCAACAATCTGGGTCCTCATTTCACCCACCTGGGAAGGATGGAAGGCTGAGTCAACCTGGAGCCTGGTGGGATCTGAACTGCCAAATTGCTGGCAGCCGGCCGTCTTCCGGCAGTACTGCACTCTAACCACTGTGCCACCCTGGCTCATGAGCCTGATTATAACTTGGCCTTATGTCTTGTAGGTCAGTGGCCTCCAACCTTTGGGGCACCAAGGACCGGTTCTGTGGAAAGAAGTTTTTCCGTGGCCTGGAGGGTGTGTGGTTTTGTGTGCTGCGTGGTTTTGTATCCTGCAGATAGGGCTTTGCTTGTTTGTGTGGCCCAATTTCTAGCATGTTGCGGACCAGTGCTGGGCTACAGACCTGGGGGTTGGGCACCTCTGATGTAGGTGATAATCAGCATTTGGAATTGCACATAAAAAGCTGGACAGTTATCAGGGGATGTTCAAGTGGATACTGCACTGAATAGGAGGTCAAACCACGTAACAGCTAAAATCTCTTCTTCAGTTCTACAATCCTATGAAGTCATCAGCAGTTGAGGTTGACTTGGGAGCCTCAATCAGCTGCCTTCCAAATACCATATTTTTTTAGAAAAATATGTTGGCATCTAATTCTCTCCAGAGTAAGCATGGACAAAATGAGTCTTCCAGAATTCAAGTTTTCCCATTTTTTCTTCTTCATTATCCATTTATATTTGGACCGCAGCAGCAGCAGCAACCTGGGTGGCAAGGTCAATGGGAAAAGAGAAGCAGCCAAAGGTAATCTGTTTTTGAGATGCTCTCTCTGAATTGTGACAAAAGCCCTGCCAGGCCTCAGAGGGATGGCAAGAACACAGTGGGAGAATCACAAAACCTGACCAAGGGATGCTTGCTAATCTTTGACCTGCAAAAAGACTACACGCCTGCATTTTGAGGAAACCAAAGGAATAGAATAGAATTCGATATTGGCCAAGTGTGATTGGACACAAGGAATTTCTCTTGGTGCAAATGCTCTCAGTGTACATAAAAGAAAAAATACATTCATCAAGAGTCAAGAATCATAAGGTTCAACACTTAATAATAGTCATAGGGTACAATAAGCCATCAAATCATATTAGGAAACAGTCAATATAAATTGTAAGGATACAAGCGTCAAAGTTACAGACATACAGTCACAAGTGGGAGGGGACAGGCAATAAGGAGTGATGAGAAGATTAATATTAATAGTAGTGCAGACTGTATAAATAGTTGGACAGTGTTGAGGGAATTGAGGGAATGACACCATTCAACTTTTCAGAGCAAACAAATCCTTGGTAAGTTAAAGGTGTCAACCCAGCACAGAACATTTTCCCGAAGAAGACAGGATAAAAGATGACCAACATTCTTTATTGCTAGAAAGGAGAAGAGGTATCCCTATGTTGCTTAACAAATTACAGCTTGCTGGGGGTGCCATTACTAGGTTGACACCATGGTGGGTCAACAAATCAGTCTCATTATCGGTTGGAAAATTTGAGAGCCCAGAATTATTTATTGGCAAATTACAGATGGCAGAATTATTGGTTGGGAAGGAGAAGGTTGCAAGCAATGGGTTAGGAAATTAGAGGTGCCTGGTTTTGTCTGCACATAAATCGGAGCTCGGGAAAGTGGTTATTGGAGGCCAAATTAAAGACAGGCAACATTATTTACGGCTCTTTCAGAAAAGATTGGAAGGAGGCTGCCCAGCTTATTAGAGAGGAACGTATTGGTTGCTCTGGAATGATTCCTTCCTTCTCTTCGTTTTGAGACAATTATAAATGACAAAATACTTTTGCAGAATAGATAGCATATTTATATTTTAAATAAATGATAGATACATTCTAGCTGTGCTCCTCGAAAAATTCCAGCAATGAAAACAACATTCTTTTGTGCCTTCAGATCAGTGTTGACTCCTGGTTTCTGTCTGGAAAAATTTCTTGACAAAATTTTTAAAGTAGTTTGCCATTATCTCCTTCTCAGGGCTGAGGGAGAGTGACTGGCTCAAGGTCAACCAGCTGTGTCCAAAGCAAGACTAGAAGTCACGGTCTCTTGGTTTCTAGCTTGACGCCTTAGCTGCTACATCAAACTGCCTTTTTATGCTCTATAGATATCTATAATTTATCTTAACTTTGAAATAGGTAATTCCAAATAATAATTCCAATATTAGGTAACCTTATGGAAGAGGTACAAGTATGGTTGCAAAGAAAGAAAGAAAGAAAGAAATTCAGGAGACATTTTCAGCACTGCCCCTAGTTTAGAATAAATGGTTGCTTATCTGTTGAGTTTCTTTCTGGTTCATGTGGAGGATCTGCAGAATAATTGTTTATGGAAGTGTGCAAAGAAGAGTAATAAAGATGTTTAGGGGACCGGAGGCTAAAACACAGGAAGAATGGTCGCTGGAATTGGGTATGTCTTGAACCTATAATGAAAAGGAAGACTAGAGGTAACATGATAGCAGTGTTCTTATATTTCAGGACCTGCCACAAAGAAGAGGGAGCCAAGCTATTCTTCAAAGCACCTGAAGGCAGGACAAGAAACAATGGATGGAAACTAATCAAGGAGAGAACTAAGAGGAAATTTCCAGACAGTGAGAACAATCAACCAGTGGAATGACTTTCCTTCAGAAGTTGTGGTTTCTCCAATACTGGAGGTTTTTAAGAAGAGATTGGACAATCATCTGTCTGAAATGGTATGGGATCTCCTGCTTGAGAAGGGGGCTGGACTAGAAGACCTCCAAGGTCCCTTCCAACTCTCTCATTCCTGATGAAGAAGATATCACTCAGGAATTACAGAAAGACTCAACGCAGTAGAAAAGCTGTCATGCTCTCATATCAATCTGGGGAAGGGTAGTTGTAACTGGATCCATGAATGGTGAGCTGAAGGTCTCCCACAGCACATGGCCTCGTCATTCTTCCCCCTTTGCTGTGGCAGGAGAGCACTATCGATTCCCCTAAACAAAGAGGATACTGACCGTATCCCACAGTGTCACACTGGCACAGTTTAATTCTTTTATCCATTTCAAACACAGCCAATCGATCGCAGTGCTCAGGTAGGTTGTGAAATTACCAGGAAAACACATCCACAAAGCACCCCCCCCCACCCCCACCCCAGATACAGGGCCTTGTCTGTGTGACTTAAAGCTTAGCGCCGCGTTGAAAAAAAAAAATCATTAATGGAACACACAGCGCAGCGCGTCCATGCTGCGAGCCGTCAAGGATCATACATAATGCAGGAACGCATCTGCTAACAGCCACTAACACAAGCTAATTTAATCTTGTTTTAAAAGGAGACACAAGGAATTAATCTTGGGGAAAGGTCCCATTTTTGGCCCTGGCTTGCATCAAGGCAGCTATCCATTTGCAACCGCCCATTTTTCTCTGGGGAGGGCATTTACCCAAGGAGACACTCGGAGTTGAAGGATCGTCCTTGTTTTTTTGTTTCCTTTCCTCCTTCCTGGTTTCTTATTTTGGCTCAAGCTTTAGCCATATTTAAGCTGAAAAATGAACCTGACCCCCAAGAGTTGGAACAGCGTGGTAGGGTTAAAAATGTGTCAGCTGCTGATTTTACCCACCGATGCCAAAGTATTTTTTTAAAAAGGGGGAAGCTGATCGTCATTGTGGATGTTCTCGCTGTCTCTCTCCGTGTCCCATCCATACAGTAAATATGCCCCTTTCCGGGTGGGTATTTATGTATTGGTTTTTGTTTAACAGAGCTGGAAGGGACTTTGAAGGTCTTCTAATCCAACCCCCTTTATCAAGCAGGAAACTCTATATCATTTCAAGCAAATGGTTGTCCAATCTCTTCTTGAAAACCTCCAGTAATGGAGCACCCACAGCTTCTGGAAGACAAAGTCGTTCGCCTGATAAATAGTTCTAAAATTTGAATATATAATCTAATTTCCTGCCAATAATCCTTCAGATGGTTCAAAAGGATAAAACCAGTGCAATTATCCATCCCTTCGTCCTCCCATCCCTCCATCCCCCACCCCCACCCCCCAGCCATTTTTGGATTAGCAAGTAGATCTATTTCACATCTCATTCCAAGTCATGATTTCTTAAATAATCTACGCAAGGTCAGGTTCACCCCAACCCACTAATATAAAACCAACCAAGCATACCACATGGGATGCATTATCGGCCATAAAAAATAAAAGCCACATTTATGCAAAGATACAGTAAAAACAAAACAAAATCTAATCGTTTGAAAGAAAAAAAGGAACATAATATTTCTGATTAAGTCCCACTGAATCTGTTGTCTGTTCAGTGACTGTACTAGGATTGATTTCAATGCTTTAGCCTAACTGTGATCTTATCTGGATCCAAACATAATAAAGTACTAAGTTATCAAGATCTCTGGTGGTACATGGGGCCAAAAGCAAGCATTGATCCTTGTAAAATAAATAAGAGTGATTCCCCCCTTATACAGCCTTGTTTTTCCAAGTTGGACCTGTTCTGGAGAGTGATCTGGTCCATTTTTGTCATAGCATTAACAGAAAGGAAAATACTCTTGATATCTTTGTAAGATTTGTCCTGAGATTTCCAGAGGTCTGAAGATGTTTACTTCCATCTTTTTCATCGCCACTATGCAAAAAAAAAAAAAATGAAACCTTAGAAACAGAGTAGAGAGCAGCAATAGAGATGATCAGGAGTCTGGAGGCTAAACTGTATGATGAACGATTGAGGGAACTTGTCTAATGAAGAGGACTAGAGGTGATATGATAGCTATCTTCCAGTACTTGGAGGTCATCACAGAAAAGCTAAGGTTGACCTATTTTCAAAGCGGTAGGACAAGAAGTAAAAGAGAGATCCAACCTAGAACCGAGAAATTTGCTGACTGTGAGAACAATTAATCAGTGGAACATCTCCAGATCTTGTGAGCGCTCCAACACTGGAGGTTTTCAAGAAGAGTTTGGACAGCCAAGACTGTCCACAGTGGTATGGGGTCTCCTGTTTGAGCAAAGGGTTGAAACAGAAGACTTCCAAGGTTCCCTTCCACCCAATTATTCTATGTTCTATCTCATTGAAGGTGGATACCAGCTCTGGCACCTTCTGGTCCTCCTCTTGTCAATTGTTTACAAAAAGGTGCCTCAAAACCCCAATGTTGTCCCTTTTGCCACTGAAAAAATGACAGAAAAGAGGGAGATCTGCTTTGCCTTTCCCACAAGGAAGACCAGCTTTATATAAACGAGGCATTGTAAATAAGGGAATGAATAAATAGGAAGGAGAAGAAGGGCATGAGAAATTTCTCCCTGCTAAGCGTAGTCAAAATGCATTATTAGGGTGCCCAGGAAATGATAGTTTGTGTCCATTAGTCCTTTCAGGGTTAATATTGATGCAGATATTATTTCTGTCCACGTTGCCATTTATTTGAAATATTATGACGGGGAGTAGCTGCAGCAGTGAATCAAATCAATTGATAGAGCAGTTACTCCGGCAGACAAGCCCGGCTTCTCACTGCACAGCGAGCATGAAATATTATGGAAATTGTTCTTTAAAGGGATCACTTAATCATCATTTGTATCGTGCCCCCGTTATTCCTCTCTGCCCGGCTTGCCTGTTCAGTTAGAGCTGTCATAACTCAATCAGGCATATAATACCGCTCATAACACCTCCGTAGTAGCAGGTATCGGAGCTGTCAAGGGACATGGTGGGAATTACCCTGATGCTTTTTGACAGCTCACAACACCACGCTGATATGGATGTCAGTTTATATATGTACCATGTGTATTTCTTACGTGTAATTAGAAGCTGGTTTGTCTCCAAATCTCTCCAGATGGTCCAGAGATGCTCATAATAGAAACATAGGTTTCTATCCGTGTGGGGAAACCTCGTCTTTAGCCAACATGGGGCAGGAAATTGTCATTTTTTGCTTATTCATTCAGCCAAGTGGACTCCCACTGGCACAAGCTGTTAAAGAAACCCAGTTAGAGATCAGGTGTTATGGATAATCTGATTTTACAGGTGCTTTTCACAGCTAAGCTAGGGGCTGCAGCAATCTGAGGCGAGGTGCTGGGATTCCCAGAACGAAATGTGTGGTGTGCTCCCTTGGTCCTTCATCCACTTGGTCTCTCCTGATCTTGAACCCAGCAGGAGGAAGAGCAACTCAAGAGAAATCTGTCAATCACTCTACCAGGATTGTCAGTTTTTATGTCATCTCTTTTGGGGGGTGTGTGGTTAATTTATTGTTTTGGTTTTTTAAAGCTTGGTGCTCTACTCGTTGTAGAATACCTTATGCCACCAGACTTGAAATTCTAGACCTAGAAAACCTTGAATTACGCCATCTTCAGTCTGATCTAAGTATGGTATATAAAATCATACATTGCAATGTCTTACCTGTCAATGAATACTTCAGCTTCAACCATAACAACACAAGAGCAAACAATAGATACAAACTCAAGGTTAATTGCACCAAACTTGATTGCAGGAAATACGACTTCAGCAACAGAGTAGTCAATGTCTGGAATACTCTACTGACTCTGTGGTTTCTTCCCCAAACCTCAAAAACTTTAATCTTAGACTGTCTACTATTGACCTCACCCCTTTCCTAAGAAGTCTATAGTGGGTGTGCATAAGCTTACCAACGTTCCTACCGTCCCTGTCCTTTTGTTTCTTTTATTTTTCTTATATGTACCCATTTCATGTAGTCATAACTATGTATATATTTATACCTATTATCTTGTAAGCGATTGACAAATCAAATAAATTCAAAATTCAAATTCAAATTTTAATTTTAATTTCTCCAGAGAACTTCAGTTCCAGGACAGTGTTGAAATACAATGGTGATAATTATTACTGATGTTATTGTGAAAGGTAAACATGGTGTGTTATGCAGATTGAAAAACAGAATAACAGAGTTGGAAGGGACCTTGGAGGTCTTCCAGTCCAACCCCCTTCTCAAGCAGGAGATCCCACATACCATTTCAGACAGATGACTGTTCAATCTCTTCTTTAAAACCTCCAGTATTGGAGCAACCACAACTACACCATTCAAGACAAGTAGCTGTCCATAGTCCAATCTCTTTTTTTAAAAAAACCTCCCGTGTTGGAGCACCTACAGCTTCTGGAAATAAATTGTTCCACTGATGAATTGTTGTAACTTGTCAGGAAATTGCTCCTTAGTTCTAAGTTGCTTCTCTCCTTGGTTGGTTTCCATCCATCCATTCTTGTCTTGCCTTCAGGGGCTTTCGAGAATAGGTGCACCCCCTATAATCCTCTTGGATGTAATATTCCAAGTGTTGGATTGTATCTCAGTTGAATTTTGATTTGGACAACTGAATCAGTTTGATCTGGATGCGATTTTTGAATAAAGTTGAACCAATTTGAAAAGTCAGCCTCATCTGGGTGGAGAAGAGAAAGCTTTGTGGATCACGGGTAAGATGGAGTCAAAGTGTTCTACGAACCCACTAATTTCATTTGACAATGATCAAATTCTACAAATCTGTTTGATTTAAGGAATCAGTCCAATCTTTTTTGAATTGAATCACGGAGAGCCTCTTAAAAAAAAAAATCTTCTTAATATCTCAGCATTGTTAAACCTCCAGGTTCTTAAATCGTTGGTGGGACTTTTTATTTATTTATTTGTTTGTTTGTTTATTTGTCAAACATGGACAAGATAACAAGTATAAGTATGAACATAAACAAGAACAAAGGGAGTAAATACAAATAAATGGAGATAGTAGGACAGGGACGGTAGGCACCCTGTTGCACTTGTACACGCCCCTTTTAAGGACCTCTTAGGAATGGGGTGAGGTCCACGGTAGACAGTTTGAGGTGGAAGCTGTGAGGGGTTGAGGCTGTAACAACGGAGTCGGGTAGGGCATTCCAGGCGTTGACCACTTCTGTTGCTGGAGTTGTATCTTCTGCAATCGAGTTTGGAGCGGTTTACCTTCAGTTTGTATTGATTGTTTGCCCATGTATTATTGTGATTGCAGCTGAAAAAGCTGTTGACAGGCAAGATCTTCTAGCAGACAATTTTGTGAACTGTGCTTAGGTCAGACTGCAGGTGGTGCAGTTCCAGATTGTCCAGGCCCAAAATTTTGAGCCTGGAGGCATAGGGAATTCTATTGTGAGTAGAGGGTGGAGTACTTTTCTTGAGAAATACCTTGAATGCTTTCAATTTTGTTAATATCCGATATATAAAGCGGGTTCCAGGCGGATGAGCTGTATTTGAGACTTCTGTGAAACATATCCTTGTCCAACAACCTTGATACAAAATGGAACATACAAGATGCAGATTATGATCATGGAACACCACAAAACCATGACTGGGTTCTTCTGAAACTCTTTGATTTCCCTCCATTTCAAAATAGCCACGTTTGACAGTTATGAAATATTCTTTTCTGTGCTGAACAACCCACAAGATTTTCCTGTGGTTTCCTCTCCCCCTGATTATATGTGGCATCCCGGTCTTCTCAATTTATCCTCCTTGAGGGTCTGCTTGTTCTAACTAAGTTGTGTATTTAAGGGTTAATAGTCTATTTAGGAGTTAATAATGTAATGGGGTGTATTTAGGGCTATTTACACTGCATGAAGCATATGTAGGAGGGGTTAATAATATAATGGTAGATCCTTTTGATGGGCAGAAATATCCCACCCTCGGACCAGAGATGATTTGAACACTTGGCTCCCTTATTTCAAGACTGGCATCATCAAGGGCCAGTCTACTTGACCAGGATGTTCGAATTAAAATTTGGTATCATTTTTATTCTGTTTCCTCCGTTCATATGATTATGTCCCGGGGATGATAAGATGTTATCTTGAATCTAATGATACCCCCATTTTAGAGGCAGAACTTTTGGAATGTGGAGAGGATTGGGTTTAGGATGGGGAGGACAATGCAAAGTAGGTGTGGCCATAATCAGATACACATAGACATATAGGTTTTTTTTTTTTAATCCTTTGAATTTTAATTTAGAACCCCCGGATTGGCAGCACTTGAGATGATGAAGGGTTATGTGGGGAACAATGCTTCAAACTAATCAGAATTTAGTCCAAATAATATAGATAGTGACACCATGATTATAGTCAGATCACACACTGAGGAAATAGCAGGATGATAAAATGCCTAACCTCAGTGTACGATACTTACAATATTGGACCAAAACAGAAAAAACACATTTTTGAGTCATTACACCACAGGTTGAAGTTGGTTGAACTCAACAAACTTTGTCGAGTTCACTCAATACACTGAAGAATAAACTACTTGAACAGGATGGGATTGCCCAATAGACTAAACCTGTAAAAAATCCCTTGATCCAAGTTAAAATTAATCACATTTCATTTGATTTCCAAATGACACAGCTTGTTAAGTCTTTCGGTGGTCAAACCCAACCAACTGATGGAGTCCACTTTTGTCTTCATCTGGTTCATGATCTGATAACTATAATTGTCACCAGCTCCGGCCAGCATGGTCGATAATCTGGAACGGTGGGATCTATAGTTCAAAATATCTGGAGAGTATCCATTTATTTATCCCTGGATTAGATTTTGTGATGAAGATAAAATGCATAAGCACCACTTTTAATACCTTGGCAGAATGTTGTAGGAATCAATGGTGGGACTAAAATTATTTTACTACTGGTTCTGTGGGCGTGGCTTGGTGGGCATGGCAGGGGAAGGATACTGCAAAAGCCCCACTCCCTCCCCACCCCACTAACCTGCTTTCCAGCTCCGTTCTCCTGGGCAGGACAACCAAAGGAAACCCAGCCGATCAGCTGGGACTCAATGGGAGGCAGAGAAAAGATGGGGGCGGGGCCAGTCAGAGGTGGGATTGGCCAGTTCTTCAAACTACTCAAAATTTCCACTACCGGTTCTCCAGAACTGGTCCAAACCTGCTGAATATACCACCTCTGGTAGGAATATACACAAGCTAACCCAATCCTAACGTTCTAACCAACATTCCCTTTGTTTCTGATTTTAATTTTGGTTTGTTTGTTTTGAAGCCGCCCCCTCAAATAATATCCTAAATCTATCCAGTCCTTCTTGACCTACGAAAGGTCCTTAGGCCGGAAGTAAGGAAGGATAAAATGGCTTAAAGATTCTCGTCTTTACCACGGTGCCTCTTTTATTAATTTAATACTGATCCATGCAGAAAAGATTAATCATAGCTTGCTAAGCGAGGTTTATAGATCCCTGTAGAGGAAGAGCAGAATCTCCATGAAAAGCCCCATTAAAAAAAAAAAAAATCTAACCAGGCAAAGAAGAAATAATCTGTAGGCTCACTGAGGCCATGTCAGGGCTAATTGAAATGTTTAAGAGCAAGGCACCCGTTGTTTTTTTTTCCCTGACTCCCCGGGAAACACACTAAAATCACATCTCGGGACCGTTCCTTTGTCTCAGCTGGACGTATATTATCCGTCTAGATCTTAGCTGGGCCTCCATGGATTCCTAATTATGAAAAAACTTTACGACCCGGGGCAAGCCAGAATTGCAGGGCCTTAGCCTGCTTCATAATAAAGATAATTTACTGTTCCAAAGTGAGGGGTAGTTCATAATAGTTTTTTTTTTAAAAGAAAGAAACCATGCATTTACTCTTAAAGAAAATTCCTTTACTCATGTGTTTCTTTCACCCCATCCCTTTTGCTCAAGCAGGGACAATTAGACCCAGGAAACCATTTCCTTCCTTCCTTCCTTCCTTCCTTCCTTCCTTCCTTCCTTCCTTCCTTCCTTCCCTCCCACCCTCCCTCCTTTCCTTCCCTTCTCCCTTTGTCTCCTTCCTTCCTTTTCTCATCTTCCTTTCCTTCTTCCTTTGTTTCCTTCCTTCCTTTTCTCATCTTCCTTCCTTCTCCTTCCTTCTCTCCTTGTCCCTCCTCCTTTTTCCATCTCCCCTTCTCCGATCTCCCTCCTCCTCCTTTCTTTCCTTCCTTCTTCTTCCCTTCCCCTTCCCTTTCTCCCTTCCCTTTGTTTTTCCTTCCTGTCTTCTTCTCCTCTCCCTTTTCCCCTTCTTCTTCCTTTTCTCATTCCTTCCTTCGTCCTTCCTCTTCTTCCTTCCTTCCTCCCTTCCTTCCTTCCTCTTCCTTTCACCTTCCTTCCTTCCTTCCTTCCTTCCTTCCTTCCTTCCTTCCTTCCTTCCTTCCCCTTTACCCCAGTTACTGTTCAGCAAGCAACAGCCTCAGGGAGGAATTAAAATGCAACCAAAGACACAGGGTTTATTTGCTCATTATTGATCGGTGAGATTTATTTTCTCTGTTTACCAGACACCCTCCAACGATTTGCCCCCATAACAACATCCTCCGATGGAGGTGTGGCTGAAATATCTTCTCAGCTTCCATGGTTGAAGATGGATTTGAATTTGGATCCTCTCAGGTTCTTCATCCCAATGGTCTCCATGGGACCTCTCCAGAATTCCTAGCCAACTGGGCCAGTGCTGGGAAATCTAAGACAGTATCAGCGGTGGTTCCCTTTGAAGTTTAGGTCAAAGTTTGGAGGTCCTCTGGTGGGCTATTCTGTCAACACTTATAGCAGAGTATGAAGTCATAAATGGGCTCTTAAGGTCCTTCCCCTTCTCACGTGAGTTTCCCTGGATGTTCTCTGAGGCTGCTCACTTTTTAGATTCTGAGTCTACCCAGCTTTCCCAGATGACTTCTGTTTTTGACTCACCACCCACATTGCAAGATGAAAACCTCAGCTACTGAAGAATGTTTAAGCGACTTTGGTTGGTTTGAGGGAAATTCTGGCAGTTGCAAAGGATTTTTTCTCCTATGGCTGGAAGAAAAAAGGCCCTTCAACCCTTCCTTCCTTTCTTCCCTTTTCCTTTTGTCCTTTTCTCCCTCCCTCCCTCCTTTTCTCCCTCCCTCCCTCTTTCTATCCTTTCTTTACCCTTCCTTTCTTCCTTTCATCCCTCCCTCCTTCTTCCTTCTTTTCTCCCTCCCTCCTTCCCTTCCTGCCTTTTTCTTCCTCTCCTCTCTTCCTTTTTTCATCTTCCTTCCTTCTCTGTCTCCTTCCTTCCTTTTCTCACCTTCCTTCTTTTGTTTCCTTCCTTCCTTCCTCCTCCCTCCCTCCCTTTTCTCATCTTCCTTCTCCCTTTGTCTCCTTCCTTCCTTCCTCCCCGCTCTTTCCCTACCCGTAACAAATCAACATTTCTAATCTGTCCGTTGGCTTCGCTTTCACAAATTGAAGCGATGGAGAAGGAAGGGAAGGCAGTGCTGCGGAGTGAGTAGCCAAGCCAGAAGCTCCGTACAAACAGCTGCTTTCTGTTTACACTGAGGGCCTTGAATGTTTTCCAAATCCAACCAAACGGGTGAACCAAATGTTTCTTCCCTGCTTGCCAAGAGTCTCCCACAAATGGCTATATTTAAAACTTGGTCGCCTGCCTCGCCTTGGCTTCGGATGCGGAGGCAGGTAACGCACATCGTCCAGGGGGATTCAGTTGCCCCCATTCTGGCTCTCTTTCAAATTTGAGGTCTCCTGGCCCTTGTGCCCCGTCTCCCCATTTCCCCCTCTCCCCAGCTGGGGTAGCCCGAAAGCATCCGATGCAGATCTGGGATGGCTTAAAGAGAAACAGTTTTCTCCACACAGAACCA
This sequence comes from Bungarus multicinctus, assembly GCA_023653725.1. Classification (NCBI taxonomy): domain Eukaryota; kingdom Metazoa; phylum Chordata; class Lepidosauria; order Squamata; family Elapidae; genus Bungarus; species Bungarus multicinctus. Next base: position 5,937,405 of record CM042839.1, on the reverse strand, counting down.
ACTGATGGAATTAGTCACTTTGTGGATGCACCACCCAGCTAGCAAATACTCTTGATGCGTGTTGTAAAGATTCTCAGCCCTTTGTAAAGATCCTCAGCTTAGTAAGGAAAGAGTGGAGGCACCCAAGATGTACGTTTGTGCCCTTTGTAAAGATTCTCAGCTTAGCAAGGAAAGAGGAATAGAGGCACCCAAGATGTACCTTTGTGTGTCAAGATGGTGGCCTTGGTTATGACCGCCATTTTGACTTTTCTTTGACTCCCTTGCAGATGTAGACAGAAACTAAGATTAGCCTGGAAACATGGCTGAGATGGGCAAAATGAGACCATCATATACCCCCCTGCTGCCCTTTAAAACTTCCTCACTACAGATAGTCCTTGACGTACGACCACAACGGAGCCCAACATTCCTGTGGCTAAGCGAGACAGTTGTCCAGTGAATTTTGCCCCGTTTTGCAATCTTTTTTTTTTTTTTGGGGGGGGGGGGAAAGTTGTAAAGTGCAGCTGTTAAGTGAATCAGCCAGTCGTTAAGTGAATCTACTTCCCCATCGATTTTGCTTGCTGGAAACAGGTTGTGAAGATCACAAACAGCAGTCATATTACCTCAGGACAATGCAACAGTTGCCAACTGCCTGAATGTTAATCCTGAGGGATGCTGGGATCGTCATAAGTGTGAGGACTGGTTTATAAGTCGTTTTCTTCAGTGCCACCGTAACTTAAAACCATCATTAAATGAATGGCTGCAAGTCCTTGGCTCACGACCACAATTGAGTCCAAAATGTATGTTGCTAAGTGAGGCATTTGTAAAGTGAGTTTTGTCCCATTTTACAATCTCTCTTGCCATGGTTGCTAAGTGAATCACTGGAGTTGTTAAGTTAGTCACACGGTCAATAAGTGACTCTCATTTATCCATTGGCTTTTCTTGTCAGGAGGTCCACGAAAGGGAGCGTGCAACCATCATAAATTTGAGACAATTGCCAACAGTCTGCCTTCCGATTGCGTGACCCTGAGGATACGGCAACAGTCGTAAGTGTGACTTTGTTTTTGACGTTGTAACTTTGAAAGGTCACTAATTGAACTGTTGAAATACAGATAACTCGTCCGTTCTCCTCCAGCACAACGAATAACCAGCTCGAATTCATTCCCTCAAAGCCAGAAATAAAACTTTATTAGATCTGCAAAGCTTTCCTTAGGAAATAAAAATCACCGATCACTTTGTTCCAGAGAGGATTGAGCAACCAGCAAAATGACAGCTGTAGTTCATAAACATCTGGACTGATCCAAGTCTTTTACAGCGTTGCAAGCCAAGTCGTACCAAGAGCCTTGACTACGGTTTCCTTGCGCTTTTTGAAATTTTTATTTATTTATTTCTTTTTACATCTGCCTAGTTAGGGGAAAAAAAGAAAGAAAGAAAGAAAGGAAGGGGAAAAAAAAAAACAGACTCCATCTGCTGTAATGGGCCGATCGCAACTAACTACTTTTTAAGCACTGCAATTTAGTGCTATTATTTGAGAATAAACAATCTGTTTTGTCAATTAAACATTATTTAGTTTGCATGTATTTTTCTGGCCATATCAAGCAGCCATTGAGAAAACTGGCGTGTTTAAGGGGACCGAGGCACTGTTGATTCTCACAATGATGCTACATCCGTGGCAGAGGGGAAAATATAGTTGATCAGGTACCAGGGGGTGGATTCAAAAATCCCAACAACCAGTTCTCTGTCTGGTTGCTGGGTGGGCGTGGCCTACCAGAACTTCTGGGAGAGCCATTTTTCACCTTCCCCAGAGTCCAGAGGCCACTGGGAGGGCAAAAACGGCCTTCCCCAGGCTCCTGAGGCCCATTTCCAGACGTCTGGAATGTCTGCTTCAGCCTGTTTTTTGTCCTCCTTTGTGCAGATCCTGCATTTACCTGCATCCAAAATGGGCTGCCTAGAGACTCCTGGGAGGGGAGGGGCCAGCCGGTTGGTTCCACTATCGGTTCGATGAACCAGATATAAATTTAACATCTGGTTTGCCTGAACTAGCCCGAACCAGCTGAATCCCACCCCGATCAGCTAACAATAAATTTACAAGGAGACATAAAACCAACACCGCGGCTTCCTTCAACCCGTAGCCTCTTGCTAAAGTCAGTTACCCATCTAGATTGATAGGGCATTGCTCAGAATTATAGCTAGTCCTTGACTTACGACCACAATTGAGTCCAAAATTGCAAAAAGTGCCAAGGCAGTTGTATTTTATGACCTTTCTTGACTCGGTTGTTAAGTGACTCTGGCTTCCCCATCGACTTGGTTTGTTAGAAGGACGCAAAAGGGGATTGCGTGACCCCAGGACAACGCAACCGTCATAAATACGAGTCTGCTTCCAAGCATCCAAATTTTGATCATCTGACCCTGGAGATGCCACAACAGTCATACGTGTGAAAAACAGTCCTAAATCCCTTTTCTCCAGTGCCGTTATAACTTCATACAGTCACTAAATGAACTGTTATATGTCAAGGATTGCCTCATTTAAGAGTGAACAAGGGACGTTCGCTGCAAAGACAACAAACTGGCCTCTGTTCCTTCTTGGGAGATGCCATTTAAAATTAACAGAGTTGGAAGGGACCTTGTAGGTCATCTAGTCCAACCCCCACCCACCCACCCAAGCAGGAGGCCCTACACCATTTCTGACAGATGGCAGTCCAGTCTCTTCTTTGAATGCTTCCAATGATGAAGCTCCCACAACTTCCGAGGGCAACTTCTGTTCCACGGGTTGATTGTTCTCACTGTCACAAAAGTTCTCTTTATTTCCAGGTTGAATCTCTCCTTGTTCAGTGTCCATCCTTTGTTCCTTGTTGGCCTTTGGGTGCTTTGGAAAATAGCTTGATCCCTTCCTATCTGTGGCAGCCCCTCAAACATTGGAAGACTGCTATCCTGTCTCCCCTGGTCCTTCTCTTCACTAGACTAGCCATGCCCAATTCCTGCAACCGTTCTTCATATGTTTTAGCCTCCAGTTCTCTAATCATTCTGCTTGCTCTTCTCTGCTCTCTTTCTAGAGTCTCAACATCTTTTTTACAGTGTGGTGATCAAAATTGGATGCAGTATTCCAAGTGTGGCCTTACAATTTAGCAATTTGTCCTGAAATAATTGTCTCCCCATGTTGTGCATTGCGTCTCACAATCTGGTTCACTTGTTTGGAATGGTTTCCCGAAGAGGACACAAAATCCCTGGGCAGTTGTAAAATCAGGCACACTTCGGAGCGGCCCTCCATCCCTCGCAAATAATTAGCCCAAATTGAACCAGAGGTTTTGTACCTGCATGTCATCGCTTTGATATGAATGAGGCAAGAGGTTAACTGCAGGTCAAAAACAGTTCCCAATTCTGCCGGCGTATTTATTCAGCAAAATGAGAAATTGATCACATTATTTCGTATAGGGGAATCTAATTTATTACAATTAGTTTGCAATTGGCAGTTTTGGCTGTAGGCGATTTTGGAACATTACTTATGCTGAAGCAGCTACGGCTCAGGTGTGTTCGACACCTTGTTATTGTTGTCATCTTCCTCACCCTGATTTCGAGGGCCAAGCCTTTTTCAAACATTTTCTTTTTAAACAAAAAAAGAATAAAAGGTATATCAATTATTATACAGGTAGTCCTCGACTTACAATAGTTCATTTAGAAAAAGAGAGAGAAAATAAGAAAGAAAGAAAGAAAGAAAGAAAGAAAGAAAGAAAGAAAGAAAGAAAGAAAGAAAGAAAGAAAGAAAGAAAGAAAGGAAAGTGGGAGGAATGAAGGAACAAAGGAAAAGAGAGAGACAGAAAAAAGGAAAAATAAAAGAGAATGAAAGAGTGGGAAAAGAAAGAAAAGAAAGAGAAAGAAAGAAAGAAAAAGAAAAAAGAGACAAAAAAGAAAGAAAAAAGAGAGAAAAGGAAAGAAAAGGAAAGAGAGAGACAGAAAGAAAGAGAAAGGAAGAAGGAAGAAAGAAAGAAAGAAAGAAAGAAAGAAAGAAAGAAAGAAAGAAAGAAAGAAAGAAAGAAAGAAAGAAAGAAAGAAGTGGGAGGAATGAAGGAACAAAGGAAAAGAGAGACAGAAAAAAGGAAAGAAAAAAGAGAATGAAAGAGTGGGAAAAGAAAGAGAAAGAAAGAAAAAGAAATTTAATTTAATTTTTTAATTTTATTAAACTTTTATACCGCTCCCTCTCCCAAAAAGGGACTCGGGGCGGTGTACAGCCTACTAAAAACATATAATAAATACTCAATAAATACAATTAAAATAAATTAAACCAAATTGATCCGGCTGTCTAACCCAAAAATAGAGTTAAAAATTAAAAACTAATAAAACCCCGATTAAAATTAAGTTAAAAACTAAAATACAATTACTGGGCCAGGCCAGCCTGTTTAAAAAATAGGGTTTTCACTGCGCGCCGGAAGGTCAGAATATCCGTCATAGCCCGTATCTCCGGGGGGAGATCATTCCAAAGGGAGGGGGCTCCCACAGAGAAAGCCCGAACCCTCGGGGCCGTCAACCGACAACGGCCGGGCGGCGGTACCCCGAGGAGGGCAACCCTGTGGGAGCGTACTGGGCGGCGGGAGGTTGATGATGGCAGCAGGCGGTCCCGTAAGTACCCAGGTCCCGAGCCATGGAGCACTTTAAATACTGTCAGTACCACCTTGAATCGAATCCGGAAGGCCACAGGAAGCCAGTGCAGCCTGCGGAGAAGCGGTGTAACGTGGGAGCTCCGAGGAGCACCCACGATCACCCGCGCGGCTGCATTCTGGACCAGCTGCAGCCTCCGGAGACTCTTCAAGGGGAGCCCCATGTAGAGAGCATTGCAATAATCCAGGCGGGAGATGACGAGGGCGGAAGTGACTGTGCGAAGTGCGCCCAGATCCAGAAAGGGCCGCAACTGGTAAATCAGACGAATCTGATAGAAAGCCCCCCTGGCGACGGCTGCAATATGTTCTTCTAAAGACAGCCGTACATCCAGGAGGACACCCAAGTTGCGCGCCCTTTCCACGGGGGTCAAGACCTCTCCCCCCACGGCCAGCGAAGGAACCAGCTGGCTGTATCTGGGCGCAGGAAACCACAGCCACTCGGTTTTGGTCGGGTTGAGACGAAGCCTGTTACGACCCATCCAACTCCGCACGGCCTCCAGGCATCGGGACATCACTTCGACGGCTTCGTTGGGGTGGCCCGGGGTGGAGATGTACAGCTGAGTATCGTCAGCGTACTGATGGAACTCCACCCCGAAGCCACGGATGACCTCTCCCAGCGGCTTTACATAAATGTTGAACAGCAGGGGCGAGAGCACCGACCCCTGAGGTACCCCACATCGTAGGGGCCTCGGGGCCGATCTCTGCCCCCCCGTCAACACAAATTGCGAGCGGTCGGAGAGGAAGGAGGCGAACCACCGCAACACGGTGCCTCCCACCCCCAACCCCTCCAACCGCTGCAATAGGATACTGTGGTCGACAGTATCAAAAGCCGCTGAGAGATCTAACAGGACCAGGACAGAGGAACAACCCCTGTCCCGGGCCCTCCAGAGGTCATCCACCAACGCGACCAACGCCGTCTCCGTGCTGTGCCCGGGCCTGAAGCCCGATTGGAGGGGGTCAAGATAACTCGCTTCATCCAGGTACTGCGGGAACTGAAAAAAGAGAAAAAAAGAGAAAAAAAGGAAAAAAAGAGAAAAAGAAAGAAAGAGAAGGAAAGAGAGAGACAGAAAGAAAGAGAAAGGAAGAAGGAAGGAAGGAAGGAAGGAAAGAAGGAAGGAAGGAAGGAAGGAAGGAAGGAAGGAAGGAAGGAAGGAAGGAAGGAAGGAAGGAAGGAAGGAAGGAAGGAAGGAAGGTTGGTTATTTGATCTGGAGAATCTCTCTCTCTCTCTCTCCTCACTCCTGAAGACAGCTCCTTCTCTGAGCTCCCTGAAATATCCCAGCCCTCCTTACTCAGTGACATATGGGTAGGGTAGTGCTTCTGGTGTATTTAGGTCGTCTGTTACTGAATATTTCTGTCAGTACAATAAAAAGTGTGATGATTGCAGTTAAAGCTCAACAAAGAAAATGCTGTCAGGCAATTAGTAAGCTGAAGTCAGCAGTGCCAAAGCGAGAGGTAGCATATTTGGGGTAGCACATGAGTTTGCTTGCAATAAAAATGTGGCAGCCAGGCCACGTACACAAACAGTAGCCTGCCTTCTTCGGGTTTTGCCTTGGGAAGAGTGGGTGGGCTTCATTTGCAGCAGCTCAGCCCCTCCCCAAAAGGAGACGCAACAAAACCAGGAGAGAGGAAGGGAGGGAAGGAGGGAGAGAGAGGGAGAGAGGGAGGAAGGAAGAAAGGAAGGAAGGAAGGAAGGAAAGAAGGAAGGAAGGAAGGAAGGAAGGAAGGAAGGAAGGAAGGAAGGAAGAGAGAGAGGGAGGGAGGGAGGGAAAGAGGAAGGAAAGAGGAAGAAAGGGAGGGAGGGAGGTGCTGCTCCCTATTTTAACTGTAGGAGGTGTTTCTTGCTGAACTAAAACAGAAGAAGATCAGTTTGTACACTTGGTGAGGCTGCCTGCAAAGAAAGCAATTTTCTACCTAATAAATCTTGATCGCAGACAGAAATTCCAATAGAGAACCAACAGACTTTTACTACGACTGTGGTATTTGATATTCAGTCCTGCTCTTTAAGTTGTTTTGATGCAACATATGTCCATTCCCCCAAGCCAAGGACTATATTGGTGAATTACCACATATATTCTTTATGGGCTATGAGTGACCTAACCTATTCCTGCTATAACCAGAAGCCCTCATTCCTGGCAAGGGGTCTTAAGCTGAGTGATGCATTCCTTTCCTTTCCCCCAATATTTTCGTTTTCTTTTATATATTATATCTTGATAAACTTAATAGCATTATTTTTTTTAAAAAGACATTCCTTTCGTTTGGGTCCTGAATTTGACCCACCAGTCTTTAGGGTGGCAGGGTCCAATCAATTTGCATTTTCCTGAGAACAAGTCCTGCTAAGGTTGTTTCAAAGACCAGACAGAATGCTAACTTTTCGAAAATGTTCACTGCAGTGAAGGGGGGAAAAAAGCATACCTCTCACAGCTATAAAATTTCAGGGAATGGCTGAGAAACAGCTAGAGTTTGCCTTGCACACTCATCCAGCGGAGTTTACCTTGAAAATATTGTTCCACTGGTTTGAGCACTGATTGAGAACACTGCTTTTAAGTAAGCATTTTTTATTCTCCTGTGTTGAACCTGATACATTGAGAAGCAAAATATCTCACCTCACTGGTTAGCAGAATTTGTAATATAAAACATACCTACAGTAAGCCACGAACTACAGTCAAACTACATATAAATTAGAAGTGCATTTTCTTTCATTCTGGCCAGGGCGGGAGGGAAGGAGGGAAAGAAGGAAGGAAGGAGGGAGGGAGGGAGGGAGGTAAGGAAGGAAGGAGAGTGGGAGGGCAGGAAGGAGAATGAAGAAAGAAAGAAGAAAAGAAAGAAAAGAGAAAGAAGGGAGGAAAGGAGGAAGGAAGGCTGGCTGGCTGGCAGGCTTTCGTTTTTTAAAAACATCTGGTTGATCTGCCTAGGAAGCAAAAGCAAGCTTCATTCAAAAGAATTGATTTCATAAAGTTTTCAGCTAATGTCATCCCATATAAATATTGCATTAGAACAGAGCAGATTAGAACTGGAAGGGATCTTGGAAATCTTCTAGTCCAACCCCTGCTTAAACAGAAGGCCTGTACCATTCCAGACAAATGGTGACCAATCTCTTCTTGAAAACCTCCAGCTATGGAGCACTTGCTACTTCTGAAGGCAAGTTGTCCCACTGACTAATGGATCCCACTGCCAGGAAAAATCTCTTCAGTTCTAGGTCAGTTCTCTAGATGGACACCTTGTGAATGGTAGAAAAAGAAGAGTCTTCTTTTCATCTCTCCTTCTTCAGCACTGCTCTTCTGTTACAGTTCTCTGAACTTGGACTATTACATCTGCCACACTAGAAAACCACCAGACCCATCAGTGAAGAGGTGCAGAAGTCCTTTGCTGGTTGTTCGGATGTCTACAACCAAGATAGTTGGCCTAATGGACAATCAGGCCATGGGTCAAGATCACATGAAGTATCAATACCACTTTATAAAACCCTAGTAAGACCACACCTGGAATACTGCAACCGAGTTTGGTCAGCATACTACAAAAAAGATGTTGAGACTTGGAAAAAATTCAGAGAAGAACAACTAAGATGATTAAAGGCCTGGAGACTAATAGCTGCAGGATTTGGGTTTGGCTAGTCTAGAGAAAAGAAGAATTAGGGGTGACATGATAGCAGGATTCCAGTATTTGAAGGTCTGCCACAATGAAGAGTTGGGGCCAAATTATTCTCCAAAGCACCAGAGGGCAGGACAAGAAATAATGGATGGAAACTAATCAAAGAGAGAAGCAATCTGGAATTAAGGAGACACTTCCCAACAGTGATTACAATTAACCAGTGGAACAGCTTGCCTCCAGAAACCAGGGGCTCTCCATCACTGGATGTTTTTAAGAAGTGTCTAGACCAAGGGTGGGATTCTACCAGTTTGCACCTATTCATTAGAACTGGTTGTTAACATTCTAAACAGTTCGGAGAATCATTTATTAGAAGAAATTACTGGCCTAATCCTGTAAGGAAGGCAGGAAGGAAACATTCTGGTGTTGCTTACAGAAACTGCCTCTCCGTTAACCCTTATTACAGTCTTGGCAGGACTAGACTTCCTATTTAAGGAACATCTCTGGAGTTTTTTTCCCCTCCTTTGCTGGTACTTTGCTTGTGTGGAGGGACCATTCAAAGTTACAATGGCACTGAAAAAAGTGACTTATGACCATTTTTCACACTTACGACTGTTGCAGCATCCCCACAGTCATGAGAGGCCAGGCAAGGAGATGCGTGCCTCAATATGAGTGATACTGAGTTGGCCACACCCAGCCAATAATATGACCACCAAGCCACACCCACCAACTAAGCCACGCCCACAGAACCAGTTGTTAAAAAAATTGAATCCCACCCCTGGTCTAGACAGTCACTTATCTAAAATGATATAGGTTTTCCTGCTGGAGCAGGGGGCTGGACTAGAAGACCTTCAAGGTTCCTTCCAGTTTATTCTATTCTATTCTAAGTTGGTAGCAAGAGGAAGTTGGGTATGCCCTCTCAGCCTGGGGAACCACAAAGTGGTGCCTCTCCTGCAGGGGTGGGATTCAAATTTCTTAACAACTGGTTCTGTGGGCATGGCTTAATTTGTGGGTATGGCTTAGTGGTCATGTGATTGGCTGGACGTGGCACAATTTGCCGGTTCTCCGAACTGTGGAGAATCGTAACAACCGGTAGAATACCACCCCTGCTCTCCTGTCTCCCCTATATTTACACCACTGACATGAAAGGAGAAAAGGAATATCACTTTAACCTATACCAGATGCCTCACAGCCGCATGGCTGTTGCACCAAGTGTGATGGGAACGGTGCTAAGGTTCTGCCAACGCCTCCTCGTACTCCATGTCTCCCTAGGTGCTAACACACACAAGTTTGTATTGAGGAATGCTTCTCTTTCTTTCTCTCTCTCTCTCTCTCTCTTGCCCTGGCATCTGCTAAAAATGTCAGCTGCGATCACAGCCTTTGGAAAAACAAGCCTTTTAACAACCTCCCAACCTTACAATAAGGGATTATATTTCAGTGACTTGGAAACAACGCTGCATTATCCGATAGAAAACAGCACAGATGTTGCTTAATAAACTGTTTGGTTTATGCATTGCATTAACCTCATGAAACATTTATGCAAATCTCACATTAACAGAAGGGAAGGAGAGAGAGAGAGAGAGAGAGAAGGAAAGATTGGAACTGTGGATGAGAAAAACAAAAGTTTGCCAACCTTTGAATTGGAGGGTTTTTTTTTTGCTCCTCCATCCCGGTATTTTATAGGGGTGTATTTTAACGGTTTGTATTTTGGTTTCAAAAGACACAAGGGGCATTCCCGATGATTTCCTTCCCCTCCTTGTGTTTTCAGCTCTGCTATCTTTCCTTCCAGTTGATTTCACATTTTATAATGCTAATAGTGGGTGTATAGCTTGGAGTTTCTCTCCCGTCAGCTGGTCAGTAGGTCTGGGGGATATATTTAATGGAATCTGACAGCTGATGAGGACTATTCCCATTGAGAAGAGGGTTTGATATGTGGGAGAATATCTTGACCCTCAATTCGCCATATTAATGGCCATTATCATTCAAACCGCACAGCCGATATAATTCTTTTTGGGGTGTTTTTTTCTCTCTCTCCTTTCCTGGGCACACCAGTACACGCGTATAAAAGAAATGACTTATGGATGAGTTAGTCCATATACTGAATGAAGTGCCTTTCTGGATGGCATGTCAAAACAGATTAGCTGTTTCGCCCCGCCATAAAATTAAAAGCCAACAGCTTTGTGCAACACGCCCTTGTAAACAAAGCAATCATAAAAGTGTAAAGGCTTTCTATCTTGTGTCAGACACCCAGCGAATCCATTCCCTTTTTACTGGGAAAGGCACAATGAAAGAAAAGAGGTGGGAAAGAGAGAACTTTTGGCCCAACCGAGAACTGGGAGAGAATTGTCCTCAATGGGGACCCAGCTTCTGCCTCTCGGTTTGCTGGGGGGGGGGGGGGGGGGGGGAGAGAAGGGGGGGAATCGAGGCAATTTGATTTCAATAAGGACAAAACGCGACCCCAAAGAATGCTAAGCCAACTCATAAGGTGGATGAGATCCTAAGACATGTAAACTGCCTAGGTAGGGGTGTCGATCTAGCACAGCGGTTGTTAAAGAGACTCCGTTTCCCAAGAACCCCCTTCTAGCCATTTTGTTAGCGATGGATAGAAGAGATGGTGGTCTGGGTTAAGATGGGGGCTTTTGTTGACCTTGGGTTAGGGTTGAAGCAAAGCAGCTTATCTGACAACTGGCCTCTTGCAGCAGAAAGGAAGTTGAGAACCAATGACCTGGTTGGCACACAGTTTTGTGTATGTGTGTGTGTGTGGTTGTGTTTTTGGCAGAAGAGCAAAATGTTTTCGTATTGGTCATGACTTGAATGCCTTTTAAAACATCCCACTCACTCAAATGCTACAGTCAGTAGCATGGTTTCTGTATTAACTCTCTGTTTGTTTGTCTGTCCATCCATCCCTCCATCTTTCCATCCCTCCATCCATCTACCTACTTTCATGCTCCTGTTGGAGTCTGATTCCGAGGGAGAGATGGAACAGCTGGAAGGGAGTGGGAGTGTGACTCCGGTGGTTGTGGAGGAAACTGGGGAAGGGCACAGGCAGGATGGATGTTCAGAGGAAGACCCAGGCCTACCCCCTCTTCATCCTAGGGAACGCAGGGAGGAGCGGATAAAGGAGAAATGTATGTGGCATGGTCTACAGGGGAGGAAGGGGTCCTGATCCCCTTCATGGGCTGCAGCTGTGAGGACTGTTTAAAAGGACAAACTGCGCATGGCAAAGTTGCTGGAAGCAAAGCATGCATTCTTGTCTGAGCTTATCTGTGTTTTGGCTTCCTCCCAATTGTGGTTTGCTGCGTTATCTGGTAGAAGTCTACAAATTAATCATCACTGCCTGCCGTAGTAATTCCTTCAGTGTGGTTTGTGTTGGGTTTTTTATTTCGAATTAACTTTACTTTGGGTGCAGATTGCATTTACTCCCTCTGTAAACTGTTTTCTTTAAGAGTTTGACATTCAGCAGAGGATAATTGGACATTGGGGTTAAGTTGGAGGCATTAAAGGGACTTTCTTCTATTTTTGTGACTTGGTCATTTTTGTGTCACGCCCTGGGTCATCACACCTACCTACCTACCATCTATAACTAAATTACAGGCAACACTGTTTGGTTTTCACTTCTTAAAAGCCATATAATACCTACCCTAAACGAGAATATTTGCAGCTCATGGTTGAAATGAAGAGTTCTTGGTGCACAATGCACTGATGATGCTACCTAGTGTGTGCGATGAGACGTCTCCAAGAAAACTACCAAGGTCAGAGAGCAATAAGGACCTTTCAATATCTACCATTTTTGTTTTCTGGTGTTTTTTTTTTTTAAATGAGCTGAATTTGGCTTGCAACTTTTGGAGATATGTGAAGTTCAATAAAAGTTCCCTGCCATAAAATCCACTGCTGAATGTAGCTCCCATAATGTTTGTCTTAAACTGTGCGGTCCTTGGCGCTCTCCGACTTTGGTCATTTTTCTTGCAGATGCTTTAATATCCATCTAGGTAACATCATCACTGTTAGTGAGCATGATAATGAATTACGATAATGGATAATGAAACATCTGCAAGAAAAACCATAAAGCTCAGAGAGCAGCAAGGACTCCACAGTCCTCCTAGTTCTCCCATCCCCCTTCCACCTTCCCCATGCCCATCCCTCCTCTCTTCCTCCTTCTCCTCTGCTCTACAAACCCTATTCCCTTCTAGCATTGATGATGTTACCTAGTTGGTGTTGTGGCACACCATCAGCCAGCAGAGCCGGTGGCAGATTCAGACAGTGAGGAGGTTGGGGGGGGGGGGACATGGGCCAGTCCTGGAGTCTGGGGGCGGCTCTGATGAGGGCTCTGCATCTGAGGCAGAGATGGGGCCAGGTCTGTCTGACAGTTATCAGCTGCCTTTGGAGTCTCAGAGATCAGTGAGGCAGAAGAACAGCTGGAGCCTGTTCCCAGTGTGCTCATGCGCAGAGCTGCCAGTAGAAGGGAATACTTAAGGAACAACGGTCAACTTGGGAGTAAAGGCTCAGGTGAATGGTGAATGGCCCCTCCTATAGGGAATAAAACAGGAGCAAAAGGGGAATGGGGTTTTGCAGAAGACAATTAGTTCATTAGGGTGAAGATCTGTTCCTGCTTTCCGGCCAATTATTGCCTGCTACAGTGTGGCATCTGAAAGATATTGGCCTGGCAACTCTCCAAGCCTGATAAAAGCCTGTAATAGTGAAATATCTTGAAAGGCTGTTGGCCAGGACTTTTCTGGAGACAAATTCACTGTAAACTAAATAAAAGGGGTTTTATCAGGATAAGGAGTCAGCTTCATGATCTTGGGAAGCCTAGGTCAGAACAGTTGGGTCATGAAACATCTGCAAGAAAACTACCAAGCTCAGAGACCAGCAAAGACTCCTCATTCTCCCATCTCGCTCCTCCTCCACAAAACCCACTCACTTCTGCCCTGATGACGTTACCTAGTTAGGTCATGAAACATCTGCAAGAAAACTACAAAGCTCAGAGAACATCAAGGACCCCTACAGTTCAACTCTGAACCACAAATCATCTCCTCTATATTTGAACAGAGCTAACAGAAAGCAATTTACTTATTACCTTAACAGGCTCTTTCTTCCTTTCCTTTCCTTTCCTTTCCTTTTATTGTTTTGAAAAGAAGACTTTGAACCTATTCAAGTTCACCAACTCTTTATTCAACCCCCTGTCTGCCTAATGTCCTGGGACGTGTAGCCCCCACCAGTTTTGGCAACATATAAGAAATGCAACCATAATTAAAAAAAAAACCATCAGATCAACAAGAAGCAATTAGGATTTGGGAATAAGATTCACATTTGGTTTCCATATTTTGGAAGATGAAGCTGACATGATAATATCTCAATTACTGTACGTTTTGAAGGGCCTATGATGAAGTGCAGCTTTACATACTTTCAGAGAAACAGATGAAAGCCTTTTGCAAAATTTGGATGTTTAATTGGGAATGAGTCATCCTTTATTTCTTCCCCTCATCTTCTAAACGACCAAAAAAAAAAAAAATCATCATTCTATCAATTACAACAATACTCAGGGTGGGATAGCTTAATATCCCTTTTCTTCAAACATAGCCATGACTTGTTCCTGTTATTGGGGACATCGTAAGAAGTACCTGCTCCAAAGCTGAAGACTACACAGTTGGTTCTGAACATGGAGTCAAGGCTAAATCTCAGTGTTGCAACTAACCAACTCCAACCCAATAAACTCCGAGACAGGCATTTTCTCACAGTTCCATTTTATTAGAGTTGCCATATTGGCGCATCTGGGAAAACCAGAATCTGAGAGTTCTGGGTTTTCCCTTCCCAAAAGAAAATCAAAAATCCCTCCCCTGTATTATCAGGGGTGGGATTAGGGGTAGAACCGGTTGTTAACATTCTAAGCAGTTCAGAGAACCGGTTGTTAGAAGAAATTACTGGCCTAATCCTGTAAGGAAGGCAGGAAGGAAACATTCTGGTGTTGCTTACAGAAACTGCCTCTCCGTTAACCCTTATTACATTCTTGACAGGACTAGACTTCCTGTCTTAGGAACTTCTCTGGAGTTTTTTCCCCCTCCTTTGCTGGTACTTTGCTTGTGTGGAGTGACCATTTCAAGTTACAATGGCACTGAAAACAGTGACTTATGATCATTTTTCACACTTACGACTGTTGCAGCATCTCCACAGTCATGAGAGGCCAGGTGAGGAGATGCATGCGTCAATGTGAGTGATGTTGAGTTGGCCACGCCCAGCCAGTCACATGACCACCAAGCCACACCCACCAACTAAGCCACGCCCACAGAACCGGTTGTTAAAAATTTTGAATGTCTATTATGCAAGAAACTTCAGCAATGGAAGAAAAACTCCTCTAAGTTTGCAAGTCATGAGACTTAACATTTGCAATTGGAAAGGGTGCAGAGAAGACTAAGAAGAATGTTTAGAGGGCTGGAAATTAAAACATACAAAGAATGGTGACAGAATTGAGTATGTCTCATCTAATGAAAAGAAGGACCAGGGGAGACATTCTGGGATGGTTTTTTTTTTTTTTTGCATTGTCGAGCCAATTGAAATTTTTGAAAATTTTCATTTTTCTGGAGCATTGCAACTCTCCCAGTTCAAATGTGCCCATCTTAATTCACTTAATAGAATGGATTGTTTTACTTTTAGATCTAACAGCTGGTTGGTATTTTATTTTTGCAAGAGCTTTAGAGATGCTCATTGATTTTTGCTAGAGCTGTTTGCTGTTTTCTTCCATCAATATTGTCGCACAATAAAAAAAGAAACCTTGATTCAGCTGGTCCAGCAATGTGCTCGACAAAGAACAAAAACAGGGAGTATCGTTTGCTTAATGTGATCAATCTCATCTTTCCTACATGGATCAAAAGAAAAATAATTTCCCAAAATCTGTTTGGCCATGATTTTGATTTTATTGCTCGTTTTATTTTATTTTTCCATTTGATATAGCGTCCTGATCTTTTTTATTCAAGGTTTTAACCGTTACAGATATTATCAGAAAATGCATTCAATTATATTTTTTATAAAGGCATAACATTGTTTATTTTGATATCAATAAAGGGAGAGGGGAAGGTTTAAAAAAGAGTCGAGAACATTTCCTGTTTGAGCTGGACTGGAAGAGGTCCCCTCCAATTCTGTTATTCTGTTATTCTTCCTTATTCCTCCTTCTGATATCATTCCATTAGTAACATGTCTGCTTTTGAACCCAATTTTGCAACCTCTCATTTAATTTTCTTTCAGATTAAAACAATACACTTTTTAAAGACAAGAGAACTTTCCTTTCCTTCTGTACTTCTGTACTTACTTACTTACTTCCCTTCCTTCCTTCCTTCCTTCCTTCCTTCCTTCCTTCCTTCTTTCCTTTCCTTCCTTTCCTTCCTTCCTTCCTTTTTTCCTTTCCTTCCTTCCTTTCCTTCCTTTCTTTCCTTCCTTCTTTCCTTTCCTTTCCTTTCCTTTCCTTTCCTTTCCTTTCCTTCCTTCCTTCCTTCCTTCCTTCCTTCCTTCCTTCCTTCCTTCCTTCCTTCCTTCCTTCCTTCCTTCCTTCCTTTCCTTTCCTTTCCTTTCCTTTCCTTTCCTTTCCTTTCCTTTCCTTTCCTTTCCTTTCCTTTCCTTTCCTTTCCTTCTTTCCTTCCTTCCTCCTGATTTTCCCCATGCATGGTTTTTGCAGCTATCTGAGATCAAGGATTTGCTGAATTAAGGTTTATCAAATGATTTCACTGTGTCTTTCTGATCCTCGACGCAACTCAACTAAGCTGGCTTCTCTTAGAAGGGAGTCACTAAACTGAGACAGACACCAAAATTGTGTTTCGCCCAATCAAAAATAACTGGCATTATGTAATCATAACCTCGTTCTTCAAGAAACAGGGCTTCTGAAAGGACGTAATCTGTACATAATTATAGGCTGATATCTACTAAAAATATGCCCTGAACCACCCATTATATAAAGAGGATATCTTTTTCACGTTATCCTTCTATGTATTTCCAAAACTGGTAGGACTTTGCCTGTTGATGGTCTCTACTGTGGAGTACTGTCCTGGTGGACAGGGGAATCTGATGAAGACAGGAAAATTCAATTGCACTCCATCTCAGCCCAACGTACTGTTCAAACCTCAACTTACAACTGCAATTGGGACCAGAATTTCTGTTGCTAAACAAGACGGTTGCTAAGTGAGTTTGATCACATGACTGCGGGGTTATGTGACAGTTGCAAATGCAACTGTCGGTAGTAAATCATTTTTTTTCAATGCTGTTGCAATTTGAACAGTCACTAAATGAATGGTTGTTAAAACAATGACTATATATCTATCTGCATATTCCTTTCCATTGAACCTGATTCCGCTGTAGTCCAGTTTTTGGCAAAAGGTTAAAGCAACACGTAACAAGGGAAGAGAACAGAAATCCACAGGTATCTCTGTAGAGGACATTGCCTGTGAAATGTTATTGGGGGCTGCCACCTCATGCTTGCTTTTCCCTCGCTACCATGCAGTGAAAGTCTGCCAATCTTTGCCATGGACTCTGGCAGAGGTGGTATTCAGCAGGTTCTGACCAGTTCTGGAGAACCAGTAGTGGAAATTTTGAGTAGTTCGGAGAACCAGTAGTGGAAATTTTGAATAGTTTGGAATACCACCTCTGACTGGCACCACCCCCATCTCTTCTCTGCTTCTCGAGTCCCAGATGATTAGCTGGGTCTTCTTTTATTGCCCTGCACAGGAGAACGAAGCTGGAAAGCAGGTTATTGGGGTGAGGAGGGAGGATTTTACAGTAATCTTCCTCCTGGAGTGAGGAGGAAATGGTTTTTTTTTTCAGTATTCTTCCTCTGCCATGCCCACCAAGCTACACCCACTAAGCCAAGCCACACCCACCAAGCCACGCCCACAGAACCGGTAGTAAAAATATTTGAATTCCACCACTGGACTCTGGGGACGGTAGATGAGAGGGGAAATGTTTGTAAAAAAGTGAAAGCGAAAGTAATTTCTATATCTCCCCGAGATGCTGCTTCAAGGTCACTCAGCTGGGAAAAGAAAGTAGCTGCATACCAATCTATGCTTGAAGTGATCGTTCTGAAAACATTTTGCTTGAACCTGATTGGTCATCAGGGGATCAATGATGGGAGGCAGTTAAAAGAGGCAAAAGCTGAAGTTCGGGATTTTGGTGCACGATTCTCAGTCCCAGTTATGCATTGCTGCAATACTTCTAATAAAAGTATACCTTTCTCATCAAATGGAGCCAAGGATCATTTCTATTTAGGGGTTTAAACTGTGACACATCTGGCTGTTTTATATACTCGGTTTTCCCGAAAATACGACCTACCTTGAAAGTAAGTCCTAGCTTGATTTTTACACATGCACCCAATATAAGCCCTACCCCAAAATAAGCCCTAATTAAGATCCCGCGCACTCCAGAATGGATGGGTAAAAATTAAGCTAAGGTGGAGATGGGGGGGTGGAGCTGCCCTACTACTTAACTTTGGACAGTTGTAGCAAGGCCTCACACACCCCGACAACTGCCTTGCTGGACCATTTCTTCTGCAGCCATCAAGGCTGGCAAGACTTTCCTAAAGGCCCCTGTAGCTAATAACAAAGCTCCAGATTGATCTGAGTTATCGGCTGCAGAGGCTTTCAGGAAAGCTTTGCCGGCCACAGAAGAAGGAGGCCAGGGGTGACGCGTGCAAGCGAAGTTAGTCAATGGATAACATCCCCCCAAAATAGGACCTGGTGCCTTTTTTGGTGGCAAAATAAATATAAGACAGGGTCTTATTTTCAGGGAAACATGATATATATTATATATCGATCCCTCAAGATGTCTTCTTGTGAGATTTATACACACTTCCGATTTGGGGGGGTCACTTGTAACCTTGCAGGAATACTTACTACGACTTCAAAATATTTGTGCATTAAGGATGCGCATTTGTGCATTTTTCCCCTCTTGGAAAAATCGTGTCTAGCCCCATCAAACGCACTCCCGAAGTTCTCCTCTTGTAAAACTTTATTTGAAGGCAATTTCACATTATCGCCCAAACAAATGCCTTTTCATTCTGTGTATGAAAATGCGGTGTGCCTGTTTGAGCACTTACTTTATGATGGATGCACACGGATCTATACCCCGGCCGGTTATAGATTAACAATTCTGAATGCCATTGGGAAGAACAAAAGGAACTTAATTATTGCATTTCATTCATCAACCCTTCTTAATAAGAATGTCATTACTTAATCCTCTTTGCTTTTCAGCTAGGAACAATAGGTCCAGCCTTCTTGAGGGTTTTTTTTTTCTTTTTTCTTTCGAGTGACCCATGACTGAGAAATTAATGCGTACTTTCAGAGAGGATGGGGTTGGGAAATTACCTGTTATTCATAATTGTGTAATGGAGCATTAAACCAAATCTTTCATGGTGAAGATCGGAGCCAAAACCTTTCCTGGCCAGCAGTCTCAATTCCCCAACTGCACTGAATTCGTTTATTCATTCTGTGTGTGTGTGTGTGTGTGTGTGCGTGTGTGTGCTCACGCACGTACATACATACATATACCCATGCACACACATACATGCTTATGGCACAGGAATTGCCCCTCCCAATCCAATCCAAGCCATGACTCCAAAAATAACACTCTTCTATAGATGAACCCAAGGGCTGGGAAAATATTATCCTAAGGACATAATGTCTTCCAGAGGATTTACACAGCTGACGACCAAGATGTATATTTAATCTAGATGTTTTAGGGTCTTTTTTAACTATTTTAAAATGTTTTTAATATTCTTAATTGTAACACACACACACACAAACACATATATGTCTCTGTGTGTATCTCTGTGTGTGTACACACACAGACACACAGAAACACACACATGCATACATGTTACAATTATATATATAAGCCACCTAGAGTCATTGACTGAAATGGGCAGCTATTGAAATCCAATAAATAAATATATAAATCAAATTTGAAAAGAGGGATTTCTTAGCAGTGATACGCCACAATATACGTATACCATAGCTGAGCTTATACACTTCTTACTCAGAGAGAAGTACCATTGTATTGCAGTTTTGTGTTCAGAGAGAATTGGGGTGTGTTTGTTGTCTTAGGGTTCCATCATTGTTTATTTCTGGCCTCTTCTTTTGGATCTCTTGCCCAAATGTACACTTAAGTTCCTTCCTTCCTTCCTTCCTTCCTTCCTTCCTTCCTTCCTTCCTTCCTTCCTTCCTTCCTTCCTTCCTTCCTTCCTTCCTTCCTTCCTCATTCATTCATTCATTCATTCATTCATTCATTCATGCATTTATTTAATTCATCCATCCATCCATTGATTCATTCATTCACTCCATAGTTCTTTAAGTTCATTTCTTCCTTTTTAATGGCACTTTCATAGCTAATTCTGAGGTGACTGCTTCTCTCAGTAGCTCACAGTCTTGAAATAGACAGTCTTGACCAAATGAGAGAGACCAATGTGATTTGTGTCCCAGAATCTCCCTCACACTCCCTAAACTAAACTCTCTTTAAATGCCTTAATCTTGGTTCATTTTTGGAGATGGAACAGAAAGAGCTGCCATCTTCAAGTATCATTTTTTTAAAAAAAACATGAAATGGTGTCCAGGGTAATGAAAGCTCAGTCTGTTTGCTACATGAATCATAATAAAAAGTTGGTGGAGTTTTGATCGTATCTCTATGGCTGTCATTTTTATTGTTTTGACCATATCCCGTGGACACACCTAACACATAGGGATCATAATGATTTGAATTTGAATTGAGTTGCCCTCAATTGCACCCAAGCTCTTTGCCCCAGTTCTGGGTGGAATTTCAAGTCACTCTGTAGGTTCTGTACTGTTGATGTACAAAATGGTTAATCTAAAGACTATCTAAAGATTTTTTTAAAAAAGTCAAGCACATGAAAAACAGGTGAGCTTTGATTATATTGCCATAATTACCATTTAGACTGATAAGTAGGGGAAACCACAGATGTCTCAACTGGCCATCAAGACTTCCAGTAATTGACGGGCTGTCAAAGAGAAAAGAAGGGGTCAACTTATTCTCCAAAGCACCAAAGAGAAGGACAGGAAGCAATGGATTTGAAATTAATCAAGGACAAAACCAACCTAGAACTAAGGAAAAATGTCCTTCTCATTTAGAATAATTAATCAGTGGAACAGCTTGCTTCCAGAAGTTTTGGATGCTCCATCAGTGGAGGTTTTCACAAAGAGACAAAAAAATTGTCAAGGATGGAATAAGATCTCCTGGCCATGGCACGATGAGAAGGCCTCAAGGTCTCTCAGCTCTAAGTTTCTAGTGCAGTGATTTGAATTATGAGAGATGGAAAGGTATTTTGTGTGTGTGTGTGTTGCTTCTGCAGGCACAGAGAGAGAGACTGACACAGTTTGCAGAAACATTTTGAAGCTGCACCTTATATTTGGCCTTTGGGTTGTCTGTCAAAAGGGAGGTGGGTCCAGTGAAAAACTGGATGGCATTTCATTTCAATGTAAATCAAACTCAAATTAAATTACATTAATTAAATGCAATTAACATGAATGCTCAGTATGCAATGAATCATTTCTCCTTTCGGTCACATTAAAATATAGAATTTGCATATCAAGTTTTTGGAGGGGTTCTAGAACTGCACCTGAGTCTTTGAGAGGCAAAACAGTGACAATTTCAGGGATCAAGGTGAATTATTTTGATACTTTGCTTTTTTTTTTGCAGCATGTTGTATCTAGATATATTTGATTAAAAGTTCCTTTTCTAGACTGGCTTTGGATGCTTGCGCATGAGTTTGGAGGGGCCATTGGTTCATTTTTCCTGGGACATAGTTTGAAATTTGATGCCTGCCTGACATTAGCTTAAAAATGGGAAAGGAGAGAAACATATAATCCTGCAGAGAAATATATCTAACCTGATGTTGCATTTGATTTACAGGAATCAAATATTTCCTGCCTCACCTCCTGGAGAGAACTAAAATTAAATTAAGTGTGAAAAACTTTCTCCTAAATTAAGAGCTGGCACTCAATTTAGTTGTGGTTTTAGGCATTGCATTATAAAATAAATAATATCCATAGTGGGTTTTTTTTTCTCTGAAAGAAACATGTTTTTTGGGGGCATGGGGTTTTCACCCTCAATTTTGAGGGGGGAGGAAATGAAAAAGCTTTATTTTTGCCAATTTATACTTTGCTTCAATGATGCAACTGACATTTGACAATTATTAAATCACTGATATTTGGAAATGATAATTTATTTAAAATGATTTAACAATAACTTTTCCACACTTCCTTGTTCTGTGATTATTTCTGGGTGGGGAAAAAAACTGCCTTCTCTTGCTGAGCACTTGAGAAAAGGATGAAAATGACATAGAAATACTTTTTTGATTTTTGGAATGGTTGGGTAAGGAAGCCTTAGGAGATGATTAAATACTTTTAGCAAAGGGGAATCAACCAGAGATAGGGAAAATATTAGCAACGATGCAGTTACAGCATTCTTTCCTTATGAAAAGTTTTTACCTTTCTATAAATTAAAGCAGTGTTTATTAATCTTAGCAACTTTAAGCAGGGTGGGCTTCAGTACGCAGAATTCCCCAGCCAGCTCTGCTGCCTGGGGAATTCTGGGCATTGAAGTCCACCTAGCTTAAAGTTGCTGAGATAAACACTGAAGTAAGGAATAGGTGATCTGGACTGTAAAAATCCAGATAGCCACAAGATGGTAGCAAGAAGTTATAGTCAAGCTCAGATTTTTGCAACCTTTTAGATGACAAACATTTAAAATTAAGGCAGGAGAGATTTTGTCCTAAGCGAAGGAAAAACACACACCAGCAAAAAGTAATTTTTTTTATCAGTGAGAAGTTACAGGAAATAGTGTGTTACTCGATGGAGTAAACTCTCCATTGACACTAATGCAGAGAAAGGTTTTAATAAAGAACCTCTAAAGTCATGAATACGATGTACAGTCGTTTAAAAAAAAGAAAAAGAATGACCATATGAATAAAAAAATTGAATGCCAATTCCAAGCAACTTTTTATTTAGTTATGAAACTGACTCCTCCGTAAATGCTTCTTTCTCTCAAAAACTTTTCCCATTGTTTCAGGATGTTTTAACAGCCATATAAAATTATGCAGCCAGTTTCTGCATGATTGCACTGCTGTACGCCGCATTTTGAAATCATCCCAAAAGGAGAGAATGCATTTTCCTTCCCGTAAATACAATGCTTTCTCTCTTTGCTGGTTGAAAATGGATCTTGTTTCCCCCTCCTGGTTTTTCTCTCAATTCTCCGTGTTCTTTCACACACATATCCCTGATCAAGTCATGAGAAATCCAGGCCAGGAGGTTCTTTCCAAGACATAGCACCAGAAAGACGTAGAAATTAAGGGCATCTGGCGGGACTCTGAATGAAAATCACGATACACCGACTTATTTTCTGGATTTCCACGATATGCTGAATCACATACTTTCTGAATAAGTCCCAGGTTCACGCTTCTCACTGAGCCAAAAATAAACAAACCCAAGAAGAACCCAACTAAGCTTGCTAGTAAATGGTGAGAAGGCAATCACTGGGGTTTAACTAATCTAATTAAGGATGTCATGCAAGCACCAGTCTATGTGTGACATGTTCTTCAGAGTCTTGTAGTCCGAGACTGCATATAATTACTTTCCATTTGTTGGATACATATGGAACAGAAGTGAGACAGTCTAGAACAGATCTCTCTCTATCTCTCTCTCTCTGAATATCAAAATGGTAGGCGGTTTTAAGGAGTGCATGTAACACAAGTTATTAGCCACCTTGTGCCTGCCATTCTGATGTGGTTGATCTCCCTTCTATGCTTCTGGTCTAGAACTTGTCAAGAACCCAGGAAGATCAAAGGAAAGGGGTTTAAAGAATGAGCAAGGAGAGACAATGTAATTAGCAGGTTAGACAATGAAGTCTACAAAAGCAGGCTTAATATATCTCAATTCTGGTTTTATTGATGGACTGTGAGAGATCAGCATGCTTGAAACTGACATGTTACATGAATGGAAAACACCAGTAATAATAATAATAATAATAATAATAATAATAATAATAATAATAATAATAATAATAATAATAATAATAATAATAATAATAATAATAATAATAATAATAACAACAACAACAAAAATAAAAACAATAATAATAAAAATAAAAACAATAATAATAAAAATAACAACAACAATAATAATAATAGGCTCTTCCACTGAATTATATGAGAATTATTATTATTTTTTGCAACAGATGAAAAAAAAACCAAAGCAAAACAATTCCATTTAAAGAAGAACTACAGAGTTGAAAGGGACTTTGGAGGTCTTATAGTCCAACCCACTCCTCAAGCAGGAAACCCTATACCATGACAGTCAAATGGTTGTCTAATCTCTTCTTTAAAAACCCCAGTGTTGGAGCACCCACAACTTCTGGAGGCAAGACGTTACACTCATAATGATTCTAACTGCTGGGAATTCCCCCTTAGTTCTCAGTTGCTTCTCTCCTTGGTTAGTATCCATCCATTGCTTCTTGTCCTGCCTTCAGGGGCTTTGAAAAATAGATTCATCCCCTTTTCTTTGTGGCAACCCCTTAGATATTGGAACACGGCTATCCTATTACCCTTAGTCCTTCTTTTCATTATACTAGACATACCCAATTCCAATTCTTCCTTACTTTCACTGCTTCTACAGATTCAGATCTACTGGAGAAAGTTTAGCTCCTACAGCCGCTACCAAATAAGTCCTTTTTTTCCTGAGGCTGCACCAAAATTTCCTTAGCTTCTTTACTAACCATGTTCATTTGGGACTGTCTCTTAGCTTCCTATAAGTACAGCTGAAGCCTCTCTTTTTCTTTCTTTCAAGCCTGCAACAACTCTTAATTATATCTGACCCCTTTAATCATCTGCTGCTATTTTAGACCAGATTTAAATAGTAAATAAAGAAATGATCTACCGTCTGACTCTAATGCCACTTTACTTGTGCATGGATTATTGTTTTAATCAGATGTTTGTAATATTTCTGTTGCTGTCACCAGGATGGTTCTTTCAACCCCATCACTTGAAGCACTTTCAAAGGCGGGATAGAAATCTTTTAATTATTTAATTCTAGCGGAATATAACCAACCAGATTTGGAGGCCACAACTCCAAAGTTTAACTGGGAACGCAATGGGCAATGCCTAATTATTAGACCTTGGTTGCTTTCTGTACTCTAGAGTTCAGCTTCAGATTTAATTATTGCTATCCATGCAAGAATATAAAATACATGGTATTTAATTAGGTCGTTTGGTGTTCTCGCTTATAGAAGAAATGAAGGCCTCTTACTTTGAGATCATGTAATTATTTCTAAACCCCCATCTTTTCAGCTGGGAAAAGGCGAAGGGGGTAAACCATTCATTAGATATGTCAGCTGCCTTCACTGCACATCGTACATAAATCTCAGGTTCTTTTAAATGATGTTAGTTACCTATAGCTTTGAAAAGTGAAGCAAGGACGGAGCATTTTAAATAGACCGATTAGCCTAGCGGAACTTTTTGCAAACATCCATCTCTAAGTTGGCTTTGTAGCTCCCAAATCGTACTACTCCAGCATGGCAATTTTTTTTTCTCCTGCAGTCCTTTGTATAACAATTCCAGACTTTAAATAACCCCCCAACTTACGATCACTTTTGTATCTAGGATTTTGGTTGCTAAGCAAAGCACTTGTTTAGTGAGACGTGCCCAAATTTATCGCCTTTTTTTGCCATTGTTTGTTAAGTGAATCACCAAAGTTGTTAAGTGAATCACAATCATTAAATGAATCTGGCTTCCCCCATTGACTTTGCTTATCAGGAAACAGGTTAACAGAGTCGGAAGGGACCTTGTGGATCATCTAGTCCAAACAGGAGACCCTACACCATTTCTGACAGATGGCAGTCCAGTCTCTTCTTGAAAGCCTCCAGTGATGAAGCTCCCCCAACTTCTGAAGGCAACTTCTGTTCCATGGATTGATTGCTCTCACTGTCAGAAAGTTTCTCCTTATTTCCAGGTTGAATCTCTCCTGGATCAGTTTCCATCCCTTTTTCCTTGTCTGGCCTTCAGGTGCTTTGGAAAATAGCTTGACCCCCTTCTATCTGGGGCAGCCCCTCAAATATATTTTAGAAAGGGTCATTGAATGCACAGAGCCATGGTGGTGCAGTGGTTAGAGTGCAGTACTGCAGGCTACTTCTGCTTCTGCCGGCTACTGCCGGCTACCTGGGCTGAAGGTTGACTCAGCCTTCCATTCTTCCGAGGTGGGTAAAATGAGGACCCAGGTTGTTGGGGGCAAAAGGCTGACTCTGTAAACTATTACAGAGGCCTGTAAAGCACTGTAAAGTGGTATATAAGTCTAAGTGCTATTATTATTCCTTCCTTCCTTCCTTCCTTCCTTCCTTCCTTCCTTCCTTCCTTCCTTCCTTCCTTCCTTCCTTCCTTCTTCCTTCCTTCCTTCCTTCCTTCCTTCCTTCCTTCCATCCATCCATCCATCCATCCATCCATCCATATTGGTACAATGGTTAGAATGCAATATTGCAGGCTCTGTCCACAGCCAGCAGTTCAATCCTGACTGGCTTGAGGTTGACTCAGCCTTCCATCCTTCCAAAGTCAGTAAAATGAGGACCCAAATCGTTGGGGACTCAATATACTGACTCCATTTAGAGAGGGCTCTAAAAGAGCTGTGAAGTGGTATATAATTCTAAGTGCTATTGCTATCGCTAAATCAGAGATTGGAAACATGAAAAGAGACTGTTCGCTTACCCTTGCTATAAAAATCCCTGCCCAAATAGTGAAATTGTAGCTCGATTGAAGCCAGGGATGGTTCCAAAGAGGGAAAAATGTACACTGGGTGACTTACACATGTGTGCATTATGTGCCATATTTAGCTGCTAGCATTAACTGGATTTATGATCAAGGCTGAGGCTCTCTCAAAACTTTTTCACCAAAAATCCCAGCTGTGAAATGTATACAAGGCTTGCTTCTAGAGATGTCTTTTATGTGGAGAATGCCGTTGCCATTCATGTCTTTTAATTAGCTTGTGGGTGCTTAATTATCCCCCCAAGATAAAATTTGTGTTTGTACTGCGGATTACAAAGGTTTTTAAGAACTTTTAGGATATAGTCTTGAAATGGATGAGCTGGTACCCTAAAGGAATCTTGGGCCAGCCAAACCCTCCTGTTTTTATGACTGCGGTAGCATCTCAAAGGAGCTTTTCAAGAAACAATTCCTGAAAATAGGATATCATAGCTAGGATCCAGATGCACAAAATATCCTGAAGCTGTGTATTTGAGGGGCAGCCACAAAGAAGAGGGGGTCAACTTATTTTCCAAAGCACCAGAAGGCAAGACAAGAAAGAATGGATGGAAACTACTCAAGGAGAGAAGCAACCTGGAATTAAAGAGAAACTTCCATTAACCAGAGGAACTGGCTTGCCTTCAGAAGTTGTAGGGGCTTCATCACTGGAGGTTTTAAAGAAGAGATTGGACAGTCACTTGTCTGGGATGGTTTAGGGTCTCCTAATTGAGCAGGGGGCTGGACTAGAAGACCTCCAAGGTCCCTTCCATCTCTATTCTGATTGATTGAAATTAATCTACCAATCACCCCTAAAAGAGAAATGTATTCTTTCCCCCATGCCTTTAAAAAAAAAGCCTTGAGTATCATTGATTGTACTGTTCCTTCAACTATTGATTCCTTCATATAAGGCTCAGCCTGTCCCTCCTCCTCCTCCTCCTCCTCCTCCTCCTCCTCCTCCTCCTCCTCCTCCTCCTCCTCCTCCTCCTCTTCTCCTTTCTCTCCCCGCAACTTCCCCCATCGCCTCTTTGCATCTGGTGGCTTTGTGAACCATTTCTTCAGATTTCCTGCTCAAGAGACTAGTGTTATCAAAAAGGTCAATTCATTCAGAGGGGCACCAGGCAGAATTGAATATAATTATCCCAATCTTTACTGTGTAGAATTCATGCTTGAATTCATTCAAAAAATAGAAAGCAGTATAATTAACTCCAAGCCAAAGGAGATCTACTGAGAATGCCTCAGGTATCATACAGTCCTACGTACAATAGAACATTTTCATTTAAGGACATTGTATGTATTAACCCGAGTCCGCATCCAATTACTCTGAATAAGTGAATTCTCTGTTTCAGGAATGTAATTTGAAAATGTTGTCATGCAATGGAAGGTAAAAGGTCTTTTTTCATTAATCTAACTCTCATTAAAGCAGGAGCCTGTGGGTTATTTCAAATCCATTAGTCTTAAATACAGATGATTGCAATTCGGTGCAGCGTAGGACAACCAAAATATCTATCAGGGAAATAGTGTAAACTATTTTTTTTAATTTTTGAAAAAAAAGAGGGGGTGAAGAAATGTGATGAGTTTGTGGCTGGCCAACTTGTTATAAAAATTAAACCATCTGCCTGAGTAATTCTGGGACTTGTATCCTGCTAATTGGACACCTCTATGAGCCCTGGAGAAGAATGGCAGCAGTGCCATTGATTTCGAAGTGATGGACATGGAGATGGTGTAAAGCTGAAAAAGTCTTGTGTAGTTCAAGGAGTGAAGGAACGAGATGCACCGTCCTAAATTATCTTCAGGAAATTTCAATAAGGCCCAATGTAAGGGAAACAAAGATGACATTTCAAGAGAGGATCTCATCTGTTTGCAACTTGCTATGAAAATTAAACCACTGGCTTATAATTGTGTCTATACAAGGGTGTCCAATGTTGTCAATTTTAAGACTGGTGTCTATGGAGATTCTCAATCATCCAAGTCATGGTTGTCACAAAAGGTGCTTTTTCAAATAGACAATTCAACTCCCTTTGTTTCTCCTTGAAGACATTTTGCTTCTCATCCAAAGAACTTCTTCTGTTCCCAAGAAGCTTCTTGTGATGACCCGGGGCATGGCACAAAAATAACAAAGGCACAAAAGTAGATAAATTCCCTTTAATAACTCCAACTTGGCCCCCAATGTCCAGTTATCCTTGGCTGGAGATCAAACTTTTCCAAAAACAGTCTACAAAGGGAAGAAATGCAATCCGAACCCAAAGTACAGATAAATTAGAAATAAAAAAAACAACACAAATCACGCTGAAGAATTAACACGACAGGCCAGGATAATAAATTGCAGACTTCCAAAAGAGGACTCCAAAACCCAGATAAGTCTCGACAAAGATAATGCATGCTTTGCTTCCAGCAAGGTGCTGTGTGCAAACGCCCTTCTTATATCCTGTTCTCCCAACTGCAACTAATGAAAGGAATCAGGGCCCTTTCCTCCCACATAAGCCATGTTGCTCCCTTCTCCATTCCTCCCTGCGTGCCCTAGGATGAAGAGCAGGGAGCCCTGGGTCTTTCTCTGAAGGCCCAGTCAGACTGTGCCCTTCCTCCATTTCTTCCACAGCCACCGGAGCCCCACTCCCACTTCCTGTCAACTCCTCAATCTCCCCCTCAGAATCAGACTCCAACAAGGGCATGACGCTTCTTGGATGAGAAGCAAAATGTCTTCAAGGAAAAACAAAGGAAGTCCAGTTATTTCTTTGAAAAAGCACCTTTGGGTTTTAAGACTGGTAGACTTTGACTCCCAGAATTCCCTAGCCAAAAATGACTGGCTGGGGAATTCTGGGAGCCGAAGTCACATAACTTAAAGTTGCCAAGAGCCCTGCTCTAAACTCTTTAGTGATGGCATCTAGGGTTCTTTCCAAGCCAGGGATGGGGTTGCCATCTGAATGTTTTCAGAGGCACAATTGGAGACACAATTCAGTTGTGAGCAAAACCTTTGCCCCTCCCCTTCTTCCGGGGTTCAATACAGCCAATGTGAAAGAGATATATGGAAATCTGGAGCAGAACATTGACTGACTGGTAGCATCAAATGCAACTTCCACTTGCATATTCCTGATTCCTGAATTAGAGCCACTCCACCCAACTGCTCATTCCTGCACAGATTCTCCTACTGCTTTTTAATTCTCACTTAGCGAAAACAACAACAGATGAAGAATTCTGCAATACTTAACCTTTTATCCCTGAGAAGACCTCACCCTGACCCCTGACCACGTGTGGGTGCTCCTTCAGCCTATCTGAAATCGTTGGGTGCTTTTACCCAGTCATCCCTTAATGTAAACTAATGCTGGAGACCACAATAAGAAATAAATCATCACATCTATGACCTTTTGACAAAGCATTGCAACTTGTTTGTCACCCAAAAGGCTGCCAAAGAGGTGACGACCGTCGTCCGGAAACCTGGAGCCAGTCTAAATTATGTTGACAACGAGGGAGCCATATTTTACTGGGACTGTGGTGTATGAGTGTGTGTGTATGTGTGTGTGTGTGTGTTTTACGACTGCTGAGTACATGAAGGAGACGAGTGTGCTCCAACTCCTGAATTTGTTACATCAACTTTTTGGTTCTGTTTTCGTTCAGGCTGGCCAAGCCACTTGGCGGATTTATGGACATGTAGACACCAGTGGAGCATAAGCTGTTTGTCTCGCTGCATAAATCATTCTAAATATTCCGATTCCATCCGACTTTGAAGAACTAAGGACGTTCTAATGTAAAAACGGTGGCTGAGTTTATACAGTAAGTTTAATTGCTGAATTAATTCATTCTCTGGGGTTGCATATGATTCAACGGTATTGAATCATATACTAATAACTGGCCAGAACCCCTCTATGTTAGGGATGGGTAGTTAAGAAGTTTGATGTATAAAGATAGATAGATAGATAGATAGATAGATAATAGATAGATAGATAGATAGATAGATAGATAGATAGATAGATAGATAGATAGATACTGTAGATATTTGATAGGAGATAGATGGATGGATGGATGGATGGATGGATGGATGGATGGATGGATGGATGGAAGGATGGATGGATGGATAGTGTAAATAGATGATAGATGATAGATGGTAGATAGATAGATAGATAGATAGATAGATAGATAGATAGATAGATACTGTAGATATTTGATAGGAGATAGATGGATGGATGGATGGATGGATGAATGGATGGATGGAAGGATGGCTGGATGGATGGATGGAAGGATGGATGGATGGATAGTGTAAATAGATGATAGATGATAGATGGTAGATAGATAGATAGATAGATAGATAGATAGATAGATAGATAGATAGATAGATAGATAGATAGATACTGTACTATATAGATTGATAGATGGATAGATTCTGTAGATAGATGGTAGATAGATAGACAGAGAGATATAGATGGATGAGAGAGAGCGGGGAAGAGAGAGGGAGAAAGGCAGATTCTCAGTTATCCAGGCCATGATTTCCCAAAGGTGCTTTTTCAAAAGACAACTAGACTTTCTTTTTTTGTTTGAAGACATTTTGCTTCTCATCCAAGAAACTTCCCCAGTTCTTACATCAGCTTGTTCGGTCCTTGTATCTTGTATCATCTACAAAAGGCTCAACTGAGATGAATGCCGAAATCAGCACAATTCACATTGAGTGGGTTTGCCGTCTCGGACATACCACCTCGGAGAGACCCTGTCCCAAAGCCTTATGCAATCCTTAGCCCAGAAAACACGATGGGTACCCGCAGTGGTGGATTAAGGGCCTAAGTCTTGGTGCCCCCCTCCTTTGTACACACTGTACAAATGAAGCCAAGCTTATGCAACATCAAAGTTTTTGTGGTGCCCCCTTTAGGCCTGGTGCCCTTAGCAACAGTGGTGGGATTCAAAAATTTTACTACCGGTTCTGTGGACATGACTTGGTGGGTGTGGCAGGGAAAGGATATTATAAAATCTCCAGTCAGAAGTGGTATTTGCCGGTTCTCCGAACTGCTTAAAATTTCCACTACTGGTTCTCCAGAACTGGTCAGACCCAGAGGTGGTATTCAGCAGATTCTGACCAGTTCTGGAGAACCGGTAGTGGAAATATTGAGTAGTTTGGAGAACTGGCAAATGCCACCTCTGACTGGCCCCGCCCCCATCTATTCTCTGCCTCCCATTGAGTCCCAGCTGATCGGCTGGGTCTTCTTTGGTTGCCCTACACAGGAGAATGGAGCTGGAAAGCAGGTTATTGGAGTGGGGAGGGAATGGGGATTTTGCAGTAACCTTTTCCCAGGAATGGGGTGGGAATGGAGATTTTGCAGTATTCTTCCCGTGCCATGACCACCAAGCCACATCCACCATGCCACACCCACAGAACCAGTAGTAAAAAAAAATTGAATCCCACCACTGGTCAGAACCTGCTGAATACCACCTCTACTTAGCACGTACCTAGTCTGCTTAATGGTTAATACACCCCTGGGTACCCATTTGAATAGATGCCGCTACAGGCATTTCTACAGATTAAGAAAGAGAAGTGCGAGTTTCATGCCTCTTCATTCACATTATATATAAAGCCAACCAGCAGATGCTGGGAGGATTCTTCTGCTTCCTACCCAGCCCTTTGCCAAAGTTCAATTGATTTAACTTAATAAGGACAGATAGAAGAAATTACCCAGTCATTGAGGGTTAGGGAAACTAATAACTCCGGAAAGAGGCCAGTAAGCAAATATGTGCAACTTATACCACAATTCCAAAGAGTTATTCATCTCACAGAATTTGATGGAGTTATATAATCAGATCAATGAAGGATCATTGCGATTTCTTTTTCTTTTCTATTTTTTTTAAGGAAACAAATAAGCATCCCAGATCCTTAAGTTCATAGGTTTTCAGCCTTTCATACGTATTGATCAATAAGTCATTTAGGTTGTAATCTATGACCCATTTACTCCGGAGCAGTCTTATTAATGTTACTGTAATTGCTGCGGAATAAACAATTGTAGGCTTCATACAGGCAAACAAACACTTAAGCACATCACAAGGATATTAACATCCCAGCTAGTTGTGGAGGGGAAAAAAAAAACCCAGAGTAAATAATTTGTGATTTAACAGAATAATAGGGTTGGGAGGGACCTTGCAGGTCTTCTATCTAGTTCAACTCCTGCTCAAACAGGAAAGCCTTTACCATTTCAGACAAATGGTTGTTCAATCTCTTCTTAAGGTCTGTAGAGATTCTCTATTCATCCAGCTCCTGGTTGTCCCAAAGGTACTTTTTTCAGGAGGCAATGGGACATTGTTTTTTCTTTGAAGACATTTCATTTCTCATCCAAGAAGCTCCTTCAGCTACGACAGAAAGTCCTGAAAAAGGACCTTTGGGACAATCTCTTCTTAAAACCTTCTAGTGTTGGAGCACCCACAACTTCTGGAGGCAAGTTGTTCCACTGGTTTAAAAAGACCAACCACCCAAAGATAGAACACAGAGAAATAGAATTTGGGGGAACTGAACTTTAAGATAAAATTTGCTGCCTCCCCAAATGGATAGTTGTGTTCTTGTCAAATTGGAATGGGGTGAAGAAGAACCGGATGGCTATTTTTTCCTCCCAATTTTCTAAAATAAAAAATAAAATAAAAAATCCACAATTGCCATACTAGGAAAAAAAAATACACACAAAAGCAAAGTAATTAAAGTTATTTTTGCCCAAATATCTATGGAGATTCTCAGTCCTTCAAGTCATGGTTGTTCCAAAGGGGCTTTTTTCAAGAGGTAACTGGACTTTCTGTTTTTTTTTTGAAGACGTTGCACTTCTCATCCAAGAAGCTTCTTCAGCTCTGATTGGATTTTTATTTTTGGCCATTTTTTCTATTCTGGTGTCTCTTGCTAGATGCTGGTTCAAATGAGTCTCTAAGCTCAAGACAAATCCAGTCATGGATAGTTCATTACAACTATGGAGGGGGATTTGAAGTCCACACATCTTAAAGGGGTCAGGATTGAGAAACTAATCCAAAACAGCAGTTCCCTAAAGACTGCATCTTCTGTATTCAAGGAGTTTTAAAAATGAAGGGCCCCAATTCTTGCATAAGGCTCATCTGCTGCTTATCTGAGGTTGAGTTGGGGAAGGGATGTATTGTAGAAGAGAGACTGGAAGAGCCAGGAGAAAGAGTCAAGTGAGGAATCAGTCTGGGATCTCTATGTAGTCACAAGAGGATGAAGTCCAACCCCCTTGAATGCTGCAGAATCTCATCTAGTTTTATCCAGTTACAAACCATTAATCTGAGAAGATCCTTGTCCATAGGCTTGACTGAGCAATAAATCAAGAATATTGAATTATTTGCATGTGAGCCTGATTGTTTGCACCTGATATTTACAGGTGAATAGTAATATCAGAAAGCTGGAAGAAACCAGTAGTTGGAATAGAGTCCCAAAGTACAACGAGTTTATTTCATGGCATCTATACATAAGAATCTGATCTACTAATGGTTAAAGCAAATTTAACCTGTTGATAAAAGTCAACAGAAGGGATGGAGTTAAGTCTCTTGTGGGAGCATAATGACTCCAAACTAATGACATATTTGACCCTGCCCTCAGGCTCACCCTGGCCATTTCTTACAATTAACTTGCTATCCATAGTTATCTAGCTGAAGAAACTTTGAGGCCCAACTAAACTTTCTCTCCAAAGTAGAGTAATATAAGAGAAAAGGAAGCTATGAATAAAACACTCATGCTCTACATGTGAACCCATGAAGGGGGGGGGGGTGAAATACTCTTATTCTCACTGTTGCATCTACTTGAGGTGGACCTCAAGTGGATAATGATAGAATCCCACTTTTGAAAGGCAAAACCTCTGAATGGAACTGCTTCAGAGGCCGAGAATTTGACACCGCTCTATCTTCTTCGGTGCATTTATTAAATCTAATGGAAGAAGACAGAAGAAGGTTGACAATTTCTTCTTATCCACGCATGGCCTTTTCTGAATGAAGGAGCTTTTTCATGAACAAAGTGGCGGAAGGGATCGTCTTTCCTCAAGCGGGCATGGTGCATGGCGAACCCAAAGTATTATTGCCATAGGAAGGAAAGAAAGGGATTAATTGAAATGTAAATTTGTGGAACACGTTGACCCAATTTACTGCTAGGAGGAGGAAGAAAAGGGCAAAATTATAATTTTCAAAGCGCTTAGGTTTTTGCAAGGCCATTAATCATTAAAGTTAGGATAGGGGAAAAAAAATTCTCCATATGGTGACGGTGGTTCATCACCAGATGGCCGTGACCTTTGTTCTACTTGGCTTGAGTCAGGAATAACAATAGAATTTAGCACTTATATGCCACTTCACAATGCTTTTACAGCCCTCTCTAAGCACTTTACAGAGTCAACCTATTACCCCCAATAATCTGGGTCCTCATTTTACCAACCTTGGAAGGCTGGAAGGCTGAGTTAACCCTGAGCCGGTCAGGATTGAACAACTGGCAGTGGGCAGAGTCAACTTGCAATGCTGTACTTTAACCACTGCGCATCATGGATGAATGGATGGATAGATAGATGGATGGATGGGCAATAGCAATAGCATTTAGATTTATATACCGCTTCACAGTGCTTTACAGCCCTCTCTAAGCGGTTTACAGAGTCAGCCTTTTGCCCCCCACAATCTGGGTCCTCATTTTACCCACCTCGGAAGAATGCAAGGCTGCGTCCACCTTGAGCCCGGTGAGATTTGAACTGGCAAATTGCAGGCAGCTGGCAATCAGCAGAGTGCAGTACTGCACTCTAACCATTGTGCCACCACACCAACCCCGAGGAATATTGTGCTGTTCTAGTCATTGACGTACCCTAAAGGTTTTGAATAGGTTCCTCACTGCTAGGATTCCACCTTCCATGATATTTATGGAGGTTTTAAAACTGATACCACCTTTGTGAGCGAAGGACATTTTAAACTTAGTGTAAAATTTTAGAAAAAGGAGATTCTACTGCTATCACCATCACCTGCAATGTGTGTTGCATGGAGGAAAAAAATGGATTGCTGCTAAAAACATTGGAATGGGACAACCTATTTCTTCTTCCTGTTCCCAATCACGTCAAGGAATATCTTTGTTATCCTGTCAATATTGCTTCCATCTTCGAGACTGAAGTTTTCCATCTTAAGTGCATTTAAACAACTCCATTCCCACGAGAACTTTTACAAGTGATGCTTTGGTGATGTTCCAAAAGTTATGAAAAAGGAGAGCTTGACTCATAAGGCTTTGAGTCACATGTCTTTATGACCAAGTTGGAGTAAAGTCTTTTAAGAGAGTTGCAGAGTCCCGAAGCAGATGCCTTACTACTAGACGCAATCTGTACCACAATCTGAACCCTACAGCAGAGGGGATTTATCTTCATTCACAGACTTGGCATCCTCTCCCAACTCTCTCAGAGAAAATATCAAGTTTTCATAAAGAGAGAATGCTCCTGAGACCAGAACGAAAATGGTGCATAGTGGGGTGGGCATATATGAAACCATGAAATAATAAACAAGTGAAATGGCTATTTTTATTTTATTTTTACCTTTTCTTGGCTCTTGGTTCATCTCATATTTTTTTTACAAATGAAAGCTTGTTCGGTTTTCTAAAAATATGAGTCTTTCCTGCCAAAGCAAAGCTGGGGAAATTTCATAGTAGATAGAGAAATTCCCAATCCTCCCAATCTCAAAATATTTCTCTCCCTCTCCCTCCCTCTGCCCCCCTCTCTCTCACACACACAGATTTTTAGATATGCAATTTTTATTTTCTCTCTTTCTCTCTCTCTTTCCAGGAGACGGTGAGTTCTCATGCTTCCTTAGGCATGAAAGTTAGCTGGGTAACTTTGAGCCAATCACCAGGAAAGGATGAGTTCTAGTCCCGCCTTATACAGAAAAGCTAGTTGAGTGACTTTGGGTCAATCACCAGGAGACAGTGAATTCTAGTCCCACTTTACGTGTGAAAGTTAGCTGGGTGACTTTGGGCCAATTGCCATAAGATGGTGAGTTCTAGTCCTGCCGTAGCATGAAAGCTAGCTGGGTGACTTTGGGCCAATCACTTTCTCTTGGCCCATGATGTCAGGTCAGGCAACAAATTGGCTGATCAATTCCTGTCACGGCCAATGGATCGAGACTTAGTTAATCCATACACACATACACACAAACACACACATACCCCTCTATCCCATGAAAATGTCACCAAAATTCTTTTCTCCTTGAGAAGAGATTTCAAAAGCAACTTTTTCTTTCATCCAAGTAAATGAGAGCTGGGAAATCATGATAGGAAAATTTATCTGCTTAGCCCCATGATGAAGCTACATCTGCCAAAGTACTATGTAGACATTGAAAGTTGTCACATGAAAATCATTAATCCTCAGCATACCACAGAACTCTTTGCTGTTTGTTGTCATCTCTAGCACATCTGGAATTCAGATGGATGGAGTATGTAAATTGACTATGAACATTTAATTTTTATAACAGAAACCATAACCTTTCAATGAAGCTGTGCTTGTCATAAAATACTTGCAAAATGATCGGCAAACATCTGGAACAATAGCTCTCTAGCTCCAGATTGTATAAATGGGAAAACCTAACTCTCCCTTGCGTTCAACTCAACAAAACATCTGTGTCCTTGAATCAAATTCACAAGCTTCACCTGTGTGTGTGTGTACATTCTGTACACGAAAGGCACTTGAACAAAACTAACAAAAGAGATGGTTGAACACCGAGAAGGAATATTATTAAACAAATGACTTGAGTCACACATCACCCTAAGCCATATTTGGTTTAAGCACAGTTTGTTGTGTAAACCATAGTTGAATAAGATACACAGGTTGTGCTTAGCTCTTACCAATAATGTGCTAACCACAATGATTTGAGTTCATACCAGCTAATCCCAAGCCAAACAAACCATATTTCAAAATCCAGTACAATATGCAAATTCAGTTCATGTACCTCCTCCAATTTGTCTTACCTGGTCTTGGGCCCAGTGTTATCATATAGCAAGGGGAAAGGAAACATCTTCATGGGAAATATAGTCAGAAGATGAGAATTAAGATCTTCATAGTGCATCAGGATGGTTTTTTTTTTAAAGAAAAATGTGTTTTCAAAAGTCTCCCCTTAACATATGTGGGTCAAAGAGAATGGAAACTGAACGGCACTTCAGACAGCAGAAAGTTGGAGATTGACCCAGACTGATTGTTTTTTGCAAAGCCAAATAAAAATTTTAGAAGCTGGTATCAGAAAACAAAGTCTCTTGTTAGCCAATGTTTTCTGAAATGAGTAGGGGGAAGAGTGTGTCAGTCTAACTGACAAACTAACTGTCTAACTGTGCAAACAAAGAAAAGTTAAGGTTTGTGTAGGAGGTTAGTACAAATACAAACATGCACACACATTTGGAAAGTGTGTCCAGATCAACAACTATTCCATGTTAGCAAGGTAGGTCATTAAAAAAAGCAGGAGAAGAGAAGAGAAGAGAAGAGAAGAGAAGAGAAGAGAAGAGAAGAGAAGGTCCCTAGCCCTGGAAATCTATGGAGGGGAGAATTAAATGCTACAATCAGATTGTGCAGTCATTTACATTTCTTGCTATGTAAGCAGACTAAGGCACAGCAATAATGAACATGGGATTAAAGGAATATTGATAGCTCATGACAAGCCAGTTCCTGAGAAACATTATTTGGTCAAATAGCAGCAATCATTAAATATATGAGGGTCTGTTAATGTTATCTGCTCTTTTTAAATACACACACACATGCACACACACACACATTTATTGGTTTAGCAAAAATAACAGAGTTTGGAGACATTTAATGGTTTACTTCCTGCAGATTCTCAGTAGTGGAGTTGCTGAAATATATTTCTCTTCTCCTCCTTCTTCTTCCCATCACATATTCTTTTTTCTTCTTTGACTGCTGCTACTACTAACAGGTGGCAGAGCACAATGGCTTGAAAATTTGCAAGAAACACATTTAGGTTCTTATTCAGGAATTACTTTCATTGTCACATTTGCTGCACAATTCAAAAAATTTATAGGTTCCTTTATTTTTTTTAACCCAGGAAAAAAAAAATTGCTAGTTGACCACAAATGAGGCCTGAGGGTTTCAGAACTGAAGAAGTTTCTTGAATGAGAAGCTAAACGTTTACAAAAAAAAAAGGAAGTCTAGTTGCATTTTGTAAAAGTATCTTTGGGCCAGAGGGTTTAATTATATCCTGAATTTCATTTTCATCCAAGAAACTTTTTCAGTTCTGAAATCCGCTGGCCTTATTTGTGACCAACTAGCAAATATTTTTAACGGTTAAAAAAAATGGACCGTAGAATTTTTATGCTGCTGGTTTGCACTGGTTCATGCAAATTGGTAGTTTCGACAACCAGTTGGCCCTTCCCACCTGCCCCACCCCGGCCCTATCCTGTCCTTTATTTCCTGCTTTGTAGCTCATCTCAATCGTGCAGCACAACTGATTCCCTCCCTCTCACCATTCTAATTACCATTGCTGACTTGGAAGATAAGCAGTTGAGCTTCTAACTGCTCCATTTTCAGCACTGTGGGCAAGCACTTTATGCACACACATGCGCAAAGCACACGCTCACCAAACTGGCAGCATCCCGCCACTGGTGACAATGCAAGCAATTCATGTACAGGAGCAAGCCATTTTTAGAATCACTGCCATTCGTTTCATTGGAAGGTTATTTTTGTGTAGAATTATAGATATGGCCATCCAAGTCCTGGAAGTCTCGGAAAATACATCCAATGAAGAACCTGTAGTTATTGGAGGAGCTTCAAAACTAATGGATGTTCTCCACAAAATTCTCTGGAAGTCCCCAAATATTTATCTCAATATTGTGGAAACTTCATGAGGTGCAGATTTGAGGAATTGGGAAATTTGGGTGTGGTATTGGAACATACTGTCCTAGGTATGGTCTTGGGAAAAAAGAAAGGATGACCTAGAAGAACCATCTGTGATGGTGGACTCTTATTCAATATGTTAAATTCTGATACTATAGCTAGCCAATGAAAACCAAACTGAGACAGTTTTATTGCATTGGCATGATATAAATAGACCCAATAGAAAAGATTTAAGATTTTGGCATGAAACAGGGGCTCCCCTTCTGTTCTATGGAACACCCCAAGTGGCTTCCATCCATTGTGTTCTTAATAATATTTCTTTGCTTCTTTCTTCCCTCGCTGGAAAATGACAGTGCCGTGAAAGTATGATATATTAATTTTCACCCACCGAGTTGCTGTCAGTGCAAATTAAGTGTGAATTAATAAACTGTAATTCTCATTTTGGAGAGGGAGTGTTTTCCTTGAGATTATCGCAGTTAATTATGAAATATTATTCTTGGGAAAATATTTATCCCCATTAGCGAGTTGTGGATCATAAATTAAAGTGTTGAAAATGTATTTTCCCGCGCAATGACTTCTCAGTGCATTTGCTAAAGATTGAGACTATCGAGATAAAGAAATCCTTTCTCACCCCAAAGGGCCTTTGGAAGGAAACTTAAAATTGATTTCCCCAAATTTATGAGCCAACAGCTTCCATTTTGTTTTTGTGGCATGCTGACAGAGGGCTCTGATGGCCATATGCATGAGAGGATGAAAGTGTTATCATGGTATTTGCATTGCAACATAGACCTGTGGTAGTGCAGTGGTTAGAATGCAGTATTGCAGACTAACTCTGCCGTTTGATCCTGATCGGCTCATAGTTGACTCAGCCTTCAATCCTTCCAAGGTCCATTAAACGAGGAACCAGATTGTTGGAGGCAGAAGGCTGACTCTGTAAACTGCTTAGAGGGCTGTAAAAGCACTGTGAGGCGGTATATAAGTCTAAGTGCTATTGCTATTAAAGAAAGGATGCCGAAGGAGGGACAAAATGAAATGCAAAGGACAAAAATTAAAATCATTTTTAAAAATCATTTTAAATAATTACATTGAATTGTCGACTTGTCCCGTGGCGAGTTGGCCATGGCACGTTGGCCCATTCCATGCAATTGTAACCCTGCCATTCAAACACATCAGTTTCAAACAGATGATAAGCATTCTCAGTTACAAAATGCCATTTGTTTGGCTGGGAGCAAAGAGAAGGATTGCTTGAAGAAATATTGTTGGGAAAAACACTCTTTTCCTAAAAGCTTTTTTTCTTTTTTTCTTGCATTCAGCTGTGAGCACTTTTAGTGGCTGAAGTTTTAACATTCACGGAAAATTAATATATATATATATATATATACACACAACCAGGTGCAAATCAACAGTTCCGACATTAGTGAGTCAAATGTTCTATGGACGATTTCATCCGTGCTAAACTGCAGTTTTCTTCAACCGTGGTTGTTGAATAAAATCCAGGGACGGTGTTTACAGGACATGCTTAATCAGTACCAAATGCTCCCTTAGTTCGCTGCCCCGAAGCGTTAGGTGACTCCTTGCAAATAAACCCCATTAATTCCGACGCTACTTACTTGTGGGGAATTGGGCAGAAGATTGCAGCCTACCATTTCTGAGATCAGAGGTTTTGTCAATGTAACAATCACGGAATAATTAGCTATCTTTTTTTTTCCTGGAAGATGTGTGCAGGTGTGTGTGTGTGCAGGTGTGTGTGTGTATGTGTGTGTGTGTGTAGCATATTGTACACATGTGCCACCCACATTCAGATGTTGCCTCTATCCACCCACATCCATCAGATTAGCACACATCAAGGAGACATTTGTATTAAGATTAAGAATTGGAATAAACACCCCTTATCTTTCATTGCATTAAGCTTGCACTGAAATCATGGAAGTTTTAAAACATTGGAAGTTTTTAACAAGAGGTTGAATATCCATTTATCTGAGATGGTGTAAGGTTTCCTGCCTGAGCAGGGAGGGGGTGGACTAGAAGACCTCTAAGGTCCCTTCCATCTCTGCTATTCTGTTCTGTTCACAGACTGTGCCTGTTCTTACACAATATCCTTACATAGCCTTACCAGATCTCATCTACACGAACCCAACCAGTCACAGGATGAGAAGAAAGAGCCAGAGAACATTCAAAGTCTTCACTGTCCTTCATTGTGATCTGGAGTTTTTGCAGCAGTCTAAGTCTAGGACATGTAGTCCTTGACTTATAACCTGTTGTGGTCTGTCAGCCACTGGCCCCTTTAGCAGCCAAATCAAAGAAGGAAGAGAAGGCATGGGAGTCAAGTCAGCATCTGGGCAACCTTGGAGCTCCGAGGAGAAAGAGAGAATGGAGCTGGCAGAGAGAGAGAGGGAGAGAGAGAGAGGGAGAGAGAGAGACACACAGAGAGAGACAGAGATAGGCAGAGGTGGAGCCTGGGCTGTCCATCAGCCCTCAGATGGAGAGTCAACAGCTCCCAGGTCTGGAGTTGGCTGATGAGGAAAAGGAGGAACAGCTGGGTCCAGTGCCTGACATGTGCACAAAAAGCCAAGGAGAGGAGAGCAATGGAAATCTATGGGCTGATTCTTGGGACAGAAGAGCGACTGTTGCTAGTGAAGCCCCACCTTAGCTCTGGCGGTAAAAATCAGGGAGAGGAGATGAAAAGATGTGGCAGACAACTATTCATCTTCTGGCTGGACAGATTGAGAGGTAAACTTTTTGCCGGGACTGCCGTCGCTCCTAATAAAGGAATCTTTTGAGTTCAGGTCAGAGGGTTTGTCATGTTGAGGGAGCTGGGTCAGAACATAACCATTCATTCAGCGAACAAAGTTACAATGGCAGTGAAAAAAGTGAGTTGGAACCAGTCCTCAGCCTTGCAATCATGGCAGCTTCTTCATGGCCACATGATAGAAAATCTGGGCATTTGGCAATTGGCATGTATTTATGATGGCTGCAAGATCATGAGGTCATGCTATCTCTATTGGTGACTTTCCCAGCTGGCTTTGCTTAGCAAATGCAATTCACGTTGGACGAATGGCTACAGAAGCAGATGGACTTGGCAGAAATGGCTTAATTGACCGTTTTGATTAAAGAAAAGAATATAAATATTTTGGTTGCCACATGGAGAGATCGCTTCTGAACTTTTGTGCTCCAGGTGGAGAAAAGAAAATGAAATTTTGATTTTGGGTTTTCCCGATGACGTTGATTTGTTTTTATAGAAATGGCTAGTTTATTTTACGACGGAAAAGCAAAAAGTTGTGGTTTGATGTTAATGTTGCTTTTTACTGCAACAGAGGGAGTTGGAAGTCAACGGTTTTTCTTCTTTTCCCCATCCCTCCCCTCACTTCTCTTTTCTCTCCCTGCCCACTGCGACTTCCTATTTGCTTTTGTATTTTATATTTTAATCTATAATTTTTAAAAAATATATAAAAGGCGGTTCACTTAACAACTGCATGATCCATGGAACAACGGTCATCAAATCAGGTGTGACTCACTTAACAAATTCTGGTCTCAGTTGTAGTTGTGAGCTGAGTACCATCTATATTGTCTGGTTTGCTTTTAGCAAAGGTGGAGAATGGACATCGTCTCCTGTTCATCAATGTCTCTCCTTCCTTCCTTTTTCCTTCTTCTTTTTTTTGCCTTCTAATGTGAACAAATAACACTTGATGATTATATTTTTTTAAAAAAGAAATAATTTCATTTCAAGACCTAAATGATCACCAGGAAGTGAAAGCAATCCTTTGCATGTCGAAGTCCCAGGTTGGATAGCCAATATCTCCAGGTAGAGCTAGGGAAGGTATCCACCTGAAACGTCAAGATAACTGCTGCTGGTTTGCGAAACGAATACCTAGACTAGAAGAATCGATATTCTTATTCAGCAGCTCCCTGCCTTGTCCAGGATTAAAACATTTCCCTCAACTGCAATTTTTATTGTTTTTTTTTTTTAAGGGAGGGGGAGGGAAATCAGCAGATCCCATTCAAGGAGCATCAATCAAATCAGGTCCTAGCCAAGCATATTTAACCTCCCTTGTTTCTCATTGCGGCTTCCTCCGTACGCACCACTACCAAGAAGAACGTATAAATCTTCAATGTTGAAAAATCCTTCCTTAAGGTAATAAAATCTGACAGTTTCCATAATGGCTGATGAGACAAGAGTCCACAGGTGTATCACTCTGCTTTTCCTTTAAAAAAAAAGCAAACACCCAGCTTATAATAAAAATCAGCTTATAATAAAAAGCCCTCCTACCCCATCACTCAAATTAAACGTTACTAGACTCATTGGCTGTTCTTCCTCTGTTCTCGGAGGAGAAAAACAGTGATGGCTTTTTACTGCTCTGCTTGTGATGTTCTGCCTCATCAGGAGTAAATAAACACAATCCTCTTTTTTATCTCCCTGAAGAAACATTGATCATCGTCCCCAAATGCTGCCTAGCTGGAAATTCCCATGCTTTTTCTGACAAAGGGATCAGTTTTAATGCTTCTTTGTTTTTTCCACAAGGAATGGTGTGTTGTATGCAGACTATATCTAGAGAGGGAGAGAGAGAGAGAAATAGAGAGAGTTAGATGGATAGATAGATAGATAGATAGATAGATAGATAGAGAGATATAGAGAGATATAGAGAGAGATGGAGATGGAGAGAGAGAGAGAGAGAGAGATAACACCTCTCTTCCCAATCTTTAAAGTGAAAGAAGTAAAGTAAAACCAGCTTGAAATCCCAAAGATGTTTTTTTTTTCAAGAGGCAACTGGACTTCCTGGTTTTTTCATTGAAGACGTTTCACTTCTCATCCACGAAGCTTCTTCAGCTCTGACTGGGTGGTGGGGAATGGAAGGATTGATATGTCCTTGCAGACAGCTGGTAATTTGCATTCTTTTAGAGGTTTACCTGTGTCCTCAGGGTCACCTGAGTG
The DNA here is from genome assembly GCA_023653725.1 of Bungarus multicinctus. Lineage (NCBI taxonomy): Eukaryota > Metazoa > Chordata > Lepidosauria > Squamata > Elapidae > Bungarus > Bungarus multicinctus. Next base: position 5,893,688 of record CM042839.1, on the reverse strand, counting down.
TGTAAATGGGTGTGGAGCCTTCTTGAAATGGCTGAAAGGACGGTGTTGTAGACAGGAGATCAATAATCCCTCCAGCACAGATAAACCTCCTAGTGGCCTCAACGACTCACTAAAAGAAAGCTAACAACAAGATGACTGCAAGGAATATCAACCCTTCCATTCCCCACCATCCAGTCGGAGCTGAAGAAACTTCTTGGATGAGAAGCGAAACATCTTCAGAGAAACACCAGAAAGTCCAGTTGCTTCTTAAAAAAAGCACCTTTGGGATAACCACGACCTGGATGACCGAGTATCTTCACGGACAACCAGCTTGAAGAGTCAGCAGGGGGAAGAGAGAGATGGCTGCTTTCAAAGGGGCTGCTTTAATAAGAGCTAAACAACATTTATTCCTCTTTCTACAACCCCAACTCACACCTGACCTTCGCCAATAAATACTGTCAACAGGAGCAGCGGCTGGCTGTACTTCTCCGCCAGAGATCAATTCAACACATATTTGCTATCCACAATTCAGCTGTTGTGTTACTTCAAAGCCTAATCAATACCCTGGGTCCGTAAGAGCCCAGAGGAAAATGACAACATTACAGCGACGGCTTGCTGTGGGTTTATTATTGCACTAAAAGCATGTTGCTTTCTCTAATTTGAAATAAAGATTAATGCCAGGAGTAGCTCAAGCCAGCATCATTACGGGGGCTATTCCCTCCTTTCAAAGTCTCAGCCAAGCAGGCGGGGGGGGGGGGGTCGAGGGAGATTCGTGTTCTGCATTCACACCTCCCTTCACCATGGTCTTTTTGGACCAGTGTAGGGGTGGGCTGCTGGGGGTTCAAGGAGATTTGGGGAGCTCCTAGCTAAGATTCTGCGCAGTTTGGAGAACCCCCAAATCCCACTCCTGGCTGGTCCCACCTGCCCCACCCTGCCCCTCCCAAGAGTCCCCATGTGGCCCATTTTGGATGCAGTTAACTGCAGGGCACTTACCCAAGGAGGGCAAAAACGCTTCCCCCTGCCATGGTGGAGGAGCCCGACTAGGCCACACCCACCATGGCCACGCCCACCCTGCCCCTCCGCTCCCGGGAGTCCCCACGCGGCCCATTTTGGATGCAGGTAAGTGCAGGGCATCCGCGGAGGCTCGCAGAGGGCAAAAAATGGGTTTCCCGGAAATTTGGAAAGGTGGGAAATGGGCCTGTTTCTGGCTTCCAGAGAGCCTCCGGAGTCCGGGGAAGACGTTTTTGCTCTCCCGGAGGCTCAACCTGAGGAGGGCAAAAACACCTCCCCCTGCTATGGTGGAGGAGGCCCACTAGGCCACGCCCACCCTGGCCACGCCCACGCCCACTCTGCCCTTCTGCTCCCGAGAGTCCCCACACAGCCCATTTTGGATGCAGTTAACTGCAGGGCACTTACCCGGGGAGGGCAAAAACGCCTCCCCCTGCCAAGGTGGAGGAGCCCGACTAGGCCACGCCCACCATGGCCACGCCCACCCCACAACCAGGCAGACAATCCATCGCTAATTTTTTTGAAGCCCACCCCTGGACCAGAGGATCCATTCAGGTGTGTTCAAGAAGGTTCTCTCCTCCTTGCACCACTCGGTCAAAATTATCCCAGTTTTATGGAAAGAAAAGGTGACGGCATGAAACAAACCAAAGGTTAAAACGTGGTGATGGCTTATATAGTTCCTTACCAAGCACACCTCAATTGTATTAAAGTAAGCAAGACAACTTTCCAGTTCCCAAGGCAGGTCCCAACTTTTGAGCGCCCCAAAGTTGAAAAATTTTGACATGCACCCTAACAGCACAGGGTAGTCCTTGACTTACAACAGTTCATTGAGTGACCATTCGAGGTTACAGCAGCATTGACAAAAAAGCGACTGATGACTGCTTTTCACACTTACGACCTTTGCAGCCCAGCGATCACAGGATCAAAATTCAGAAGCTTGTCAACTGGCATGTACTTATGACGGTTGCAGTGTCCAAGGGCTCCCATGATCAAAATTTGGACTCTTGGCCATGGGACTCATATTTATGACAGTTGCAAGGGCCCGAGGTCATGGGATCATCCCTTGTGACCTTCCAACAGGTAAAGTCGATGGGAAAGCCAGATTCACTCAACAACTGTGTTGCTCGCTAAACAGCTGCAGTGATTCGCTTAACAACGGTGGCAAGAAAGATGGCAAAAGGGGGCAAAACTCATTGTCTCACTGAGCAATAGAAAATTTGGGCATGATGGTTGTCATAAGTCGAGGACTGCCTGCAAGGGTGGGATTCCAAAATCCCAGCAATCGGTTCACTGCCCAGTTGCTGGGTGGGCGTGGCCTACCGGAATTTGCGGGAGGGTCGCTTTTTGCCTTCCCAAAGGTCCAGAGGTTTCCCTTGGGCCTCTGGGAGGGCGAAAATGGCCTCCCCCAGGATCTGGAGGCCCTCCAGAAGCTGGAAACAGGCCCGTTTTGAGACTTCCGGTACTTCTGGTGGAACTGTTTTTTCACCTCCCAGAGCCTTCGCACAGACTCTACTCTTACCTTCCTTGAAAATGGGCCACGTAGAGAGGAGATAGATAGATAGATAAATACAGAGAGAGAGAGAGGATAGATACTGTAGATAGATAGATAGATAGATAGATAGATAGATAGATAGATAGATAGATAGATAGATAGATAGATAGATAGATAGATAGATAGATAGATAGATAGATAGATAGATAGATAGATAGATAGATAGATAGATAGATAGATAGATAGATAGATAGATAGATAGATAGATAGATAGATAGATAGATAGATAGATAGATAGATAGATAGATATGGATGATAGATAGGTAGGTAGGTAGGTAGATAGAAAGATAGATAGATAGATAGATAGATAGATAGATAGATAGATAGATAGATAGATAGATAGATAGATAGATAAAGAGAGATAGATATTTATTTATTTATTTATTTATTAATTGCATTTATATACCGCCCTTCTCCCGAGGGACTCAGGGCGGTGAACAGCTCATCTAAAAACCCCACAGAAAATACAAAAGTTAAAAAGTAATTAAATTTAAATCGGCTGCATACTAAAATTAGGAAAACCCCCCCCCACCCTTAAAACCCAATTTAAAATTAAAAATGGAGATCAAATTTAAAATCATCATCTCAGCCCAGGCCGGCCTGCTCAAAGAGCCAGGTCTTTAACGCGCGCCTGAAGGCCCTCAGGTCCGTGCCGGTACGAAGTTCCGGTGGCAGAGCATTCCAGAGGGCGGGGGCACCCACAGAGAAGGCCCTACTCCTTGGCGCCGCCAGACGACACATAGCGGCTGACGGCACCCGGAGCAGACCCTCCCTGTGGGAACGCACCGGCCTGTTGGAGAACGTTGGCAGAATGCGGTCCTGAAGGATAGATAGATGGATAGATAGATAGATAGATAGATAGATAGATAGATAGATAGATAGATAGATGATAGAAAGACAGATGGTTGATTGATTGATAGATAGATGATAGACAGATGATAGACAGACAGATATAGATAGATGATAGATAGATAGATAGATAGATAGATAGATAGATAGATAGATAGATAGATAGATAGATGATAGATAGATAGATAGATAGATAGATAGATGATAGAGAGATAGAGATAGAGAGATAGATAAATAGATGATAGATACATAGAGATAGACATAGATATAGAGATAGAGAGAGAGAGAGAGATGATAGATAGATAGATAGATAGATAGATAGATAGATAGATAGATAGATAGATAGATAGATAGATAGATAGATAGATACCCCTGGGAGAGGAGGGGTGGGGTGGGCAGGGCCAGCTGGTTGGTTCAAATACCAGTTCGGCGAACCAAATGCAAATTTAACATCCGGTTCCCTCGAAGCGGTCTGAACTGGTCAAATCCCACCCCTGACTAGCTGTATAAGGAGATTCGATCCCAAGAATGAGCTGGATGATGCCCAATCTTGCCTTTTGTGGATTGTCCCTCGTGCAGCCTGTGGAGTTACGAACCAGAGCAGACGTTTATCTCAAAAGGTGAGCTTACTGCAAAATTACATTATCTGTTTTAGAGGCTCTCTTGAAAAAATCACAGCTCTGGAAACTGGTGGCTTCCCGCTTCCTTTCCATGCATATAGATAGACACCCACCTGCTCCAACTGAGCAGCCTCCCCAGTAAATCACCATCTGCAGGGAAGCCCAGCAGCTGCGGGAAGAAATTAAGGCTATTTAACTGTAACCTTGAAGAATACTTTGCTAGCCTCTCTGCTGCTGGTTTAGAAGATGCCATTCCGGGTTTAGGGGATCCAAAAAACAGTGAGGACTCCTTGAGCTTGACATGATAGCAGTGTTCCAATATCTAACCCAATATCTAAGGGAAAAGGGGTCAGCCTGTTCTGCAAAGAGCCCCAGAAGGCAGGACAAGAAGCAATGGATGGAAACTAATCAAGGAGAGAAGCGACCTAGAACTAAGGAGACAATTCCTGCAGGGGAGGACAATTAATCAGTGGAACAACTTGCCACCAGAAGTTGTGAATGCTAGCCTCATTTGATAGTTTGAAAGCGACTCACTGAGAATAAGAGAGTACAGCTGGGGGAAATCCTTCCTCCCTCCCTCCTATCCTTCCCCTTTTCCCTCCCACCCCTTACTTCTTCCCTCCCTCCCTCCTTCCTTCTTTTCCCTCCCTCTCTCCCTCCATACTGTCCTTTCTTCCTCCCTCCCACCCTCCTGTCCTTCCTTCCTTCCTCCCTCCCATCCCTTTCTTACTTCTTTTCCCTGCCTCACTCCCTCCATACTGCCCTTCTTTCCTCCCTCCTTCCCTCCCCTTTCTTCCTTTTCTCTTCCTCACTCCCTCCATACTGTCCTTCCTTCTTTTCTCCCTCCCTCCCCTCCATCCTGTCCTTCCTTTCTCCATACTGTCCTTCCTTCTTTTCCCTCCTTCCCTCCCTCCTTCCTTCCTTCTTTCCTCCCTCCCTCCCCTTTCTTCCTTCTTTTCCCTCCCTCCCCTTCCTCCCTCCTTCCCTCCATCCTGCCCTTCCTTCTTTTCCCTCCCTCCCTCCCTCCTTCCTTCCTTCCTTCTTTCCTCCCTCCCTCCCCTTTCTTCCTTCTTTTCCCTCCCTCCCCTTCCTCCCTCCTCCCCTCCATCCTGTCCTTCCTTTCTCCATACTGTCCTTCCTTCTTTTCCCTCCCTCCCTCCCTCCTTCCTTCCTTCCTTCTTTCCTCCCTCCCTCCCCTTTCTTCCTTCTTTTCCCTCCCTCCCCTTCCTCCCTCCTTCCCTCCATCCTGTCCTTCCTTCCTTCCTTCCTTCCTCCATCCTGCCCTTCCTTCTTTTCCCTCCCTCCCTCCCTCCTTTCTTCCTTCTTTCTTTCTTTCCTCCCTCCCTCCTGCTCTTTGTCTCCCCCTTCCCTTCCCCTTTTGCTCCAGTATCTGAGGTGCTGAGATGGTCGCCAAGTGTAAAAGTTCCACTTGTCTAGCACAGTCAGATGACTCACAGAAGTCAGGAGAGGATCAGCAGCAACAAGAAAACAACACACAAAAACAGAACACACCCACCCACAGCCAGCCAAGCAAAAAGCCAGCCCGGTTCCCTTCAACACCTGTTCCTGCTTTATTCCAGAGCCCAAAATGCTTTTAAAAGCTTTCAGGTACCGGAGGGCTCCCTGGGCTTGGTTGCCTTTATTTTATCCATTTGACAAACCCTGATTGATTTCTCTCCCTGCCCCCTCCCCCCCCCCCCCACACCCCTGCCCGGGGTTGAAAGGCCTTCCAAAGCTCCGTGGCTGGTTTTGTTTGCTTTCTTCTCCATGCGCTGCCTTTTATTGATGGTGCCAGCATGAATATGCACAGCTCCAGGGAGAGAAGGCTGGTTAATTACTGCTTTGACAAAACTAACAGAGAAAGTACAAACCATTGTTGTTCTTAGGTCACCCAGGAATATGGAGGAGGTGTGTGACATACTGGGTGAAATCCTCAAATAGTTTACAAAACAGTGAAATTGTAGATTTAAATTGATCTATCTATCTATCTATCTATCTATCTATCTATCTATCTATCTATCTATCTATCTATCTATCTATCTATCTATATCATCTATCATCTATTACCATCTATCTATCTATCTATCTATCTATCTATCTATCTATCTATCTATCTATCTATCTATCTATCTATCTATCTATCTACTATTTATCTATCTACTATCCATCTATTATCTATCTATCTATCTATCTATCTATCTATCTATCTATCTATCTATATCATCTATCATCTATTACCATCTATCTATCTATCTATCTATCTATCTATCTATCTATCTATCTATCTATCTATCTATCTATCTATCTATCTATCTATCTACTATTTATCTATCTACTATCCATCTATTATCTATCTATCTATCTATCTATCTATCTATCTATCTATCTATCTATCTATCTATCTATCTATCTATCATCTATTTATCCATCCATCTATCATCTATTTATAATCTATCTATCTACCATCCATCTATTTATCTATCTAGTACCCATCTATCTCTATCTACCCATCTATCTATCATCTACCTATGAATCAATCTATCTATCATCTATCTATCATCTATCTATCATCTATCTATATCTGTCTGTCTGTCTATCATCTGTCTATCATCTATCATCTATCTATCAATCAATCAACCATCTGTCTTTCTATCATCTATCTATCTATCTATCTATCTATCTATCTATCTATCTATCTATCTATCTGTCTATCGTCTACCTACCTATCTATCTATCATCTAGATAGGTACGGTAAATAGATACCGTATCATCTACGGTATCTATTTACCTACCTACCTATCATGTCTGTCTGTCTATCTTTCTATTCTTCTATCATCTATGATCCATCCATCCACCCACCCATCCTTTCTGTCTGCCTATTTTTAATCTATCTTTATCTACCTCTATCTATTTTTATTCACAATGGACCCCAAAATTTATGTTGCTAAGTGAGGCATTGGTTTAGTGAGTTTTTGATCCATTTTCCTTGCCACCGTTGTTAAGTGAAACACTGCACTTGTGACCCATTTGTCAAGCTTCCCCCATTGACTTTGCTGGTCAGAAAGTTGCAAAAGCGTATCACATGATCCCAAGAGTCTGCAACCTTTCTAAATACGTCTAAAAAAATATTGCTGAAAATTGATACCCGCAAATAAAGAGCAAGAACTGATTTATTCACTGCTGAACCTTTAATGGTATCATACCCTTTCACATTCTTCTCTCTCTCCCTCCCTCCCTCTCCTTCTCTCTCAATTTTGAGCTGCTAGTCCTCCAATTTGGAATTTGTGGGACCATGACATGCAATCAATTTTTATTTAGTCACTGACCAGCAAATTGGGAGGACAGCTTAAGACATCATCCAAAGTTTGCTGCTTTGAGAGGATACAGAAATCCAGAGGAAATAGGTGTGTGAAATCAAATTATTTGCCACTGTAAGATGGTAGTCCATCAGAACCACAAGCACAGGGCAGGTAAAGTTTCCAGCAGAATCTTTTCACCTGGTTTCAAACCCTTTTCCAGATGTTGGAGATTCAGTTTGGGTCTTCTAAAAATTAAAATGAACTTTCAGAACAGAGCAGCAGCGAAGTTCTGCGCCTCCGTACAACATACACATCGTGTCCTAAGCTCACATACTGGGATGAGCAACAAAAACAGTTAGGAAGCAAGAAAAATATTCAATTTTGCATCATTATCCTGGGATATGTACATTTACCTTCATTCTTAAGAAAATTACGGTCCACAAATTAGGCAGCCTGGTGTCTCTCAAGTCATGAATTTCATTTTTATTACACCTTTATTACTCTATAAGAGGCAATGAATTTATATAATACTTTTTCCTCATCCTACTTTTTTCCACAACAACCCTGTGAGGTAGTGGTGGGATTTAATTTTTTACTACTGGTTCTGTGGGTGTTGCTTGGTGGGCATGGCTTGGGCATGGCAGGGGAAGGATACTGTAAAATCTCCATTTCCTCTCCACTCCTGGGGAAAGATTACTGCAAAATCCCCCTTCCCTTCCCTCCCCACCCCACTAACCTGCTTTCCAGCTCTGTTCTCCTGTGCAAGGCAACCAAAGAAGACCCAGCCAATCAGCTGGGACTCAATGGAGGCAGAGAAGAGATGGGAGTGGGGCCAGTCAGAGGTGGGATTGGCCGGTTCTCCGAACTACTCAAAATTTCTGCTACTGGTTCTCCAGAACTAGTCAGAACTGGCTGAATACCACCTCTGCTGTGAGGTGAGTTGGGCTGAAAGAGAGTGACTGGCCCAAGGTCACCCATCTGGTTTTCATGCTTGAAACAGGACTAGAACTCACCGTCTCCTGGTGATTGGCCCCAAAGTCAACCAATCAATTTTCATGCTTAAACTGGGATTAGATCTTCTGGTTTCTAGGCCAGCACCTTAACCATGACACCAAACTGGCCTCACTTATTATAATTATAACCTGTTATAATTAATAATTACCATCTATTTTAATCAACCTGTCCAGAATTTAAGGAATCGTGGGCCGAGATGACACAACAAACTGAAGTGGTTGTTTTTTTGCACAATATTCTGATTTAAGGCAAATTTGTTTTCGTCCTGTAAATTTATCAGCAGTTTATTTGGTTAAGCCGTTGTTAACACATTGTCAACAGCATGCAAAAATGCAACCTGCCTGTTTACTCACACACACCTGCCCACACATACTTTCTGTCTTCCATACCTTTGTTAGCACTTGACAAGTGTTTCCATACCAAAGGCTGTAGAAACTAAACACACACACACAAACACACACACACATAAAACAAAGTACTGAACACAAATTTAAAGCCTCATGTGGTTGCCAAACCACACTATTGCAAAACTGAAGGAGTTACCTCTCTTTTTTAAAAAAAAATCGTATCTGTGGCAACCTTAGTGAGTCACTAAAACTTCATCCATAGCCACACTTACAAATCAAGGCTAAACAAAATTACGACCTCAGAAACTTGGTTAGGAAGGGCAAAACATTGTATTTTATGCAGGGCAGGAATTGCTTTGCTTTCTAAGCCTTTTAGTGAGTATCAAGAGGGTGTTATATTAAAATTGTTAATAGAGAACAGGTTGCAAAGGCAAACGTTACCATCTTACAACTACCTTGTAACAAGAGAGGTAAACTTTCAAACCATATATTCAATTTTTTAAAATGCATAAATAGCCCAGGATCCAAGTTTAAAAAATATGGAAAGGAAAAGCAAAATGTTTCAGAAGTTGTGATTTCTGGTTTTGCAATTCCATTGAAAGACACTTAAAAAAAATAAAGTGTTGGGGAAGCTGAATAGATGTGTAGGAAAATATCTGGTTCACTTCATTGTTGTCATCCTCTCTACCCCACCCACAAGGATTCTGCATTACAAAGCACCCAAATTGCATAACAATCCTCAAGGAAACGAGAGCCCCTATATATTTGTTTGCTTATTTGGGTGGGGGAGGGGGGGCATGCATAAGAAATCACTAAAGTTCAGCCAATGCCTCCTTTGCAAAAAAAAAATTTTTTTTCCAAATATGTTGTTTCCCTGTCCAAAAAAAGTTTTTTTTTTTCCCTGCCTCATTTCCCTACGGAGCATGAAAATTTCTTTCAAATTTCTTTCAGTCATATTTTTGGAGCTCACTTCATTGTTGGAGATCCTAGAAGGGGTAACAGAGTTGGAAGGGACCTTGCAGGTCATCTAGTCCAAACCCCCTGCTCGAGCAGGAGAGTCTATTCCCATTATTCAACCTCCTCTCCTCTTCCACCTCAAGCATCCTCGGCTGCCATACGGATAGTCCTTAATGATCATGGCCAAAACAAGGTGATAAAATTGGGCCCGATTCATTTCACAACCACATCGTTCCTGATTGTGGTCGTAACTCAAGGACTACCTATCAGAAGAAATCCTGGTGGGGAAAATTTATCTTTTTTCTAAGCTCCTTTGCAGACAGTTTGAAGACAGCCTGAGAGACAGCTAGACTACCAAAGAGAAGATATTTTCGCAACATCTCTCTCAACCATCCTTACTCCCAGGGGTGGGATTCAAAATTTTTAACAACCAGTTCTGTGGGCATGGCTTAGGTGGTGGGCGTAGCTTGGTGCTCATGTGACTGAATGGGCGTGGCTTGGTGGTACTGTTATTGGCTGGGTGTGGCCAACTCAATATTACTCACATCGAGGCACGCATCTCCTCGCCTGGCCTCTCGTGACTGTGGGGATGCTGCAACAGTCGTAAGTGTGAAAAATGGTCATAAGTCACTTTTTTCAGTGCCATTGTAACTTTGAATGGTCACTCCACACAAGCAAAGTACCAGCAAAGGAGGGGAAAAAACCTCCAGAGATGTTCCTTAGATAGGAAGTCTAGTCCTGCCAAGAATACAATAAGGGTTAATGGAGAGGCAGTTTCTGTAAGCAACACCAGAATGTTTCCTTCCGGCCTTCCTTACAGGATTAGGCCAGGAATTTCTTCTAACAACCGGTTCTCCAAACTGCTTAGAATGTTAACAACCGGTTCTAGTGAATAGGTGCGAACTGGTAGAATCCCATCCCTGCTTACTCCACTCTTTAGAAAGCTCAAGATCATGAAAATTTCAGCAGAATTCTACTTGTCTATTGGAAGAATATCTTTTCCACCACGTCAATTGAAATGGGTAGCCAAAAATAAATAAATAAATTTAAAATGCAGGAGAAATGTAATATATTGCAGCCTGTGGGCCGTGAGGGGTTTGCAACCGGGCCATGGAAACAGCTGGCGAACTCACAAGAGTGCACGCACATTCTCACCTCCATGTGTGTATGGTCCATTTGTGTGAACCGCAGGTATGCATGCACACTGCTTGTGCAAATGCAGTGGCATGCACACACTTGCCAGCTGCTCACACGGAACCATCCCCTTCTCTTGCTCACCTCTGCAGGTCTTGAAAGCCAGAAATGTTGGGGAACTCTGATATATGGTGGTAGTCATCACTCAGTTACAACATGTTGCAAGAATAACAATCACAGCAACAACAGCAAACCTCTCCTTACAATCTGTCTTTTCATACCTTGAAGGGAACTTGTACTGTATAGCATCTTGGCTACATGAGAAAAAATTCACATAAGTTACGATAGACGATTACAACTGTCTGTGAAGATCTCCTTGCAACTCTAAGCAATCAAATTAAAACCTGGATTAATGCTGCAAGACTTTGCTGTTTTCATCCAATATCCCCGCCTTCTTTAAAAACAAAAATAATGAAAGGTCGATTTTCAAGTTTGCTGAAGAAAAACTCCACAATTTGCAAGAGAGTGTACAAAATCTCGGAGTCCTTCCAGGACAATGCAAAGCCCAACTTCCAAAGGAAGTCCGGCCAGATTAGCTTCAAAATTAGGAAGCATTACTTGGAGAAAAACAACAAGAAGACACCAACAACAACCATCAAAACCCTCAAACTCAACCCGTCAAAAGCTCCAATGAGCAGAAAGAATTTCCAAAATTCAGTTGCAATAATGAAGCAGCGATTTTTTTCCTTCAAGGAGATGCAATCAATGATGGTGGCATACTTCCACAGATGTGATCTGATGTGAACAAAGAATGGGAAGAAAAACATAAGGGACAATTTTATCTGCCCTTCGGTTTACTTGAGACCTTTTTCCAACAAAGTTTGAAAGCCTCTTAAATCAGGCATTCGTCCATAACGTGTTTCAGGGGGCTAAAACCTCCATGCAATAGCTTGAAACAGAACCAGTTAGTTGGGAGTAAGCTCAAATCAATTCAATGAGATTTATTCCCGAGTATAAATATCTGCCAATAGACTCCATTCCTTTCTATGTAGACTTAACTGAAGTATGCTTCAAGTTGAGCATTCCTGCAGTTTTCTCTTCCTGCAGGAGAGCATTAGTCATTTGTCATTACCTTCTCGTGGGATGATTTTCAATTTCCTGTTTTAGCCTCTAGCTTTACAGCCTCTCCTCGGTAGGCCTCGTCCTTCGTAGCTTTTGGAGATCACCAAGGTTGGTTAGGTCCTGCCACCAAGCTGAGCACTAGCCTTAGCTAAAAGAAATATGCAGGAGCAACAGTAATAATTTCAAAATAATGATAAACTCGCCTTTTCTCCATTTTAGTCCATGCGTCAAGCAAAATGGTTCTCTTTCATTCTCTGCTTGGATTAGGCCTGATGGCTTTGAGCATGAAATCTCCAAAACCAGCTATGGTATGCATTATTTGTACCTAGAACATCTCACAGCTTGTTACTGCTTAGTTTTATGGGATCAGCGAACCAAATGCAACGGTCCCAAAGGTGCTTTTTCAAGAGGCAATTGGACTTCCTTGTTTTTTCTTTGAAAACATTTCACTTCTCATTTAAGAAGCTTCTTTAGCTCTGGTAAACAACTCGTTCTCCCAAATGAAACCAAATGAGTTGGATAACATCTCTGCTTCTCAGAATCTTCTTCATCTTCTGGATCAAGTGATGATAGGAATGCACGATCCTAATGTTCTTGATATTCTCATACAGCCATCATCACTCCTGCACAGTGGCTTTGATCTATGGGCAACAGTGTTGACTGTCACAATTAAGTTTAAGTTTCAACTATTTAAGTTTCAACTATTTGCAAAGTTTATTAAGTTTAAGTTTCAACTATTTACAAAGTGTACACTACTATTACTGTTAATCTTCTCATCACTCCTTATTACCCATCCCCTCCCACTTGTGACTGTAACTTTGTTGCTTGTATCCTGTTTCCTAGTATGATTTGATGTTGATTGTACCCTATGACTATCATTAAGTGTTGTACATTATGATTCTTGATTCTTAATGAATGTTCCTTCTTTATGTATACTGAGAGTATTTACACCAAGACAAATTCCTTGTGTGTCCAATCACACTTGGCCAATAAAGTATTCTATTCTATTCTATTCTATTCTATTCTATTCTATTCTAAGTTGTCGTACTTTTCCTGTGACAACTTGGTATGAAAACCCATTGGTGATTTTGTGGATCTAGCCCAATCATTATTTGGGAGAATGAGTTGACCAACTACTTCTTGGTCTTCAGAGCTACTTCTTGGTCTTCAAAGAAAAAACAAGAAAGTCCAATTGACTCTTGAAAAAGCACCTTTGGGACAACCATGACCTGGATGACTGAGAGTCTCCATGTACAAATGCAGCAGGAAACTGTTTTCTATAAACCATGCATAGGACAGAACTCTCAAAATTTCTCAGATTACTTGGTCATAAACAAGGTAGTTCAGCAAAGCTAAAACCTAAAAACGTGTTAATCTAACTGATGGTCTTCTTTAGGTAAACTTTAAATATTTCAAAGGAACATGTTGCTATCCAAGATTAGGAAAATAAAAGACATCCACATATGGAAATTTCCTACGGAAAATCTTGGCTTCCAAGAGCTTTATGACAGAACCCAGAATAATCCTAGTTTAATACTGAGGGTTATAATCTTCATGCTGTATATTATACTATAACAAGCACTCCAAAGGAAGTATTCCATAGATGTTCTCCCTTTTTTCCCTTTGGGCAGGGAAAAAAAGGGGGAATGAAAAACTACATTTCCTTCTCTGAAAAATTTCAAATTTCTACAGACAATAGTTTATCCCAACCCACCTTCTATGCGTGTGGTTTGGAAGCCAGAAGGGGAAGAGGAAACACTGAGTCTACCACATTTTTTTCTCCTGAATGCAAAGTGGAACATAAGTCTAACAAATCACTGAAGAAGCACAATTGATTTCCGTCTTTGTTTTTTCTAAAGCAGGACAAACTGACTCAGAGATATTTGGCTTCCGACTCAGTTTTGTTTTTTTCTCCTGACTTCAAAATGCCTTTCAACCATAACCCGGAAATCCCAGCATCTCATCACCAGGTAGGAACAAGACTAAAAATACAGATAGTTCTTGTCTTATGACCAGAATCGAACACCAAATTTCTAGGCGGCTTGTTTTGCCCCATTTTATGACCTTTCCTGCCAGTTGTTAAGCCGATCACCACAGTTGTTAAGTTAGCATGAAGTTGTAAAGTTAGTTATCGTGTGAATCTGGCTTCCCCATTGACTTTGATCATCAGAAGGTCGTAAAAGGAGATCTACACCAGTGGTCACCAACCAGTGGGCCGGGGACCACTGGTGGTCCATGACAAAACTCTGGTGGTCTGCAGAGAAATGTCCCCCTCCCCAAAGCAAATTAATCCAGGCTGCGCAGGAACACAAGGCTGCACCACTCACATGGCCTGTGGGAACACAAGGCTTGCGTTGCTTCCATTGCGAACAACATGAGGTAGTGAGGGGAGGAGAGAAAGGACGGAGGGGGGAACTTGCCCCACTAGCCCCACGTGCCTCACCTGGCCACCGGGCTGCTTCTTTCCGCTTCTTTCTTCTTCTGCTTTTGGCTGCACACAAGTAAAGCAGCAAAAGTCTTTCTTTCTCTCCCTCAAACTCAGCCAGAAATTAGTCTTTGGGACCCTGTAAGGCCTCCTGCTCCAAGAGGCTGTGCCGGTGTGACAAGTCTCATAAAGACTCATTTCTGGCGGAGTTTGGGGGAGAGAAAGAAAGACTTCTGCTGCTCCTGCTGCTTTCCTTGCATGAAGCCAAAAGTCTCTCTCTCTCCCGCCTGAGAACGGAGCTGGAGACGGTATCCTGCAATCCCAAATAAAGAATGATCTATCAGTAGGAAAATGGGGTGGGGAATTTTCCTGCAGACTTTTTGGGTGATTTTCCCAGGGTCTCTGGTCCACAGAATTTAAAATTATGAGTTTGGTGGTCCCTGAGGTCCAAAAGGTTGGCGATCCCTGATCTACATGACCCCGGAACACTGCAACCATCATAAATATGAGTCAGCCACCAACCATCTGAATTTTGATCATGTGACCACAGGGATGCTGCAATGATCATAAGTAAAAAACTAAGTTACTTTTTGCAATTCTGTCATAACTTCGAACTGTCACTAAAGAAATGATTGTAAATCAAAGACTACTTGTACTCATTGAAGCCCTGAGGTTGATTTCATGTCACCAAGGGTTTTTTTAAATATATATTTAAAACAAAAGCAAAACACCTCTTCAGTACAGGCAGTCTTCAACTTAAAACAGTTCATTTAGTGATCATTCAAAGTTACAACGGCACTGAAAAATGTGACTTCGGACCATGTCAGCATTCCAGAGAACCTCCACTCCAATAAATAACTCTGAGACAGGCATCTTCTCAAAAGTTCTGTTTTTAATTGGATAGTAAACTGGCACAAACTGGGGAATCCAAATCTGAAAGTTCTGGGCTTCCTTGTAATAAGTAAAAACTACAAATCCACCCCCTGCACCCATCATCATCACATCACATGTCCCAATCACCATCCATCCAAACTTGAGACTTCCCCTCACCCAGGTGCAGAAATAACATGACCTTGAATTAGAAAAAGGATGTTATTATGTCTAACTACATACACTCCAAGAAATTCTTCCCTCCAACTTTCCCAGGCTTAAGAATGGGGCGGTGTGGGAGCATCTGGTCTCAGTATGGCTTCCAAAGCTGAAAGACCACTTTTCACACTTACGACCATTGCAGCATACCCATGATTGTGTAATCAAAATTTGGACGATGGACAACTGGTTCACATATATGACGGTTGCAGCATCCTGTGGTCACGAGATCGTCTTTTGAGATCTTCTAGATGAGTTAAGCCCATGGGGAAGCCGGATTCACTTAACAACTGTGTGACTCATTTAATAACTTGCAGTGATTCACTTAACTAATGTGGCAAGAAAGGTTGTAAAATGGGATGGAACTCACTTAGCAAATGGCTCACTTGGCAGCATAAAAGTCTGGGCTCAGTTGTGTTCACATGTCTGAAAAGCAGAGAAAGCTAACAAAACCCTGCCATATTTCACAAATGTGTCTCAACATGCCAGCACCATGTTGCCTTTTTCAAACCTCCCCTGGGCATGGCATTGTCCTCCCGCAGAATATCCCAAGCTTGGCCACTTAAATGTCCCCTCACCATCAACGGAAGGCCCTCTGTTGAACAAAATGATAACGATAAAATAGGAGTGACTGTGAAAAGCCGCCATTTTTTAACATAACAGACCTAACGAAGAAGGATTACAGTGGCATGGGTTTGGCACCAACAGACTAGATTCTCAACTTGAAAATCCATGCTTGTTCCTCCCATCATGCCCTGCTTGCCAGGGCTGATAGGAGCTGTAGTTCCACTCTTTATCCCCCTCCTGTTCAGCACTTCTCCATGTCCCCCTTCCCATCTTTTTAACTGGCCCATTCCCCTAAAAGGCCCCACACATTCTGGAAGAAATCATCTTCGTTAAAACAGACACACACAATCCGGTTTCCTCTGTTGGAGAGAAAAAAAATGTATTTGATTACTGGCAGAAAATTACAGTCTCTCTCTGCTGTTAGTAAATATTAAAGGATAAAGTAACTGGACTTATTTCTCTTCAGGCTTTCCAAGAAAGTGCATATAACAGTCCAAAGATATTTTTGTTCTGTTTTGTTTTGTTTTCCTGTCGTACCCAATACAAAATAAACAACACTGCAGTTATTCCCTTAGTCAAGACGTTGATTTCGCTGAGAAGATATGTACATTTTTTTTAATTATCTTGATATTTCTCACCGTATGTACAAGAGCATCTTAAGTTGTCCATGGAAGGTGTGGTTTGAGATAATCTTAGCAGCACAAAAGTCCAGTACTTTTTTTTTTTTTTTAATAATATACCTACAAGGCAGAGGGGGTTTCGAACTAGCAAAACAACACTGTGGGGTTTTCGCTAATCATCTCGTGCTTGTTTACTGTACAGAAACAAACGGACAGCTAAGACGACTCCAGTAAAAAAGCACAATACGAAAAAAAAAAAAAGGACCATTTCTAAAAGAGGACAAAAGAAATCTACCTAATCATAATCGTAATCGTAGCCAATTTAATGCGTCGTCGAGTTACAAAAAAAAAAATTGCCAACCAAACCAACGAAAATCAAATTGAGCCCACGGCGAAGGAATGGGTATCCTTCGATTTCTTTTTTTTTTTTTTTTAGCATGGTCCGTTTTTAATCCTGGGCGCAGAGCTGGTTGTGCAATTAAAGCAACAACCTCTTTGCCAAGAAAAGTTTCCATCGGGATGGAAGGGCACACGGGTACGTATGTTTGTTTTGTGTTTACACGCGCGGGAGAGGGGTGAAATGTGGCGGAAAAGGCTGGAGGCACCGCACAACCACCAAAATGTTTAGGATAAAACTGGAAGGAGAGAAATAAATTAAAAAGCCAGACCGGAGACCGTCTGGCCAAAACAGACTTGGGTTGCCATAAATGTTACAGCACTCTAGTTAATTAGTTATTTACTTCAACTTACAGAACTTTTAGCGCTTGCATATCCCTGCAAAGCCATGAACAAACAAACAAAAAACATTATTATCACTAATAAATAAGCTGTTTTTAGAACTCTAGATGTCGAACAGGTACAAAAAGGATGCGTCTTTAATGTTTCTGTGTCGTGGATTTGCCAAAACAAACAAAAATGAACAAACGGAGGGGAGGAGGAAAAAAAAAACCCGCAACACAACCCCCTCCCCAACCCACTTTCAATTGCAACAAACTGCACAAAAGTATCCGCCACCTTTCGTCCTAACTCGTTACAATCTCTTTGCTGTCCTCCACAAAGCGGGTGAGCCGGAAGCTGGTCCCGTTTTCGCTGCCTGCCATCTTCTCCAAGCCAGCTAGAGGTGTGTTAGGTTCCGAATCCTGGAATTTCTCCAGGCTGCCGGTCAAACCGCTAATGGGGGAGCTGCTTCCGTTGCCCAGGCTCCCGGGAACGGGGGCGATCCCCCCATTCTGGATGACTGAGATCTCGTTGGTCTTCATGGCCAAACCGTTGGAGAGGGCCGCAGCATATTGATTCCAGAAGCTGGAAGCGTCACCGTTTCCCGACCTCGCGGCCAAATCTTTTGGAAACATGTCTGAAAATTTGACAGGGTTGCTTCCGAGGAAAGTCATGGGCCCGTCCACGGAGAGCCGTCTGCCTCGCCTGGCGGGGGTGCTGTTCCACATGTGCGTTCCCATGTGCACCTGAAAGAGACACGGGTTAGCAGCGGCAGTGAGGTAGGTCAAGGTACTCTTGAGTGCAATAGCCTCTCTCTGGAGTCTTATTGTCTAAGCCTAAGGCTCTCCAAACTTGGTGATTTGTGGACTTCAACTCCCAGAATTCCTCCCAGCATGGAATTCTGGGAATTGAAATCCATGGGATGAGGAATTCTGAGAATTGAAATCCACAAGTCTTAAAGTTGTCAAGTGTGGAGATCTATGGTCTTAAGCTAAGCATAGAACATAGAACATAGAATCACACAGTTGGAAGGGACCTCAATCTAATCTCCTGCTCATTGCAGGAGACTCATACCATCGTGGTCAAATGATTGTCCAGTCTATTTTTGAAAATCTCCAGTGATGGAGAACCACAACTCCCAGGAGCCAACCTACTTCCATTGATTAATTGTTCTCACCGTCAGAAGTTAGTTCCAGGTGGGGTGTCTCTTTAACAAGCTCCCACCCATTATTCCTTGTCCTGCCCCTTTAGAGACTAAGTCAATCCACTTTTCTCTTTGACAAGTCTCTCAAGAACTGGAAAATCACTATTCTGTCATCCTCAAGTCTTCTCTTCGATGAACTAGACGTATCTAACTCCCTCAACCATTCACCAAATGGATTGGCCTCCAACATGAGGACGTTATTCCTCCAGATGTTGATGATTCACAACTCAAAATGTTCTTCACTATTGGCTGTCCTACAGTAGCTGGGAGGGGGCAATTGAGCAACATCTGGATAACCAACTTTGGTCTAAAGTGGGAATACAGAACCTTAGCTATCAACATCACCTGATAGTTAAAACAATTAATCAGTAGAACAACTTGCTTCCAGAAGTTGTGGGTGCTCCAACACTGGAGGTTTTTAAGAAGAAATCGGACAACCATTTGTCTGAAATGGTATAGGGTTTTCTACCTGAGCAGGGAGTTGGACTAGAAGACCTCCAAGGTCCCTTCCAACTTTGCTATTCTGTCCTGTCTGTCCTTATTCTATTCTTATTCTACTCTACTCAACAACTAGAGTTTGAGGAAACTTTAGCTCAAATCAACAGGACAGCCGGATTCTTATCTCTGCCTTTGACTGGGTGAGTCTCTTATCATCATATCTTGTTTTTCTATCCTAAGTAGATCTACAGTGGATCTGAAGATACATACCACAGAATGACTTTGCTAAAAAAAAAAAACAAGTTTGGGATTTGGTCCATGACTTGAGAAGAACTCGAGTAAATTTCACAAGGTATTACTGCCTTGAGTTAGTTTCATGTTGGAGAAAAAAATGACCTGAGATGACCTCGAAATGCCATACTGTATAAATGAACGAGGCCAGAATCCAATTTAGAAGAAGGTCAAGGCTTCACAGATTGAAAAACAGGTAGTCCCTGACTTACGACCCCAATGGAGCCCAAGTGAGACATTTGTTAAGTGAGTTCTGCCCCATTTTATGACCTTGCTTCCCCATTAAATTTGCTTGTCAGAAGGACACGAGAAGGTGACCACATGACTTTGGGACACAGCAACAGGTCATAAATATGAACCAGTTGTCCAGCGTTCGAATGATTGAATGGTCACTAAAAACTGTTGTAAGTCGAGGACTAAATGTATTTCTTTGTTTGCTGCTCATCTCACATAAAATTCAAAGTGGAGTCGTAATAGTGTTTAAAATTCTATCAAGTTTTAATATGACCATTTGACATTAAAATAATCCTGGACACTGGTATGTTTTAATTTCATAATATTTTTTTGCAACCATTTCTGGAGGAATGTTCAGCCAAACAATGGGATGGACAGGAGGACAAAACTCCATTTAAAAATTGCTTTACCAGCCTTTCAAATTATCAGCGATAAAATCTGGACTCTTAAGAGTTGCTAAAAACTTTGCCACAGTTGAATGCAAATAATAAGAATAACAAAAGAACAAATTTCTCATTTGGTAGAAGCTGCATCTCACAGGGATCCTCTACATTTTGAATTTCTATGTTGTGAAGCACAATTTGGGTCTGCCAGAGAATGGACGTGCCTCTCTCTGTTTAACACTTGTGCAAGTTCAGAATTGCGAAAAACTGGTGTTTAAAATACAGATGAAAAGTGTAAGGAAGGAGTTACCAAAAAAAGTCACCATCAGGAAAGATATGCAGAAGCATTAAAAAAAGGATTTAGAGAAAACCAATCAATCCCTGGTCCATCAACACTTACAAATATATTAATCCTTCTCCTCCCACGGCTTTTCCAAAAATAAAAAACAAACCCATGTCATTTCTGTATTATGAAGTCACAAGGATAGTAAACACATGACCTCTTCATATATACACAAACATATAAACACATGTAAAGCAGTGCTGGGATTCTACCAATTTCCCTACCACTTCAGTGAATGCGCACTTCGCACACGTACATGCAGCTTTCTAAACAGCAGCTGAGGCTCTGCCATGCTAATCAGCTGAGAGGATAAAGAACAGAAAAGCACAGAGGTGGGTGAGGGACCAATCCTGCATTTTTCTCTTCTTTCTCCTCTCAGCTGATCGTCGGCGCTTTTTTTTTTTTTTAACTACCGGTTTGGTCGAACCAGGCCAAACCGGTAGCATTTCACCACCGATGTAAAGGTAGTTTTTATTTATGTCAGGCCGCTTAATGACTGTTGAAGTTCTGATGAACCTATGGGGGGGCAGGGGGTACTTATGACCCCAGATTTGAAGTTCCAATGATCCAAAATCCCCTTCTCCCACATGTGTGACCCCCTAACCCTTCAAATGTTCACCATCCGAGGTGTATTTATGGGTGTTTGTAGTGTCTTTCAGTCTCATGACAATATTTTAGGATGATTTTGCCAAACACTGGTATTTACCGTACTTCCAGTTTGCAGCAAAACTCCACCCGTACTGAATTAGAGGTTCATTTAACCACTGTGGATTCATTTAACAACTGCTACAAAAAAGGTTTCAAAATTATTACTGAATTATTTTGAATTATTATTCAAAACTCACAAGTTTTGACCGTGATGGGCAAAATGGTCGTAACTCAAACCCTAACCTGCAAATCCTTTAACCCATTTACACCTAAGAAAAGAACCTGTTCCTCTATTTTTAAAACATTATACACTTATTCCAGGATTGGCAATCTAAGGGTTATGTGCTAAATATGATTTCTGGCTGCAATTTTATGACTGCATAAAAAACCCAAAAGCATGAAAAATATACACCCATCAGAACGTGCCATCACTGCTTCCATTTGGATCATGGTTTCAGAATGCATGGATGCAGCCATTCACAAATCACATGAAAAACCTACTGGTTATACAGGCAGTTTTTGGCTTACAACTACAACTGAGCCCAAAATTTATGTTGCTAAGCAAGACATTTGCAAAGTGAGTTTTGCCCCATTTTAAGACCTTTCTTGCCGCAGCTGTTAAATGAAGCGCTGTAGTTGTTAAGTTAGTAACATGGTTGTTGAGTGAATCTGGCTTCCCCGTTGCTTTTGCTTGTCCAAAGATTGCAAAAGAAGATCACATGAACCCGGGACACTGCAACGGTCATAAATATAAGTCAGTTGTCCAGCGTCTGAATTTTGATCACATAAACCATGGGGAAAGTGTGAAAAATGGTCTGAAGTCACTTTTTCAGTGCTGTTGTAACTTTGAATGGTCACTAAGTGAAATATTGTAAGTCAAGCACTACCTGTACAGAAGTCCTATTTATCATTCAAAAAGCACTGAGATAAATCAACAGCCCAGATCCCGCATACCACTCATGGTGACCCAATGAACGTATCATGCTAAGACATGGCTTGTTCACCCAGGATTCCTTTAGGTCAGAGGTCTCCAAACTTGGCAACTTTAAGACTTGTAGACTTCAACTCCCAGAATTCTCCAGCCAACTTCCAGTTTGGGGACCCCTGCCTTAGGTCTACTGAGCCATAACACCATCATCATTTGCAAAAAATAATGGGGCTAGATCCACCCAAGAAGGAATGCCGAATACCAAATCAACCCCATTATAGCTTACTGCAAAATGTGAATCCTGTTGGGATGATTTGACACAAGTGGGCAGCTAAAGAAAAAAGAAAACCACAGCATTGTAAGATGGGGGGAAAGAGAGTACCTTAAGGTTGCCCTTGGTGGTGAAAGCTCTTCCACAAATTGTGCAGGCGAAAGGCTTCTCCCCTGTGTGGGTCCTTTCATGGATCTGCAAAGCACTGGAAGACGAGAAGGTCTTTCCACACGCGTTGCAGAAGTGCTGCTTGGGCGTCCTCCGAGGCAGAGTTGGAAGTAAGACTGGTGATGTCGCCGAAGGCAGCAAAGGTCCTGAAGGGAGCAAGCTGGGCAGTGTCTCTTTGTGGTCCTGAGGAGAGCCATGTACAAAACCGTTGACCTCGGCCTTTATCAGGGACGAGAGAGAGTTTGCAGGTACGATGGAGGAGGAAGAGTTCTGAGCTGGGCCAAGGTTGGAGTTGGGTTCAAAGAGCTGTGATGGTAGATCTCGCATCTGATGTGTCAACATGTGCTGCTTTAAATTACCCTTTGTGGAAAAGCCACGATTGCAGACTGTGCAAATAAACGGTCTCTCTTTGGTATGACTTCTGTAATGAATGTCCAAGGCACTCTGACAAGCAAATGTTTTGCCACAAATGTCGCACGCCGTGTTCTTAAGTTTGCCTCTGTCGCGGAAAGGAAACAACATGCCCAGTGGCTCTTCCTTCACCATTTTGTCTGGGTGGCCCTGAGGTCAAGTCCAAAGCACCGCCGTTGGCAAAGGCGACAGGCCAACCATTGGCAAAGTCATTCGGTAAAGTCCGTAGCGGTTTGTCTTCGATGCCCGGTGATTTGTAGAAATCCATTGTGCTGTTGGATGGGGATAAGGCCTGCATGGAAGAGGTAGACTCTGAAATCGCAGGACTTCCAGCACTTTGACTTTCCATATCACCACCCACCGATGAAGAATCGTTTGTCATAATGTCCCCTTCGACTGACCCATTTTCCACAGATTTTAAGCTCGCTTGTAGCTGTTCAGCCAGCCCTGCATTGATCATCTTCATCTGGTTTTCTAAAGCAGCAATACTTGATATTTCTGGCGGTAACGGGGAGGATGATAAACTATCTTGAGATGCATCAGCAGACTTAGGGGTGTCTGGTACGCTACTATCGGGACAGTCTTCCATGTTCTCATCAGAGAATGTATCCAGATCATCAAAGGTCTTCTCATCAAACGAGCCCGTGTCAGATTCCATGGACTCGGGATAGTTTTCCGCCACTGGTGTGTTAGGAATCTGGCCACCCATATGCATCCTGATGTGCTGCTGCAACACAACTGCATTGGTGAACTTTTTCTGGCAGATGGGGCAGGAATGTTGCACTCTTAAGGGCGGCATGGCACGATGGACGCTATAATGGGTCTTTAGATTGCCTTTTGTAGTGAAGGCCCGGCCACAGATCTTGCACTTGAAGGGCCTTTCACCAGTATGTGTGCGGTAATGCATTTTCAGAGCACTCTGGCAACTGAGCACTCGATGGCATATGAGACACTCGTTGGGATCGCTGGCCTTTTTGTCGATGTTTTCTACAAGTTGCTGTAGCTTTGAGGTCTCCGAGGCTGGTGTTCCATCCAGCAGCCCTCCAAATGGAAACTTGGCCTTAAACTGGTCGGACATGAGAGGCATCAGAGGACTGGTAAAAGCAACCATGTTGCTGGAGTCCGATTCTGCTGCTGGGGAGGTTATAGAATGGTTCACACTAGAAGAAACGCTGGGCATGCTTTCTTCTGGTTTGTCGCTGGAGGACAGCAAAGCACCCATTTCCCCTTCTGCCAGATGCCCATTAGAATTCTTCCCCGCAGGATCAATGGAGCCAGAGTCGCTTTTGACAGAAGACGGAGGACTAGATGAAGGGTGACTAATAGGAATGGGCTGAGGCTCCTCCATTTTGATAAAAGGTGTCAAGCTTGGAATTGTGGGTGGAAGTGGCAGGCCAACAGATGGGGTCAAAGTGGATAACACTGGCTTGTTGTCCAACCAACTGGTGACCGGTTTCTCTGGTGGTATGGACATCCCATACGGGATCCCCGTACTTGTGGGAATGTTATCTAAATGCTCTGGCACCGGGTATGGGTTCATTTGAATGTGAGGATATTTTTCTTTATGCCGTTGGAAGTGGACTTTTAAATTCCCCTTGGTGGAAAACCGGTTCCCACAGATGTTGCATTTGAAGGGCCTCTCCCCAGTATGAGAACGTAAATGGATCTGCAAGGCACTGTCGCTCCCAAAAACCTTCGCACAGAACCTGCACTTATGCTTGAAGAAGGCTTCATCCGAATTAGTTTTTGTTTCAAAAGTGGCTAGATTGGGCGGCTTGTTTTTCCTCTGCTGGGCCAAAGCAGACAATGGGTTTAAGTCCTCTGCGGTTGTTCCAAGATTGGATAAAGGATTAGGGAACACAGAGTTACTAGGAGTGGGTTGAGGTAGAAGAGGATTTGATACAGGGCTTAATAAACTGCTTATTGCAAAAGCTGGCGATGACGACACGGTCCCTGCCGGGTTGCCAAGCGGTGGAACACCAGTATTCGTAGTCACTTTGTCAGAAGATGACGTAGTAATCGCTGTGGTAGCTAGGCTAATACTCGGAGATAAGCCGCTACTGGATGGAATTGTAGTGTTACCAGAATTGCTCTGAGGTAGCTGTAGAGGAGACAGAAGTTTCATACCACCAATGCTGGCAGACTGACTAGCGAGGCTTTGTGCCAATCCAGCCGCTGCAGCCAGCTGTTGGGATAAATGGGAACTTAATGTTGACAAGGGGTTGGCTGATGCTCGTACTGTACTCTGCGATGGGTTCGGAGTACGTCGTTGGCAAGTCTGTGTTCTGGGAAGCCAGCAGTAATATTTGGTGGCGAATTTGTTCAATCAGTTGCAGCTGATGGATCTGTTGCTGTTGCAAAGCCAATAGTTGCTCCATGAGGGCAGGGACGGCCAACTTGTGAGTTGAGGTGCCATTGCAGCGCGCTTCCTGAGAGAACTGGGCCACCGCTACTTTCGTGCTCTGAAGGTTCTCGATGATGACGTTGCTATTGATCATGGAGAAATTGCCCAGCATGGTCAGATCTCCCAGTTGAGGTAGAGAGGTTGTAAGAGCTGAGGTACCCTTGGTGGAGCAGTTACTGCTTGCAATAGTACTGTCGACGGTCTGGGAAGTACTGCTAGTGCTTTTGCTAACACTGGAAGAAGACTCTGTATCCATGGTTTCTTCCTTGTCAAGTTTGTCGTCTCGCTCGGGAACGTTGCTGCCT
Source organism: Bungarus multicinctus (assembly GCA_023653725.1). Taxonomy (NCBI): domain Eukaryota; kingdom Metazoa; phylum Chordata; class Lepidosauria; order Squamata; family Elapidae; genus Bungarus; species Bungarus multicinctus. The sequence continues at coordinate 5,868,361 of CM042839.1, read as the reverse complement.
TCAACTTGATCCACGTTATTATCTGTGTTGTTCTTCTGTTCATCGGGATTATCTTTAGGAGGGCTAGGAGGGAAGGCTTCTGAAGGAGATACGGAGCTTTCATTCACAATTAAAACCAGTTGATTTTTAGTACAGGTCTTCTTGTGCTGTAGCAGGTCCGGTAGTTCAAAGAACTCGGCGCAACATCTGCCACAGACATGGGCATCCTTTGTCTTGGGGGTCCAATTGGGTTGACTCTTCTGTGTGTCTCCTACAGATCCAAGGCAAGGGAGGGGAAGAGAGAGAGAGAGAGAGAGGAAGAGAGGGAGAGAGAGAGAGAGAAAAGAAGCAAAATTAACAATTGTACAGAAACATAAATAGGTTACAAGGATAAAAGAAGTCAACCAGAGGAGACAGGGAGCTCATCTCGTTCCTAAAAAGTTTTCCCTTTAGAAAGCTCCTTTTTGGGAAAAAAAAATGTTGGAAAACTCAACCATCTCAACTCAACCAACCCATTTGAGTCTAAAGTTCCCTTCAAGCCAGTTCATCTCTGGCTGTTCAAATATCTCTTGGCCAGTCAGCCTACCGCTGAATTAATGTGTTGTTATTTAAAGTTTCATGCCCTCCATTTTTGTCAAGATTTTCCTTTTTAATAAGGGACAGCTACCAAGTTATAGCATTTTCTTTCCACATCACTTAAGGATGTCCCAGTCTACCACTGCCTTTTTAAAAAAAAGTTGCTAGGGTGAATCTGTAGCAGGGATCTTCAACCTTAGTGACTTTAAGCCTAGTGGACTTCAACTCCCAGAGTTGATAGGATGGGTTGTAGCTTTCTAAAATGATCCTTAAACATTCAATTTCGTAATGGGAAAAGGACTTCACAACAAAAATGGTGGCATTCATAGATCTGTGCCCATGACTGGTGCAAGCAGCATGCCCGTGTAACTTGTCATATAGGTGTTCCACTAGTTCTATTCAGCACAACAACATATGATAAGATAATTATTATAATTTTTCTACAAATGAATGACTATCTTCTTGCCACAATTTCAGAAACATAAGCACAGAAAAATAGAACATGGAGCTTTCGGGCTCTTTTAACTAGGAATTGAGATACAATTGCAATACAACTAGGAATAGAATACAATCCCATATGTATTTGCACAAACCATCCCAGTTCTGCAGGAATGGAGAGTTTAAATCTTTTGGGCACTTCCTGGGTGGAAAATATACTGTGTCACAATTTGAAGAAATGTGAAATCTGAAGGATAATGTTCCAATGCTTAAGTCAAACATCAGAAATCACTTTTCTTTGTAACAAACACAACCAAAACTCCTTAAGCTACTCTCCATGAAATGATAGACATAAAAAGAGGACATTTCAGGAATCTGATGCAATCAGATTAAGGTATTTATGTACCATCTAGGAAGGATCTTCTTCCCTTAAGCCATACCTTGCCTTTGGAGGACACGACTTGCTAAAAGTTGACAAGAAAATCTGTAGACTTTACAATTTCCATTTTTTTTAAAGACATTTTAGTGGCCCAGAATAAAATCAAGATTGGACCACCAGATGCACACAAGGTGGGATGAGAACAAATATAACATCACAAACATCCTCCATGGCTGAGTTTTAAGACTGTACAAGCAGATCTTTTAAATTGACATTCGTGTTCAAGATTACGGGTCCTTCAAATAATCCATGATAATATAAAATAGCATGAATTGAAGACATGGGGCACACTTCACAACAAGAAATTAATTGTTCTGTCCATTTTGTTCTGTTTATCACCTAGCGATCCATCCAATGGAAAACCAACCATCTGTTGACTCTTTTAAGTTTCCTTCAACCTTGTTCATCTGTGGCTGCTTCAAAAATCTCTTGGGTAGTCACCCTAATCCCTGAAACTAATCTGACATCCATCAGTTATTGATAAAAGTGAACGGGTTGGGATGGGGAACTCAAGAGGAGACAAAAAAGGACATGTCACCAGAGCTTCAGGTTGTCCACAACAAAACAATCTTTTGAGTTCTTCAGGAACACACAAGCTAACTGTTTCTTTTCTGGCAAAACTTCTTGTTTTCCATTTGTTCATTCTGCTATTTCTAGGGGCTTTATGGAATAGGAACCGAGAAAGAGAAAGAGAGAGAGAGAGAGAGAGAGAGAAAGAGAGAGAGAGAGAGAGATGGCCTGTCAAAGAATAATATCCGTGTTTTCACAATCAACCGTTTGTTGCTTAATCTTTCTCATGACACTTAGCTGAAGATCGCAGTGTTCTTTGAGTTTTATTGTTGCTCAGCAAAGCCCCAAAACAGACTTTCTATGCAATGCAATTTCTTTTCTGATAAACACATTTGGCCTGGCTCCACAGGTGCCTAAACATATGGTTAGCTTAGCTTACAAAAAGGCCTTTCTCTAAACAAGCCCTCCTGAACCTCTAAGAACTACGGATGGCCTACTGAATCACTGCATCGCTTGCAAACCAGTTCCTTCTTCATCAATAAGATTCGCTTCCAATGCCATTTGTTTTTTAAATCATGCTCCTCCTAACCTCACAGATACCATGGTACAATGTACCACTGAGAATAGACAGCACCGGCCAAGTCCCTGCCATTTTACTACCACGCAGATTAGATTAGATTAGATTATAACCTCCTATCTATTTTTAAAAACCGCATTAAAAATATGACATTTCTGGATACGAAGAAGCAACAAATGGATTAAAAAGAAAAGGAGAAGATGAGCAGCTCAGAGAAAATGTTGCTATGCAAGAAGAAATCAATTTGGATGGCTCAGGTTGATAATGCCATGCAATCTTTTTCCTTGTCTGTGCAACGCTATCAAAACTCTTTGCTTTTTAACTCTTCTCCTGATGGTTTAAGCGATAGCTCTGAAACCTTTCATTAGGAAGGGAGCAGGAGGGGGGGGAAAGGTCCCTTTCATTTGAGGTTTGTTATCAACCAGTTGCTGCTTTTTTCTTATCACCAAGAAGATCCATTTGTAAATTAAACGTTATCCCCCTCCTCCAAAAAACGGAAAAGAAAGAAAAAATTCTTCCTCTGCCTTCAAACTCCCCGATCTTATTGAAAAGAAGGATGGTTCCCTATTGTTCTCTCAGCATGAGGACAAAAAATTCTCTTGTACAGATTGTGTGTGGTCAACTTAGAAAGACAGGGGAGGGGGGAGAAAGCCCATTTAATTCAAGGATTACCTCCCTCCCCACTTCTCCTGCGACACTAAAATCAGATAATAGGTAGTTTCCATGACTTCCAAATTAAATCTTCGAAGGGAGGGGCCGGGAGAGAAACATTAAAAAGTTCTGAGGATGGAGAAGACCAAAAAAGGGAGAGAATATAAAATCCCATCCCTCTTTTCTTTGATAAGTTAAAACCAATCCCAGTTCAAAACAGTCATGTTGGGCTTATCAAATAAGAAAGAAAGAAACAGAAAAAAAAAAGAAAAATTGCATTCGATTCCGTTTTCTTTTAAAGGCCGAAGAGTTTGTGACATTGGTGCCAGACGGATACTTTTGTTTTAAGTTTATACCGTCTCCAGAGTTTTGAAAACAGAGGGGGTGGGAAAAAAGTTGTGTGTTGAAGTTAGTAACTAGGAATCTATTTAACCTAGGAACATTTGACCATCTCGTCTCTTAGCAGACGTACGTGATTAGAATTTTAGGACTTTTGGCAAGAAGAACATCAAATATTAAATGCAACAATTTGCATATACTGTTGTGCTTATTTTATTGCCCAACACAATGTACACTTTTGCATATATGCCTGCGCGCGCACACACAACACAACACACACTCAATTTAAAAGCACTGTATTTTTTGACAACTAATCTTAAATGCTTCTATCCCTTTCAGATGCTCATTTCAAAAACCAAGAGGAATCCATTCTGAATACTGTCAGGTGAAAAACATTTTTCTCTTCTCTTCTCTTCTCCTATTTCCATATCTAATGATGAGGCTTCCCTCTACTTTTCCAGCCAATTATGAAGCAACAAAAGCCATTCTGTTTATTCACACATTTTGAACAAAATGCATTAAAACTATTATGTCAGCATGTTCTATTAAGCTCGGCATTCAGTCGAAAAATACTTTTTCAACCAGATCACATTTATCAAAACATAAAGCCCACTTTAAAACATGGTTTTGCTTGGTCAGCTGTGCTTAGACAAATAATGACAGATTCAGAAAGTAACTAACTAGTGAGGGAAATCAGGAAAAGCAACTGATGAATTATATGCAGAACAATGGATTTGCTTCCAATCTATAGCACGCCTGTGCTAAAAAAAAAATCAAAACGTGTCTTAAATCCTTCTCTTCACCTTTATAAGGCTGCCTTATCTGCCTAATTTGCAAAAAGATACTGTTCTATATTTTAATCTACCAAGATTTTTCTCTCTTTTACTAGAAAGCAAGTAAAAAGGCTCAAATATCAAACAGAGAATGTGTGCAGTTTTTCTAGAATTGTCCATACTTTCTCTAATAGTCAGGAACTATGACCCACATGCTAACATTAGACATGTCATTTATTTTGGAAAAGGGAATGGTATTGCTCTTAAGAAAATATGGTGTATATATTTTGTATAAAAAAACAACAATCAAGTTTTCTTTTCTTTTTTTTAATTCCTGCAAAAATTTTCCCCAAGAGAATATCTGAAAGGAATTTTTCCCCAAAATTAAATCTCACACACTTTTCATTTCCCAATGTTCCAAATAAAAATATTTTTTAAAAAAGATATGAAGATACATTTTTAATAACATTCGGCTACACTTCTAGTTTTTGATAGAAACCAGGAAGCATTCTCACTAGCTTCAACCCTTGTTAAAAATCAACTTTTAAAGTTTAGAGATGTTTCTTGGGTGCAATTTGCATAGAAGATGATTTAGGGCCTTGGGAATGATGTAATGCATTATAGTTTAAAGTAACTCTCTCCTCTTCTTCCTCCTGCCTTTTTTTAAAAAGCCATTCTAAGGGAGGGTAAAAAGATCTTTTTTTTTAATCGTAGCAATTGGAGACATAGTTATCCCAAACAATGGAGCCTCGTCACCTGACAGTGAGATTTCCATGTTCTTGTGTCTCTTATGATAGAAAAGTTTAAATGAATTTTCAATCCCCACATTTGAAACAGAAAATGCAAGCAATTCATTCAAGCCAAACAAAATAATAAGAAAGGTAAGACTACAATCTTGTTCTCTTTAAAAAACAAACCCTGCAAATTATCCAAAAAAAAATATGCTGGCAAAAGCCCGTATTCCCAAATCAACTGCAGGATTTCCAATCTGTTGGTCTCTCTTAAAAATGGCAAGAACTCTGCTGCCAACTCAAAAAACTATTTCGGTATTGGCCTCATGGAAACAAGGGGTTCTGCATGACTTTTGGAGACATAGGCCCGACCACAGAAACGCAAATATAAAATTATCTTGCACCATTTTGGAAAAGGAATAATAAACGCCCCCATCAAGGTGTCTTCAGGCAGCTCTTTAAAAGTTTCCAAGCTTCCTGAATAACAGCCTTTGAAGTTCATTCCTCCACATTACCGAGAATAGATTTTTATATTCACCAAGAGAAAATGAGGTTAAGGTTTTAGGCCAGGCACCCCTCTTCTCTAATGTACACAAACACACACAACACCCCCCCCTTCCAACTCAATCTTCATAATTCCCACTTGCACTTCTGCTTGAAATGAAATGAAATCAGATTTCAACACACTTTATAATATTTCCAAAAGACATGATTAAAAAGGGACTTTTCCTGAGTTTCGATATGCTCCTGTCATTGTTTGCATTAAAACTAGGGATAGGAGCTGGGGCATGGATTTTATACACATACAAACATACATACATATGTTCGTACACACATACATACAATACAAATTCATGCCCCAACTCCTGTTTTATACATATATCATTATATATGGATTGTTTTTTTAAACCCTCTCAGAAAAAGTTGGTTCCACTGGAGATTGAATACGCAAAGACTATGGCCCATTAACAAAAATAACAACAAATGCATTTCGATTGCAAAACGAAGTAACAGACCAGACCAGCCATTATTTTTCTTTTTAAAAAAAAAAAAAGAGAGAGAAAGAATGGATTCATTCTTCAGAAGGAAAGAGAGAAAAACGAACACTAGGTGGTGGGGTTCACTTGCAACAGTTTTTCTACCCGCCCCCCCCCCTCCATCAAACTTGAGAAGAGTTTAATCGTGGCAGGCCCAAAATAAATCAGGGTGGATGGAGGGCCAGTCGATAGACCTAATATATCTCAACTTCAGCTCCGTAAACATTGGCAAAGGAGCAAGAAACCGGATCCTACTCATCTGGTGGTGGAAAGGTGCAAAAAAAAATGGAGCCGCTACAATCGCCTGTCAATCTTCTCTTTGGGGGTCCGATATCCAGAGGCGTAACAAGGGAATAAGAGTTAGTCAAAGAAGCCGGAGCTGATAAGGCGAAGCTAAAATCAACTACCTACTTCCTGCTAAGTGACTGGCAAAAGTCTCTTTGGAGGTCACCAGCTGAGAGATTGAACCGGCCCGCATTGTGATCTGAACTTTGTCACCTTTGGCTGGGAAGGAAGCTGGCAAAGGTTAAAACATCTGAACTCTTCACTTCTCTCTAGCTCCACTTGGTCGGGTTTTCCTTGGCGAGTTTCCCCCTTTTTTCCTCAACCCAGTCCAGTTCCAGAATCCAAGCGGTGGTTTTTACCAAAAAAACTTAGAAGACTTGGAAAAAGCCAGGTTGACCAATCCCTCTAAACTGGTTTTTTTGACCGACACTTTTTGCCCTCCCTCTCTCTCTCTCGGTCTCCCTCTCCTTCTCTTTTCTCTCTCCCTCTCTCGGTCTCCCTCTCCTACTCTCTCTCTCTCTCCTTCTCTTTTCTCTCTCTCTCTCTGTCTCCATCTCCTTCTCTCTCTCTTCCCCCCCTTTTTTTTTCAATCCCCCATTTCCATTTGCTTCTTCCTTTTCTCCTCCTTTGGTCGGCCGGGTTTGCTGCTCTGATAAAAGACCAACGTTTTTCTACACGTACAGATACGTTTTCTTTGTTTTTTGAAGAACTTATCAAACAACACAGCCAGAAGTGTGAATACGGTGGAAAATTTGGGGGTGGGGGGGAGGGCAGGAACCAGGGAGGGAAGCTAGAGAAAGAGGATCTGTTTGTGAAATAGCCCCTTTGAGATGATCGGCTGAAAATTAAATGAAGTTTGCAGAAGACAAACCGCCTAACAGTAAGGGATGTTTGGATGTTTTGAGAATGTCAAGCACATTTTTTTTTCACACAGAACTTTTTAACTGAAACGGAGACAAGTTTTCCCCTTTGAAAAACTTTTTTTTTTTTAAAAAAAAGCCCAGCCATTTAAAAATTATTTACCTCTAAGCAGAAACACAAAGGGCCATTAAACAAGTTAATCCTGGCATATCAAACCAAGTTGCTTTAGAAGTCTCTGACTGAAGAATGGAAAACGTCAACTAATTGCAGCAACCATCTTTGGAAGAATATCTAATCCTAAATATCTAATCATAAAAGGCTTTTTTTAAGCCTTTAAAAAAATTATATTACAAAGCTCACACTAAAAGCAGTTATAACTTGGGCAGGACTTGCAGATAAAAGAAAGGAAATTAAAATATTAAATCATAACCATTTCTAATGTTTTGCCTAGAACAAGATGGAATTCTGTAAAGAAAGCACATCCCAGATAGGTGTGTTTTCTCCCAACCTTGTAGATTAATTCTGCAAGAAAACGTATTTTTGTAGCACACACTTTTAAGAAACTGCAGGAAAAAAAGAAAAAGCATAGCTCAAAAAGAAGCTGAAATCCCAATAAGTTGCAGAATTACTCTATGAGTTTGCATATTTGAGTCAGTAGTAAGTTCTATTCCATTGAACCTTTCAGGAAAGTAATGATGAAATAATAACTTTATTTTTGTTAAAAAAAGAACACAGCAGAATGCTGGGTATATTCCCATTAGCAAGGTTTAACTTGTTGAATATGCTTTAAAATTTCAAATGTTTGATTCTCCTCTCCCCCCCCCCCCCCGCCCCCAGAGGTGTTACTAAATGAAGAGGTGGAAAAAAAATAGGGAGAAAAAGATCAGATCAAACTGTCATTATAGTTCAACTGAGCAATAACATTTAATTCAAACTAGCAGAAAAACGAAAGAACAAGACAATGCAGGCCAAAATCTTTCAAACACCTGATTCACAACTGAGATTGCTAAAAAAAACAACAACCCAACAACCCCAAATCATCACATGAAGAGACCGTTCTGTTTGTAATAAATAATATATTGGTGTTTTTTTTTAACAGCCATCAAGGTCAGCTTTTAATTATCCCCACCTAATCTCACTTTGATACTCTGAAAACACAGTTTCCAAAAATGCATGTTCCTGAAAAATAGATGAAATGCAAAGGCAAATTGCCTTGACAGATGGCGTTCACCAAAGTTCGTCCACTGTATACTATTATTACAATCCTGTTAACACTATTACAAAGCATCACCCCCAGGCAACTTAGTCGAACTATGTAACGCAGTAGTAAGCTAGATGTACTGCTGGCAATCCAGTTATTGGGAGAAGAAGAAAAGGAGGGAAACATTTATGCAACTCCTTGCTCTTTTGAGAGGGAAGGAAGGAAGGAAGGAAGGAAGGAAGGAAGGAAGGAAGGAAGGAAGGAAGGAAGGAAGGAAGGATTATTTAATTGAAGCAAGCCAGCAACTAAGAAAACGGAATTGTCATTTTCCTCCATAGCAATGTGTTTTGATTAAAACTGATTTTTCTTCCTTCCAGCACATCATCGAACAGGAAAAGCCTGGAGAGATAAAATTACTTTTTCTTCATAGCAAACCTGGATCCAGACATTAAACTATAAGGGGGAGGGATATGGCTAACAAACTGAAGATCCTGCCAAGGCCTACAAAGAAGTGGGGAAAAAAGAAAGGAAAGAAAGAAAAGAAAGAAAGAAAAGGAAAAGAGAAAGAAAAAGACATAGAAAAACATAGAACGAGAGGGAGAAAGAGAGAAAGAAAGAAAGAAAGAAAGAAAGAAAGGAAGGAAGGAAGGCAGGCAGGCAGGAAGGAAGGAAGAAAGGAAGAAAAGGAAGAAAATCTTTAGAAATTCAGGATGGAAAAGAGATGGAACCAAGATCTTCCTCAAAATAAGAGGTTTGACTCAGTTTGAAAATCACAGAATTCTTTTGTTACAAGTTCTTTTGGAAAACTTCCCCTCCACAAAGGAACAGGACTTCCAACTATTCTGCTGAAATTTATACCTGGGCTTAGAGACAAACACAGCAGTGAACACAGAGAAGACATCGTCTAGCGCAGCTTAAAGGGGTATCCCACTCTTTTAAAGAAAGTGCTCAAAAACATCTCCAAACCCTCACACAATGTCTGCCAAGAATTTGAGAAGTTGTAGAAAAGAACTCTCTTTTTTAAAAAAAGAAAGAAAGAAAGAAAGAAAAAGAAAAAATTGACACGATTCGATAATTTTTTAAAAAAAAAAATTCTTGAAGAAAAAGTTGACTTGCTTGCTTGCATCTTTGAGTGGCTGAGTTAGTTCTCAAAAACTTTTTCAAACCTCTTGAACCTCATGAAAAGAATAAGGGAGGGAGGGAAGGAGGGATACAGTGGAAGGGCAGTCTGTGAGATGGGGGAATGATAGGAACACACACACACACCTCTTATACTTCTGACGAGCTAGGAGGCTGAAAAGTTTGGGTGCTGGGAGAGCTTGTTTACCAACAATGTTTCTGTGTGTGTATGTGTGTGTGTGTTTCTATCATGCACTGTGGAGGACAGAAGCAGAGCTTGGGGCACAATATATATATTTTCAGATAGTGGAAGGAACATTTTTCCCTCCTTACAAAAGAGATCCAAAAGAAAAATGATCACAGTTATGCATGTGTATGTATGTTTGCATGCATGTGTGTGGAGATAGATAGATAGATAGATAGATAGATAGATAGATAGATAGATAGATAGATAGATAGATAGATAGATAGATAGATAGATAGATAGATAGATAGATAGATAGAGATATGAATAGGAAAAATGGCATCCCTCCAAATATATTAGCACAAATGCTAGGAAGTTTTAAAGCCACATTTCTTTCCTGGTGGGGCCAGTAAGGCCTGGGAGGAGACTTTCTGTACACATCCCAAACAAGAGAAATTATCATTTCCACCCGGGCCTCTCTCTTTTCACCTCCCACCCCCAACTGCTAATCCCAGTTTAAACACAATTTAACCTTTGTATGTGTGCCTAAGCAGATACAACTCCCCCCCTGCACCTTAGAAACTTGCAGGCATTCCTAGATACGCGAGAACGAACGCCCGCGGAAGAAAATCCTCGCCCCCCCCCCCCCCAAAAAAAAAGGAAGATTTAAAGGGAGGTCTGTAGAGAAAGGAGAAAAAGAGGATCCCACGCCGGTACTTCCAAGCGTGGCCAGGAGATCCACCCGATCCGCTTCTCCTCCGCACACACACAAAATAAAGAGTTTCGGAAAAGCCGGGTTTTGTTTTCTACATCTCTTTTCTTCTACCTTGCGTCTTGTCAAGGAGCCGAAACAAGTTGGGAGGCTCGGTTCGCCCCCAACTCACCGCCGAATCTTCTTAAATATTAACCCACCTAAGTTTACTCTCAAGCTTCGCCAACGGCGGGTGTGGATTAGCCGAATATCCCACAGACAGAGAAAGGAACAAACAAACAGATCATCAACCTTGGAGCTAACGAGATCATCTCCCCAACCCCGCTTTTCCTTCTCCAGAGGGAAAAAATAATAATCTGATCAAATTATCGGAACCGGCCATGAAATTGGCGTGGATAGAAATGATGAAGATGAAAAAAAAAAAGAAGAAAGAAAAAAGAAGAAGAAGAAGAAGAAGAAGAAGAAGAAGAAGAAGAAGAAGAAGAAGAAGAAGAAAGGAGAAAGTCTCTCGGTTCCAGCTTGTCCCCTTTTCTGCTGTATCCCCCTCACCATCCTCTCCTCCGCCCCATCACTCAGAAATAAGCCCCTTCGCTCGCTTAGCCTCCTGCCCCGCTTTCCATCCGCGCGCGATCCGATGCCGACGCGGTATCTGCACCCGAGCAAAGTAAAGGCGATCCGCAACAGGGGGGGAATCCATCTCGCCCGACGCCCACTCTCCGGGAGCAAGGGCAGATTGCCAGCAAACCAAGTAATCTTTTCTCTGTGCCCTCCCCCCATCCCTGCCCCCCCTCCCCGATTTTCCCCGCGCAACTTTTATCCGGCGCTCCGATTCCCACGGCCGCCGGGTGCCCGCGAAGTGCGGCGGAGTCCCCCCCCGCTTTTTCTTTTCTTTTCCGCGCGGTGCCTTTCAGAGCAGATTGCAAAGAGGCAGACAAGCGAAGATTGCGCGCAAGTTTGAGAAAGAGAGAGAGAGAGAGAGAGAGGAGTGGGGGAGAAAGAGAGAGGGAGGGAAGGAGAGAAAGAAAAAGAGAGAAAGAAAGGGAGGGATGGTGGCAACGGGAAGGAGGAGAGCTAGGCCCGCTAGGAAATTTTCCGGCGCCGGTGGATGCCGCGCAAAGCCAGAAAAAAGCCGGCGAACGGATCGCACTCACCCATCTGCGCCGGGAGGGAGCAGAAAAGCCGCGCTCCTCTCTCTCTCTCTCTCTCTCTTTTAACCAAATAGATTTTACGCGCCGCAGCCGGAAAAAAAAACCCGTGGGTGTTTTGCTGCGAGAGAGTGGGTGTTTTTTCTTTCCCTTCTCCTGGCTAAAATTTAAGGGAAGGGGCCGAAGCGAGGGGAGGGGGGGGGAACTTGGGATCGCTCCGGCGCAGCTTTTGCAACTAGGTTTTTTTTTTTTATCTTGCGGGGGTGGGAGGGGGACGATGGCGAGGGAAGGGAAGGAGGGAGGGCAGGCAAAGTGGGGAAGGGGGCGGTAAATTTGGGAAGAAAGATCTTTTTTCGCCAGAGAGTCAGGCCCGGATCGTTTCTGCCATCCCCGTCCCAGCAAAGAAAGGAGGAAAAACCCTGGAAGTGAATTTTTTTTGGGGGGGGGGAGGGGGGGAGGGGGGTATTCGGAGGATTAGCCTCCCCCACACCTGGGTCCTGCAGCGCCTTTTCCCTAAGGGCTTTCCCCCCCCCCCACTCTCCAAGCTCGGCTTTCGAGTTAGTGAGTACGCACGGTGGTAGGTCCGCGTGTTAAAGAGGGGAGCCAGCGTGGGTAAAATTGTGAGAGATCCGGTTCTCGGCTGGGCAGATCGGCAAAAGGATCCAGTCCGAACAAGACTGATGGGGGTGGGGGAGGGCTGGAGGGGGGCAAAGAAAGAAAGAGACACCGAGAGAGAGAGAGAGAGAGAGCCCAGAAACGACCCAACTTATCCGGGAACCCACCACCGCGCGAGAGGCGAAGGCACCCAAACCTCCCCAGTTGGACCAACTTTTGGCGGGTCCTTGCACTTTCCCAACCCCGGAGGGAAATCAAACCAGCGTCCTTTTATTCCCCCCCCCCCTGTTTTGCTGTCCTCCCCTTTTTAAATTTTCTTCCCTGCCCCCCCCCCCCCCCCCCCGTCTTCCCGGGGCCGCCTTTCCATCCTTCTCTCCTAAGCCCCCCAAGGTAGGTAAGTTTCTTTGCGTTTCTTTGGGCAAATTGAGAGCGATTTTTTTTTGAGGGGGAGGGGGGCCGGTCGAAGAGAGAGGGGGGGAAGCTGACGCAGACTTCTGGGAAGTAAGGCAGATCGCCCACCAGAGATCCTCGGGGGAGGGGGGGCACCAATGCCTTGGACAGGACCCCCCCACCTACAAAAAAATACCCTCCCCAGGCAACCAGGCAAGTCTTTCTTTCTTTCTTTCTTTCTTTCTCTTTCCTTCTCTCTCTCTCTCTGGCCTCCTCCCCCGAAAAGAGAGACCCCCCCCACACCCAGGCCACCCCTCCCCTCCCCGATCCAAGCCCCCTCACCGTTGCGTGGAGCTTGCGAGGCCAGCTCGGGGTCGGATTGGAAATGCTGCGGCTTCGCCTGTTTCCTCCGCGACATGCTGGCTCAAACATCAGCTGGGGCCGAATAAAAAATTACGAAAAAAAAATCTTCTCAAAATTACGGAAATCCAGCCTGCCCCCCCCACCCTCTCCTCCCCCTCCTCCTCCTCCTCCTCTTAGCTCTTCCCCTCCCTCCTCCTCCTCCTCCTCCTCCTCCGGCTAGCCCGATCCTCCGCGCACCGCGCATGTGTCCTGCGATAATTGTGATTATCAATAATGCACCGCGATTAATCATACAGGGGGACGCTTTGAAAAGGCGATTGGCACGGGGCCAGCTCTGTTCAAACCCGCTCGCCTTAATCAATTAGCCGCTGATTGGGCGGAGACCCTTGTCGCTCCCAGGCTGACGCCCAATCAGGAGACCCAGGTCGCAGGACCGTCCCCCGCGCCCCCCCCCCTCTCTCCCTCCCTCCCACCCTTCCCCTGCCAGAAAAGCTGTTTGGATACAGTTGTGTGTTTTGTTTTGGGTTTTTTTTTTTTTTTAATTTGGTTTTTGGGGTTTTTTTTTTTTAACCTTCTTAGCAACTCGCCGGGCCTGTTACTATAGGAAGGCGCTGTAAGAGACCCCCCCCCCCTCCTTCCCTCCCTCCCCGTCCCCAACTTTATGGGGTCGTTTTGGGGGGGGGGGAGGGAGGGGAGAAGAGGAGAAAAAAATTGCTTTCTTCTTCTCTTCCTCCTGTTTCTTTGCAAGTTGGAGTTTTGTTTTGTTTTTAAAGTCCGGGATGCGGGACTTTGGGTTTGTCCAGGAGCGAATTGCATTCGAAGCATTTTTTGGGGGGGTGGGGTGTAAGATGGGGCGAGCGCGGGTTTCGAAGCCGGAGTCCCGTTTTGCAACCCTGGCATGGACTGCCGGGCCGGGGGAGGGGGAGGGGGAGGAACCCCTTCCTCTTTCATCTCCCCCCCCTTTGCTTGCCAAAGGCACCCCGGAGACTTCGAGGAGTCGACTTCCTAGAAAGCCGGACTCGGTCCCAAGCTGGGATCCCGGGATCTGGCCGGGAGATGCTCCCCTGGTTCCTCTCGCTGGGACGGAGAAGGATACCTTGCACCCCAAACCCCCCCCCCACAGCTGGGGAGCAGGCCTGCTCGGGGGGGGGTGTAGCAGATGGGGAGGTGGAGGGAGGGGTCCTTCTCCAGCTGCAAGGGGAGGTGAGAGAAGAAGTGGGGGGCAGTTTCCGAACCTCCGAACTTGGGTTGGGACTGGGCTTTTTTGGGGGGGGTAGAGGGAGGAAAAGGGGGGCAGATGGAGAGATGGAGGGATCCTTCTCCATCTGCAAGGGGGGGGTGAGAGAAGGAGAAGTGGGGGGCAGTTTCTGAACCTCCGAACTTGGGCTGGGACTGGGCTTTTTTGGGGGGGTGCGTCCACTGGAAGGAAGGAGGAAAAACTCGTCCTCCTTACCGGCCTGTCTCGCCTTCCTTGCTAGCCAGAGACCCCACGCAGGACGGTGGGGGAAGGTCCGCGGCTGTCACTCGCAAACTTTCTCTTCCGCTCCCTCCCTTCCCCCGCCGCCCCTCTCTCTCTCTCTCTCTCACCAACCGCCTGGCACGCGGAGCTGGCCGGGCAAAGCATCTGCGCGCCCATTAGGGGCTGCCCAGAGCTGGGAGGAGCAGTCCCTGGGGAGGGGAGGGGCTCCCTCAACCAGGGCCCCCTCCTCATTTCCAGGGTTAGGCTAACCAGACTTTGGAAATAACCCTCCCCCCATCTTTCTCCCTTCCCCCTCCTTCCGTCCTTCCTCCCTCCCTCCCTGCCTCTCCATCCATCTATCATGGAACCCCGGAGTGGAGGGGGGGGGCTGAAAATAGGAAGCCCCTCCCTTCTTCCTTTCTCTCCCCCCCCCCCCAAAGTGTCCCTCTCCCCGGGACAATTCTTGCAAACTTTTATTTTCTTTCTTTCTTTCTTTCTTTCTTTCTTTCTTTCTTTCTTTCTTTCTTTCTTTCTTTCTTTCTTTCTTTCTTTCTTTCTTTCTTTCTTTCCTTCCTTCCTTCCTTCCTTCCTTCCGTCTGTCTGTCTGTCTTTCTTTTTGTTGTTCACTACCTTCCTAGCCCCCGAGCGAGCCGGGGAGGGGGCGGGCTTTCTCCCAGGCAGAGGCCGCTCCGGTTGGCTGTGGGGGGAATCAGTCTCTCGGAGAAGGCGGCGGGAGTAGGGGGGGGAGGGGGGGTGGCGGAAGCGAGCGAGCGAGCTGGTCTCCTGGGCCGAATCCTGGGGACGGGGGAGGCGGGGCCTGGGGCCTGTGGGCGGGGCCTGGAGGGAGAGGCGACAGCCGCCTTAAGGCGACACTTTTCATTCGGGGCCTTGTGGTCCTTGCGTGGTCCTTCCTTTGGCTCTTTTCCACTCTTCCTTTCACTTTTTACTTTCACGCTCTTTCTTTGGCTGTGCGTTTCTTTTTTTCTTTCTCCTTCCTTTCTTCCAGCCTTTTTTCTATCGACCTTGTCTTCTTCCTTTCTCCCTCTCCTTTTCTCTCCCTTCCATCCTTCCCCTCTCCCTTCTTTCCTTCCTTTCATCTTCCCCCTCTCCCTTCTTTCCTTCCTTCCTATCTTTCCTTCTCTCCCATCTTTCCTTACTTCCTCTTTCTTTCCCTCCCATCTTTCCTTCCATCCTTCCCCTCTCCCTTCTTTCTTTCAATCTTTTCCCTTTCCCTTCTTTCTTTCCTTCCTTCCTCTTTCCTTCCCTCCCATCTCTTCCCTCCCTCCCTCCCTCCCTCCCTCCCCGAATTTCCTCTTCTTTTCTCCCCAACGGAGAAAGTTTCCCGTTCCAGACCCTGCACCAAGCATCATTTTCCTCCTCCCTTCTAACTTTTCCTCCACATCTTTCTTTCTTCCTCTCCCGGCTCGTTTTCATTTTGTCATCCGGGCTTGGCCTTTTATCTCCCGGTCCCAATGAACGCGAGGCCGGGGGACGACGTGCGTTTGCCGCCTTCGTCCCCTCTGCCGTTGAGGGGGGGGGGGTGTCAGATGGTGTTCCGTCTGGAGAAGCCCAGAGCCCCGCCCATTCTTTGCACCTCTGTCCCCCCTCCCTCCCCCCCTCCGGCGACCGCGACCCACTCTGCTGAAAGCTGATTTGCCATTTCTGTCCCCTTCCATCTCTTTCCCACCTAAAATTCGGGTGGCTTTTCTGGAAGGGAGCCGACCCCCTGTGATTATGAGTTACAGCCAGGCTCGCCACTTGGCGATCCGCCGAGGGCTTAATCCGAAACCACTTGCTTGCTTCCTTCCTTCCTTCCTTCCTTCCTTCCTTCCTTCCTTCCTTCCTCTTTGTCTCTTTCAATCCCCTTCCTTCCTTCCTTCCTTCCTCTTTGTCTCTTTCCTTCCTTCCTTCCTTCCTTCCTTCCTTCCTCGTTTGACAGAGTGGCCCGCGGAAGAACAGGGGGGCCTCCATGATATTTTGGAGTGCCTCTACTCTGGCGGGGAGGAAGCGCGTGGTTTCCCAAATTCAGAGCTTCCGGATCCGCCAAAAGCCAAGCCCAGCGCCTTCAGAACCTGCGGGCCTGGACGCCTAGTGGGAAGCGCTGCGGGGACCTTTTTTGTAGAGAAATGGAGACGGAAGGAATTTTTTGTTTGAGGGGTGGGTTCGCAAGGATAGGCGCCTGCCCGCCCGCCCCAATGAGCCGACTTGGCGCATTGGGGCGGAGAGCGGGGGGCCCTTAGCCTTCCCAACCTTCCCAAAAGGGCCAAACTTTTGTGCTCGCCTCGGGGGTGGATTTGAGGGTCACCTCTGTCCGGATAAGAGCTGGGAGGGGTCGCACACACACAAAAGCAATAAAACTCCCGTTTTTTTAACGTGGGAACTGTTAAAACCTGGCTAGAAGAGAAAAGGAGCGAAGATGCGCAACTCGGAGGAACATTTTCCACGACTTCTTGTAAGGGCAAAATTCCCCCCTTGCTTTATAACAGGGCCTACCCTTCCAAAGCCCCCACACCCAAAATGTGCGGGTTTATGTCATTCACGCGTGTATTCCGCTCTTGTGAAGTCGTCGGCCCGAGTTGCTTTAGCAGGTAGGTTCAAACGGCAGCGCCGCTTTAGCAGAACGCGCGGGTTTAAACTTGAGTTTTATAATCCGGTTTAGGAAAACGGTGTTTTTGGTGTTGGCCTTGAATAGGTTGTGAGAACAAGGCCCGTTTTGGTTAGTTCTTTGATACAGGGGCTTAGGCCGAAGTCCAAAACTGGGGTCGGTTCCATAAGCAATCACCCCCGAGAGATATTGCGCCGACCAATCAAACAAACAAACGGATTGACAATACAGACGCCGGACGCCGGCGTTCACACGTGCGTCTCGACAGAGGGGAAACCAGGTTTAAACCAAGTCGGCGGAGCCTCGCCCAACCGTCCTTCTCTTTCTGAGCTCAGCGGCTGGTTTCCCCCGGGTGTCCGTTTGTACATTGTTTCTGTTACAAGTATAAGGGACCGATTCATTTCCATTTCAAATGATCCGGCACAAAAGAGAGACTACAAACACCCAGCTGCGAAATTCCGCTTTCTCCACGCGTTTTTTTTTTTTTTTTGGTTCGTTACAAGTCGCGAATTTGCGAAATTCTGCCAAGGTGGGTCAGAGGCAGAACCCTTATGTTAAAAAACAAAATTATTTACCCAAGATTGTGGGGTTGTTTTTTTTCTTCCTGCAATGCACGGAAATAACCTTCTAGAGAGCCATACATGTGTGATTTCACCCTGGCGCGAAATGGGCAAAATCTGCGAAATGGGGGGAAAAGCGAACCTCGCACCGAAAGTCCTTCTGTGAGGTTTGTGTGTTACCTTAAACACAAAATAGATGGATAAACGTACATGGGTTTGTGCACACAAACACACACACACAAACAAACAACCTAAAAACCAGCGGGACTGAATCGAAACGGGCCAAAGGCGAAACTTCGTCTCAGAATATCTGCGTCACCTCTAGCGCTTGCGAAACAGGCGAAACCCACTCTCCCAATTTTTGTGTAATTGCTGTAGCCTCTTCCAACGGAGGTCACAGTGTCCGCTCGGGCGCACGTTGACCCAACACGCGTCTGAATTTTGCGTGATTTTGCAAAGGCAGCGAAAAGCGGGACAACCCATTAAACTCTTCTGACAGAGGTGGGTAGCGGGTTGCCCAGGTTAAGCATTTCACACGTGAGAACAGACACGCAAGCACGGCCACGGTCCCTACGCGCTTCCCTGCCTCTAACCCTCGCCCGCCCCCCGTTGTGTCTTTGTATAAAGGAGCGAGTTTCGACCCAAAGGCGAAATGAAGCCCGCCTTTCGGGCAGAGATTTGAAAAATGACGACAATAACCCCCGAATTCCCGATGCTATTATTTGTGCTCTGAATATTTAAAGACGCCCTTCGGCAGAGATGGATCGAGAGAAAAGGGGCTGTTGGCCGCCAACCTTTCCCCCCGCCTTGTGGGTCCTCATGCTCGGGAACTTTGCGCGGGTTTTTGTTCGAAGGACAACCGTGGGGCGATCGGTGCGCCAAAGGGCGCAGAGCTCGTTCCTACAATCCGCCGATCCGTTTCCTCCTCTTTTTAGTTGGGCTCTTGCGCGCGATCCACTTTATAACGCGGCCACCTCCGCTGGAAAGGCGTCCCCCTGCGCCTTTGGCTTGCTTTCCAAGCGTTGGTCATACCCCGCACTCCCGGGCTGGTGCGTTTGGGGGTGTGTGTGTGTGTGTATGGAGGGGGCAAGGGGCAGGCTTTGGCTCTCTTTCCTCCCACCGCGCCTGGGGGCTTTTACCCCATTTGGTCCTCCTCTCTCCAGCCTCTTCCGCAACGCCTCCCCCCCCCCAAAAAAAAGTCTCCCCACCTGCTGCGCGTTTAAAACCTTCCCTAGGATTGCTTAGGGATCGCTCCCTAATAGCGACTAAAAAAAGGAACAGACAACGACCCAGGGTGGATTCCGCGGAGGTCCCTTGGCCGACGCCCGGTGCAAGGACGGGGTGGGGAGGGAGAAGAGGTGGGGAGGGGTAAAGTCAAGCGGCGCCTCTTGGCTCCTCGATTGGTGGGGGAAGGGCGGGGGGCGAAGGCAACGGCGATGTGGGACGCTTGCCACTAAAGCATTTCCCCCTCCCCTCCTTGGGAGAAAAGCCCCTTGGTTTAAAAGCATTTCCCCCTCCCCTCCTTGGGAGAAAAGCCCCTTGGTTCCGCGCGGTTTACTTCCGAGTAGCCTCGCCAAGCGTGGGCGGGTTTGGCTCGGGTGGGTTGGTTTCTTTCCTGCTGTTCGGCCCACCCAGATGGAGGGACATTGTGGGGGGAGGAGGAGGTGCCACTCTCCTACGAACCGCACACTCACACTTTCGCTCATCCCCGGTTCCTAGCAGCCCTTCCACTCAAACGCCACAACCTGGAAGGGAACTTCCGAGCTGTTTTTTTTCCCGCGCGCACCCTGTTCCACCCCAACTCTCCCACCCACCCCCTCCCCGCCCGCCTTGCAGGTCTCTCAGCGCCCCTTCCCCTGGGGGGGGGGGGGGGAGGAGAGCAATCTGCAAGAGGCATTCTCTTTTCCCCCTGCCTCGCTTGGGGGGGGGGGATGTTCGGTTCCCCCTTTAAAACACACACACACACAGGGTCTCTGGAGGGGTGGGCGACGCTCTGCCATGCAAATCAAACCTCGGAGAAGGAGACAAGCGCTCGGCGGGGGGAGGCTTGACGGGGGAGTGGATCGTACGGGAAGGAGAAGGGGAAGAGTTGGGAAGCTGGCGGTGGGCGGGGGTGAGGTGGGGGGGGGGGGCAACTTCGCACTTCCAGCGGGGGAAAGGAAAGGCGGGAAGATCCAGCCTCGGCGCTGGGTGAGCCTGCCGAGATGCGCTCGCGAGTGCCACAACTTTTCCTCTCCTTTCCTTTCTTTTCCTTTCTCCTTTCTTTCCTGTCCTGTCCTCTTTCCTCTTTCTTTTCCTTTCCTATCCTTTCCCCTTCTTCCTTTCTTTTCTTTTCCTTTCTCCTTTCTTTCCTTTTTCCTTTCCTTTCCTTTCTCTTTCTTCCTTTCTTTTCCTTTCTCCTTTCTTTTCCTTTCTTCTTTCTTTCTCCTGTCCTGTCCTTTCTTTTCTTTTCCTATCCTTCCCTTTCCCCTTCTTCCTTTCTTTTCTTTTCCTTTTTCCTTTCTTCTTTTTCTTTCCTTTCCCCTTCTTCCTTTCTTTTCCTTTCTCCTCTTTCCTTTCCTTTCTCCTTCCTTTCTTTTCCTTTCTCCTGTCCTTTCCTGTCCTGTCCTCTTTTCTTTCCTATCCTATCCTTCCCTTCTTCATCCATTTATTTCCTGTCCCTTTCCCTTGAAAAATTACCCCCCCACACCACTTTCCTCTGATCAAAACAAGCCACATTTATGTAATACCAAACCTGGGCAGGGTGGGTGGGTCGGGGAAAGGAGAATACGACCTTCGTGGGGCGGTGCATTTTATCCACTCACCCCACTGCGCAGAAAAGTCCACGCTCTCTACCGAGCGCCAAGCAAACATTCCACAGATAAATCCCTATGGAGATTCTCAGTCATTCAGGGCATGGCTGTCCCAAATGTGGTTCCCTACCCCCCCCCCCCCAGAAAAAAGGCAACTGGATTTTTTTTGGGGGGGAGGAAACACCTTTGGGACCCCACAGTTGATGTCTTCCGATTTCTCTGGGTTTGGGGAGGATGGGGTGGGGGAGAGGAAGGGTAGCTTCGCATCTCGCGCACCCAACACCCACCCGCACGCACACGTTTCCAGAAACGCAGCTAAATGTATAGACGCATTTCCTGCCTGGAGGGGGTTGGCTGAACTTTCTTACGCTTGTTATACATATACACACACACTCGCGCGTGTGTAAGTCCCGTCCCCCCCCCCCCCCCCCACGCAGCAGCCAATTGGCAGCAAACCCTTTGAAACCGTCTGCGTAAAACAGTCGGTAGTCAGGCCGTCGCAGCAGAGAAATTATTGAAAATCGAGGAACGCAACGTCTCTTCCCCGCGCTTCCCAAATTCTGAAGTATTTCGTAAAAGAGGGATTTGGGGACAAAAGTCGGAAATATATTGCATTGTCCTCGGAGAAGGTCGAAAGAGGGAATGAGACAGAATATCTAACTTACCAATTTTAATAATCTTTTTTTAAAAACAATTTTAATATAATTTTTTTTAATAGCCCGCTTTTTATTCAGTTAAAAATGCCTGCTTCCCTGGCTTGGCTTGATTATCTCCGAATTAAGTTTCCAAGTCTCTACATCAATTTTTCCTAGAGTTTTTTTTTTTTAATTAATATTTTTTTTTCTCAACCTCTTCTCTTTTTCGAAAGCGTTCATCGCCGATTTTGAATTTCTCCAACAAAAATTTCGGCATCAAACGGACTTCTTCCACCCTCTGGGGTCGTAGATATTAAATTCAAGAACTCCCCAACGAAGCCGCAGAAACAAGTTTCATCTTTTGTTGCTTCCAAAGAACAAAATCCCATTTCTAAATTACCTTGGGCCGCCCTTTCCGCCCCTCCCTCATCACTAAATGCTCTCCCCCTCCCGTTCCAATGATCTGCGATCAAGCGATTCAGTTCATTTCAATCCCTTCGGGTTTTTTTTTTTTTAAAGAAAGCGGGGGGGGGGGGGGGGGGGGAGGGGAAGCCCGGAAGCCACTTCTGCTCTATTTCAAACGGGTCGTTCTCCTTTTGCCCCAAGGGCAAACCATATTGTCCCTCCCCTACTTTTTATTTCTAAAGATGCTGTTGCCTTGGCCAACTATTATTAGTGACAACCATATTTCATTTTTAGCTTAAGAACTGTATGACAACTGAGCCAGAAGGAATGAGAGATAGTTAAAAAAAACACACACACAAATGGGGAGGGGTGAGGAGGGAGGGAGGGAAGAAGGAAGAAAGGGGAGGAGGAAGGAATGAAAGAAGAACAAATGAAGGAAGGAGAAAGAGAGATGAAGCATGTGAGAGAGGAAGGAAGGAAAGAAGGGAATGAGAAGGAAGGAAGGGAGGGAGGGAGGGAGGGAGGAAGGAGAGAGAGAGGAAGGAAGGAAGGGAGGGAGGGAGGAAGGAGAGAGAGGAAGCATGTGAGAAAGGAAAAAAGGAACAAAGAAAAGGAGAGAGAGATGAAGCGAGAGGAAGGAAGGAAGGAAGGGAATGAGAATGAGAAGGAAGGAAGGAACAAATGGAAGAAGGAAAGAAGGAGAGAGAGGAAGCATGTGAGAGAGGAAGGAAGGGAGGGAGGGAGGATCCCTTACAAAGGAATGAGTTAAAAGTCCCTACTGGGGGTTGTGAAACCTGTAAGGTTGGGACCTTAAGGTGGCATCTTGGCTGCATCCATTCATCGGATTTAAGTAGCCTTAAATATGAGTCACAGCCTTCCAGCCACCACTGCTAGGTCCATTCTCTGCTTTGCCAAGGTGGTTTCACCCTGCAATCCAGTGCACATATCTTGCCTGATTTAGATCACTGAATAGCTAGTTTGGAGGTCACTTCTATTGAATTCAGCACTTTTATCAGTGGTATGTGTGTGTCTATCTGTCTGTCCGTCTGTCTGTCTGTGTGTCCTTGTCCAAGGATGGGTTGGATGATGGCTTTGGGACTCAGCCAAAGGATGCTATACTTCTGCATGCTTCAAGCAAAGGTTTGGACCAGCCAACCTTTGATCACAGCATTTTTAATAATAATAAAAATGGCCATTGGGTATGTCTGTTTGGTGGCTGGGAGGATGGAAGCAGAGATAGATAGATAGATAATAGATGGATAGATAGATAGATAGATAGATAGATAGATAGATAGATAGATAGATAGATAGATAGATGATAGAGAGATAGAAATAGAGAGAGATAGAGGGAGGGAGGGAGATTAGGCAGGCAGGCAGGCATATAGAGTTGATAGTGGATAGGTAGATAGATAAATAGATAGATAGATAGATGATAAAGAGATAGAAATAGAGAGAGATAGAGGGAGGGAGGGAGATTAGGCAGGCAGGCAGGCATATAGAGTTGATAGTGGATAGGTAGATAGATAGATAGATAGATAGATAGATAGATAGATAGATAGATAGATAGATAGATAGATAGATAGATGGATGGATGGATGGATGGATGGATGGATGGATGGATGGATGGATGGATGGATGGATGGATAGACAGACAGACAGACAGACAGACAAATACCCTTTTGCAATTACCAGCCCCCCCTTTCTTTTTGCAAAAACCCATTTCTCCCCTCCTTCAATCCCAAATGTTGATATGTAATGGTATCTTTGAAAACCCTTCCTTCCTTCCTTCCTTCCTTCCTTCCTTCCTTCCTTCCTTCCTTCCTTCCTTCCTTCCTTCCTTCCTTCCTTCCTTCCATCCATCCATCCTTCCTTCCCAACTCCTCCCACCTTTTTGATTGTTGACTCGTCTAGCAGCCCATATCAATAAATAATTCCCAAGACCAATACATTGTCATTGTTTTGATAGGCTGTTTGCTCCAAAGTCTTCCCTGTGACAGAAGGTATTTCTGTGGAGCCTCGTTGTTATCTCTGTGCTTGGTTGCAAAGTTCTGGTGATGTTCCCCGTTTGGGCCACAAAACGTCTGCACGCAAACACCCACCCACCCCCAAGCTCAGAGAGCAGCAAGGACCCAACCCTGAGCTCCAAATAGCCTCTTCTAATGAGAAGGAGTTTCGTCACAGCTCTTGATGGACTAGATTGGCACAAGGTGGGCCAACTGGCATTGGAAGCCTGCTTTGATGTCTCTGCTTGTGGTCTTCCATTTCTCAGGAGTGCCAGAATTGTGGCTTTCGCTGTTCTGGTGGCATCTGGCCAGCTGCTGCCGGAAACAGAACCAGAGAGGAAAAACTGCAATTTGGGAACTTAAAGGAGCGGTGGGAAATGTCAGAGTTTGCAAGAGTCATTTTGTCTTCCTTTTTCTCCCCGTCTTTTGATTCTTCTGCCAAGGTTTCCCCATTCTGCACATGTGCCACCTGCTCCATGTTGAGTTTCAAGTTCACATTTAGATAATAGAATAGAATAGAATAGAATAGAATAGAATAGAATAGAATAGAATAGAATAGAATAATTTATTGGCCAAGGAATTTGTCTTGGTGCAAATGCTCTCAGTGTACATAAAAGAAAAGATACATTCATCAAGAGTCAAGAATCATCGGGTACAACACTTAATAATAGTCATAGGGTACAATAAGCTATCAAATCATACTAGGAAACAGTCAAATAGGATATTGGAATATAGAATAGAGTAGACCAGAGTAGATTAGATTAGAGTAGAATAGAATAGAATAGAATAGAATAGAATAGAATAGAATAGAATAGAATAGAATAGAATAGAATAGAATAGAATTCTTTATTGGCCAAGTGTGATTGACACACAAGGAATTTGTCTTGGTGCAAATGCTCTCAGTGTACATAAAAGAAAAGATACATTCATCAAGAGTCAAGAATCATCGGGTACAACACTTAATAATAGTCATAGGGTACAATAAGCTATCAAATCATACTAGGAAACAGTCAAATAGGATATTGGAATATAGAATAGAGTAGACCAGAGTAGATTAGAGTAGATTAGAGTAGAGTAGAGTAGAATAGAATAGAATAGAATAGAATAGAATAGAATAGAATAGAATAGAATAGAATAGAATAGAATTCTTTATTGGCCAAGTGTGATTGACACACAAGGAATTTGTCTTGGTGCAAATGCTCTCAGTGTACATAAAAGAAAAGATACATTCATCAAGAGTCAAGAATCATAAGGTACAGCACTTAATAATAGTCATAGGGTACAATAAGCCATCAAATCATACTAGGAAACAGCCAATAAAAATCATAAGGACACAAGTGATTTGGAATATATACCACTTTACACCTCTAGCTACTAGAGATATTTGGACATAATTCGGGAGAGCAGAAGAAGGACATCCAGCCCCTTAATACTTCTGTCCACAGAATGGAAACTGTTGTTGCTGAAGATGAGAATGATTAGTGCCTTGGAGACAGTATTTCAGTCCTGGTAACTGCCTGGACTAATCCCTGCAGTTTTCTTGGCAAGGTGCTTCAGAAGAGGTTGGCCGTTGTCCTCTTTTAAGGTCTGAGGGAGGAGGACTGGCTCAAGGCCATCCAGTTGGCTTTGTGCCTAGGGTGCAAAGAACTAATAAAGGAGGAATATTTATAGGGCAAGGTTGAAAAGAGAGGTCCCTTTGTGCTCTGCAAGCTTGGTTCTTTTCTTGCAAATATTTCATGACCCAACTTCAGTGTCAGAAAGGAGTTCCGTCTAGTGTTGATGCTGTTACCTAGCTGGGTCATGAAACGTCTGCAAGAAAACCACCAACCTCAAGAGCACCAAGGACACAACAGTCCTCTTCTACCACCTCCTCCTCCTTTGCAAAGCTCACTCCCTTTTAGCACTGATGACATTATCTAGTTGGGTAATGAAACATCTGCAAGAAAACAACCAAGCTCAGAGAGCACCAAGGATCCATCCAAACTAGAACTCACAGCCTCCCTTTAGATGTAGCTGAACCCAGCATTCCTCACTATTGCCAGCTGCTGGGAACTGCAACTCAACAACAGCTGGATCATCAAATATTCCCCATGCCTACATTTAATGCAACCTACTTTTCTATCGATGGCTGAAATGCGTGTGCTTGTTACAGCTCTTGTTTTCTTATCTCTCTCCCTGCCACCCCTGTTTATTAATTTGAGCAGCACGATTATTACTTTGTAATATTGATCAGGTGGAAACTGATATTCTGACTCAACAGGCCCATCCACTGATTAAAAAGTTTTATTGTCCATTGATTCCCCAGCTTTTAACCAATGGATCAATCCATTCATCTATGAAATTCTATCCTTTTCTTTTTGCCGGCTAGGAGAATGAACCCAGGGTATTTAATAAAGGTGGATTTCTCCTAACCACACAAAGGACAAAACTTATTTGCTAATGGAGGGGTGAGAGAGAAAAAAAAGGAGAATTTAAAACACATCCTCCAAATATGGCATTCATTATTTACTACGAGACTTTCGGTATC
Source organism: Bungarus multicinctus (assembly GCA_023653725.1). Lineage (NCBI taxonomy): Eukaryota > Metazoa > Chordata > Lepidosauria > Squamata > Elapidae > Bungarus > Bungarus multicinctus. Next base: position 5,842,450 of record CM042839.1, on the reverse strand, counting down.
GGAATGAAATTGGTTTATAGGTATCTCCAGGTTAATATGTCATTTTTTTTAAAAAAAATGTGTTTAAAATCTGTGATGAATGAAACACAGTATAAGAATAAAAGATAACATCTATTTGACTTATTAACATAGATTGAAGGAAATATAGGAACAATGGACTCAGGAATTAATTTTAAGAATGTCTGCCATCATAGATGAGAATTATATTAGGGAATAAGAAACAAGTTTTACTGGATAAAAGCAAAAAAAAATCTTTTATTTATTTATTTGCTTCCTATCCCTTGATTTTTTTTTTTTTTTTTTGGTAGTGTGCATTAGCTTTTATCTGTACAATTGTAATTTTACAAAAGGATAACAAAGAGTTACTTTGAAGGAAATTATACTTTCTGGATTGTTTTTTTTTTTTTTTTAATCCCTCAAGTGAGTAGGATTAAAAGTTTGCCCTTAATTTATCTATTTGCCCACTCGTGCTCAAGTATTTGAAATAAAAAATAGATTTTAGGAAAAAGATAATAGAAGTAGAACATATTGACCGTGTGTTGAATAATCTGGACAAGAAAACATCTTTAGCATCGTAAAAGTCACGGAGCCTTACAATTCAGACTGAAGTTGTAAGTACATGAATTGAAATCCGTGCCTTTAATCAAAGGCCACGATTCAATAAGGAGAAACCCCATTGGAATTAAGAACATGCAATATTGAAACTTTATAAAAACAAACCTTGTAAAGCAATAAAATCAATACATTTAACATTTCCTGACTATTTGCCCTTTCCGATCTGTTCTACAGCAGTAGGTACGTTATGTTGCAATTTTTATTCTTTGTTTTGGCTTTTTAAGTATTGTTTCAGGATCTGTTCATTATGAGATGGGTGGTAAATAAATTCAGTGCAATACATAAATAAAAATAAAATAACTCTGGGAAGTATCATCCAGAACACAATAGATGTAGTGTTCGATGCCACAGCAACCTTTCAGCTTTTGTCCTGCATTCCCAGAGCTAGAGGTGAAACTCTAGTTGGAAGTCATATCTCTATTTTATTTTGTTTATTTATTTATTTATATTCCACCATTATTATTATTTGCAAATAAGGCAGTGAACATATGGAACATATCTTCTTCGTCCTCCCCCTATTTTTCTCACAACAATTCTGTGAGGTTTGGTTGGTCTGAGAAAGAGTGACCGGCCCAAGGTCACCCAGTTGGCTTTTAATGCTAAGATGGGACTAGAACTCCCAGTTTCCTAGTGATTAGCCTGAAGTCACCCAACTGCCTTTCATTCATAAAGCAGGACTAGAATTCTCAGTCTCCTGATGATTGGCTCAGTCACTTAACCGCCTTTCATTCATAAAGCAGGACTAGAACTCCCAGTCTCCTGATGATTAGTCCAAAGTCACCCAACTGACTTCCACAGCTAAAGTGGATCACTCTCCTGGTTTCCAGCTTGGTACCTTGATTACTGGACCAAACTCTGGCTCTATATCTTGGCTTTCCTGGGCTGTATCTTTCACCCCAAATGAAATTCGGTGTAAACAAACACATCAAAGTTTAACGCAACTTTCTTGGAGAGCTGAGAGTCAGAGTTGAGAACCAGCCTTCAAAGCAATTGATGACATTGTTCTGAAGTTGATGACTTTCTTCTAGCGGAGCTGACCACATGAAAGGAAAACCCCTGTGGTCATTCCTGCCCCTATCTGTAATTAGCGGCAAATCAGGGCCAGGGATGGCAAGGATGAGGTCTCAACTGAAGCAGAAGGAGTGCAAGGTGGTAGCACCTTTTCTTTTACTCAGGAGTAGGCCCTCAAGCTGGGAGGGAGGGGAAGGGAAATCCTCTGCAAATTCATCCAAATGAGATGTATTGATTTCCGCTAATGAGATGTATTACCAAGTCAGCCTGTGCATGTTTCCTCCGAAGTTAAATGTCACACATCCCAGTTTCCTGCCCTCTCTGCTTCCAAATAAAGATCTGGGATTAGATCTGGGAGGTGGATTTAGTCACTGTGAACCCTCTCCAGAAGAATCCAGCAAGCAACTGGGACATATTTTTCTTTCTTTCTCCTTCTCCCTTCTCCCCCATCCTTTCTGTCTCTTCCTCGTCTCCCTCTCTCTCCTTCCCTCTCCCTCTTTCTTTCTCCCCTCTCTCCCTTTCCCTCCCTCATCTCCCTCTATTACCCTCTCAATCACCCTCTCCTTTGTCTCCCTCCCTCTTCACCTCCCTCTCCCTCATTTTCCCCTCCTTTCCTCTCCCTCGCTCCCTCCCTCTCCTTCTCACTCTTTGCCTCCCTCTCTCCCTCTCTCCCTCTCCTTCTGTTTTCAACTCTCTCTCTCTTCAACTCCCTCATTTTCCCTTCCTTCCCTCTTCCTCTCTCACTCCCTCTCCTTCTCACTCTTTCCCTCCCTCTCCCTTATTTCCCCCTCTTTCCTTCTCCCTCTCCTTCTCCTTCTCAATCTTTGTCTCCCTCTCTCCCTCTTCATCCCCCTCTCTCTCATTTTCCCCTCCTTTCCTCTCCCTCGCTCCCTCCCTCTCCTTCTCACTCTTTGCCTCCCTCTCTCCCTCTCTCCCTCTCCTTCTGTTTTCAACTCTCTCTCTTCAACTCCCTCATTTTCCCCTCCTTCCCTCTTCCTCTCTCACTCCCTCTCCTTCTCACTTTTTCCCTCCCTCTCCCTTATTTCCCCCTCTTTCCCTCTCCCTCTCCTTCTCCTTCTCAATCTTTGTCTCCCTTTCTCCCTCTTCATCCCCCTCTCTCTCATTTTTCCTTCCCTCCCTCTCCCTCTCTCAATCCCTCTCCTTCTCTGTCCCCCTGTCTCTCCCTCATCATCTCCCTCATCTTCCTTTCCTTCCCTCTCCCTCCCAATCTCTCCCTCTCTCTTTCCCCTTCTCCCACTCTCCCTCCCTCCCCCTCTCTCATGCCAAAACAGATCGAGAAGGAAATAGGATCGAGTAGACAATGTAAGAAGAAGTGAGCGAAGGTCTAAAATCACCCCAGTCTTGGAACCAATAGGGCCACAGCTGAAAGGCCACCATCTGCATTTCTGTTTCAAGGTGTTCCTCCCAATGTAATTGGTCCGTGTTTTAATTCCTTGAGGGTTTGGTTCGCAATCTTTTCCCTCCATCTGTGCTTTGTTGGCGAAGTGGTGAAGATATCCAATACATGGCAGCCCCACCAGTGATATGATGACACCTCCCACTATATCTTCTCTTTATGGGGGATTGGATGACAGATCAGATTCCAAGCTGGGAGGAGGGAAAAGCAGAAGAGGAAAGCTGAACCTTTCCTTAGCTGCCACAGTCCTTCCGGTCAAGGCAATGGAAGGAAATAATAGAAAGCCGAGCAGACGGAAGGGCTTGCTTTAAAGCAGAGGCGTCCAACTACATCAACTTTAAGACTTGTGGACCTTCAACTCCTAGAATTCCCCAACTGTGCTGCCTGGGGAATTCTGGGAGTTGAAGCCCACAAGTCTTATTTATTTATTTATTTATCGATTTTATATACCGCCCCCCTCTCCCAACGGGACTCGGGGCAGTGCACAGCCGAATAAAAACACAGTTATAAATATAATATTTAAAATAGAATTAAAAAAATTAAATAAATGGCTGAGGAATAAAACAATCAAAAGGGATTGGAAGCTAAAAACCATTTAAAATCAATTAAAAGTTGACATGGTTGGACGCCCCTGCGTTAAACAAAACCCCAACCACTCTTGATGTCCCCCATTTAAGGAAGGGCTGCTGGGGGTTCACAGGGGTTCAGGAGGCCCTCTAGCTAAGATTCTGGGCAGTTCGGAGAACCCCCCAAATCCCACTGCTGGATGGCCCCGTCCACCCTGCCCCACCCCTCCCAGGAGTCCCCACATGGCCCATTTTGGATGCAGGTAAATGCAGGGCCCATGCAAAGACTTGGGGAGGGCGAAAAACAGTCCTCCCAGAAGTTTGCAAAAGCCAGAAATAGCCCCCTTTCCAACTTTCAAAGAGCCTCCGAAGCCGGGGGGAGGCTGTTTTTGCCCTCACGGAGGCTTGAGGAAAACCTCCAGAGTCTGGGGAGGGAAGAAATTCCCCCCCCAACCAGGGCGCAGGAGGCTGACTAGGCCACACCCACCCAGCAACCAGACAGAGAACCCGTTGCTAAAACTTTTGAAGCCCATCCCTGTCCCCCAGAAGTGGAATTCAGCCGGTTCTGACCAGTTCTGGAGAACCGGTAGTGGAAATTATGAGTAGTTGTGAGAACCGGCAAATCCCACTTCTGACTGGCCCCGCCCCCATCTATTCTCCGCCTCCCGAGTCCCAGCTGATTGGCTGGGTCTTCTTTGGTTGCCCTACGCAGGAGAACAGAGCTGGAAAGGGTGGGGAGGGAATGGGGATTTTGCAGTATCCTTCCCCTGCCACGCCCACCAAGCCACACCCACCAAGCCAAGCCACGCCCACAGAATTGGTAGTTAAAAAAAATTGAATCCCACCATCCCTGTTTCAGTGTCTTCATTGGGGGTGGAGGAACCATGTGGTTTCCAAGCTGCAAAACCTCAGCCCAAGACTAGAACGAGTCATTGAACGATTAATGGGAATTTGAGATAGCTTGCAGTTCAAGACCCCAGAGCTACAACTCATTATTGGACAGAATGGCTATTTTCCAGATTTCATTACCTAGAGTAATAACATACCCAGAATCAAAATGGAGGCACATAAACCTTCATGCAGAGGCAAACAAGGGTACCCTTGGCTGTCAAAGTCACTCACTATCATCTCCTTTTACCAGTGGTAGCGCTGACCCTACCATAACTATCAACCTGCATTTTTCAAATATTTCCCAGAGGGACGATGGCTCTTCTGCCCCTTGGAAACAATAGGAAAAATTCAGAAGAACATCAAGCTGGAGTTTTCCTATGGCAGATAGGAATGAACATGAAATAATCCCTGCCCATAGGCACACAGCATGGCAGACGTGTATCTGGCGCAGTGGTTTTGTTTCTGAAAGAGAAAGAGAGAAAAAAATCACAGGGAAAATAATTATAGGTAGTCGAGCAGGTCATATTTAAAGACCAATTGCATAAGATGAGCTAGAGTTAATACAATCAAAAGAGTGCAGAGAAGTGCAACAAAGACGATTATTATTATTATTATTATTTTATTATTATTTATTATATTTATATACCGCCCTTCTCCCGAAGGACTCAGGGCGGTGTACAGCCAACCATAAAACATTGTTACAAATATAAAAGTTAAAAAGAATTAAATATCTTAGGCTGTCTAAAATTATACCCTCCCCCAATAAATTATTAAAACCCAAATTTTAAAATCCCAATTTAAAACTCAAATACTAAATTACATTAAAAATCCCATTTCAGCCTAAGCCGGCCTGCTCGAAGAGCCAGGTTTTTAATGCATGTCTGAAAGCTCTCAGGTCCATGTTATTGCATAATTCCGGAGGCAGACCATTCCAGAGGGCGGGGGCCCCCACAGAGAAGGCCCTACTTCTAGGAGTCGCCAGGCGGCACATAGAAGCCGTCGGCACCCGAAGAAGGCCCTCTCTGTGGGAACGCACAGGTCGGTGGGAGATTACCGGCAGAATGCGGTTCTGCAGATAACCTGGTCCAATGCCATGGATCGCTTTAAAGGTCAAAACCAGAACCTTAAAGCGAACCCGGAAAACCACCAGCAGCCAATGCAACTCGCGCAGGAGAGGCGTCACATGGGAGCTTCGTGACGCCCCCATAATCACCCGCGCGGCCGCATTTTTTACCAGTTGGAGTCTCCGGGTGCTCCCCACAGGGAGCTCCATGTAGAGAGCATTACAGTAGTCCAGGCGAGAGGTGACAAGGGCATGAGTGACCGTGCGTAAGGCGTCCCGATCCAGAAAAGGCAGAAAGATTAGGGGACTGTGGGTTAAAACATGTAAAGAACAGTTGCTGGAATTGAGTATGTCTAATCTGATGAAAAGAAGGACCAGGGGAGACAGGATAACAGTGTTCCAATATTTGAGGGGCTGCCCCAAAGAAGAGACGGTCAAGCTATTCTCCAAAGCACCTGAAGGCAGAACATGAAGCAACAAATGGAAATTAATCAAGGAGAGAAGCAACTTAGAACTAAAGAGAAATTTCCTGACAGTTAGAACAATGAATCCACTTGCTGCCAGAAGTTGTAAATTCTCCAACACTGGAAGTTTTTAAAAAGATGTTGGACAACCATTTGTCTGAAGTGGTGTAGGTTTTCTTGCCTAGGCAGTGGGTTGGACTAGAAGACCTCCAAGGTCTTTCCAACTCTGTTATTCTATTCTAAAATAAAATAAAAAAATAAAAAATAACAGAAATGGCCAGCAGAACCAAAACAAAATAAACAGCCCCAAAGAAAGTAACAGAAAAGGGGAAAGTTGGAAAAAAAATGTAGCTCTTCCTACTACTGTTTTGTTCTTTCTGCGTTTTAACATTTTATTAAGTCATAAGATAAAATAGAAAATAACAAAAGTAAATAGGAAAGCAGCAGAGGGAAGAGGGGAAGAGAGAAGTGAGGAAAGAATGAGGAAAAAAAATGTTGATTTCCAACTCCCTCTGTTGCAGTAAAATAAAGCATTAACCTCAAGCCTCAACTTTTTGTTTTATCATATAAAACAATATAAACTAGCCATTTCTATAAGGATCCACCAAGTGAATCGGTAAAACCCAAAATCAAAGTTTCATTCTTTTCCACCTCAAGCAGAAAGTTCAGAAGTGGTCTCTACGTTTTGTTCTTTGGATCTCCAGGTGATCCTAAGAAGTATTTTTTTAAAAAGGCGAACCTCATTGCTATCAAAGGTCAATCACCCCAAATGAGATTTAACGGGGGATTGAAGCTGTTAATCAACTAATGGGTCATTTTGAAAAGTTGAGTTAGGAAACAGTTTCTTTTCATTGATAAGCTGGTTTGCAAATCATCGTTTGCCTGCATGAAACCAATGTGGGTCTTGGCAATTGCAACCATTCCTGGCAACATATAAATCATTTATGAAGGGGGCAACTGATTAAAACCTGCTAAATAATTGCAAAATTTGTATCTGGAAAGCATTAGGCTTTGGAAGGGACTCATTAACAACATTGGAGGTCTTTTCAGCTGCTTTGTGCTCTATTTGTAATTTTCCTCCTTGGAAATGATTTTTCTTTAAATACAATTTTTCTTTCTTTGTTTCTTTTTCCTTCAAAAATTGGACATGAAATGAAAAAAATGTCCTTTCCATGATCTAATGCCCTAGCAGCTTTACAAAAAAACCTTAAAAATAAATGAGACTTAGCATTAATATAAAAATATTGTTAAGTACAGATGAATTATTTCAAAATGATGTGTTAGCCTTCAAGCTATCTTAATCTCACTTCTTACTGCTGATACTTTGAATCCTGATCTGATTCATATACTAAGCCAGGTTCCTAAACCAATGTTTGAATGAGTCAAAACTGGTTGGCCTCCCATATTGCATTTATGCCACAAACCACAATTTTTAAAACTAAGATGGCTGGGTTCACACAGCTTTCTAAGCCAAAACCAAATATATTAAGGTTTAGAAAAATGGGTGAACCAGCCATTGGGTTTGGATCTCAATTAAGTCTTTGCTCCTGCTGTAATAAATGGCCATTGGTGGATTTCATATCAATGGGAGTTGGGTTCAACTAAGTTAACTTTCAACCCTAAGGATATTGATGGAGCCTGGGCATAAATTTGTTATAAAAAATTGTCCACTAGAAAAAAGTAATGAATAAGATTAGGTAGAGAATAGCAGTACCATGCTCATATTCCTTAAAAAAAATGGCTATGGCTTCACAATTACCTTTGGCTTGGAAATATGGAATGTATGTATGTATGTATGTATGTATGTATGTATGTATGTATGTATGTATGTATATGTAAATGTCAGATCCAGTAATTTCTTGTTTGCAAAGCACAGGGAGTATCCTTTATGTAAAACAAGAAATGGACGATAATAACCACACTGAGTGTCGTCAGATTTGCTATTTCTGGAATACTTTCCTATGTTTTTTCCCCCCCCAGTTTCTCTCTTTAGTTTAATTAGAGGTTCAAAAGATTACACATTACGCTGGATATCAGTGAAGGCATCTTGAAATATTATCAGAGAAAGAACAGCCAAACCGGGCAAAAACAACATGTAAGAAGAGAGACGAAAATGCGATTGTTTTGTGCCTACGTTCTTCCATTTAACCAGTCTATAAAACAGAAGGTACACATTTTGAAAATATGTATTAAAATAAGAATATAAATTTTAAAATAACAACATGTATTGTATATATGTATGTAAGCATGTAGAAATAAAGATAGAAATATAGATGTAGATATAGATAGATAGATAGATAGATAGATAGATAGATAGATAGATAGATAGATAGATAGATAGATAGATAGAGAGAGAGAGAGAGAGAGATGACAGATAGATTAGATAGATGGATAGATGGATGGATGGATGGATGGATGGATGGATGGATATATGGATGGATGGATAGATAGAGTGGATGTATAGATAGACATACGATAGATAGATAGTTAGATAGATAGATAGATAGATAGATAGATAGATAGATAGATAGATAGATAGATAGATAGATAGATGATTATATATATTTAGATATATGGATATATAGATTAGCCATTAGATATAGATGAGGAAGGAAAGGAGGAAAGAAGGAAGGAGAAAGAAAGGAGGAAAAGAGGAAAAGAAAAAAGAAAAAGGAAAAAGAAAGAAAGAAAGAAAGAAAGAAAGAAAGAAAGAAAGAAAGAAAGAAAGAAAGAGGGAGGGAGGAAGAATAGAAAGAAAACAAAGAAAATAAAAGAGGGAGGGGGAAGGAGAAAGAGAGAAGAAGGAAGGAAGAAGGAAGGAAGGAAGGGAGGGAGGAAGGAAGGGAGGAAGGAAGGAAGGAAGGGAGGGAGGGAGGGAAAGAAATCCTGACATTGAGGAGAACAGTTTGAGTGCTGAAGAAATTCACCTGGAGAGAGGCTGACACTACCTCAAAGAAACAACTCATCTAATCAATCATATTCAGAGAAACAAATATTCTCAGCTGTGTAGAGAGAGCTTGAGGGGATACATAAACGCCTGCATGTCAAGAAGACAAAGAGCAAATGGAAAAGTTCTAGAGGGGCTGCCAGTTCATTGTGGAGAGAGAATCTTTTGATGCCTCCCTGTATGCCAGGTATTTCCTTGAGTTTGCTAAAGTCATCAAGTGAAACTTCTTCCAAAAAGCAGGTGGAGATTGCAGGAGCATGCCAGATGAAAGAGCTTGGAGATGGCCTAATGGTTGACAGATGCAATAAAATGTATCAAACAGAACGGAAGAGAATAACAAGGTTCGAAGGGCTCTTGGAGGCCTTCTAGCCCAACCCCCTTCTCAAGCAGGAAACCCTATCCCGTTCCAGACAAAATGGCTGCCCAATCTCTTCTTAACAACCCCCAGTGTTGGAGCACCCTCAACTTCCGGAGGCAAGCCATTCCACTGGTTAATTGTTTAATTAACGATGGTTTAATTAACCATTGTTTAATTAAAACCAATGAGGGTTTGCTCAAGTATGGTTTACCGAGCAAGCCACAATGGCCTGGCTTACACATGATACAAAACCATGATTTATGGTTTAGATATTGTCATCAGCGCATTTTGAAACTCACTGACAACGTCTCCTTGAATGGGGATGAACCAAATTGCTGAGCTCAGAGCTCAAACCAACAGGCCAGGATCCATCCTCTTTAAATTCATTTCACAACTGCCCAGAGTTTTTTGGAAATTTATCCCAGCCACAGCTGGTAGAGAGAGATTTGGCAAAACGGAAAATGGAAAGGAGGGCCTGGAATGTCTCATCACCACAAAGAAACCTTACAGCCAAGTGCGATGACTAATGCTAGTGAACTCAGGAAACCAAGTTTAGAAGGCGAATAACTTCAACAGCGTCTTTCCTGGAATCGGGAAGATTACTGATAGCGGGGTGGGATCGCCTGGTGAAAGGAAGGAAGAAGGGGAGGTGGGGTGATGGGTGTGGGAAGAAGGGAAAATCCATTGGGGGGGGGGCGGGGAATGTGATAGGATGCTTAGCCAGGCTAAGGATAAAATGCGATAAGCAACCAGACAGCAATGCAGGCTTGTGTGATGGTTAAATATAATACAGGCAGACCTCGAGTATAATTAAATTTCCGTTGCTAAATGAGATGGCGGTTAAGTGAATTTTGCCTCATTTTACCACCTGTCTTGCCAGAATTGTTAAGCAAATCACGGCAATTAAGTGAGAAACACAGTTGTTATATGGCCTCTGCATTGGCTTTTCTTGTCACAAAAGGAGGGCCAGGTCACTGCAGCCGTCATAACTACGAGTCCATTGCCAAGTGTCTGAATTTTGATCACATGACAGTAGGGATGCTGCTATGGTCACAAGTGTGAAAAACAGCCATAAGTCCCTTTGTAACTTTGGTCATTAAATGAACTGTTATAAGTCTCAGACTATCTGTACAAATGAATGCCTCAGCATGATGATAGGTACATCTTAGATTTGATTTTAAACATGTTTAGCAATAGATGGCCCTTGAATAAATTAAATAAACACATCATTTCTTACTGGCCTCTGCCCTGTTTGAGCTTTTCTTGCTTTTGCTCTTATTTATTTATTATATTTATTATTTTCTATTTCTAAGCGTCACCACCTATCTCCCTCAGACAGGGCTGCTGGATTTTCTTTGGCAGAGCAAAGTTATAAACATAAACAATGATATATATTTTTCCATCCCTTGGAACCTCTTTCAGCTTTGCCTCTTTGCAGCTGCTCCTTTATTTTATTTTATTTTCTGAGAAAAAATGGTCACCGTAGATCAGGGGCTCCCAACTGTGGGTTGTGGCCTATTCAGAACCGGGCCACACAAATGGTGGGCAACTGCATGCATGTGAAGCATCTACCTGCCACTCATGCATGCATGCCTGAACCCACCTGCTATTCACAAAGAAGTACCCCCTCTCCCCCTCCCTCACCCTGTCAGGCCACCAAGCCAGAAAGCGGACTGCTGCCATAGATGGGACAGAGTAGAGTAGAGTAGAGTAGATAGAAAGGAATAGGGATAGGGATAGGGATAGGATAGGGATAGAATAGGGATAGGGATAGGGATAGGGATAGGGGATAGGGGATAGGGGATAGGGATAGGATAGGATAAGATAAGATGGAATGGAATGGAATGGAATGGAATAGAATAGAATAGAATAGAATAGAATAGAATAGAATAGAATAGAATAGAATAGAATAGAATAGAATAGAATAGAATAGAATAGAATAGAATAGAATGGAATAGAATGGAATGGAATGGAATAGAACGGAATTCTTTATTGGCCAAGTGTGATTGGACACACAAGAAATTTGTCTTGGTGCAAATGCTCTCAGTGTACATAAAAGAAAAGATACATTCGTCAAGGGTCAAGAATCATCAGGTACAACACTTAATAATAGTCCTAGGGTACAATAAGCAATCAAATCATACTAGGAAACAGTCAATATACAGTAAATCGTAAGGATACAAGCGACAAAGTTACAGTCATACAGTCACAAGTGGGAGGGGATAGGCAATAAGGAGTGATGAGAAGATTAGCAGTAATAGTAGTGTACACTTTGTGGATAGTTGAACAGTGTTGAGGGAATTATTTGTTTATCAGAGTGATGGCGTTCAGGGAAAAACTGTCCTTGTGTCTAGTTGTTCTGGTGTGCAGTGCCCTATAGTGTCATTTTGAGGGAAGGAATTGAAACAGTTTATGTCCAGGGTGTGAGGGGTGTGTAGATATTTTCACAGCCCTCTTTTTGACTCCTGCGGAATACAGGTCCTTGACTGAAGGCAGGTTGGTAGAAATTGTTTTTGCTGCCGTCCTAATTACTCTCTGAAGTCTGTGTCTGTCTTGCTGGGTTGCAGAACCAAACCAGACAGTTACAGAGGTGCAGAGGAGAGATAATAAGGTACATGAAAATCTCCCTGTGCATAACATCAACTTTTTACACACACAGATGTTCGGGTCTGTGAAAGCTAGCCGCAAAATTAAAAATATTAAGGGAGAGAGAGAGAGAGATGTGCCCACCCACCCCAAAACAACATGACCTTTGAATTTACAAGCCAGGAATGCACAGAAGTGGGGAAGAGGATAAACCAACATTTGGAAGAAAAGTTGGGCATAACTGTGCAGGGCCGTCAGGATGGAAGCTTATCTCCCTATTTCATCCTTTGTGGCTGTGCTCTGTCTCTTCCTTCCCCCCCTAAAAAAAAAACCCCTTGATTTTTGCTTGCGAGGAGCTGGGATGCATTTGTCAACTTGAGGGAGGTGATTTCAGTGCTTGGATGCCAGGGAGCCTTTCCCAGTGATCAAAACACAGCTGCACAAAGCCTCTCCTGATCGCTTAATAGGTGCTGCGGCTCAGGGGTACGCCCGCCTTTACCTGCGCAAATAGATATAATTAGTATAACAGATATCATATCTCTATGCAAATCCCGGTGGGCCTCGATGACTTGCGAGAGAAAGCAAAGGTCTCATTTGCCAAATTGAAGCCGGGCTGCGCCTCTTGTTCCCCTCCTTAAAAACCTACCGTATCCGTGAGGAAACAGTCTCTTGTCAAAACTCTGCCTCACCTTTTAAGTGTGTTTACCGTTATATTTGTCGGCTCCTAAATAGGCGGCTTTGAAACATATTCTGCGATCAGGAGTATTTGGGCACGGGGGATTTTATAAAGAAGCTGGGGATATATATATATTTTTTTCATAGATATAATTTCAGCCAAAGCATAGCGCTTTCTCCGTAAAGGGAAGTTTTTGAGTGCAGGATTCAAGCACGGAATGCTTAGAATCGAGATGAGCCCAAATTAACTGTGGGAAAACGCCTGAGGTAAATATTCATACAGTACTAAGCTAGATGGCTGGCGTGGTACCAAATGCCATAATGATCTGACAGAATAACAGAGTTGGAAGGGATCTCAAAGATCTTCTAGTCCAACCCGCTGCTCGGGCAGGAAATCCTGCACCATTTCAGACAAATCACTTCTTCCTCCAATGTTGGAATACCCACACCTTCTGGAAGCAAGTCGTTCCGCTGATTAATAGTTCGCACTGTCGGGAAATTTCAGCCTATTGTCCCCAACAATCTGGGTCCTCATTTTACCAACGTCGGAAGGATAGAAGGCTGAGTCAACCTTGAGCCAGTCGTGATCGAACTGCTGGCTGTTGACAGAATTAGCCAGCAATACTGATTCTAACCACTATGCCACCACAGCTCTTCAAAAAGGAACTCCTTTCATGACGCCAGGCTCTAAACAAACCAAGAAAGACACATTGTGATTGTTCTAGGCAGATTTCTTTGTTGTTCCTCACGTATAGACAGAATCTTGCCAAACTAAAGCATGTTACCAGCTCTGACTGGATGATGGGGAATGGGAGGATTTATATTCCTTGCAGACAGCTGGTCACTTGCATCCTTTTAGAGAGCCATTGAGGCCACTTGGAGGTTTACCTGTGTCCTCAGGTTCACATTGTTTTAGAGATGGCCAGCTGTCTCCAAATGACCAACTGTTTGCAAGGAGTATAAATCCTTCCATTCCCCTCCATTCACTCAGAGCTGAATAAGCTTCTTGGATGAGAAGCGAAATGTTTTCAAAGAAAAACCAGAAAGTCCAATTGCCTCTTGAAAAACACCTTTGGGACAACCAACATTGAAGTTCAGGAGAGCTTTTGTCAACCAGCTCCGCTGGTGATCATCATTCTTTCAGATGAGTTGAAAGCTCATATAGATGCCCCAAAATAGTCTGTGCAAAATCTAACCAACACAATGGTTTCCCTGACTGCTTCTGATCTTATCTCTTTTGATTGCAGAAACGAAGAACTTACCCACAAACAAATCTTCAAAAAAAAGGCAGTGACTCCATTTCTCTCATGTTCCACAACTGCAGATGTGATATGAAATGACTTTCAAAAACAAGCTTTACTATAATTAATGACGGAACAAAATGGGCAGGGTGGCCCTTCAGATGGGTTGATAATTCCCTGAGTTTTCTTGTAAAAAGCCTAAAATCACAAACCCTGGGGATCAAATCTTGCTTCACGGTAAACAAGTAACTAAATAAAAATTAGTTGAGAAGTTTGCAGCACTTTAAAAACGTTTAATCGTAGCCTGCGGGTAGAGCAGACGTTATATCTAAAGTTACTTTTTATTGGATTGCCTGTCTGGAAGAAAAATATAAATTTTCAAACTGTAATTAGTTTGGATTTTGTTTTTGTTTTGGAAGATGAGATACCAAGCTAACAGTTTATTTTTCAGAAATGAAGCCGCAAAAGGAGAGGTATGCTGTTACCAAAGATAGGAAGACAGAGAGAAGCAAAGTTTTACGATGAAAGAAACATCTATGTTGGATAGCACATTGGAAACCCAGGCTATACCTAAATTAGAAGACCACTCTTGGAATACTGCATCCATTTTTGATCACCACATTAAAAAAAGATGTTGAGAGTTTAGAAAAAGTGCAGAGAAGAGCAACTAAGATGATTAAAGGCCTGGAGACTAAAACATGTGAAGAATGGTTGCAGGAACTGCCTATGACCAGTCTAGAAGAAAGAAGGACTAGGAGTGATATGATAGCAGTGTTCCAATATTTGAGAGGTTGCCACAAAGAAGAGGGAATCAATCTATTCTCCAAAGCATCAAAAGGCAAGACATGAAACAATGGATGGAAACTAATCAAGGAGAGAAGCAACCTGGAATTAAGGAGAAACTTCCTAACAGTGAGAACAATTAACCAGTGGAACAGCTTGCCTCCAGAAGTTTTGAGTGCTTCATCACTGGAGGTTTTTAAGAAGAGACTGGATAGCCACTTGTCTGAAATGGTATAGGGTCTCCTGCTTGAGTAGAGGGATGGACAAGAAGGCCTCCAAGGTCTATTGTGTTCTGTTCTGTTCTGTTCTACTCTACTCTACTCTACTCTACTCTACTCTACTCTACTCTACTCTACTCTACTCTACTCTACTCTACTCTACTCTATTCTATTCTATTCTATACTACACTACTCTATTCTATACTATACTACTCTATTCTACTCTACCCTACTCTATATTATTATTATTATTATTATTATTATTATTATTATTATTATTATTATTATTATTATTATTATTATTATTATTATTATTATTATTATTAAACATTTCACTTGGAAAACTGCGATCAGATAGCTTGATCAGGTACCTCTCCAAAGAATTGTTGATGGGATCACAGTCTCCCTTGGTTCGCTGAAGGCAAATTTTGTCTCACTTGGAAGATGTTTTGCCTTGCTTGGAAGATGTGTGAAATGACCATCTCCTTATTCATATCTATAGGACAGTTAGGAGAACTCTGAACTTCCTATGTTGGTCTGAACACCCGAAGCTAAGATCCTAACAAGTTTATATCTCCTTCAAAACCTAAATGAAAATGGAGAGTAATACACATTCTCTCTAATTTTAGAAGCAATTCATGCTTACGGTCTAAAAATCAGAAGGCCAGTCTATAGGTTTATAAATAACTAGAAGGAGAAGTAGACTTTATGTCAATGAATACTTCAGCTTCAACCATAACAACACAAGAGCACACGATAGATACAAACTCAAGGTTAACCACACCAAACCTGATTGCAGGAAATACGATTTCAGCAACAGAGTGGTCAATGTCTGGAATACTCTACCTGACTCTGTGGTTTCTTCCCCAAACCCCAAAAACTTTAACTTTAGACTGCCTACTATTGACCTCACCCCATTCCTAAGATGTCTGTAGGGGGTGTGCATAAGCGCACCAACATGCCTACCGTCCCTGTCCTATTGTTTCTTTTATTTTTCTTATATGTATCCATGTATTCATAACTATGTTTTATTTATACCTATTATTTTGTAAGCAATTGACAAACCAAATAAAATAATAAATAAATAAATACGTTTGTGTGTGTGTGTTTCTGTCTCTCTATCTCTCTGTCTGTCTGTCTGTCTGTCTGTCTGTCTGTCTGTCTTCCTCTCTCTCTCTATATATATATGTGTGTGTGTGTGGTGGAGTTGGCTGAAAGTAACCCCTTGAAACTTTCAGGATGTTCATTGAACTTGAAAAAAATCAAATTCTGCTTTCAAAGAAGGCTCTGGCAGCTGAGATTGGATTTCCAGTGTAACCAGGTCAACTAATGCCCCAGCAGCTGCATTCACATGATGTGCAAAGCTTGGTTAATTTTAACTTTGTTTAGTATTATATAATTTAGCCTAAACTGTTTTTTTTTTTAACACAATAACAGAATTGGCAGGGATCTCACAGGTCTTCTAGCCCAACCCTCTACACAAACAGGAGACCCTATTCTGGGCAAATGGCTTTCTAATCTTCAAGCCATTACAAAACAATGCCAACTCTCTTCTTTAAAAGCGAAACCAGAATGGGATGGGTCTTTCATGCCACAAGTTCATGGCCTCTGATTCAGATGTGGAAATTTGGGCTTCTGCATTTGGTTTCCTGCAGATGTTTGATCCAGACAGCAAAGAGCGAAACTGGCTCGTTTCAAGGACCTCCCAAAATAACTCATTCTTATAGGCAAGAATCTAATTTAGTTACATCATATTGGCTAGATTTTTCTCCCCTTTCTCAAAGCAGCAAACGGCATCTAGACAGGCCATCCTCGAATTATAACCATTTGTTTAACAACCTTCTGAAGTTACAACGGCATGGAAAGAAGGGGCTTGCAACCGGGGGTGGGATTCTACCGATGTAACAATCGGTTCAGAGAGCGCATGCACACAGCATTTTAAAACGCCCGTTTTCAGGTCTAATACTTATCTTCTATTGCAGCCCCAGTGAATAAATCAGTTCAGCCACAGCAATTTGCTGAGCTGAAAACCCCGTAAATAAAGGACAGAAAAGGGCAGGAGCAGCTGGGTGGGGCCAAATCATTGCCGTAACTACCGGTTTGCTCAAACGAATCCCTGTTTGCAACCCGTCCTCACACTTCATTGTGGTTTGCCAGCAGCAGGTGTGGATGCCTGAGGTCTCGGAAAGCAAGGACTCAGATGAGGGGCCTGTGTGTGATGCAGGGACGGGGCCAGGACCATCAGGGAGTGGAATGCTGCCTTCGGAGGTTGTGGAGGCTGGCAGCAGTGAGGAAGAGGTTCCCGAGGAGCCTGTGCCCAGTGTGCCTGTGCTCAGGGCTGCTCGAAGGAAAGAGCAGCTGCAGCAGCACGGGTGACTCGGGAGTAAGGCTGTAAGGTGATGGCCCCTCCCTTAAGGGATAAAAGCCAGCTGAGAAACCGGAGTTCTTTGCAGGAAGCAAAGAAGGTTTTGCAGACGTTCGGGATACTTGGTTGGTGTTTGGAGACGCTTTGTGTTTGAAATATTTCTTAGTAACTTCATCTAGTGTTCTTGGCAGCCTTGCACAACCTTGGCAAGGCTTGTTCTTATCTGGGACAATTAGTTTTTAATAGCCTTTTAACCGTGAATGAATGGAATTCATAAAAAATCATTAAAAGTTTTTGCTGTTACCTCTGTTTCATGTGTTTCCTTGGAACAAGGTTTGGGTCAGAGCACACTTACAGCTCCTGGAACATCCCAGCAGCCACAAGGTCAAAATTCAGCTGCTTGGCAACCGATATGTATTTATGACGGTTGCAATATATGATCACCATTTGCAACATTTCAGTTGGCATCTGAGACACAAAGGCAATATGGGAAGCCAGATTCGCTTAACAATCAAATTGCTGTCAGCATTACAAGTAAAGTACCCATGGAAAGAGGAACTCTGAGGCAGGTAGATTCCTCAAGGAATGATTTATTGGATCCATCATATTGGCACAACTGGTGAAAACTGACTTTAAAAATCCCTGCGGTTTCCACCAGATTGAAAAGTGAACGTTTTCCCCTTCCCCCAAGTCATCAGTCACATGGTCCAATCGAGGGGCTGGCTGGTTGCTTGACTACTCCACTCCTCCTCTCCTCAGCGACCTGTTGGAATGACCTTGGTTCCCACAAGAAAACTTTTTGTTTTGACTAGAAACCCCCAGCTATCTATCTCCCCCCTCCCTTCTTCTTCCTTGTGGCAACCCTGAAGCCTCAAAGATGGTCTCAGCCAGGTTCGCTTCAGGGTTGACAGTCGGACCCCCTTAACTGACGAGAAGCTCCTGGAAAAGAAACCACATAGAGGTTAATCAGTGCTCAAATTAACCTCCTCCCGTGGAAGTCCCTTTGGTTTTTGAGGGTATTTATCATAGAACTGTTTGATCAGCCTGTCTGCCTTTACATCCCAGCTCTTTACCCAAGTTATCCTGCAATACATTTAACAACTGCTTGTTCCGTTTAACAAGAGGTGCAAGAAGGCGGTGAAATCGGGTGCAGTTCACTTAATAACTGTCTTACTTAGCGACAGAAATTCTGGTCCCAATTCTGTTTGTAAGTTGAAGGCTGTATGCATGTAAGCTGATTCATTCATGCAAAACATGATTTGTGGAGATGGTACAGAGTAGTTTCAAATTTACAAGAAAGGTGGCCCCCAACTTCCAAAACTGTCTTTGTTCCCCATCACTGAACAATTTATTTTCCCCTTGTTGATTTTCATATACAACTGCATCTTCAGCAAAATCTCTTTCCGTGTATCGCAATGCCTGATTGAAGCTTCTCTCTCTCTCTCTCTCTCTCTCTCTCTCTCTCTCTCTCTCTCTCTCTCTCTCTCTCTCGCACACACACACACATACACACACACACACAAAACCAGGATTCCAAGATTCATTAAATCTAATTTATTGCATGTGTAATTAGGCACCTCTTAGCTGAACTCAGTTCTCCAGAGATAATAATACTTGGAATGTATATGGATGTCTTTCATCTTCAAAGTGCTTTACAAACATTAGCTAATTAACAACATAATGAGACATGAAAGGCCAGTGTTGTTACCCACCAGGCTGTCTAACCCTTGTATAATTCAGAATTTGATGTTTGGAAATGTAGTAAGGACATCCATTGTGGGGGTTTTTACAGGGTCCTTTCCCCCTCATTTTAAGCCAAAAGAAAAGAAAAGAAAAAGAAAATGCTTACTGTTAGAATGTAACTAATTCATAAGAAGTGGCTGGGAACCGAGGAAAGCCTCTTTCTGATTCCACTGGAGGAGAAGACCTTGGAAAGTGTTTGAAAGAGCAGATTTGATCTCAATAGTTTGGGGAGAAGGTTGACTCTGTCCAATGATATTGGGTGTCTTTCATGGATCACCGAGGATGTCTATTGATAGCTACATTGGTGTTCTCTGAGCTTGGTTGTTTTCTTGCAGACGTTCCATTTGGGTCTTATGGCCACGAGAATGCTACAATGGTTGTAAGTGTGAAACAATGGTCATAAGTCACTTAAGTAATCTTGTAGGTCTCAGCTTTGATCCTTATCTAGGCAAAGAACTAAGGAACGCATGTAGCTATCAGTAAAGGAAAACAGTTGCAGCTCAGGGTTGACTGAGAGGCCTTTGGTCCTTTAAGAGCTTGGTTGTTTTCTTGCAGATGTTTCATTACCCAAATTAGGTAACTTCATCGCTGCTAGTAACGAACTAGCAACTAGCACTGATGAACATCTCTGTAGAATCTCAGTCATCCAGGTCATGGCTGTGCCAAGGTTCTTTTTCAAGAAGCAACTGGATGTTCTTTGTTTTTTTCCCTCGAAGACATTTCGCTTCTCATCCAAGAAGCTTCTTCAGTTCAAAAATGAAACATCTTCAAGGCAAAAGAAAGTCCAGTTCCCTCTTGAAAGAGCACTTCTGAGACAACCATGACCTGGATGACTGAGATTCTACAGAGATATTCATCAGTGCTGGTTGCTAGTTCATCACTAGTACATGTACAAGAAAACAACCAAGCTCAGAAAGCACCAAGAATTCCTCATTTCAATCCTGAGCTACAACTATTGTCTTTTACTGATAGTTGTATGTATTCCTTAGTTCTTTGTCTAGATAAGGATCAAAGCTGAGACCTACAAGATTATTTAAGTGACTTATGACCATTTTCTACAATCATTGCAGCATCTCCATGGCCATGTGATCAAAATTCAGATACTAGGCAACTGGTTCAGATTAAATATTAAATATGACATTTGCAATGCCTTGGGGATCATGTGATCTGCTTCTGCAACCTCCTGACTAAGCTGGCAGGAATAGCTAACACCCAAGAAGATAGGCTCAAGATCCAGATGGATCTTGACAGACTAGAACACTGGGCCGTATCTAATAAAATGAAATTCAGTGTAGAGAAAAGTAAAGTCCTACACTTAGGCAAGAAAAACCAAAGGTACACATATAGACTGGGTGAAACCAGACTCAATAGCAGGAACTGTGAGAGGGATCTTAGCTCTTGGACAACCAGCTAAATAGAAACCAGCAATGTGTAGCAGCAGCCCAAAAAAGCTAATGCAATCCTAAGTTGTATTAACAGAGGGATACAATCAAGATCAAGAGAGGTACTAATACCACTCTATAAAGCCTTAGTAAGACCACACCTAGAGTACTGCATCCAGTTTTGGTCACCACACTATAAAAAAGATGTTGAGACTCTAGAAAAAGTACAGAGCAGAACAACCAGGATGATTAGGGGACTGGAAGCTGAAACATACAATGAACAGTTGCAGGAACTGGGCCTGGCTAGTCTAGGGAAGAGAAGGACCAGGGGAGACATGATAGCAGTCTTCCAATATCTGAGGGGCTGCCACAGAGAGGAGGAAGGGATCAAGCTATTTTCTAAAGTGCCTGTAGGCCAGACAAGGAATAATGGATGGAAACTGAACAAGGAGAGATTTAACCTGGAAATAAGGAGAAACTTACTGACAGTGAGAACAATCAACCAATGGAACAGCTTGCCCTCAGAAGTTGTGGGAGCATCATCACTTGAGACTTTCAAGAAGAGATTGGACTGCCATTTGTCAGAAATGGGGTAGAATCTTCTGCTTGGGCAGGGGGTTGGACTAGATGACCCACAAGTCCCTTCCAACTCTGATTATCTGTTATCTGTTTAAAGGCCACGGAGAAACCAGATTCACTTAACAATCACGTTACTAATTGCAGTGATTCATTTAACAATGGCAGCAAGAAAGATTATAAAATGGGGCAAAATTCACCGAACAAATGTTTCACTTAACAACAGAAATATTGGGCTCTATTGTGGTCATAAGTCGAGCACTACCTATATGATTTAATGCCTCTCAGTTACTTACTCTGATTATTAGTTCATCATCTTCAGATTGATTCATCTCTGAGTAGCTTTTTTTTTTTTTTTAAGGACATGGAATTTTGAACCTGCTCTGATTTTGCTTGAATGAATCCAGGGTTGGAGCAGAATAAATATTATTGGCTAAAGTTTGAATTTGCTTGCTTTTTCTTCTATGTTAGCCAACATAACAAGAAGTACAGAAATAGCAGTCGCATCTAACGAGACATGTAAATTGGATTATAGGAAGGGTTTTAATGTCTCTTATGCTGATTTCGCAACTTTTCTTACTCCATAAACTGTTCATTTCCCTTTTTATGAAAACTTAAAAGTAGCCTTTGAATGAAAAGTTTTGTTTGTTTTTTTTTTAAAAAAGCATCGCTATTACTCACCCGGAATCTGGGCATCTTTTCCAAGTTGAAAACTGAGAAGTACAAGGACTTGAGTAAATATTTTAGGAAATGTTGCCAAACTGTTATGATTTATAGAATCTTCTCGCAAACCGAAGCTGCGATTTACGCAACGTCTGACTAAGTCTAATTAAACCATGGGATATTGCCGCTCATAAGATCTTCATGTTTTGTTCAGGAATGGTTGTAACAATGAACTTTTGCAAAAGTCCAACGTTGTCTCTGCTGACTCAGTACCTTCCAAGTTGATGAACTGCAATTCCTGTGAGGGGAAAGGGATGGTGGGATTTGTAGTTCAACAAATCTGGGAAGAATGAGGCCGAGAGAAGATTCTTTTAAGGCAAGGGAAAGAAACGGGTTTTTTTGTACCTAATGGCCTGTTGTTGCACACTGAAAAAATCACCCTGGCTTCATTCATTTCTATAGGATAGTCCTAACTGAGTGACTGTCTCCTTTAGCATCACATGGTGATGAACTTGGTGGCTAATCCTCCCATTTTTGACCTTTGCAGTTCTATAAAGTACAGACAGAATGATGGAAGGAGAAGAAGAGATATGATCAACATTTTGGGTTTCATGTTCAGCTTCATCCAACATGGTCAGTTGTTTCCCCCTTATCAAGTCAATTGTGGAATGTTCTGCATCCTAAAATTCTAGAAAGAGAATTTCAGAGAAGAGCAACAATGATGATTAAGGGACTGGAGGCTAAAACATATGAAGAATGGTTGCAGGAAGTTGGTTTGTCTAGTCTAACCAAGAGAAGGACTAGGGGAGACATGGTAGCAATTTTTCCAATATTTGAGGGGCTGCCACAAAGAAGAGAGGGTCAACCAGGGATGGGATTCTACTGGTTTTGTCCGGCTTTGTAGAACTGGTAGCTCTGAAGAGCAGCAGACACCGGACTGGTTCTGTGTCTGCTGCTGTTTTGGCCCACATGCCTGCCCGGGCTCTTACCTGTCCTTTATTTCCTGCTTTTTCAACCTCAGCTGCTTTGCACAGCACAGCTGCAGTTGAAAAAGCAGGAAAGAAGAGGATTATCAAACGCTGCGCACCCGTGCTTAGCTGTCTGGGCAGCTGAACAGTTTGTTAATTGCACATGCACACAGCATGCATCAGGCATGCATTTGCAAAAAACATATGAAGAATGGTTGCAGGAATAAGGTATGTCTAATCTAACCAAGAGAAGGATGCACGTGTGCATGACATGTAGCCACCAAACCGGTAGTTACACTGGTCAGATCTCACTCCTGGTATCAACCTATTCTCCAAAGCAATTGAAGTCAGGATAATAAACTAATCAAGGAGAGAACCAACCTAGAACTCAGAAGAAATTCCTTGACCTTGAAAACAATTAATCAGTGGAGCCACTTTCCTCCGGAAGTTGGGGGAGCACCCACAGTGGAATGCTCTAATCCTGGAGGTTTTTAAGAAGAGACTGGACAACCGATTGTCCAGAATGGTATAGGGTCTCCTTCTTTGAACAAAAGGTTGGACAAGAAGATCACCAAGGTCCCTTCAAACGCTGTTATTCCATTATCCTTCTACAACAGCAAAATATTCTAGAAAGGGCAGGAAAGAAGATTGATAGCTTCTTTGGTTTCATCTGCAATGTTCCACTGATGGAATTATACCTGGACGTGGTCCTGCTTGAATTAGAATTTTTATAGATTTCAGAGAAACCCAACCACATCAAGGGACCTCTTATGATACTTAAAAGAAAGATAGGAGATGAGAACTTTTTTTGTGGCTGCTGCAGATATATTGGTGGTGAATAATGAAAATCAGGGTGAGGTGGAGTCCCCCACGGAGAAGAAATATGCTTGTCATCCAAGTAGGAAATGGTTTATGTCTGAGTAATAATGCGGTTTATGGTTTTTCTTGTAATGCATCGTCCAAAGTTTAATCTCCCATCATTTATCAGCGTTTTCTATTGTGTTGTACTAATGGATCTCTTTAGCACAAGCAAAAGTAGCACAAATGCCATTTATCTTTCTTCGATCCCTTTGGAAGAATGATGGGAAACCACAAAACCTTAGCAAGAATAGGAAAGATCAAAAGCCACCCACAGGGGTATCTCATTCCAATCAGAAACTCTCTTAAGAAAATCTATCAAAACTTTCTTTATTTTTTTGGGTAGAAGGATAATAACGGGAGTCCCTGCAGATTTGACTATGCTAGCTGTTGCCAACTATAGGGGGCACTGTAGTTTAAGGCCATTGAGCCAGCACTATCTGAAGATATTTCCGTGGTCATGTGGCCAGCATGATGTCACGGAGTGCTGTGTTGTGGTTAGCCGGCAGCAGGTGTGGACAGCTGAGGAGAGCGAGGACTCAGGTGAGGGGCTAGGACCATTAGGGAGTGGACTGCTGCCTTCAGAGATTGTGGGGGCTGGCAGCAGGGATGAGGAGGTTCCCAAGGAACCTGTGCTAAGTGCGTGTGCATGCAGGATTGCTCTTAGAAAAGAGCAGCTACAGCAGCATGGGAGGCTCAGGAGTAAGGCTTCAAAGTATTGGGCCCTCCTTCAAGAAGATAAAAGCCAGCTGTGAAACGAACCTACTTTGCAGAAGGCAAAGACATTTTGAAACTCCATCCTCGTGGACATTCCAGTATCCTGAGTTTGTATTTGAAAATTCTTATTTTGCAAATTATTTCTTGTCTGTTATCTTTTGGTAAGTCTTGCACAGTTTGGCAAGGCTTGTGCTTATCACAGCTAATCATTTCGTAAAAGCATTACAAGGTTTCTGTTCCTTTTGGATTGTGTTTGATTTGTTGGAAAAGGGCGTAGGTCAGAACACGCTGTTACCTTCCCACAGAAGTGATACCTATTTATCTATTTACATTTGCATGCTTTTGAACTGCTAGTGGGCTGGAGCTGGAGCCAGGAATGGGAGCTCATCCTATGATGCAGTGCTCAGGTCTCAAACCCAACTTTCCAGCTGACAAGCTCACCTGAGCCATCACACCTTTTGTAGGTATAATAATATGAATAACCTTGTGAGAATGGGTGAAGAAATCTGGTCCTGAGTCAGAAAAGCAAGTAGGAATGGGACTTAAGAAATAAATTGACAACTAACTCAAAATATGCCAAACTTAGTAAGAAACCTCTAATTATTTTTCTAGTTTAGAAGAGCCAGCTGCCATGTTGGGAAGATTGAATCCAAAATCTACGAATATCTTCTTTCCCAGGAAGATTCTTGAAATAGCAGCACAGGAGAAGTTAATATAAATATTAATGCATTATTGTTTATTGTGTATGAAGTTAAACCATAACTGCTCTCTGTTTGCTGAGAATATCTTTCCCAAGGGACATTTTTCCCCCTCAGGCCTCTCTTGTTGATGACTCTCAGCCCATAAAATATTTGTTTCAAACACGCAAAGCTCTTACTGGGCAGTGAATATATTCATATAAAATATTAAATGTATTTGTTAACCGAACCAGAGTATCATAGGTGAAGAATATATAGTTACCATAAAATGCAGTACATGGCCATCTCTTTATCTAAATTTATCTAAATTCCTGGCAATTCTTGCTTGCTAATTTCTTGCTCACTTTCAAAATAAAATAAAATAAAATAAATCCAAAATATAAATGAGATAAATATATAAGAAGATATAGAATCTATACATACACACAAATAAATGATTTTAGAAACAATTTCAGAGAAAGATCAACAAAAGAAATCTTAAGAAAGAACTCAAACAAAATTAAACACAGTTTATTTTTCATTTATTTCAAATCTTTATTTCAAAAGTTGTCACTCCAGTTTAGAATTAAATTCTGTACTATATTTTTTTTTAAATGGCATATAATAATGAAGAAAAAAATGAAAAAGAAGCAAGTTTAGGCTCTTTTACTGTACAGGAGATGATTATTAAGATAAATACTATGTAAAAGAATCTGGAGTTAATTATATTCCATATAATCAGACATGGGTTGACTTGTAATTTATTGCCCCCTAATTTGCATTTATTATCAAAGATAATCCATTTTCAGGAAGTGCAAAATAACATGATGTAAGCAGTGATCAAGAAGGCATGCTTTTAGCCAACTTCAAAACTATGTTCCAGTCTTTTCAAAACCAATTATATACAATTTCAGGAAATAATACACCAAAGGCAGTCAGGCAACTTATAACTGGGAGGAGGAGGAGAAAGAAGAAGAAGAAGAGGAAGAAGAAGAAGAAGAAGAAGAAGAAGAAGAAGAAGAAGAAGAAGAAGAAGAAGAAGAAGAAGAAGAAGAAGAAGAAGAAGAAGAAGAAGAAGAAGAAGAAGAGGAGGAGGAGGAGGAGGAGAAGGAGGAGGAGGAGGAGGAGGAAGAGGAAGAAGAAGAAGAAGAGGAAGAAGAAGAAGAAGAAGAGGAAAGGAAGAGGAAGAGGAAGAGGAGGAGGACAAGAAGGAGGAAAAAGAAGAAGAAGAAGAGGACAAAGAGGAGGAGGAGGAGGAGGAAGAAGAAATAATATATTCTTTATTTATATTCTGAGCGAATATTAATGTTCTTTTTCTTTTCCTTCAATCCTTAAGTTCTCACAGCTGAAAGAATGGCAGTCAGCTCTGCTTTGAATTAAGATTAAAGACAGCTAATTAATCTCTGTAAAATCCCAAGGGATGCTGTCCTCTTGAATACCTATATGTTGGATTTAGCATGCAAAGTATGAGCATTGTTCTTTTGGAGAGGATCAAGAGGAGAACAAGGAACATTCTGGTAACACAGCAGTTCCTTGTCACCTTCCCTTCAGTGCATGGAATTTCTCTGCTGCCATTTTAAAGCCAGGTCCCCTCTCTTGCAGGAAGCACCACCTGGATGGAGATAGAGGAGGAACTGTAATGGCGATAAAGGTGCTGAAGAGGATGGACCAGTTTGAATGAACATCTGAAGAGAAGATTCGCTCAAAGAATTCAGAATTCAGATTTGGGCTCTGTTGAAATTCAGTCAAGGAGTAAAACAGAAAAGAAAAGAACCTTCCCCCTGTTTCTTCTTGCCCTATCCTCAGGTGCTTTGGAGAATTGGTCAACCTTGTCTTCTCTATCAACAGCCCCTCAATTTATTTATTTATTTATAATCGTATTTCTATACCGCTCCCTCTCCGAAAAGGGACTCGGGGCGGTGTACAGCCTAATAAATACATAAAATACAGAGATACAAAATTAAATAGAATTTAAAACCGAATTAAATATGAGTATGGCTGCATCCCAAAAATTTTAAAAATAAGTTAAAATTTAAAAAACCCTATATTTACTAAAACCCCTTAGACCCTTACTGGGCCAGGCCAGCCTGTTTAAAAAATAGGGTCTTAACTGCGCGCCGGAAGGAGAGGATGTCTGTCATGGCTCGTATCTCCGGGGGGAGATCATTCCACAGGGAGGGCGCTCCCACAGAGAAAGCACGCACCCTCGGGGCCGCCAGTCGACAACAATCAGGTGGCGGTACCCCAAGGAGGGCGACCCTGTGGGAGCGTACTGGGCGGCGGGAGGTTGTTGATGGCAGCAGGCGGTCCCGTAAGTACCCAGGTCCCGAGCCATGGAGCACTTTAAATACCATCAGTACCACCTTGAATTGAATCCGGAAGGCCACAGGAAGCCAGTGCAGCCTGCGGAGAAGTGGTGTTACGTGTGCGCCTCGAGGGGCGCCCACGATCACCCGCGCGGCTGCATTCTGGACTAACTGCAACCTCCGGAGACTCTTCAAGGGGAGCCCCATGTAGAGAGCATTGCAATAATCCAAGCGGGAGATAACGAGGGCGGAAGTGACTGTGCGAAGTGCGCCCAGATCCAGAAAGGCACTGGAAGACTGAATAACAGAATTGGAAGGGATCTTGAAGGCCCTAGTCCAACTCTCTGCTCAGTCAGGAGGGCCTGTACCATTTCAGACAAATGGTTATCTAATCTCTTCTTAAAAACCTCCAGTTTAAGTGCACCCACAACTTCTGGAGGCAAGTCGTTCCACTCATGAATGGTTCTGACTGTCATGAAATTTCTCCTTAGTGCTAGGTTGGTTGAACACTGCTCTTGTGTCAACCCTAGTCTTTCTTTTCATTAAACTAGACATACCAAATTCCTACAACCTTTCTTCATAGGTTTTTGCCTCTGATCCCTCAATCACATCACCCCTGATTGACAAGTCTATTACAGGGGTCTTCCAACTTGACAGCTTTAAGACTTGTGGGCTTCAACTCCTAGAATTCCTCCTCCAGTCATGTTAGCTCAGGAATTCTGGGAGTTGAAGTCCACAAGTCTTAAACTTGCCAAGTTGGAAGACCCTTGGTCCAGTATCTAATTTAAAACTAAATTTAAGACAAAGTAGATACACCTGGTTGAAGTCTAGCCCCAGCAGGGTTTTCTTTGGCAATCAATCACAGTTCCATATCAGCTATTCAGTGGGAAACAACCTATTTCAATCCTTCCCTTTTAACAATCCTGGGGACAATTTGGGAACATTTGGAAGAGGCATAAACAACTGAATGACTTATTCCAGAAAGGGACAGTTGGCACTCCACAGGGATCATCTTAGATCTCTTCAATTGGAATTAGATCCTCAAAACTCAGAATAGATCTTTCAATTCCCCCCTCTCCCCCCCAAAAAAGCCTTCAAGTTTGTTGTTTAGCCACTGCTGTGCTGGTTTAAGGTTAATGTTTTACTACTTGATCAGAACACCAGTTTCCTATTACAGTTTTTGGGTTTGTGTGTGTGCGAGAGAGAGAAAGAAAGAGAGAAGGGGGAGGGAGGAGGGGAGGGAGGGAGAGAGAGAGAGATGATTCATTCCAATGGCTTTTGATTAGCATTCCTTCTTCCAATGTTAAATCATGGCAAAAAATGTTGTAGAGATACATACACACACTCGCTCACACACAATTTTGTTAATGTGTAACAAGTCCATTTCATGAATACATTTCATTTCTCACCATTGAGGTCACTGAGCTTTTATTGTGGCCAGCTGCTCACTACCTTGACTCTCAATGTCTTTTCCAAAATCAATAAGTGATCAAGTAACCATCCCTGGATGACTTAAGGATCACATCTTACTTGACTTTTGGGGGCTGTGTGGAATCCAGAATCTTTAGAGTAAGCCCAGATGTTGGTGATAAAAAGATTCACATTTTACAAGCCAAGTTGTTGGTGGAGGAATGGGAGGCAAAAAAATCTGTAAGTAGAGATGTCAGGAAAAAAAATTGGCTTTTGCATGAATAACATCTACCTCACAATTTGTGGTTGTTTGTGTAAAATCTTGCCAATTTTATTTTAATTCAACCATAAATTCAATATCCACAGTGGTTCACAGTTCAAAAATGCTCATAAATTAGCTCTGAATTTTCTACACGGTTTTTCCAGAACGTCTGATCTCAACAGCAACACCCTACAACTACGTCCCCCAGGATTTTACCTGTGGAATTGGGCCTCTGAGTGATGTTTCCTCAAAATTAAACTCCTTGCACATGGTGTGGGGAAAAAATTGATTCTACTTCTTCCGCCTCTGTAGGAGAGCTTTGAATGAAAACAGGCAATAGGGCAGTTCTGCTTGAAATAATAGTATAGATGTAAATTTCAGTGGGAAACCAGTTCAGGAAAATGTTGGACACCTTGTTGAATATGAGCACTGAACACTTATTTGGAAATATAGTTGGGAATTCAAAGAACTGGAATGGAAGGCTCTTGAACTTGAGCTTTCAGGATTTTTCCCTTCCCTTCCCTATGTTTCAACTTATTGTTGGCACCATCAACTGGCATTGGACTATGCAAATCTTTGGATGGATGATGAATATAGAATTTTCTTTCTTCTTTCTTCCTTCTCTTTTTTATTAGAAATTAGAATGCCAAGAAATTAGGAATTTGCCTTAATGTAACTATGGTAAAGGAGAAATTCACTGATTTTAGACCCAAGATATACCGTATTCCAATGGACTTTCATTTCATTCCCTTATTTGTTCTCTTTAAAAGTTAAGTCCTCTTGGATCTCACCTCCTTGGTAGGATGTTATATTTGGACAATCTGCTGAACTAATCAAGCAAAGATCTCTCCTTTTTTTTCATTCATACATAAGACTATAAGTGAATTTCTTCCACCTCAATTTCAGATGAGCTTAGTCAAAAGACCTAACAGCGTTATGAAAGCGCTTCTTCGTTTCAATAAAGACATTTTTCAAGTCCAGTAATGGAAGGGTGAGAAAAGAGCCCCAGAGAGGAATCTATGAACACGAGAGAACGGCAAAGGTAGTAGCCTAATTCTCTTTGTTATCAAGTAAAATGACTTCACAAATATGACAATAAATCACTGTGGAAATCAATCCGAGCGGAGGCAACTGCTGCTGGCTGATAATGCATCAATCAATATTTAATGTTTACACTTTAATTAATCCACACGTAGGAAGCATTCTTTCAGTGACACAAAAAGGGACCAGAACAGGGGGTGACTGCTGGCCTATCTGTTAAACCTTGATTGGGCTTTCAATTGATCATTTCACACATACACACACACACACACACACACCTCCTCCCCTTCCCCAGTTATACAGGCACACAATGTCGCATTTGGTTAGACAATAAACATAGGGCAGGTTCCCGAGGAAAACAAAGAGAAATAGAAAGAAAGACGAAGAAAGGAGTTTTCAAAAATCTGGCTTTGGCTTCTTGCAAGTTTTTCAAAACAAAAGGAAATGTTATTCTGAAAAAGGCATTGTTTAAGGTGGGAGAAGAATGAAGAAGAAGAATGAGGAAAAAAAAAAACTATTTTCCTGGACATTGTCTTCCTTCGAAAAAGAGAGCTCTGTTTTTTTTTTACTTTATGAAGCGAACGAAGATGTTGATTTGTTTCCATCATCATCATCATCATCATCATCATCATCATCATCATCATCATCATCATCATCATCACCATCATAACCAGGAGGAGAAAAGAAAGAAGGAAGGAAGGAAAGAAGGAAGGAAGGAAGGAAGGAAGGAAGGAAGGAAGGAAGGAAGGAAGGAAGGAAGGAAGGAAGGAAGGAAAGCATTTTTGCCACAACACTGGATGAAATCAAAGAATGGAAAGTTAAAATCAGCAGATATGGACAGTTGTAATCATAATAGTACTCATAATATACTCTACCTGACTCTGTGGTTTCTTCCCAAACCCAAAAACTTTAACCTGAGACTGTCTACTATTGACCTCACTCCTTTCCTAAG
Organism: Bungarus multicinctus; assembly: GCA_023653725.1. Classification (NCBI taxonomy): domain Eukaryota; kingdom Metazoa; phylum Chordata; class Lepidosauria; order Squamata; family Elapidae; genus Bungarus; species Bungarus multicinctus. The sequence goes on along the minus strand of CM042839.1, from coordinate 5,811,695 downwards.
AGGTCTGTAGGGGGCGTGCATAAGAGCACCAATGGTGCCTACCGTCCCTGTCCTATTGTTTCTTTTTTCTTCTTCTTATATGTATCGATTTCATGTATTCATAGCTATGTATATACGTATACCTATTATCTTGTAAGCGATTGACAAATCAAATCAAATAAATAAATAATATACCTAATATTTCATCTGCCTGTTTGATTTGCCTGTCACTATGGGGGGTTACTCAGATTTTTCATTCATCAACTTTATTTATTTATTTTATTTTATTTATAGAATTTCTATACCGCCCTTCTCCCTAGGGACTCAGGGCGGTGTACAGCCAAATCCGAACCCCAAAATACAATACAAAAATTAAAAAAGAATTAAATACTGGCTGATTGCAATTAGTAAAAAACCCACCCACCCCAACTTTAAAACCCCAATTTAAAACCAAAATTCGGAGACAAATTAAAACTATCTCAGCCCAGGCCAGCCTGCTCAAAGAGCCAGGTCTTCAACGCGCGCCTGAAGGCCCTCAAGTCCCTGCTGGTACGAAGTTCAGGTGGCAGAGTGTTCCAGAGGGCAGGGGCCCCCACAGAGAAGGCCCTACTCCTTGGGGCCGCCAGACGACACATAGCGGCTGACGGCACCCGGAGAAGGCCCTCCCTGTGTGAACGCACCGGCCTGCTGGAAAACTTCTGGAAGTTTGAGGGTTTTCCAACTCTGCACTTGAGATACAAACCTTTTAATACCAATTACTGTTCAACTGTAGGATCCTTGGTGCTCTCTGAGCTTGGTGGCTTTCTTGCAGATGTTTCATTATCCAACTAGATAACATCATCAGCTGCTGACATAGCATTGATGATGTTACCTATTTGGGTAATGAAATGGTTTCAAGAAAACAGCCAAGCTCAGGAATCAGCCAGAACTCCACAATTCAAGCCTGAGTTTCAAATATTCTCTTCTATTGATACTCTTGAACTCTTGGAGAAATCATATAGAAACAGTGCATATTTCTTTCCTTGCCTTCTGTAAATTTCTCTTTTGGAATATTTGAGCATCTTCTAGATCTCTGTGTTAGCAAACTAAATTTTCTATGACTGTCCTTCATAATCTATGCCAGTTTTTGTCTGATGAAAAGGTAGGGAGTGGTAATTGAAAACACAACATTTCTGAGAGGTGAAATCAATCCTTTTTGGAAACTAAACGACAGTGGGAAAAGGTTATTATTGTTGGTATTGTTACTGAGTACTTAACACTGTTCAGAAATTGGTACTTGTCAGAGACAAACTGAAAGTACCTAATGAAATTATTATATCACCTCACTAAAGCTCAGATGTTAGCTGTAGGCGATAGAAGCTATAAACATTCCAGAATAGGAACAATAGGCTTGAGAAACATGGAAATAACTGCCAACTTTCTCACTGTAAAGGCAGTTATTTTAGTTTAAATGAGAGCTGCATTTTTATTTTTATTTCCTGGGGGGCGGAGGGGAGAGAAAGAGAGAGAGAATGGACTGGGGGGTGACATGATAGCAGTGTTCCAATATCTCAGGAGTTGCCCAAAAGAAGAGGCTATTCTCCAAAACATAGAAGGCAGAACAAACCAAGATAGAAGCTGGTAAAAGATGACAAGGAGTATGGATAATTGTCCGAAATATTTGAGGGACTATCACAAAGAAGAGGGGGGCATCAAACTATTCTCCAAAGCATCTGAAAGCAGGACAAGAAGCGATGGATGGAAACTAACCAAGTAGAGAAACAACTTGGAACTAAAGAGAAATTTCCTGAGAGTGAGAACAATTAATCAGTGGAACGACTTGCCTCCAGAAATTCTGAATGCTCCAACACTGGAAATTTTTAAGGAAAGATTGGATAACTATTTGTCTGAAGTGGTGTAGGTTTCCTGCCTAAACAGGGGGTTGGACTAGAAGACCTTCAAGGTCCCTTCCAACTCTTGTTATTCGGTTCTGTTCTGAATTTATTGAAATAAAAGTAAGATGGCTCCCAAAAATCTTGAAAAGACAATGTAATAAAATCAGCCTGTGTGGTGCTGGGGACAGTATAATTAAACTGTTTTTCTACTACTGCCAGTTTTAGGTAGGCTTTTTTAAACACACACACACACACACACACGCGCGCCCCACAGTCCAATAATCTAGACAGTGGAACTTTTTAAAAAAATTACAATTCTGCTTTACCCTATATCAAATAGTATATTTACTTGGCTCATAAATCAGGATCCCAAAGAGATTTATTATTAATAAAACTTAGGATACTGCTGATTAATGGAGGAGAATCATGAACATCGGGCGGCCTTATCCAATGTAATGTTTTTCCACTTCAGAAATATAGAGGGGGAACATTTTGGACCAAAATAGGTGAGATCTGCTTCAGATCTGAAATATTTTATGGAATATCGACTTTCCTGCTACATCTACTACGTCAATTTCCCCCCAAATGGGAGACTTCTGAATAAGTTGGGTTTAACAATTCCTATACGGGTAGGTCTCAACTTGTGACCATAATTGATATCCAACGTTTCCAATGCTAAGCGAGAAATGTGTTAAGTGAATTTGACGACTTATAGCAACAGCACTTACAAGCATTTTTATCAGTGAAAACGCTAAGACTCACCTCTCCTTGGTATTATTATTATTTTTTGTTTTTAAATTGCAGGTTCCCTGAAGAAGAGAGAAAGCCAAAATTGTTCTCATGCCACACACATTGTGTTTAACGTGCTTGATTTCTGGCAGGGACAAACAGCAACAACAAAACAAAACTCGGCAACCTGCTCGCCCACATTAATAAAACGCCTGCCAGATCCAAAACTGTTAATCGATTGCCTTGGCTGAACCTCTGTTTATTAATAGCGCTTCCTACTCTATCTGGAGACATTAGAAAACTCCAAACAACTTTGGCTATTTATTAACAAAGCACCGTGAAACCGTAACCCTATAAAGATAATAAACTCCCCCCCTTTTTTTTTTTGCTTTGTAATGGCAACAAAGGAAAAAGGCATTCTCATTACTTATTAAGATGTGCTACATCCTTTGTATATTGAGTTTCTTCGTAGACTTTGAACTCTTATCCCTCCTCATTCTATTTCGGAGACAAACATCAAAGCAGCGTGATCTTAACGAAGCTTCTGACGAGTGGAGGCCTTTCAAAGAATATTAATGCCCTATTGAAGAGCAAAAGCTAAGAAGGAGATGTAATCCTCTAAAGAGCTAGTCTTGAGAGTCTTAACAATATAGGCGCGGTAGTATGCATGCTTGATAGATCAGAGCTGTTGTTGTTGTTGGGGGTAGCTGTTAATGTGCATGCTTCGTGAAAGAGAAGGCCTGGCATAAGAAGCCTGGGAGTAGCTGGTCCACCATGTGGATTCAAGCATGCAGATGGAAAATAGGGATTTGTTGATGATCCTGAGCCAGCCAAGGTTTAGTGTAACTGGAAATCAAATATGTCGGCGAATTGCTCCTACAAGGGTGTAAGAATTTCAATTAGGAATGTTATAAAACTCAAGCGTTCCATTCCAGACTTCTGTTCTTTGCACCTTTCTCATATGGATCCATCTTACTCATTTGTAATTTTTAGACCTGCTCTTTTTCATCAGTCCCAGGATTACAACTCAACGGTGGAGGATAGGCCTGCAATCTTGGGAGCAGATGCAAACCAGGATACATGAGGACTCTTAAATATCCCAAAGTACCTTCACAGATATGGGCAAGAAAGGTTTTTTTTACCTATGTTGCAAAAATGTTCTATGGTGAGATATTTTAAAATAGGTGAAGGAAGAAGAGGAGGAGAACAAGGAGAAGGAGAAGAAGGAGAAGAAGGGGAAGAGGAAGAGGAAGAAGAAGAAGAAGAAGAAGAAGAAGAAGAAGAAGAAGAAGAAGAAGAAGAAGAAGAAGAAGAAGAAGAAGAAGAAGAAGAAGAAGAAGAAGAAGAAGAAGAAGAAGAAGAAGGAAGTATGAATCATTTTCCAGTTGACAGGGTCACATCTAAAGATCTCATGGGTGTAGTTAAGCAGGTGCCAACATTTCTCCCATTACAAGAAATTGCACCTTCCTCCTCTTAAGCTTTTATTACTGAGTATGTTATCTTGTGGCAAAGGAAGGGGAGAACAAGAGGGAGGGGGAAGCCTTTAGGAGCTGTATTGTGCTGTCAGTTTTCCACATCTTGAAAGCTCTTTTGAGTCAGTCAGAAAGACTGATGTGCCAGAAGGCTATCAATCACAGCCTCGTTTTGTTTTCTGCCATCGGAAACAAAGTATGTCAACGTGGCCTTGAATAAAAATGTCTTCATTTCATTAAGGTGGTACTCATGGCTGCCCAAATGTCTGGAGAGAAAAGAAAAAGAAGCCCCCTCCCCCATTTGTATTTCCTGCAGTGTTGTCTTTCAGATGGATGGTTTAGCTCTGATTGCTATCAAGGTGGGTCAATTGACTTCTTCACACCTGCGGAATGGATGAATTGGAAGCACTGCACCCCAAACTGATGGCCAACAGGAGAAAAGAGGAGGATGGATTCATGGGCCTTTTCAAGGTGAACAGGGGATAATCTAGTTCTACATTTTTTTTTTTCACGTCAACCTAAAGTTACATTTTAGGGCTCCACTAATGAATAACTTTCCTTTAAAGTTAATCTGAAGTCATTGGGATGGTATCAACTTTCTTATAACCATCTTACTTTAATCTTACTTCGAGTTGCAGCTTGTGATATAACTCTCCTTTATAAGAAAATTAGGCACTCCTCTTTCAAGCAACCAGAGGTGTGCACCTTGGTGAAAATCTATGGAGTAATGAGTGAGGACTCTCTCACTTCTTACTAGAACATTTTTGCTGCCATTCTAGATTTAACATCATGTTAGGATCCTATTTAGATAGCCACAGGTATTGTGTCAATTTGAACTTCTTGATGGAGCTGGCAACATTAGCATGCAGTAGCAAAGTCAGAGAAGTCAACTGTCTTGGGACCACACAGGCCTAGATCTCAAAATCCCCATGATTCCATAATTCCATTAGAAGCAACAAGAACAAAGTGCAAGCTTGGTTCCCAAAAAATGGCCCTATGGGTGTCAACCAACAAGCCCCTTCAACCTGCTTACACCAAAACTGTATCTCAATAGTGAAATCAAATTCCAATCAAAGATTGACCCCAAATATGAGCAGTGTAACCAGAAGGTGATTGGATGAGACCATTGAATCGAGTGCTGGGAAAACGACCACTAGGACGAGATTTGGGGTGGAATTCCATGCTTAAAAATGGTGTTGCTTATTGTTTTTAAAAATTGAGCCTTTTTGGTCCTTGAGCACCAGTTTTCTTGACTGCAGCATTACACGTTTTCTTCCCCAGGTACAAAAAAGGCTAAATTTTTAAAAACAGTAAACAACATCATTTTTAAGCATGGAATTTCACTTCAAATTTCATCCTAGTATTCTATTTTTTGCCTCCCTGGGCATCGGTTTACTACTCCTCCAAGTCTAGGAACCAAAGGACTTTTAATCACGAATTCTCAGAGCTATGCCCCACACTCAACCGTTGGCCAACCAAAGATGACTTGAGGTGTTTTGACGTGAGTTCTCTTTCTTGCAAAGGTCTCCCTTACTGGGTCACCAATTGAGATGTTCCTTTCTGCCATGTGATTTCCCTAAGTTGGGTGATGATTCAGCTGGTTTGTCCATGTCAGAGGAGAACATGGCACCTTGAGATGATTGACAAAAAAGGTTGGGACACATTTATTTTGCCTCAATGTTTTGAGAAGTAGCCCCAGTTTTCTTCCAAACAGGGTTTTTTTTTTTGTCCTGTAGCTACTGTATAACGGTGAATGATTACATGGAAATCAAACCTTCTTGTCTATTCTTGTAGGTAACTAAACCAAAAACATTTCCTTGCTTCTCACAACATTTCTGGGCCCATCTTTTTCCGAAGATTAAACCCAAATAGCTGATATGCGTGGCTTGGTTCTAATAAACATTTTTCCTTCTTTTTTTCTTTTGGCAGAAATACATTCAGCAGCAAACTTGGGTCACAGGATGATTTACAAAACTGTCATTGTCATATGGTGTTAATTTGATAGCTCGTTTCAAGTGACATCTGCGAGAAACAGTTGGATATGCTTCAGCTTTTGCATTAATTAACTCAAGTTTCTAATTAATTATGCAAAGCTGAAAACAAACAAATAAAAATAGAGTGAAAAATAATAGCTAAAAAGCCAAGATAAGATGCAGTCTAACACCTCTCTTTGGATTCCTCCGGTTACTCAGATGTATGGCGTAGCTTTGGTTTCCATTGGCATCGGATATTGTGATTGTTATTATTAATTATCAGTGGTTAGATTTCACAAGCTAAGACTGGTGAAAACTTAATAATTCAAAGTCCTGGCCAGCAGACCTAAAAATTATGTAAGTAGTGCCTAAGGATATAGGTAGTTCCAAGCATGTGTGGGTTATTTTTTTCATTTTTTTGTAAAATTAAGGTATCCAGGTTTCATAAATTCAAAATTTGCAAATATTGGATGGTGTCCTAATTACCTACAAGCATCACAGTATCTCCACAATCATGTGATCAAATTCAGATGGCTGCAACTGGCATTTGTTAATAATGATTTTAGCATTCCGTGGCCATGAGGTTACCATTTCCTACCTTCCCAACTTGTTTCCAACCTTCCCAACCTGTTTCCAACCAGCGAGGTCAAGTGGAGGAAGTTAGATTTGCTTAATGACCATGTGTTTCAGCTGGGTTCGCTTAATGACCTTGTGGACAATAACTGTAGGGTTTCGCTCAGTGTCAGAACTGCCATTGTATTCTTGAGCTTTGCATTCACTAGCTGCCAGTCAGCCATGAACTATGAGGGAGGAAGTTGGTTGGGTGTGGAGTAGGTTAATTACTTATCGTACCTTCCAGAGGCACCATCGCAAGGTCAAAGTACTGGGAATGGAAAGCAATGGCTCACCAACCAGCCCTCCATTGAAGACACAGTTCCCCAAATAATGTATTCAAATATAAATAGACAGTTAAGGGAACAGCAAGATGGAGGAACTGGGGAGGAACTGGAAGGGAAAAAACCATTTGACTTTTAGTAAAGTATACCTTTCAACACAAATAAAGTCAAGGGTCTTTCTTGTGTATAGGACATCATTGGAGCAAATCTGACACTGATAAGCATGGTAAAAAAATGTAAAATCAGCAACTTAACATGGCTTTGCTTAGCAATAGAAATTCTGGTCCCAATTCTGGTTTTAAGTCAAAAACAACTTGATTGTTATATCCATCCCTGTATTAGACATTTAGTAGGTATTTGTATCCATCCTTGTATTAAGAGCATACAGTACAATATAGTGTTCAATGTTACTTGCCATGCAAAGATTGGTTTCACATCACTTCAACCTTTGCACAATTTTATACATAATTCAGCCTTTGGAAATTATTTTAATGCACACATGCTGATTTTAATGTATTATAAGTTGTCTGGGAAAATCAATTTTAAAAATAAACAGGCCCAACATAAAATACTTTCTCGGCTGCTGTGCTAGGTTTTGAGTCAGCAAAGAAAAAGAAATTATGATTTTATACAGGCATCATGTTGCTGTCAGAATGTGCACGATCTGTTACTTTACTTATGTGTGTGGTTGATGTGCCCAACCAATGGCTTCATTACTTTTATAGTGGAATGAAACTTCTAGAGAGAATGCAGAATTTTTGACCTGGCTTTAATGTAATTATTGGCAGTATCATAGATTTTTTAAAAAGAAATCTGGTACATTCCTTTTCAATGTTTAATTTTTTTGCATTTTTAAAGCCATCCTAACCCTAGACATCCACAAGAATGTTTTCAGCAACATCTGAAATCTGTAATAAATTTGGGCTCTGCATTTTATCTTGTTACCAATCATGGATTTGCTAGATTTCTTCCCCTTCTCCTTTTCCTTCTCTTCTTTGCCTTCTCCTCATCTTCCTCTTACCCCCTCCTCCTCCACTTCTTTGTATCCTTCCTTCCTTCCTTCCTTCCTTCCTTCCTTCCTTCCTTCCTTCCTTCCTTCCTTCCTTCCTTCCTTCCTTCTTCTGTAAGGCATTTCTCTGTTTTTCAGATAGATATCCACAGCAATAGGGCTGATTAATGAATCCTTTTCTTTCACCAAGTCAAATTGGGCAAAACCCAGCTTTTATCTATGTCAACATATGCAAATTCGATAAGGATTCCTTTCACCTCTCCACACAGTAAATTCATTAAAAATCTTGACAAATGCAGGGCCCAGGGCTGAACTTTTTAGCAGTTAATTTTTTAATGTAAATCTCTCTGATTATACATAGGTTAGGAAAAATTTGTACTTTACATATTTATAATTTAGAGTTATAAGGCTGTCTAACTCAATTGTGGGCAGTGGGCAGATTAAAAACAGATTCAGTACCCAAAAATAAAACAAAAAAATAACGTAACAACAAGCATAATGGAAGAAACAAACACATCCTAAACAAAATAGATACTGGGCATACCTCAATCCATGCCATAATTTGAGGAGTGGGGAACCTGTTTTCAGAGACTGTCAAAAACCTTGCAGGGGGCTAGTAAAATTCATCCTCTAATTTTGTAATGTAATTCTATAATTAGTAAGAGGATGTAGGTATCTTAGACATAAATAGATATCAGGCATATTTATTAGAGGAAGCAATGTTTTTCCTCGAAGCATTATATTAGAGGAAACCACTTAAAAGCTACAATAAGAGAGATTGTACCCTCTCTTTCCACCACCCTAATTTAAAAAAAAAAAAAATCTTTTCTGCAATGTTTTTGAAAACTCAAATGGATGGCCTCTGGAAAGAGAGTAGCATGATGCTAACTTGGCAGGAGAACATAAACATGCATGAATTGTTCATTCTCATCAAAGGTCCATCAAATCTTCAGGGATAGAAGCTTCTTTAAACCAGTATCTGCTGGTGTTCCTTGAGAAACACATCATGGCCCTTGAAGGTGTAACAAAAGGAAAAGCAGGTGTGGCCAAATCCAAAACTTAAGTCCCTCCAGAAAGAAAGATGGACATCTTCAGATCTTCTTGGAATAGCGCCTTTTACTCTTTAATCCCACAGACGTCCATTTTAACTGATTTAAGTCCTCATGTGTAGTTTCAGCTCTTCTTGCAACTTGGGTTACCTCCTAAGTTAATTGGATTGTTTCTGGTATAAAACTAGATTTGTCCACTGGCCACCAAGTTCGGACACAGGCAATCCAGAATTTTAGGTCAAGAGGATCCAAACTTTAGAGGTTCCGAAGAGGACCTTAGGATGCAGAATTTTTGAGAAGCTCAATGGGATGTTCCAGAATGCATTTCTGTTTGCTATCCACAAGAGGCATGGAGCTAAACATTCCAAATATTAGTAACCTGTGAGTGGATATGGAGATACAAATCCCTGCAAGATAGCCGAACCCTTTGAAAAGTATGTTTTCAAAAGCTTCAGGATAAAATATCAGGATGGGATACAAACTGGTCCAAAGCTGTGTTTCTCCTGTTTGATTCTCAGTCATCCAAGTCATGGTTGCCCCAAAGGTGTTTTTTCAAGAGGCAACTGGACTTCTTTATTATTTTTTTCCTTGAAGATGTTTCGCTTCTCATCCAAGAAGCTTCTTCAGTTCTGAAGAAGATGAAGAACTGAACTGAAGAAGCTTCTTGGATGAGAAGTGAAACGTCTTCAAGGAAAAAAAAATAAAGAACGTCCAGTTGTCTCTTTAAAAAACACCTTGGGGGCTCCTGTTTGATGAAACCAAAATTTCCTCATGGATTCTTTAAAGTGACTCTTAGATTTCTATCAGAGAGGACGTTATTCCTTGACACATTCTACTTTGGGAAAGCTTTCCCGTCAATGAGTATTAAATAAAGGAAATATATAGCCTTTTTTCCTCTCCCCTTTCTCTTTCTTTCCTCCTTGTAAGACGTTCAAGCAGCAAATAGCCCCATGAAGAATGTCATCTCCATGACTTTGTCAGACTGTTCTTCATGCAAGTTTCATGACCGCATTTACTCTTAATTGATCCTGCAGCTACGCGCCCCTTATGGAGTGTTTTAAATCAATGTCATCCATAAAGTGGTACTAAACTGTACAATATCTTCCCCCCCTCCTCCTTGGTTTCCCCTAGTTGCAGTTAAAGATAACTTATTTATGAGGGTGCAAGGAAAACTAAGAGGGCATGAATATAAATATGATGAAACACCTAAAGACAGGCGCTATCTTTCTGAATTACTTTCTTTCTTTCTTTCTTTTTTTTTTTGGTCTTCTCCTGTTTTTATAGATTTGGGAATCTGAAATAAGACTTTACACGTATGTATATAAAGTGTAGTCTGTCTGCAATTCATACATGCGGATTTATTGACATAAATTACACTTTTATTGCTGCTTAATAATTTACCTGAACAGAAAGTGGCAGAAATATGGAAAATAACAGAATAACAGAGTTGGAAGGAGGGGTGGGATTCAAATTTTTTAACAACCGGTTCTGTGGGCGTGGCTTAGTTGGTGGGTGTGGCTTGGTGGTCATGTGATTGGCTGGGCATGGCCAACTCAATATCACTCACATCGAGGCACGCATCTCCTCACCTGGCCTCTCATGACTGGGGGGATGCTGCAACAGTCATAAGTGTGATAAATGGCCATAAGTCACTTTTTTCAGTGCCATTGTAACTTTGAATGGTCACTCCACACAAGCAAAGTACCAGCAAAGAAGGGAAAGAAAACTTCAGAGACGTTCCAGAGACTGGAAGTCTAGTCCTGCCAAGAATGTAATGGAGAGGCAGTTTCTGTAAGCAACACCAGAATGTTTCTTTCCTGCCTTCCTTACAGGATTAGGCCAGTAATTTCTTCTAACAACTGGTTCTCCGAACTGCTTAGAATGTTAACAACTGGTTCTAGCAAATAGGTGCGAACTGTAGAATCCCACTCCTGGTTGGAATGGACATTGAAGGTCTTCTATCAAATCCCCTGCTCAGACAAATGGTTGGCCAATCTCTTCTTAAAAACCTCCAATGTTGGCCATCCACAGCTTCTGAAGGCAAGCTATTCCACTGATGTCTGAAATCATATAGGGTTTCCTGCTTAAACAGGGAATTGGATTAGAAGACCTCCAAGGCAGAGGTGGTATTCAGCAGATTCTGACCAGTTCTGGAGAACCGGTAATGGAAATTTTGAGTAGTTCGGGGACCCGGCAAATACCACCTCTGACTGGAGATTTTACACCTGCCACTCCCACCAAGCCATGCCCATGACAGTAAAAATTTTTGAATCCCACCACTGCTACAAGGTCTCTTCCAATTTTGCTATTCTGTTAAACTGAGTATCTAGAATGCCATTAGACTAGCATTCCTTGATGCACCTTAAAGCAATTGCCCGGGGTTAAATAAATTCCAAGGCTTCATTGATAAAAGAAAGGCCTTCACCCACGAGCCTTTTGTCTAGGGCTGTTTTCAGATATGAAATTGTCTCGAAATTATGGTTCACCCCTTGACATAAATTGAAACTGCTGTAATCAAGACCACTCATTCACTCTCATCTGAGCCTTAAGCTTTGTAAATGGCTTTCAGAAAACTGCTGTTTTATAGCTTCAGCTTGCTTTGCTGATGTGGGAATAAACTGCTTTGGCAGGAAAGAGTCTAAGGATACCGACAGAAGAGAATATTTACGGCTCGGAATTAAATTGGGGAGCCCTTCGTGCTCTCTGAGTTGGGTGGATTTCTTACAGTCATTGCACTACCCAGCTAGGTAAAATCATCAGGGAACGAAAGCAAATATTTGTGTCCCAGGATAATGTTGCAGGATCGGTCACTGGAACCAGAGGTTTAGTCTTCTGAGCTCCTGGAGCCCATCCTCAGGAAATTTCTCTCTAACTGAATGTGTGTGCTTTGCTATACTACATATAAAATTGTCCAAAGTGTTGTGGTTCACCAGCAACCTGTGCAGATGGCAGTGGAATCAGACACTGGGGAAGAACAGGGACCAGTCCGGGAGTCTGGCGAGGACTCAGACAAGGGTCCTGCATCCAATGCAGAGATGGGGCCAGGACCATCTGGAAGTTCTGTGCTGCCTCCGGAGCCTCTGGAATCTAGCAGCAGCAAGGCAGAGGAACAAGGGGAGCCTATTCCCAGTGCGCGTCTGCACAGAGCTGCTAGAAGGCAGGAGCAGCTGAGACAAAAGAGACGATTCAGGATTAAGGCTTGGAGGTGAGTGCCCTTCCCCTAAAGAATAAAGGAAGTGCAAAGGTAGAGAAACCTTTGCAGGAAACAAAGTCGTTTGCTCTGTTCAGATTAATCCTTCATGCTCTGTGTGGACTTTGTACTTCAGCTGGTTTTTTTTACAGTTCATTTAGCACTTTAGTTGTTGGCAGCAATTCAAAGGAGAGAAAGGTGGGTGCTTATCTCAAGGGACTGTTTGGGACTCATTATGGGCTGGGAATGAACATAATTCCCAGCGTTGAAATAAAACAAGAGTTATTTTCACTAAGCATATGCTTGATTATGGTCTCAGGAAGCCTTGGTCAGAACATAAAGCATACATTTCAGTAGATAGAAGATCCCTGAGGATGGGTTCCAACACGAGTGCAAAAGCTCCGCAGACTAAACTGATCCTGGTGACTGACCCCGATTGGATCCTGCAAAAACATCAGTGTTAAGTGCTGGCACTGATGATGCTACCTAGTTGGGTAATGAAACATCTGCAAGAAAATAACCAAGCTCAGAGAGCACCAAGGACACCACAGTTAAAGGCGGGGGCTCAGCTAGTATTCTTGGCCTAAATCAGCTTTGCTCAGTTGATGTTAGATTTAAGTTCTCATATTCCTAGCTGACATAGTCAATCGCTAGAGAGTAGCTAGGAATTACGTGTAGTATTTAAAGTCCAGAGCTTTTCTAATGTCTTGAAAGGTAGTTCTTAGAATCTTCTGTACCGTTTAGCACTATGTACTGTGATTTTATGTATTTGGAAATGAGTCACACATTGGTTTAAGAAACCCAGGTCAATGGCAACAAACTCCTGATTCCTGCACTAACAGAGTTGGAAGGGACTTTATAGGTCATCTAATCCAACTCCCTGCCCAAGCAGGAGACCCTACACCATTTCTGACAGATGGGAGTCCAATCTCTTCTTGAAAGTCTCAAGTGATGACGCTCCTACAATTTCTGAGGGCAACTTCTGTTCCATTGTTCTCACTGTCAGAAAATTCCTCCTTATTTCCAGGTTGAATCTCTCTTTATTCAGTTTCCATCCATTATACCTTGTCTGGCCTACAGGTGCTTTAGAAAATAGCTTGACTCCCTCTTCTCTGTGGCAGCCCCTCAAATATGGAACACTGCTATCCTGTCTCCCCTGGTCCTTCTCTTCACTAGACTAGCATACCCAGTTCCTGTAATCGTTCTTCACATGTTTTATTCTCCAGTCTCCTAGTCATCCTGGTTGCTCTTCTCTGTTCTTTTTCTAGAGTTTCAACATCTTTTTTTATAGTGTGGTGACCAAAATTGGATGCAGTATTCTAGATGTGGTCTTACTAAGGCTTTATAGAGTGGTATTAGTACCTTACTTGATCTTGATTTTATCCCTCTGTTAATGCAACTTAGGATTGCATTGGCTTTTTTGGTGGCTGCTGTACACTGTTGGCTCATATTTAGCTAGTTGTCCACTAAGACTCCAAGATCCCTCTCACAGTTACTGCTATTAAGCCTGGTTTCACCCAGTCTATATGTGTACTTTTGGTTTTTCTTGCCTAAGTGTAGGACTTTACTTTTCTCTACATTGAATTTCATTTTGTTAAATATGGCGCAGTGTTCTACTCATATTCGCTGCTTTGCCAAAACAGTTAGACCAGTTTATGGCTTGTTGTGTCATTCACACAACAAGCAATCATTTGATTTCCATGACATGTTGAAGTACAGTCCAGCCAACATATATTTTAGTATGATGTATGAATGCACCTGCTGTGTGAACCATTCTTCAACCATTGGATAATATCATCAATTTATGGCCATGTGAACATAGATATTCCATGGAAGTGAGATTTCCATTTCAATGTTCACCAAAGTTGTTGCTGGAGAAATATGGATTCACAATCTCTCTCTTGTTCCAAGAAAACGTAGCTAAATGGAGATTCAAAGAAAGAGTGATGGATCTTAGACTGTTGTGTTGTGCATTTCTAAGTTCGATTCATTTGCCAATTACATCTTTGAAGAATAATCAAGAGAACATCTGGGGGTATTAATGACATCTTGTTATGCAGCTCCTGGAAACCTGAAGCACTGGATTATTTCCTATATCATATTACTCAAGTATGTAAGACATCAATATATAATTCATGCTTGCATAATAATGAAGGGTAGTGAAAGAATTGTTCCATAATGTTTTAAACATCTACTAATCCATTTGCCTATTTTCATTCTACTTTATGGTGGAACCAAGCAGAGATAGCTTCAGTTCAACTGCTGATCCATTGTGGGAGATGCACATATTCATTCAAAAGGAACTTTCTACCTTGGAGCTATTTGAAACAATCGCCCATCCAATTTTTCTGCCCACAAATTAGATGGAGGATTTTGAAGGGCCCGTTTCTATATTTCTGAAGTATTACTTTTCTTTAAAAAATTGTTCACAAGTGAGCTGTTCCTTATTCTTGTGTTGCCCAGGAAATTGGATCCAAGAGTATTTAAAAATAATAATAATAATTTGATTAGCTTATTCAAATGATTGTGGCAAGAAAGATCGTAAAATGAGGGGAAACTCCCTTAACAACTGCCTCGCTTAACAACAGAAATGTTGGTTTCAATTGTGGCCGCCCATTGAGAACTACATGTATTTTGTATTTTGCCTCCCACTTGAATGGAATTGGCTGCTGTATAAAGCAAGAAGAATGCATGCCTATTGAAGACAAGATTCTGTGCCGACAGATAGCTTAATTATCCAAAAGGTTTTCGATTGCACAGAAATGGACAAACTTACATTAGAATTAAAAGAGAAGGAAGACTCAGATTATTATACAGTTTGGAAAAATTGATATCATTGGATAAATAATAGAAACAAGCAATCAAATAAATAAGGAATGTATAGTTTAGAAATACTGTATATAAGAACAATTAAGAGTATAAAACACGCACTGGAATAACAGTTGAAATGTAAGTACTGTCAAAATGGATTATAATATACACAGCATTTTCATTTTAAATATCTGTATCGTTTTAAATTTTTAATAAAGATTATTTAAAAATGAAAAAAACAAAAGAAAAGGAAGTAAATAAGAGGCTGTAATAGTTTAAATTTTAAACAATTCAAGTTAGATGGCAGGGCAGGAAAACAGGTTCTCAGAGAAGCTGATCCAAGAGATGAAATTTAGCATCTCTCTTGGAAGTTTGATTTTTTTTTTTTTTTGGCCTGGGAGCCTCTCCGTTGGGAGGTGGATGTCAACACGGTGACACCGAGCAATATATTGTGCTGAAGTGCCTGTATTTTTCCTTCAGATTTTTGTATTTCTCCTGAAAAGGATAAGAAAAGAATTGTGCTTGCCGCTAATTAATGACAAGCTGGTAAAAAGCATCTATTCATTGTTCCATTTGTTTCTTCATTCCCAGCCGTTAGCAGCCCTGCTCCGAGATGAATCACTGTCATTTCCACAATGCTGTCACCCTATTGTTTCTTTATCATCCCTGCATTTTCATAAATTGGAGGTTTGATCCCTTAATTGTTTGTTGCTGTCGCTTCCTTGCCAGTTTCCAATTGAATGCAAAAAAAAAAAAAGTCACCTGCCCTGGTCCAAAAGGACCTTTAAAAAAAATAAAAATCCACTGCTGCCTGAATTGCTAGCCAAATTAGGAAACTCTAACCTGGCTTTAGAGTTAGGAACAGAGGTGGTTTTCAGCAGGTTCTGACCAGTTCTGGAGAACTGTTAGTGGAAATTTTGAGTAAGTTCAGAGAACTGGCAAATACCACCTTTGACTGGGCCCGCCCACATCTATTCTCTGCCTCCTGAGTCCCAGCTGATTGGCTGGGCCTTCTTTGGTTGCCCTGCCCAGGAGAACGGAGCTGGAAAGCAGGTTAATGGGGTGGGAAGGGAATGGGGATTTTTCAGTATCCTTCCCCTGCCACGCCTACCAAGCCACAACCACAAAACTGGTAGTAAAAAGTTTTGAATCCCACCACTGGTTAGGAAGTCTATTTTATAGTTAGAATGTCAAATTTCAAGGCACCAGGGATGATCTCACCACATCTTCAGAAGCAGTGGAATGGTTGGTTAGCTTCCTTAGATATTGAATTATAACATCTATCCCATTGCAGTTCTATGCCTGCGTATTATAGTTCTATCTTAATTTAACATATGACCTCTTATATTGTGTTGTCTATATGTCTGTCTCTCTCTCTCTATGCAATAGTGGCGAATATCTGTAGCTTGGGTATAGGATGAAGGTGAAGGTTCATTCTCCAAGTTTAAGGGTTAGTTTCCAAATGTTCCAAACTATGTCTGTCTGTCCATCCATCCATCCATCCATCCATCCATCCCATCCATCCATCCATCCATCCATCCATATCTGTCTATCATCTATTTAACATCTATCTCTATCTATCTATCTATCTATCTATCTATCTATCTATCTATCTATCTATCTATCTATCTATCTAACTAATCTTCTATTTATCTATTATCTATCTATCAATATCTACTATCATCTATATCATCTATCAATATCTATCTATCTATCTATCTATCTATCTATCTATCTATCTATCTATCTATCTATCTATCTATGCATCTATCTATCTATCTATCTATCTATCTATCTATCTATCTATCATCTATCTATCTATCTATCAATATCTATCTATCATCTACCATCTATTTATCATCTATCTATCAATATCTATCATCTATCATCTATTTCATCTATCATCTATTTCATCTATCATCTATATCATCTATCATCTATCTCCCAATTTGGGAGAGGGGGCAGTATATAAATTAAATAAAACTAAAACTATTTATCATCTATCTATCTATCTATCTATCTATCTATCTATCATGTATCATCCATCTATCTCTGTCTGTCTGTCATCTACATCTAACCAGTGGAATGGCTTCCTTCTGGAAGTTGTGGGTGTTCCATCACTGGAGGCTTTAAAGAAGAAACCGGATAGCTGGTTTCAGAATGGCATAGGATCTCCTGCTTATGCAGAGGGTTGGACTAGAAGTCCTCCAAGATCCCTTCCAACTCTGTTATTCTGTTATTTAGCTAGAAGAGAGAGGAAGGACAGGAAGTGGGCAGAAGAACTAAGCTCATCTTGTCATTGTCTTCCCCACTGCATTTGTATTTCCATTGAAATGTTTGTCATTATTTCTAAAGGTGGATCAGTTCTTCTCATTTTAGCAGAATGCCAAGCATAGTAATTTATTGTATGGGCTCATAAATATAGCAGAGAGGCCTGCACTTGAACTAAAGTCAGTACTAGCACTCATTCTTTGGTGTTGGTTTCTGGCATTACTTATCAAAGAGTTGCCAGCTGAACCAAGAATTGATCTTCATTTGGAACCAGAGTCTTCAGAAGATCATTACTTGGCAACGGCCTCCAGCTTCTTGGCGTAGGGCAGAGAAATGGTGGAAGGAAGCATCTGCCACCTCTTGAGTCGTGATGTCTTTTGTTTCAATGTTGGCTAATCATCCATTGTTCTAGCTAGGAGAGCCCAATTAGGAACAGAGCTGGTTGTCAACACCTCCCATTGATCTGATAGAAAGAGGCCATGCAAAATACCACCCTATTAGCAAGCAATAAACAGGAATTAAAAGAGTGCCAAGGGGCAACCTGTTAGAAGTGGCCAGAAAAGCCAATTCACAATTCATGGGCATTCAGGAAAAAAAAAAAATCATAATCTTACCAGCTGTGAAACATCTGCTGTGACTTACCTTATGATAATAATATGATAATAATATTATGATTATAATAATAATATTATGATAATAAGGTCATACCTTATGATTCTCGACTCCTGATGAATGTATCTTTTCTTTTACCGTATGTATACTGAGAGTATTCACACCAAGACAAATTCCTTGTGTGTCCAATCACACTTGGCCAATAAAGTATTCTGTTCTGTTCTGTTCTGTTCATCACTCCTTATCGTCCATCCCCTCCCACTTGTGACTGTATGACTGTAACTTTGTCATTTGTATTCTTACGATTTATATTGACTGTTTTCTAGTATGATTTGATTGCTTATTGTACCGTATGACTATTATTAAGTGTTGTCCTGATGATTCTTGATGAATGTATCTTTTCTTTTATGTATACTGAGAGTATTTGCACCAAGACAAATTCCTTGTGTGTCCAATCACACTTGGCCAATAAAAGAATTTTAATTCTAGACAAAAAGCAGAGAGATGCCACTGGAATGGCCTAACCAGGAAGGCAATCACATCCCATAAATAGCACCCATTTCTACAATACGCAATACAACAGAGAAAGAAAGGTCAGGAACTAATGTCTATTCTGAGTCATGGTTGTCTTAAGAACAGGGGGATTCAAAGGTGCTTTTTCAAGAGGCAACTGGACTTCCTTTGCTTTTCCTTGAAGAGATTTTTGCTTCTCATCCAAGAAGCTTCTAACTGAAAGTCAGAACTGAAGAAGCTTCTTGGGTGGGGAAACCTCTTCAAGGAAAAACAGAGAAAGTCCAGTTGCCTCTTGAAAAAGCACCTTTGAGAGAAGGGCAGGAATCATTCACAATGTGGTTGGAGACATGGAACAATAGAAATCCTGCCATAATCCTTCCAGTCAGTGGTCTAAAGTGCATAATCATATTATGTTGACTTTCATTGGGTAAATCATAGGGGTTCCAGTATTTGAGGGGCTGCCACAAAGAAGAGGGGGTCAAATTATTATCCAAAGCACCAGAAGGCAAGACAAAAAACAATGGATGGAAACTAAACAAGGAGAGAAGCAACCTGGAATTAAGGAGAAACTTCCTAACCATGAAAATAATTAACCAATGGAATGACTTGTCTTCAGAAGTTGCTCCATCAGTGGCATTTTAGGAAGAGGCTTTTAAGAAGAGTTTAATGATAAGAAAGACTAATGGTGACAGAATAGCAGTCATCCAATATCTAAGGGGCTGCCCCACAGAAGAGGAGGGTCAAGCTGTTCTCCCAAGCACCTGAAAGCAGAACAAGAAGCAATGGATGGAAACCAATCAAGGAGAGAAGCAACCCAGAACTATGGAAAAACTTTCTAACTGTTGGAACAAGTAATCAATGGAACTACTTGCCTCCAGAAGTTGTGGGTACTCCAACCCTGAAGAAGACTTTGGACAATTATTGGTCTGAAATGGTGTAGGGTCTCCTGCTTGAGCAGGAGGTAGGACTAAAAGACCTCCAAGGTTCCTTCCAACTCTTATTCTATGTTTCTAAGAAGACTTTCTGACTTTCTGTCACTTGTTTTGGCTTTTAATCTGCTTGCTTTCAAAGGTATGCCCTTGGTTTCTGCTTGGCTGTTGCCATTTCTTAGACATCTGCCCTCTCTCTCTCTCTCTCTCTCAAGAGATGACTCTGTTTGTTTGGATGAATGTATGTAGATCAGGGACTGGGCGACCCCCTTATCCTTCTCTCTTCTTTGTAGAATTACAATGAACGTGGCTGGATTCCAACAGGCTTCCCTACACGCCAAAATGTCCGTTGCATCTTGTGTACAGCTGATAGATGCAAAGATATACCTCTCAGCTGGAGCAACGCCTGTCTCCGCAAATGAATATAGATCTTGTTTCTTTGTTTTGGATGCTTCTGTATCTCCATTTCTTAATTGAAGCCAACTCAATCAATGAAATATAGCACTTTAAGCGAAGTCAATACTTAACCCATTCACCAGATGTATACACACACACACACTGTGTTTCTTCTTCCCTAAGAATCCCATGACAAGTCAAAACAAAAGCTGGCTTGTGGGGTATGAATGAATGTTTAATAATTGACATTACATAAACACAAACTAGATTGATAAGGTGAGAATTTATATAACTTGTGAGTAATGGTAAAAAAAAGGGGGGATAGCACAAAAGAATCAGTCAGTAACCAACTGACACACTGTATGTATATAATTGAAAGAGGGTTTTATGTTTTTATGTTTTGTTCGTATGTTTGTTGTAAAAAAATAAAAATTTTGTTTATAAAAAAAAAAAAAAGAATCCCATGATAATCAAAACAAAAGCTGGCTTGTGGGGTATGACATGTCCTTGATCTAAAAGGATGCAAAGTGTATCCCAAAAAAAAAAATCATTTTAAGAAAGTCACATTTGATTTGCAACTTCTGGCAAAACATTCTGATGTCTGGAAGAAGAAGAAAAAATATATGTTTCCAGGCAAAACACAGCTGGCTCAAAAGGTCTTGATTTCATCAAACCAGAGTGCTAAATATTTTAATTCTGACCCTGCATTGCATCGCATTCAAATCAGAAAATTGACTGGACATGTCCATGTATATCGAATCAGAGGGGGGAAAAAATCTTGATTGAGACCAGGGAGGCTCACGGTTAGATATTGGGGATTCAGGATTTTAGGCGAATTGCCAAAAATAAAAAATAAAAAAGAGGAAAGTGTTGGGTAAATACTAAATGCAAAAAAAACACCCCACACTATTGTTCAAGATCATCTAGGGTGGCATTAAAACAAGAATTCTGCTTGATTCAGCAAACTAGTCAATGGAAGAACAAAACCATTGACTTTATTTTGTCAGTTAAGATACAATGTATTTGATACCAGTGGGTCTATGACAACTTATCATGGCCAACTTGCCATGGCCAATGGGCTGCAACCAACTCACCACAGCCAACTCACCACAGGACAACTGACCATGGACAACTCAGCGTGAGACAACTTGCTCACTGATCCCCCAGATCTGATATCAAAGCTAGGTCTTGAGGGACTTCTAGAAAATAAAGAGAAACAGATATCAACTCATTTGATATCTGGGGAGAAGAGTTCCATAAGGTGGACATCATGACAGAGAAGATCCACCATCTAAGTGTAGTTTCTAAGAGATGAGGCCCATAGGTTTTCTCTTTTGCTAGAGCAGAATTGGGGAGAGAATGTTCCATAAGGTGGACATCATGACAGAGAAGGTCCACCATCTTGGGCCTCCTAAGTGTAGTTTCTAAGAGATGAGGCCCATAGCTTTTCTCTTTTGCTAGAGCAGAATTGATGTCATTGAGAAGAAATGGTCGCTCAGATAATTTGGCCCCAAGCCATGTGGGGCTTTAAAGACTAAAACTACCACTTTGAATTGGACCCAGAAGCATTGGACTCGGTGACCAATGAAGTTTGTGGAACAGAAGCATAACTTCGGCTTTTAGTTTGAATGTAGGAAATACAAAGTGTTCATAGGAACGGGCAGCCTGGTGGACTGCAACGTTCATATCTCCTCACCCAAATTGTTTCACATCTGAGGCACTTTGTGTGTGTGTCATTATCGCCTGAATTTGAGACAAGTGGTTCTTGCAATCAGGCTAATGGAGTCAACTACAATGATTATGATGGAATAATGAGGGCAGATAACGTACTTTCTTTACGGGCTCCAGCGACTCAGTAAAACACAATGGACATTTGATTTCAAGAGGTGTAAAATTTAAGGCTTTGGCTCTAGGGGCCTCGTTTGCATTGCTGTCCTGAACCCATCTGGAAGCCACTTCACCCTCAGGAGGGATTGGGCCTCCACCTCCTCTAATTTTGCCATTGATTGACATCTTCAATGCTTCACACATCAAAATAGCCCCTAGCAAAAATTTGCCGAAAGTGAATGTCGGTTTGCCTCCATCAAGCAACTAACAGCCTGGAGCACCAGATAAACATGCCCTTAGGCGCAGCTGTGAGGATGTAAATACCAGAAGGTGAGGAAGAAAAGAGTCAAAATAAAAAAAAAAATAAATCCAAGAAACCACTCAAGCAGAGTGTCAATGTTAATACACAAGCGTGGCAGGGGCTGCCCGCGTATATTTTATACGCCAATGTCCTGATACATTATCCGCTAAGTGTTTTGTCAACCATTTTGGTCTTCCCTGAAAAACCCATTTATCTGTAGACCACAAAGTTGCCAAGAGGACAGCTCCTTCGGAACGAGCAGTCTCTGTGTGTTTTCCGTCACCGTTTATAATCCCTCGGCGTTCACAGATCCATAATTCATGAGAAGAACGGAGACCCGGGCGAACGTTTTCCCGAAGAGTTTGAAACCGAGGCCTGCGCTGCAAACGCTCAGACCTTGTCATGAGTGGAATCCAAATGCATCTCCTTCTCTCTCTCATCCATCAGCGCTCGGAGACGTTTCTGGCAATGATATTATCCAAATATTATTAAAACTTTGAACCCTGTCCTCATAAATTAGGGCGAGATGGCTTCGGAGCCGTTAAGCCAGGAGGATGTATGATCTTCAGTTGCTCAGGGGTAATTAAGTGCTTAAAAGGAAGCGTGGCTGAGCATTTGGTGGGGCTAAAGAGAGAGTGAAGGAGAGAAGCGGAGTGGGACTCGGCTGCTGCCATTCGTTCACTGCTCTCGGCACAGAGCTGTTCACA
Organism: Bungarus multicinctus; assembly: GCA_023653725.1. NCBI lineage: Eukaryota > Metazoa > Chordata > Lepidosauria > Squamata > Elapidae > Bungarus > Bungarus multicinctus. The sequence goes on along the minus strand of CM042839.1, from coordinate 5,789,157 downwards.
CACAGGTCAAACCAACCTCAAGCAGGACAAGGATTTGGCCAGTGAGAGCAAACATCTGTTCTTGAGCATCTATAGGCATCCCTGAAGCAAGCTTGCAAGCTTGTCCGTTTTGTTGGCTGCTCTTCTAGGAACATACTTCAAAAACTTGGCAAGCTTGGGGCAGCATCCTACATTTTCTGATTTCCTGAGCCAAAACTACTTGGGAATAAAGTGTAGCTCTCCCCTTCAAGGGTTTTTAATCCACAGCGAGGTGCTTCAAGATGTGGGTGTTGGTAAAGTCCAAGAATGAGAAAGTTTCTCAACCCCTTTCGTCCTCTGTTTATTTATCCCTGCGTTCGTTGCCCTTTCATAACTTATTGAACAAATGGGATCCTAACATCTTGCAGAAAGCCTTTCTTTTCTTGGGGGATCCTGGGTTTCTTGCACTTACAGACCTGAGAAATGGAAGATTTTCTGTGATATCTGACAAGGTTAAATGGAATATTCCATACTTTTTTTATGTCACGCAGAGGAGGAGAAGGAGGAGTGGAGGCTAAGCTGAAGGAGGAGGAGGAGGAGGAAGAGGAGGAGGAGGAGAGGGAGGAGAAGAATGATTGTTATTTTCTGTCACTAAAAAATGACATCCTGCTTCTAAACATATGTTTCAAAGCAATATGCAAAATAAATGTTGGGAAATTGATAAACGTTTTATTTTTTAGAAGAGGTATTCCAAAAAAATTTTCAAATTAGGAGAACATTTAGAGCCTGCAGTCTTCAATATACTTATCTAAGTTTAAACCCCATTGTATTCAATAAGATTTTAACTCTTGAGTTTATATAAGAATATCTGTCAAGCCAAAATTACAGGCAGCAATAGCCATGAGATTCATTTCACATGTGTCTACATTTATTTATTTGTTTAGTTTGTTTAGGATACTTCTCAAAACAGAAATGAACAGAGAAATCTATACTGACATCTCAGCAAAACTGAAGCAGGACTTCAATGTTGTTTTTGAAACAGAATCTATACAGCAATAATTATTTTTGAAGATCAACAGCTTCTGTGGGAAAAATTTGGAGGAGGCCATGCGGCTTCTTGAGCAATTGGGGGAAAGAGAGGATCAAAATATCATGAATCTAATCAAAATTATTCTATTGGCTCAACATTACAGTATAGAAATAACAGCTCCCCAAAGATTTTCAGGGAATTTTCCTTAGATCAAGCTGGAAATGAAGAAGATCGTTTTGGCATGCAAAACTACTACTCTTATGGTTATGGTCTCTTCTTCTTTGAAAATGCATTAATTCATTAATTGTGAGATGAAAAATTCATATTTTTTCCCCCTTCTCAGATCTGTGACCGGGGTTGCCTTCGACCACTTCCACAAACTCTTTCTCCTTGGGAGGACATCTGTTAAGCGGCAGGTGTCTTCTGTGTCTTGTGGCTGCTTGATAATGTATGATCTAATCTCTACCTCTACAATGTCTCTGAGTAAGTGACAGAGACAAAGCTATGCCATCCTTCCACCAGGATTAAAAATGACTCCCCTCTGTCTGCTGTGGTTGCTATTTCCCATTGCAGGTGCGTCATCCATCAAAGTTTTCCAATACTTTTTTTGGGGGGTGGGGGAGAAGGTATGGGTGTTGATGGCCATGGAGTTGGTGGCAGAGATTCAGATGGAGGAGGAGGAACACTTTAGTTATCTAAGTTTACTAGCCACCCAATTTCAATAGGTCCTCCTCCTCCTCTTCTCCCTTCTCTTCCTCCTCCTCTCTCTCTCTCCTCCTCTCTCTCTCTCCTCCTCCTCTCTCTCCTCCTCCTCCTCTCCCTCCTTCTCCTCCTCCTCTCCCTCTCTCTCCCTCCCCCAGGTGGGCTACTCTTATATTTGTCCCACTGGGAATTAACTGCTCCCATTCTTTTTTTTTCAGGTTTTTCATCACCACAATTCTCTATTTAACAAATTCTCTTCCCAGGCTGATAGCATTTTCCTTTTCCAGAGAGTGCTATTCCTAACAGCAGTAAATCATACTGTTTCAGAGAATAAATGCTTTCTTTCTTTCTTTCTTTCTTTCTTTCTTTCTTTCTTTCTTTCTTTCTTTCTTTCTTTCTTTCTTTCTTTCTTTTTTTCTTTCTTTCTTTCTTTCTTTCTTTCTTTCTTTCTTTCTTTCTTTCTTTTCTTCTGTCTTTCTTCCCTTCTTTCCTTCCTTCTTTCTTTTCCTTCCTTCCTTCCTTCCTTCCTTCCTTCCTTCCTTCCTTCCTTCCTTCCTCCCTCCCCCCCTTCCTTTTTTCATTCCCTTCCCTGTCCTCTTTTTCTGGAGTAATTTGGTTTATTTACCTTTCTTGTTCAATCCAACATGTGCCTGGGGAGAAGCTGTCCTCATTCTAACTACAACACATTTCCTACGAACCTTTTGAAGCTTTGACCGAGTCCACTGGGGACAGATCCAATTCCTTCTCCATTTTATCAGTTATGAGATTATCTGCATAACCTTTACCGCCTCAATAAAGTTTCAAACATGTGGGAATTGGATTTGAGAGCGGGGAAGTTTTCAGAAGCGAAGCTTTCCTTCCCTTCTAGCCCTTGTTTCTAGATTCTGCTACCCGGAGTGTAATTCTACCATGAATTATACACACATGTTTCTCTTTGAAGGTAGGGTGGGGTGAAGGTTGCCCAGAGTGGTGGGGGAAAAAGAGCTTTGGAGCCAATTTGTAATAAGCAAGAGCAGTTTGACCCAGATTAAAAGATACAATTACTCTGTCTGAATAGTAAACCTTAAAAGTACTACTTATCCCAATAGTTATTGTTTTATGACAAAGGAAGACATCCCGAGAGAACAATAAAGCTAGAGATAAGTTGCTTGTAATTTATTCCAAACACAGCAGAGGAATTCTATGCAGTTTTGCTACACCAACAAATCCCAGTCTGGCCCTTTCAAATACATGCAATCCCCCGCACCTTAAAACATACTGGCTAGGGATTCTGGGAGTTGCAGTCCTAACATGTCTTGATGATAACATAGAGTAGTGGAAAAGTTTCCTTTACATACACTTGCTGACACCTCAAAAACCCCTCCCCCATTTTTCCCACATATCACTGAGCATCTTATCCACCCTTTCCCTCCCTCCCTTCTCTCCACTCCTTCCTTCCTTCCTTCCTTCCTTCCTTCCTTCCTTCCTTCCTTCCTTCCTTTCAAGGGCAGCCAACCAGATCTGGGCTGAACAGTGGCCATTTTATTTTGCTACACTAATTCATGCTCCTGGTTTTTAGTTTTTATCTAATTCTTATCAGTTTTAATATTCATAGGCTCATGATTTCATTGCCTTGTAAGCCCTTCAGAGTCTCTTTGGATCATGAGATGGTCGACATATACACTTAAATAAATAAATACATACATACTAGCTACTCTCTTAATTCATTTACCTGTGTTGGGTTTCCTTTTCCTCCTTCCGAGTCATATGGCTCTATTTATTTGACACTTTGTTCTTCAACAGCCTTCTTTGCAGACAAACCCATTTTACTACTTATTCAAGATAAGAAGAAACCCCCAAATCATTAGTCTGCACAAAGGTATAAATATTGCATAGCCGCTACTCTTAATTGTAAGCCAAGCTGAGTGAATAATTCACAGCCCATCCTCTATTTGACAAGTGGCACCTCTTCTTCTGCTTGCAAAGAGTTCCTCAGCTGGAGCTAGCTACCAGGGTCACTCATCCACTAGAGCAGGGCTCTGCAACTGTGGCTCTGGAGCTGCATACGACTCTTTTGGCCCTGTGCTGTGGCTCCTTGTTGGCTGATCCCACCACTGGCTGGCCCCTTCCCTCCCTTCCTGTCACTCCTTGCCTGGCCTGAGAAGGTAAGGGTGATGGCAAGGGATGGAGACTCACTCCATATTCCAGAGCAGGAGGTGACTGGGTGGGAGTGAGTAACGTCGAGTTGGCCACGCCCACCCAGTCACACCGGTTGTTAAATTATTGGCTCCCAGTGTTTCCTTTTCTGTGGGTCCAAAGGTTCTTTGAGTGTTTAAGGTTGCAGACCAGAGGTGGTATTCAGCAGGTTCTGACCAGTTCTAGAGAACCAGTAGTGGAAATTTTGAATAGTTCGGAGAACCGGCCAATCCCACCTCTGACTGGCCCCGCCCCATCTCTTCTCCGCCTCCTGAGTCCCAGCTGATCGGCTGGGTCTCCTTTTGTTGCCCTGCACAGGAGAACGGAGCTGGAAAGCAGGTTAGTGGGGTGGGGAGGGAATGGGGATTTTACAGTAACCTTCCCTGCCACACCCACCAAGCCACACCCACCAAGCCATGCCCACAGAATGCCACACCCATCAAGCCATGCCCACAGCTGATCGGCTGGGTCTCCTTTTGTTGCCCTGCACAGGAAAACGGAGCTGGAAAGCAGGTTAGTGTGTGTAGGTGGAATGGGTATTTTATAGTATCCTTCCCCTGCCACGTCCACCAAGCCACGCCCACAGAACCGGTAGTAAAAATATTTGTTGCAGACCCCTGCACTAGAGGAATACCTCTAGAAAAGTTGAAAGGATCATGTACCTCAGTTCTAATTTACATGAAAGTTGGAACATGACCACTGAAGTAAAAACTAGGGTAGAGAAAGCTCGAACAGCATTCTTCAAAATGAAAAAAAGTCTTCTGCCATCACATCCTAAACCTAAGATTGAAAATCAGGCTTGTCAGGTGCTACATCATTTTTATCCTGCTCTACGGAGTGGAGAGTTGGTGTCTGGATAAAACGTCACTTGAAGAGACTAGAAGAAGCATTTTGAAATGTGGATTTAGAGGCTGGCTGTTATGTATAAGCTGGGTTGACAAAATCAGAAATGAGGAGGTGGTAAGTCACCTGGGAAAGCCAAGGGAGGCTTTCAAGAAGAGACTGGACTGCGGTCTGTCAAAAATGGTGTAGGGTCTCCTGCTTGGGTGGGTGGGTGGGTTGGACTAGATGACTTACAAGGCCCCTTCCAACTCTGTCAATCTGTTAAATCTGTCTGTTGCTCTGTTCATTTGCTTGACTTATATTAAATGATATATTATATTGACTTATATTAAAGAAGAACTTGAGGTAGTTTTCCAAGCAGGACAAATTAGGAACGGCTAAGACTCAAGTAGCAAAGATGTGTCACAAATGCAGATATAAGATTCTCTTCCTTTCCTTTGCTCCCTTATGCCCTCAGTGCCGAAGCAGGGAATTTTGTCTGCAAGTGAATCCCCTCCAAATGGCCCTTCCCACCGCTTCCCATGCAGTTTTATCTATTTGTTTGCCTGTCCATGAAAATCTGCTTTCTTTTTTCTTTTTCCCCTGCGCTGTAGGAATGCTATACAGATAAGAGCTTCACAAAAGACTACATTCCACTTTGTAATTAAAGATAGGAAATGACACTCAGTTGGAATGATGTCATAGTCTCTGGCCTGATCATTCAAATATATATATATTTTTTTTTAAAAAGTGAAATGATAAGATTGAGTGAATGTAAATCAACCTCAGGTGGTTTATGGTAAGCACTGCCTGTTTACCATTGTGAATATTTATTATCATCGATTTAGCCATTCTTAACATTTTCTGTCGGGTGCTTATAGGAAAGGGTATAAAACTTGACCACTAAATGCTGGACCTGATCTCCAGACAGAAAGTGCAGGCTGAATAACAGTTAACTGATATTTTTTAGGTTGAGTTCATGTTGTCTTTAACAATAATGTATTTAATAATGCTTTCTCACCAGACTAGATACCAGGAAATTGTTCTAGTCATGCCTTAGAAATGAAACCAGCTTGGAGGAGGAGGAGGAGGAGGAGGGACGGAGAGCAAGGACGAGGACGAAGGAGAAGGAGGAGGAGAGAAGGTAGGAGGAAGGAAAAGGAGAGAAGGAGGAGAAGGAGGCGGAGACAGCGGGAAAGAGAAGGCAGAAGGCAGAAGAAGGAGGAGGAGCAGCAGAAGGAGAAGGAGAATGAGAAGGAGGGAGGCGAGGAAGGAGGAACAGGAGAGGAGGGAGGCGAGAAGTGCGGCGGAGGAGCAGCAGGAGGAGGAGGAGGAGGAAGCCGGGGGAAGGATGGCGGGGAGGAGGAGGAGGAGAAGGAGGAGGCAGGAGGAGGACGAAGGAGGAGGAGGAG